>CM053566.1:80755135-81014425 GCA_028646485.1 Cryptoprocta ferox | reverse complement strand
AAAAAAAAAAAAAAAGAAATATATCTAAATGATAATGGCCCAGAAAGTTTAGAGAAAAGGATGGGAGAAAAGGATGGGAAAAATGTATTGGAGAAATACCAAGACAAAAATGGTTTAATAATATCACAGTGAGTAAAATTTAAAGCAAAAAATGGGGGGGGGGGAAGGAAACCAAGAAACAAACAAACTCTTAACTACAGTGAACTGATGGTAACCAGAGGAGAGGTTCCTGGGGAGATGTGTCAAATAGGCAATGCGGATTACGGAGCACACCTGTTGTGATGAGCACCGGATGACGTGTGGAAGTGTTGAGTCACGACATTGAACACTTGAAACTAATACTATACTGTATGGTAACCAACTGAAATTTAAAACTTGAAGAAAAACAATTGAAAACAAAATGAGAAAGCATATCACTTTATTTTTTATTTATGTTTTGTTTTTATTAATTATTGAGACAGAGAGAAACAGAACACGAGTGGGGGAGGGGCAGAGAGAGAGGGAGACACAGAATCCGAAGACAGGCTCCAGGCTCTGAGCTGTCAGCACAGAGCCCGATGCAGGGCTCGAACCCACGAACCATGAGATCATGACCTGAGCCGAAATCGGATGTTCAACCAACTGAGCCACCCAGGTGCCCCAGCATATCATTCACTTTCACAGGGGACCTTTAAGTGTATCTAAAATAAAAGTCTATTACTAATATAAAATGTTAACGTTACATCTGATTATATTGGCACATGGTAGCCTTCTAACATATTAAATTAAACAAGGAGGCCATTAGACTCCTGTGGCTCTAACATCACGGTAACCTACATAAGCAAACCAAAATCCAAGCCTGTCAATACCCCAAGGTTATGAAATCAAACTGCTAGAGACAGCTGACCACCAACAGCCAAGTACACTTTAAGCTATACCCAGCCAGGTTTCTTCGTCGTTTCTTTGCATCTGCACTTTCTTTCCAGAAGTCTTCCCCCTGGCTCTTACTGGCAGAGAACTCCTAACAACTTCTGGTTTGGTGATGCCCAATTCAAACAGAATTTTTCCTGAAATAAACTCTTAAATTTTTAATATGCCTCAGTTTATCTTCTAACCATTCTAATATCAAAAGAAAGAAACCAGAAACCCCCAATCGCTCCCCAAGAGAAATGGGCAACCAGATGTAAGCCCCTTGAGCTTCCCGCCCCTTCTCACTACCTCTGGGGGTAGGGGTCAACCCCTCTGGGATCCTAGTGCTGTAGGTTTTCTGTTATTACTTTAAGCATTTTTCCCCACACTGGGTACAACTTAGAAGCCAAGCACATCAGGAGTTGAACTGGGTCCAACTTAAGCTGGACTGGGTCCAGCGTGAAGCCTCAAGTGAATACACTTTTTAAGGCTGGACAAGCAGGTTAACCTACCCAAGTTAATCTTCAATTACAGTGGCCACAGCAGAGAACTTTTAATCTAGAAAATCTCACCCACTTATGAAGCAGCCTAGACAAACATGACCTCAAGCACTCATCATAAAGGAGAGAAAATCATTTGTCTTCCTCTATAGTTTTTGGTGACCAGGAAAGAAACTGCTGGGACACCCCACTAGCTCCAGAGCCTGCAGAGAAGATCCTGGGAAAACGGGCAGAAGCCAGCGAAGGGTGAGCATTCTCACCAAAGTCACTCTCCCAGAGATCTCTATTTATGGTACCTGGGTCAGAGAGGAAGGTAAACTTCCATGCATCCCTTCCTTTCCAAATTCAAATTGGCAGGAGAAAACAGTGGTTATCAATATCTTCTCTCCCAGAGACAGCTATTGCTTTCTTGTCTTGTTTTGTATGTGGGAACTTGGCTGGGCAACTCTCAGGTTGGGGCCCCAACAATACGGCCAGCCAGAAATACAGGCTCCATTCGTGGTAAGGGTCATACTGACTGCACTGTCTCCTTTTCTTTCAGTTCTCTTTGGAAATGGCTCTGGATCTTGTGAGGGTGGTGTCTTTTGTACCCTCTGTGGCGACCCCTCTTGTGCCAACGGGGGTGGCTCAATACCGCCAAGGAATATTTACTATTTGTCCCAGCTGAAACAAGATTTCAGAAAGCATGTTTTTAAGTAGCTCTTCTAGAATAGGCAGTTAGGCAGGCTTTAACGGGATGCCTGGAGGCCAGCAAAGAGGGAGTGCTGGTCAGCTGTTGGCAACGTTAGAGACCTGTCCTGGCCGCACTCCAAAACATAGCTACAGAAGCCGAATCGGGCCTCAAACAAAGCTGGAAACCTTGACAGTTTTATGAAAAAGAGGAAGGTTCGAGGGGTGCCTGGGTGGATCAGTTGGTTAAGCGGCTGACTTGGGCTCAGGTCACAATCTCACCATTCAAGGGTTCAAGGCCCGCATCAGGCTCTGAACTGACAGCTCAGAACCTGAAGCCTGCTTCCGATTCAGTGTCTCCCTCTCTCTGCTCCTCCCCTTCTCATGTTTGCTTGCACATGCTCTCTCATTCTCTTTCTCAAAAATAAACAAATAGTAAAAAGGTTTAAAAAAAAGGGGGGGGAGGCTCAAAACCCTGCTCCCAAGAAATCCCCTCCCCAAGAAATAAGTATTCCACTCCCTAGCTAACAACTGGCAATGAAAGACACCCAAACGATGGATGCAGCTCTCCCTTGAGCCTGCCTGCTCCCGTATCTCCAGAGTACTCACTTTCTTTCCTACTTGCACCACTCAATCATCGTGTCTGGTCTGTTCCTTGAATTCTTTCTCGACATGAGACCAAGAGCCTCTAGGAACAACCTGGGGCTGGGCTGGGCGGAGGCCTCAGAGCACAGTGGTCTCCCAGTCCACCTGGCAAGAGCTGTATGGCCAGTTTGCCAAATTGAAGGCTGTTGTGGAGCTCCTGGGAGCAACTTTGTTTTAAGCCTCCTCCCCTAAGCAAAAGTGAAACTATGTACTCTGAAGTAAATAAAGACTTTCTGAAGCCATTGCAGAAAGACTTACTAACACATTCCAAAGGAAAAGAGCTCTAAATCTAGAACACAGGAATCTTTGACTTCCGCTTTCGTTGAAGATCTTCTCCCTGATGTAAAAAAGCAAATGGAGGATAATGTAATTGGATGCCTGTGTCAGGGTCCAGTTACCATTCAGGTTGCAACCCAATTCCTTGAGGAATTAAACAGCAATTGTCTGTATCTGACAAATGTAGTCTTTACAAGGACAGAAACGTGGCTCTAGAAGCAATTCAAGCCCACTTATCCTTGTGACCAATCACCAAACCTCCCCTATTCACCTCAAAAGGCTTGCAATACTGGAAACATCTGGAGTGAGAAAATGAAATACGTTCTTGAAGAAACATCCTTTCTCGGTACCTCGGACATGTAAATGCTCTGCCTGGTCTCCTTCAGGAATGAGAGCCAGCTCTTGAAATGCAAGCTTTGGGGAGATAATTCTTACTGGAACAAGACAAGACCCAGAGAAGCTAGTATTTGGAAATTAGGTGAAGGAAAAATCATAAAAGTCTTTTCCACAAATACCAGTAAAAGCTTTAGCCATCTAAGTAAGTAAACTAAACTTACTCTCTGCCACAAGCACAGTTTGGATTCAACTGCTCTTTTACAAATGACTGAGTTCTGTATTCGTATAGCTATGTCATAACTACTTTTTTAAAACAAAACCTGGAAGAGGTGTCTGCCTGGCTATTTAAGTACGTCTGCACGTGTACGTTACAGATGTGTGATATTCTTCCACGTCCAGATGACTTTGCCAGAATTAATTCACAAAGAGCTTTATTTGTTTTACAAACAAACCTTGTATAAATTAAGCATACTCTCAGAAATATGAAAACTAACCCAAATGCTTTTCAAGTCTACGTGATCTGTAATAATCTTTAGTAAATAAAAGCTCATTTAAGTTTGTTGGCTTATTTAAAGCAAGCATGTCTTTAGAGTTATCAGCACTAAATGTAATACTTTTATTCTAACTAGGTTTACTAAATGTTAAATACGCTTATGTTATCTTTGTTACAGAATCATCTGTAAGGAAAATAACTATATAATGATTAGCTGTTTAAGGTCTCATGAAATTTTCATGAGTAATCTAAACATAACTATTAAGAATAAAAACATTCAACAGATGTAAGATCAAAGTTTATATATCAACTTTCAACAGTATCATGCTACAATGGTATGTCTATGTAAAAATAGTTTCCAAAATCTTTTTAACTAGAAACCTTGAAGTTATGGCTAAGTAATGGGTATTTTACTGAATATGTAGGTCATTTCTAAATAAGAAGGAATATTGAAGCATTAATTACAGAACACAGACGTATCTACTTTGGGCTTTCTCTTTTAAAAGGAAGTAAAGATATTTGGGTCTAATAGTAAATGTTTTATGCCACACTGAAATACTATGAGGAAGAATATATTTCTATAAATTATTAAACATATTTTATAAATTTGCCAATTCACTGAATGCTAGTGTAACAAGAGTCCATAACTGCTTCTTCAATGGCTTTATTCCTCGTGAAAACTGGGGGTTAAGAATTCTAATCAATATGCAATTAAAACTACTTCAAAATAATAAGGGTGAAAGGAAACAACCGTTTAAGAAAATAAGGAAAGTAGAATGACTGGAAAGGAGAAAAACACAAGACAAAACCCACTGGATATTACCAACACCAAAAACCAAAAACCACTGTAGAAGTTTGTGGAAATCTTGAACACAACATTTTATGTGGGGTAAAGGTAAGCAAAAATGGAATGGATTCATTTAAGTTTTTAAAAGAGTTTTAATATAATAGCAAAACTACTTTGGTGCAAAATTAGAATTTGGTTTTCTGTCTTTGTTTTGTTTTGACTATTGGTCTGGTCTTGATAAGCAATTTTGTAAAAGGTATTTTTGTTGTGACCTTATGAGTAATCTATCTAGAGAGCAAAGGTTTAGTGTGTTATCTAAATAATTTGCTTTGCTTCACATTATCTTTATCTGGTCTTTATTACTTCAGAGAAACCAGTCTTCTCAATATTAAAGGAGTTAGGTTTTCTTTACAACTATTCAATCTTGTGCATTTGCCTTTAAAATATTCTATCCCTTTAATTATTCTTTCGTAAGTTTGACATTTTGACTTCTCTAAGTCAAATTCTAAATGGAATCTTTTTCACCTCAAAAAGCATTCCTGAAAAATCTCAAGGGATTTGTCTCTCACCTTGTAAACAAGAGACATTAAACTAATTAGGTCGATTTGGTATGTTAAATTACTGGGAAGCCAGCTGGTCCAGGACTCTTATTTGTTGGGAGATTTTTGGTAACTGATTCAATTTCTTCACTAGTTATGAGTCTGTTCAGATTTTTTATTTCTTCCTATTTGAGTTTTGGTAGTGTGTGGGTGTTCAGGAATTTGTCCATTTCTTCTAGGTTTTCCAGTTTTGTTGGCATATAATTTTTCATAGTATTCCCTGATAATTGCTTGTATTTATGAGGGATTGGTTGTAATAAAGCCATTTTCATTCGTGATTTTATCTATTTGGGTGCTCTCTCTTTTTGAGAAGGCTGGCTAGAGGTTTATCAATTGAGATTATTTTTTCAAAAAACTAACTCTTGGTTTCATTGATCTGTTCAACTATTTTTTTGGATTCTATATTGTTTATTTCTGCCCTGATCTTTATTATTTCTCTTCTGCTGCTTGGCTTGGGGTGTCCTTGCTGTTCTGATTCTAGTTCCTTTAGGTGTGCTGTTAGATTTTGTATTTGGGATTTTCTTGTTTCCTGAGATAGGTCTCAACTGCAATGTATTTTCCTCTTGGGATTGCCTTTGCTGCATCCCAAAGGGTTTGGATCCATTTGTCAGTTGATGGAAAGAGCCTAAATGTCCACCAACTGACAAACGGATCAAGAAGATGTGGTCTATATATACAATGGAATAAATATTACATGGCAATCAGAAAGAATGAAATCTGGCCATTTGTTGCAATGTGTATGGAACTGGAGGGTATTATACTAAGTGAAACAAATCAGGCAGAGAAAGACAGATACAATATGTTTTCACTCATATGTGGATCAGGAGAAACTTCACAGAAGACCATGGGGGGAGGGGAAGGGGAAAAATAGAGAGAGGGAGGCAAAGCATAAGAAACTGTGAAATACTGAGAACAAACTGAGGGTTGATGGGGGGCGAGGGAGGGGGGAAAATGGGTGGTGGGCATTGAGGAGGGCACTTGTTGGGATGAGCACTGGGTGTTGTATGGAAACCAATTTAACAATAAACTATATTAAAAAAAATTACCAGGAAGCATTGTCAGATACGAAGTGTTAAGAAACTTAAGTTACCTGCATAAGGATATATGTTCCCGACATAGGTATTCCAAAAATTGTTAAAAGTTTCTAGACATCTGTCAGTACTATCATGTCCAGTTATTAACCTCAATTATCATATGTCACAGAACTATTTACTTATCACATGAACTCTCATCTGATCTTTAACAGTGACCACTTTTTAAAAGTCTTTTTATCATTTACAGACATGGTTTTACTCTGATACTTTCACAAAGGTGCTTCATCTTATTTGCAGAACTAATGGAAACACTGGACTCAAGCAGAACAAGAATAGTACGGAATTGAATGAGCTAATGAAGATGATTACAATTTTTCTTAGAAACACTGCTGGTTCCTTAATGTTTTCATGTTCAAGATTTAAGGAAATATTTTCTCTTAAGCTATTTATGACTTACAGTAATTTTGTAAAGTACACCTCTGTAAACAGAATGGAAACACCTAATTTTTTTACCTGCTCCCCAGAATTCAGAAGTTTATTGAATTCCTATAAATAACTGTTTTTACTATCCTGACAGTAATAGTAATTCACTTAAGTTCAATAAGAATCTGTTTTCCTTATATCAGGACACAACTGGACATATTGGTTGTATTACCAAGGCTTTGACTGGAATATCATGTTCGAGAATATACATAAAATCAGTTATGATCAGGTAGTTCTAAGAAACTAAGTCAACTAAGGTTGACTTTACAGAGCCAGTAAAAACCTTTTGGAGAAACCAGCTAGGTACCTTGCTTATAGGGTTCTCAGCAGCCTTACTAGGTGAGTAGGGAAGGTCATTCTTGGCAAGCTTGGAAACCTCAAGGAGAGAGGAGTTTACCCAAATTTGTAGGCATTGTAGGCAACATTCAATGGTGAGTTATTGGCTTTGCTTCTTACCCTTGAAAGGCTTATAAAAGTCCAACCTGAGATTCCTTTTCATTTTTTTCTTCCAAAATTTTATTTAAATTCTAGTTTGTTAACATATAGTATAATATTGGTTTCAGGGACAGAATTAAGTGATTCAACACTTACATATACCACCTAGTGTTCATCGTAACAGGTGCCCTCCTTAACACCCATTGGCCATTTAGCCCATACCCCACCCACCTCCCCTCCATCAACCCTCAGATTGCTCTCTATCATTAAGAGTCTCTTATGATTTGCTTCAGAGATTCCTTATGGTAAGTTCCAGCAAAGCAGATTTTGAAAGAGCCTTATATGGTCAACCACTATTCATGCTTCACTTATATAAACAATCAGGCCAACATTAATGAGACTATATTTATTCTGCAAACAAATTAGTCTGTGATTATCTTTAATAGAAATGAAGGTGATAGTATAGGAAAAAAAATTATGTTTCAGTAGAAACTCTAACATAAGTTTGTGAATAACAGATTCTAGTCCTGTCATCATCTTCAAGTTTTGTTCTTTATCTGCAAGACCAAACTGGATCCTGAATTCTAGTTTTCTCAGATATCCAGCTATACCTCTCTAAATGTTTCCAATTTTCTCCGACCCTTCTGATTTGTAATCACTAAGAACAAAACCTGCCCTTGACTCTCCCGGAAAGGGTCACACCAGGTTCTCTTTACCACTCACACAGCAGCCAAACTTCAGGGACTTGAACCTTTGGGTCCATATCCACCAATTAAAATGGGCTCCTCCAGATTCTTGGAGCTGCACACAAGCTGAAGATCTAAAATTACAATGGACTAAGGAGGTTCCTCCCCTGAAGCAGACAGCACCTTAAAGTGGACAGTGCTCCCAAGATCAAGACCACAGGTCAAGATCCTCATCTCTAAAATGGAACCTCTATTCCTTTCGCCCTTTTGCTACTTGCTTTTTTTTTTGTTAACGCACAAAAAGACACTGCTCCTGAACCGTGGCGGGTGTTACTGAACCTACCGCTAGGGCGACAGATGCACAACATAAGTCCCTAGAGTTTCTTGCTAAGGTGGTTTAAGACAATAGAGTTGCTTCAGATTACTTATTCATTCAACAAGGAGTCATCTGTCGCAGTAAACACTTCCTACGATATCTGGATCAATGCTCCTTAACAAACACGTCCCTTGATGAAACAAGTTGATGCCCCTTCAGGTACATTCTTTGATTTATTTGATACCAACTGGTTAGATTGAAGGGGCCCCTGGCTAAGGAGTATACACTTCAGTTTCTTGCTGTTATTCTCCCAGTGGTTATCACGGTTGCCCAGGTGCACTATGTTCTCTCCAAAGCCGTAAGTGCACGTCTGCAGCCATCAGCAGCTCATCAGATGGGCTCGCTGCACTCACAGAAACAGAAACAAGATAAACAAAAAGATAAGTAGCAAAAGCAATTCTTCCCCTGATCTGACTTCAAAACCTAGGGTGGTTTCACAAGGAGTCAAGAGCAACTTAATTCTGATGGTGACAGAGCGAGACTGACACCAATTTTTTGGTCAATCTCTCATGCATGAGAAGATGACCCCAAAAGGGGAACTGTTAATTAAGCAAGGCCATTAGACTGATATGGCCCCAAGACCATCGCAGCCTACATAAGCAAACCAAAATCTAAGCCTACAAATGCCTGAAGGTTATGAAACACAGATGCTAAGGACAACCAATCACAGATCACCAGCTAGGCGTTAAGCTATAGGCTATCAATAACTTCTCTATGCAGTTTCCACTTTCTATGAAAACTTCTTCCCAAACTCCTGTAGCTGCAGTGCTCCTCACTGCTTCTGATTTGGTGCTGATTCTAATCAATTCTTGTTCAGTAAAGCTCTAGAAATTCTTAACCTGGACAAATGTTCTAGGAATTCAGCTCTAACTTCTCTTTGTCTACTACAGATCATCACAATTTCATTTGAGCACCCCCTCTGTGGTGCACACTATATACACACACAAGTACATACCTATATCCCAAACATCTATAATTAACACTCACAATCACCAAGGTTTCATTCAGAAAACTATTAACAAAGTGTGAGTACTGAGGAAAATACCTTACTTCTAGCAACCGTAGGTCACAACCCTCTGGTATTAATTAATAGCAGCGAGGATGAATGGGGAATTTTTTTTAAGGAAAATAAAAGTGATTTCAGAATAACGAGTCATCATTACATACCTGGGACCATAAGCAGCACAAAAATAGAACAAGTAAACAGATTATCAATAGGAGATTCCCTTGAATAACGATTGTGCATCTTATAAAAGCATGATGTGTGGTCATTCATGTCTAGGGGCTTGAGAAACGCCCAATTTGCATATTATGGAAGAGTCTTTGATTAAACACTAGGTAGTCAGGGATCATAATGGAATTCATTACACTTCTTCTGGGAGCAACCCATTTATTTACTTTGCTGAGGTTTTGCTCCCACACACTTAAAAAAATGAATCAGCTCAGAAAATTGGTCAGATGACTACCAACTTTATCCCTGATGAGAAAATATAAAGTGGTGTGAAAATGTCTAAAAAAATTCTAAGCACAGGAAGCATTTTGAGAGGTGCAAAGAGAATAAAGTACTATGGAATATTAAAGAGGTAATGGGAGCAGAAACATTTTTGCTTTCTGCTATAGCGTCAGCATGTAGAATAGTGGCTGTATGCAGTAAATGATCAAACGCTTTTTTTTTAATGAGTGAATGATGAAATTCCCTGGGCAACAGAAAGGCAGATAAGGTCACTAATTTTGAAACAGTTGAGAAAACAGCTCCACGCAAGCTGCCTTCTCTAGCCATTTTCCAAAAACTGCATCTGCCAAAGATAAGAACCTAGACTGTCAAATATGTATCCTGGGGGTCCGGATAGGACGGATTAGCTAAGGTTGGGACTCTGTATAAGCAGCAGCTGATCTAATGTCTAGGAGAGATTTACCACCTTGTTTCTGGATTAGCTGGGTTGGAAAACCCAGCAGTCCACAGTCAGATGGGATGGGGTGAAGGAGCTTCATCTAAAATGAAAAAGTTCATTTAGGGGCGTTTGGCTGACTCGGTGGAGTGTGAGACTCTTGATCTTGGGGCTGTGAGTTCAAGCCCCACATTGGGTGCAGAAATGACTTAAAAAAAATAAAAGTTCATTTAGATTCAGGGCTGGAGCTTCCATGAGCAGCCCATACCCGAGCAGGGAAAAAAAAAAAAAAAAAAAAAAAAGAATGCCTGAGCAGAAGGTGGGAGCATGAAGATACCATGTGGCCCAGGGGAGAAAATGAAGGCAAACCAAGTTTTTTCATACTTTTCCGTTTCCAGTGCAACCCAGGTGAATTTCTTATATTTGCTACTGTTAAAATGTTTAATATGTCTCAGTTTATCTTTTAAGAGTTTATATGAGCAAAATTCGAACCAAACAGCTCAGCGCCAAAGCAGACTGGAGTCAGGGGAAAGACACAGAAAGAGTAGAAGCAAACAAAGTAAATTATTTGATTGGCTATAGCTTAAGTCCCAGTTGGCTGTTTGTGTTTGTCCTTAGGTTTCAATTCCATAACCTTGAGGTATTTAGAGGCTTAGATCCTGGTTTGCTTACGTAAGGCTCCTGGCCTCCCTGTTTAATTAACATTTCATGATACATCTTTTATGGTTTCAATTTATTTATTCATCTTGCAAATAAATATTGAGCTCCAATTTTATGATGTACACTACTCTATATACTAGAAATTGAGCAATGAATATAACAAAATCAGTGCACCATTGACTTATATGTGTATAAAGAAGGGAAAGTTTGCGAACTATAAACAATTGAGACTCTGTGGAGGTTAAGTGGGGCAAGGAGAATACAAAGAGCTAGTAATTGGACTTGACTGCAGTTTTATGAAGAATGATCAGAGAAACGCTCATCAATAAAGTGTGGAATTAAGAAGTCATTAGCAGCAGTATTTAAAATCATGAGACCCAAGAAGATAACCCAGGGAGTGTGCACAGCTTTAAAAAAATGTTTTTTAAGCCTCTCTTTTGACACTGACTCGAACATATTTCTGCTCCTTGCAACCAAACAAGTTTGAACTGAAAGAGAAAATGTTACTGGAAGCAGCTAAAAATCCCAATTAAGGATCTCAGAATTCTTCGCTCTGCTTTCCCTCTGTCCTTTCATTAACTCTTCTTTATTTGAATTAGCTTGATTGAGTGTATGCTTCTTTCAACCAAACACCCTTTTATGAAAGAATCTTAATCATAAACTTGGCTTCAAACGAACCGTGCTCTTTTCTGGTCCTCTTAAAAACTCCTAGCATCCCTTGGCAAAACTGGAATGCCAATGTTGCCATTTGGCTAGGCCCCTAGAACCAGTCTTGCAATTAATTAATTTCCATCCTATTCACAAATGATTAAGGCAGAGATGACAATAAATCACTCATTAAAAATAAATTATTTCCTTAACTGGTGAAATATACAATAGTGTCTGCTTTCAGTCTGGATAAAAACAAATTTAAAGCAAGCAGAATGTTGGCCATACTTTTAACAGCCCTGTGTACCATTTGAAGTACTCTCTCTTGAGACCGTCTGTCAAATATCTGAAAGAAATGGCACTTAGAAATTGTTGCCTGCTGTAGCTGAAGGCTTCCGATATATTTTTATAGTACTTTGTAGCATCAAAAAAACTTTGTGTCAAACCATATGGTTTTTCCCTTCATTAAAAAAAAAGTTCTGCTTTGTTTATTCTTAAACAAAATAATCCTTCTTACTCTATAGAAACTATTAAAGATTTTTCCCTCAAAGGCTTAAAAATAGATGGCCAGGATAACAAACAAAAACCAACTTGAATATACTGATTTTTTCCTCACACATTAGATATATTTTATAGCTGTTCGACACAAAAACTTATTATTTTGACTCAGTAAAACTCTGAATTTCAGCTTAATAATCAATCTGTAAGTTCTATTGACTTGCCAGTTTAAATAGAGCACTGATTAATGTTTGGAGTTGTCAAAGCATCCTATTGTATACTTGACACTAAAATAACCCTGTACGTTAATTACACTGCAATAAAAATAAGTAAATAGATCACTATGCTACAGTGTTGCGAATATGGCACGGGGAAGGACAATAGGACAGAGACCATACTCTAGGGATGTTCAGTTGCTGAAACTCATAAAACCATGAGGTTACATAGAAATACCAGAGCTGTTTAACACGGACAATGTGAGTGAGAGAGCGAGCTGTGTGGCCTGGAGAAGGCATGGAAGTCTCAAAGCTCCGATTACCTCGAATGCTCCGTTTAACAGTATCTGCCATAGAGAAAGCATTTCGCAATGACACACTTCGTAAACCCAAAACATTGTCGCTGACGTCAGAGCATGGCCAGAATCCTGGGAGTGGGAACAAAACTGCTCACCCAAAGAGTAAGAACAAGGGAACAGAGGAGGAAGGGCCAGTGGATTTCGTGTGATTTCATGTGATCCACGTTTCTCTCCTGGAAGGCCTTATCAGGGCAGTGCTCCCTGTAACATCTGGCCCACTGATGCTGTTGAGGGGAAAACTACTGCCTGGAATTTACTCGGCTAACAGCAGGGGCCAGTTTTCCCCCAAAATTGGAAAAAAAAAATTAGTGGCCAAATAGAGACAAAGTATTCGTTGTAATGCTTCCACACGATGGAATATCACGCTTTCTTTTCTTTTTCTTTTTTTTTTTTTTTAATGACAACACGCCCCCCCCTTACAGCAACATAAAAACATATATACAGATACGGGTATTGACATGTGTCAATAAGAACAGAAAACTAGACAGCAACACTTACATAAACTAAATGTATTTATCTAAACGAAAAAGAAACGGATAGGCCCTGTGAAGATACCCAGTAGAGAGATCAGCAATATTCTTTTAGGGCAATGCAAACTTACTGGTCCCCAAATGTCACCGGTTGGGCTCACGGGAATGGATGACGGTCTCTAAACAGAGGATGTTAATCCATAATTTGAATTCTAACCTTTAGTCATTATGTGTAGACAGAGTGGTCCAGCATGAGCCCAAACCTGTGTTATGTGTGGACACAGTCTTACCTGGGTGGGACACACATGTCCCCCAGAGCTACATGGGAGCACAGTGTGAGCCAACTCATTCAGACTAAACAAACCTCTCTTTCAATGCCCTCAGCGTCTCCAGGTCAACACTGTTTTGTCCAAACACTCCTAAACTCAGAACTGAAGGATGAGAATAAGAATTACTCAGGCATCTCTGGGAATCATTGTTCTGGGACATTAACTCAACTTTAGGGCTGATCTTTGATTGAATAGCTAGATGCAAACCTATCCGTGCCCTCTGTTTGTCATTATGTAAAAATGTACAGGCACGGGGTGGGGGGGGTACATGTTAGCTATTATGATACAGCTATCCAGGTTTTAGTCAACTGTTACACTACAATCGAGCAAATGCAAATGAATAGTACATGGTGTCCTGAAAACCAGGTCTCACTGTTGCAGTGGAAAATTACAAGCAAGCAGGAAGGGAGCTAGAATGTTCCAGGTGGTAATGAGTTAGAGTTGCAGGCAGTAGGAATTCACCTCAGCTTAATATAGATACAGTTGATTACGTACAGAAATATTTGTAGGTATGGGTACATTACACGGGTTACTACACACCTACTGACTAGCTCTGTCAGCTGCGCGGGCCTAGATGCAACAGAAGCAAAAAGAGACAATCACACTGACTGCCCAGGTCTTGGTTTCTAATTCTCCAGTAAAAGGAATCAGAGCTCCCTGAAGAAATGCCGGGTTGTAGGGCTGGGGCAGGAAATATACAAGATGAATCTGAGGTATCTTGTCATGCCCGAGTGTAGGGAGTTCTTAAAATATGCATGCGTGCGTGCATGCACACACACACACTTACAAGGATGTATCAATGGAGCACAGAAGCCAACTGAAAAACTTCCCAATAGCTAGTGGGAACACTTTGTGTAACAAAAGAGTGGTGTTGGATTGTAGCCCAAAGTATAAAGAAAATATTCATGACTCCACAGTGATATAATTTTTAAATACATTAATAAGCAAGGGAGATGACAAATATCCTATGCAGAAAAATTCCAAATAATTTCTGTATATACTTCACCTTCAAGGAGGGGGAGTATAACTCCCAGTCATTAAGAGTGGGCTGTGCACAGTGATTTCCCTCCAAAGAGTACAGTGTGGCGGTACTTAGCTGGGTCAGTCCATGGAGCAGGAGACTCTTGACCTCAGGGTTGTGAGTTTGAGCCCCAAGGTGGGTGTAAGGCTTACTTAAAAATAAAAAAAAAAAAAAGAGAGAGCTCAGTATGGAAATTTAAAAAAATGGAGAAACCAAACAAATGCTCCCATGGCCAGACAATCAAGGTGAGTATCAATAACCATAATGCATGTTGATAGTATGTGTCCTTGATATAATGTGATGAAAATGGTGCTTTACTTTTGTATTCTTCCCCAAACGCATAACCCCAGTCTTAGGAGAAAAAAAAAAAAAAAAAAACCAAAGCAAATTCATCTGGTAGTGGTGCATACCTGAGCATATTTCTTAAAAAAAAGGCATAGCCAAGAGAGACAACAGAAGACAGCTAAATGCCATGTTGTGTCCCAAAGAGCATTCTGTGATAGAAAAAAGCAGCAGGTGAAAACTAAGGCAATCAGAATAAAATATGAATTTTAGTCAATAAATATTAGTTTATTAATTATAATAAATGTTCCATACTAATGCAAGGCATTAATAACAGGAAATGAGAAGTGGGGCATATAGGAAACCTCTATACTATCTTTTCCATATTTCTATAAAATGTAAAGTGTTCTAAAAAAAATCTATTAGGAAAGACCCAGGCATGTTGATTAAAATGAAATATGTAGTGAAAAAAGTATATACAGTGGAACAATGGAACTATAAGGAATATTTTAATAGTATGGTTTTTGTACCTTTGCCAGCCAAAAAGAGGGAAATTGTCCCCAATGAGACACATTGCTAAGTACAGAGTTTTAAGATTTTTAAATATCTTTTTCATCATCTTTTTCTCATTTTCCTTTCTTAGATCTTTTTTTCTTGAGAAATTAGAGAATAAATAACTGTGAGAATTCTGCCAACTTCACATTTATTTTTAGAAAAACTTGATCATTTAAATGGAGGTTGTCTGTTTCTAATGATCTAATAAAACTGCCCCTAAGGGCAAGACAGAGCTTCCCAAAAGCAAGTTCATAATTCAGGTGGCTATGGTAACTGAAAAATACTGGAGGCACTTTAGTCTGTCATAAATTTATATCTAATTTAGATGTGAAATAAAAACAAAAATATAAAATATTTAATTTTTCAGCATCAGCTGTACATTTAAGTAAAAGGTAAAGAAAATAAATAGATGTCTAAGACATTTAAAATACGTAGAACTATTCAGAAGGTTTCTGTGAGAATCTTTCTGTGAAACCTTTTATCTGATACTCTAATGACAAGTATTTTTTAAAGTCTCAAATTTGTATAATCCATCTTTAGCTTTCCATTTAGTGCATTTCCTAAATCCAGTGGGCAGGTTCAACTATGTATCTCCCAGTGTAAAAGGAAATTCTCTAATTCGAAAGTATTTCTGATGCCTATTTCAAAGCAGGAAATCAAAATGCAATTTTAATCACTTATTTTCAGATTGATTAGTTGTCTAGGGGAACAGTTAACAAAAGATGGCTCATTATGAAAGATTGAGATATAAAGAGTGCTATTTTCACATAAATAGTTTTTCTAAAACTGGAAATGCAGGAAAAAATCACATGGTCTAGGAGAGAGAACTGAGTAGGACGGCATTGGGTCCTGCCTCTCCCTTCCTTGCACAACTTACAGATTATGATTTAAAAAAAAAGTGGTGATATTCTTAACTGGAACAGGTAGTGGACACAGGTGACTTCTGGCACAGTGGTATTTGATTCTCTCGAAGCTTCCTGTATGTTTGAGGGTGAGAGGCAGAGACTTAAATGAATCCTGTTTATGATTGGAACGCAGATATAGACAATCTTTTTTGGTGTGGAAGGGTGAAGAGAAATTGAGTTTCAGGATGACCCCGGGGAATCCTGAGGAAAAATTTAAGGCAAGGGACAGTCTGATATGAAAAAAAAAAAAAAAATCCAGCAAGAAGGCCAGTGGCTGGCAAGGGAAGATGGTCCTGAGCCAGACCCTGTGGTTGAAGGGGAGCTCAGCCCTCCCCCAGACACCTAAGGAGGAGGCTTGCACCTGCAGACAAGTTAGGTATGTACACGAAAGAAAGCTCTAGTCCACTATGGACTCTAACCCTGGATCTCAAGAAACCATTGCTATAGGGCTCTCTGCAGCTCTGTCTTAATGTACTGCACTGTGTCCTATCAACTTTGACAAAGCTGGGACATAGCTCTCCAGGGCTGGCACACAACTGTATCACCACAATTGCCATTGCAACGAACAGAGCAGATTTCCAGTTCCCTGAGGAAGTGTGGCGTGAGCAAAGAGAGTTGTTCTACTTGAGAACAACTTCGTGAGTGCATCTACCTATCCGCCTCCGGCCAGAATCCTGGCTTCCCTAGCCTCGGTGGCGAAGGAAGGGAGTGATCTTGTGTCCCTGTCCAGTATAAGGATACTTTTGTGGGATTTCCTCACCGTTTCTTCACAAATAAGTGTATCACCATGTCCCTGGCTCTCCACGATAGTGGCGCTGATAAGGAGTTAGCTGCTGCAGAGTCAGTGATGTTTGGTGGTTTGTCACCACATTGGGCCCCCCTATATCTTCACTACTTTTAGGATCCAAAGGCTTAGTCTAAACAGGCATCAAAGGGTAACAATGGTAAAATGATCTGACAGAAGTTTTTACCAAATGGCAAAACTGTGTAACTCGCCAGGTTTTGTGTTTGCTTGTCAGTTTTTACCACCTACGCACATTAATCTTCGTGTATATATCCAGTTTTATGCTAGAGAAATTCGCAATTCAGAGACATTTACACCTTTGTGTATACAGGTCAATTTTTTTTTTAAATCTATAGAGTACTCCAGAAAAATCTTCCCATGATGACAAAAATGTCCTGTGGAAAAATGGCTCTTCAGCCCCTGACATGCGGCTAATGAGGCTGAGGAAGGAAATGGTTATTTAACATAAATAACCACTCATGACTATTAGCTACTATGTTAGATGACACAGGTCTACAAGATTAAAAAATGTTTTTTAAGTATGTATTTTAAAAATATTCTTTTTGTCAGTAGTGTAAAATCTCCTCCCCACCGAGCTACCAACGAGAGGCTGTCTTAACATGACAGCAAACTTACTAAGTGTTATTACATGGAAGGTTTATCAGATACTGGCATCTACTTCCTTTACCACAAAACTGCTTTAAAAAAAAAAAAAGACCAAAATGCAGGCAGAAAAGGAACAAATAGCAACAAATGGCCATCATACCTGGAAAATCATTAGCTTTTAAACAGTTATGAATTGGCTAAGTCACAACCTAAGACCCTCAAAAGAAATGTCAAATAAGCAAGGTTACTTTGGCCATTTTAAAGGAACTTACTGAATATCCACTAACGGAAATGTTTTTTCTTCTTCTTTTTTTTTTTTTTTTTTGGATACTGGAAAGGCTTGAGAGGTAATAGATTTTCAGTTTTTCCACACTTTCATATAACTTATCATCTATAGCTATTTGCCATTTTTTTCTATCCAATAAATGCTGACACAGATTCATCAATATGATATGCATTCTACCATTTTGATAAGCAACTTTCTTCTCCATCTACCTTATACTGGCCTTTTTAAAATTATGACTCTACATTCTAAATTTATGTTTTACTTTCCAGAATTCAAAATATGATCTGTTTTTAGCATCAGGACCCTTCATGATGGATATAAATGGTGGCTAACAGAATGTGACTCAGAAAGAAAGACTGACAGTCTATGTTAGTCTCCTGATTTACATTGTGTTTCGCTCTCCTAAATCAACATCAAGAAAAGGAAACAAGATATTAGCCATGACATCTTGCCATTTTCTATTTGGATAACAATAGTGTGAGGGTAGTTTCATCCCTGAGTCATCTTTTGATTATTCTATATTCCCGACCTCCTCTTGGTAGGCACAGGTAAGAACTTGTAATACGTCTTGGGATTTGTTAAGACTTTAGGTGATGGGATGGCTCAGTCAGTTAAATGTCAGACTTCAGCTCAGGTCATGATCTCACAGTTCATGAGTTCGAGCCCTGTGTTGAGCTTTGGGGTGACAGCCTAGAGCCTGGAGCCTGCTTTGGATTCTGTCTGCCCCTCCTCCCTCCCTCCCTCTCTCTTTCAAAAATAAACTTCATAAAAAAAAAAAAAAAACTTTAGGTGATGAAGAACAGATTGCAAAAGAGTAAGACTAGCTTCAAAAATCACCTCCAAGCTGTATCCAGAACTTATCCTCCATCTCTCAGTTTGGAAACAGTAGTCTAAAACATGTCACCCAGAGTGCACAAGAATTATTGGCACTCTTGCACTTAAGATGCTAAAGAGCTTTCTCCTCTCTATGTAGTAAAAACTGTTATTGGTTAAAAATCCAGGATAAACCACATTTATGCATCTTCTACCTTCTGCACTTCTCATATTTGCAACGCATAGTAGTAACATTATGAAAACTTTATGGAAAGACCAGGGACAGTGTCTGAATGGAGTCACCCGTGAAATCAATCTTTATGCGCGACACCAGTCCCCAGTCATCCTGTTCAGTTGCACTTAACCCTGCATCTTGTGGCTGCTTTAAAAACATTTTTTTAAATGTTATCACTTTCTACTGATATAAAGTGGAAATAAATTTTTAGGAGTTAGTATTTTACATGTATGTGCATAGAAATAGTATTTATAACAGCCCTAAAACGTAGCATTCTTATCAGATTTGTTATGCTATTCAACATAAATTATGGTTATGACAATGGGTACTATAATATAAAAAACGCACACATCTTTCCAAAACCTCCACATGAGCATATTTTCTTCATTGCCACAGACTCTACTATATGTCCCCAAATTCCTACGTTCGAGCCCAAAGCTCCTGGCTGAAAATAGGATTTTTAGGAGGTGACTAAGGTTAAATGAAGACATAAGGGTTGGGCCCTAATCCAATAGCACTGTATCCTTGTAAGAAGAGACCGAGCAAGAGGCCCCAGGTCATCTACGAGCCAGGAAGGGAGCTCTCATGAGAGCTTAACCTCACTGGCTTCCAGCCTCTGGAGCTCTGAGAAATTATGTTTATGTTGTTTAGCCACCTGGTCTATGGAGACTTGCCCTGCAGACCTAGGTGTGCACTCTCACATCCTGCACTAACACCAACAAGGATGGGCTCCTGCAAGGGGCCTCTAGGAGCTCCTCTTGAGATCTGGCCTCCCTAACCAAATACTGCTTTGCAATGAAATCTTTTCTTTGCTCTCAAGACCAATGATTAGTTGAAGCCTGTAGGCTTTAAACATAAAGCCGACTCTGCCACTTGGCCATAACACAGCTAGCAGAAATGATGTGCCAGTTCTCCATTTAAAACATAAAGTTGGAAACCAGTACAATATGTGTGAAGTACGAGAATGTTACCTGTGTCGGGGAGCCCAGCTAAGGAAGGACTCACCACCTGTATTAAGGCAGGACGGTAAAGAGCTGGTGCCAAGAGAGGGTTTGCTGGTTGAATGTCCACGGAAGCCTGAGGACTTCCAGTCCTCAGTGCCCATCTCTGCTGAGACCAAGCTACCCTTGACGTAGCCTGTCAAGGAAAAGCCACTGGACCCAGTGACCCTCCTGCCCCCAGGCAGTAGTGACCACCTGAGCTGAGGAGAAACAGGACCCTCACTCCTCTTTGTTGCCTAGTTTTATTTTACCGATTTCTCATGAGCTTGCGGTCTCTATATAGATTTGCTCATTTAAAGGAAAACAAAAAGAATTTGATCTTGATAGTTTCCCCATGATTAGAAAATTAGTTTGGTAAAGGGGATTATAGGTCAGTCCTCACCAGAGAGTTACAGATGCATTCCATAAACATAACCGTCAGTACCAGCTCTGCCTGCCTCCCATGACTCGCCAAATAACTCCTTCCGAGACTCAACGGCTTTAGTAATTCATAGTGTCAGAAGATCAAGGCAGAAATTAGGTAGCTCTCCTAAAACTACAGACCAGAAAAATGGTAGTTTCAGAAAATCTTCAGATTTTTTATTCATTCTAGTTCCTTTACATTTTACTCGTATTTCTGTCAATGGAATCTGAACTACTTGGTATGAGGATGAAGTGAACCATCTCACTTTGGAGGAGCCTGGTAGTCCTTTGTCACTCAGCAGGCCTCAGCCACCTCCATCACCTGAGCCCTAAGCTAAATGAGTTTCCTCACCACCTAGGTTGTCAACTACTATTCCTTCTTACCTCACCCAGAAAGTATTACTTTGTAAACAAATTTAAAAATCACCGTGGACAGTTTTCTTGGTGCTGTGTGTGGGTGCATCTCAGATGGGCTCGAACCCCGGACCTGTGGAGAAACACTCCTTGGAATTCCAATTCCCCTAACCTAATCTCACAAGCAGACGAAGAAATGTGTTGAGTTTGTTTCAGTGACTTATATTTGGTGTGTGGGCAGCCATATTGACAGACTCGCATGAACAGATGTGGGGACAAAGGTAAAGCATGCACCCCCAAAATGCTAAGGACAATGTCTTCTCCCTAGAAAAAGCCTCACTCTCCATGCATGAGAGCATGGAGTCTGCCATAACTCTCCTTCCCAGTGCAGGGCTTTAGGGAGCCAGGAAAGCTAGGCTGACATCCAAGATCTCTTGTTTACTGTAACCTAACCCCAATTATTTCATCACTCCATTGTCACAACCAAGCTATTTATCAAAACTACCTAATTCTAAATTTCTAATGCCAGTTATACTACGCCAAAAATTGAGATTTAGACAAGTTACTATAGCAGCATTCAACAAATTCTACCACTGAGTATTACTCCATGGTTTGAGTGTTACATCCTGTTCCCACCTGCTCCATTCCTCCCCCTCAGGCCCAATAAACCTGGTGCTTATTCATTCTAAATACGTGCTTGTGTTTCTGTTATTCTTTCCCTAAGAATCGCCTGTCACCTTCTCTGTGCAGCTTTTTCTCTTGTCTCAAAACACATCAGATTCCACAGCACAAAGAGCTGACAGCCATCACATTCTGTTTCAGATTACAGTAGCTGGTTCTCTAACAGAATCGGGTGCTTTTATATAGAGTCCTAGTTTCTTCCCCCAACCCCCAACATATAGCTTAATGCAAAGTAGAACATTCTAAGCATTTGTTAAAAGGAACGTACTTTAATTGAAAAAAATGTATTTCAACCCCTCCTTAACTTCCAGAATATATATTTTTTTATTTTTGCATCTCATCACACTGGCCTAATCATTAAGTCTTTTAAGTTAAATATTCAGAGAGGTTGGCCATGGATATGGGTTGCTATGGTAATGTGATCCTGCCAATATCTAGTGCTCTTAAAACTTTATGAGTTTTCTGAATTCAAGAACCCTAGGATAAGCGTAACCTTTACACTTTAGGTGCAGCCGTATAATTTTCAAAGTTATGTCTAAAGGAAAAAATAAAGATAAATTTACATGCCTTAGAAGCATTTGTTTTTAAAATAATGTTTATGTAAAAAGAATAATATTCTATATAAGAAGCTTAGGTCCCATAATCTGAAAAAAATATATTTTTAAGTATTATGGGACTAGAATATGACCCTACTGATTATATACTTAGAAAATACATCTATACATTTGGCTGAAAATGTCTTACTGGAAAGATGCTTTGCAATACCAAATCATTACCACTAATAAGATCTTCTAAGATTGATACATCTATTGCATTGTATCACAGCAAAATTACTTACTGTCCAAAACCATTTTCCATTTGACACTATCTATAGACCAAGAATTGTGAGTGCATATAACTGGCTACTAAATTACAATTTTTGTGATTTGAGATAAGCAATTCCCAAATAAAAAATGAATCTCTCTCTTACTTTAATGTAAATTTCAAAGGTTTTTAATTCAATCGAGATCTACTTATATCTTTGTTTTCTAAAATAATTCATGCTTACCTTCCATTAAAGTTTCATAGTGATTTATAGAGCATTATGTCCAATGAGTATGTGAGGTAAAGGTAATAATTATAACTACTTAGCTTCAAGAGATATGTGATGAGCAATGTAATTGATGGTCTATATATCTTCATAACTTTGTACATAAGTGTGATTTACCCAAAATTCATAATTTGGCGTAAATCATGAATGTTTATTACATGATTATTTATATAATTTTTCAAGTACATGTAGTTTTACACTGCTCTATAATATCAGTGCCTCTGAATAATAAGAGGCATAATCAGCAAGCTACTTAAATATTGTGCTTATGAGAGGGTATCACTCATAAACATGCAAAAAAAAAACCTGGAATTTCTTCTTAAATTTTAGAGTTTTGCTTATTTTGTGGCATCATATAAATAGTAGAAACTCTTGTTTATAGTAGCATTATCAATAATAGCCAAGATGATGTCCATTGACCGATAAGTGGATAAAGATGTGTATACATGTATATGTGTACACACACACACACACACACATATATATATACGTAATAGTGCACATATATATAAAATGGACTATTACTCCACCATCAAAAAGAATGAAATCTTGCCATTTGCAAGGACATAGATGGGGCTTGAATGTAGTATGCTAAGAGAAATAAGTCAGCCAGAGAAAGACAAATACCGTATGATTTCACTTGTATGTGGAATTTAAGAAACACAATAGATGAACATATGGGAAGGTGGAGGGGGAAGAGGAGAGAAGGAAAGAAACCACAAGAGACTCTTACTGACAGAGAACAAACTGAGGGTGGACAGAGGGACATGGGCAAGGGGGGATGGGCTAGATGGGTGATGGGAATTAAAGAGGACACTTGTGATGAGCGCCGGGTGTTGTAAGTGATGCATCACTGAATTATACTCCTGAAACCAATATTGCACTGTATGTTAACTAACTAGAATTTAAATCAAATTAGAAAAAGATGTTTCCTTTAGAAATGATACATATAAACGTATTAAGAAATGATAATATAGGAGTCCCTGGGTGGCTCAGTCAGTTAAGCAACCAACTCTTGACCTCAGCTCAGGTCATGATCTCACAATTCATGGGATTGAGCCCTACGTCGGGCTCTGCATGGACAGCACAAAGCCTTCTTAGGATTCTCTCTCCCTCTCTCTATCCTTTCCCAGCGCTCTCTCTCTCTCTCTCTCTCTCTCTCAAAAATTAATAAAAATAAGCTTTAAAGAAGATTTAATAATATAAACTCAAAGCATATTTTTTTCTTTGTATTCACCCATTCTAATGAAAATGGGCATTATACGTTGCTTCCTATTTCTCATTAATATGGTTTTGGTCATAAGGTCCGTTTTCAAATCCAGAAGAAAGTAGCAACTGACTATGTTAATTTATACATGTTTAGATCATTGCTTATTTCTTCCTAAGTAGTAGCTATAGGAAATGGCAAGTCATAGCAATAAATGGCAATTCATGAAAAAATAACAGAAAAGTGCATAACCTAAGGAGATCTCTCTGTGTCATCTGTTAGAGCTGGTTTGTGATGGTCACCCAGTTGGCAACTGAAGTGCAGAGGGACAAACTGTCCAATCCACATTAAACAGTTACTCAGCTTCTCCCTTAAGGACAAATCACCCCAGAGGATTATTATAGACTCTGCCTCAAAAAATTTTTTTACAAATTGTACTAGTAATGCAAATAAATTTTCTCATAATCCCTCCTTGAAAAAGGTAAAGACATACTTCATAATAACAGAACAGGCTGAGAACTCTGAATGAGTACCTTCACTGACTCCCAGTTATTCTTGCAAAACTGTATTTGGATCAATCTCACTCTCCCCCACATCAGTTACTCCCTCATAGGTATCATTAAAATAATGTCTGACTTCTTCATCTACGTCTATAATACTTGAAAATATAGGGTTTGAAATACATATTATGACCTCAAAATAAATTTGACAAATCTTATCAGAAGCTTCCCATGGAATTTATAATTATTAAGATTTTAAAAATAAAACAAAGACAAAAATTACAATGAATGTTTAAATATACATGCAGAATTTAATAGTTTCTAATATTAATAGTCCATTCACTAGAAATCACAGTCTCTCAATAAGGCCAAGCTGGAAAATATTACTCAAGAATAAAGGGTTTAATTAATAGCTGGTGTGGTAGGTGAGCAGCAAAACTGAAAGACTACAATCCAGGGCTGAAATTATCAAAATTAAAATGGACCAGTAAGAGGAGAGGTACTCATGGAAATTAAAGGGAAGTGAAGATATGATCCTACTCAAACCATTTAGCATATTTGGAGATTCAATCTTTTAGTAATTTAACTAGCAAATAATTACTCATAGCATCATAGCATCCTCTCATCTTATTCCCTGCACTACATACTGAAAATAAATATCCACTTTCTAACAGTACTTAGACTTCTGAGTCAGGCATTTTTTTGTCATTTTTTTTTAAAAGAATGCTCCTTTCATCAAGGTCAGAGAATATGTAACAAATTAATTTGTGTAACAACAACTAAGCAGATTCCAACATCAAAACACTTTTGTATTTATTACTTTTTACCATTAGCTAATACCAACACTTAAAGGTATTTCACAGGAAGATCTATAAATGGAAGCAACAGGACCTAAGCTCTATGCTTTCACAGTCAACTTTTGAAAGCAGGTACCAAACAGTTCAGACCAGCCATGCATATCACTTCACCTCACGAACTCAAGAATTTCATGCCAAAAATATACATTATCTCAGTGTAAGTTTATTCCTGGACCTTCATATAAATCCATATAAAATGATGGTATTGCTGGCTAATATGAAGTCACCTAATCGGCTAATTATTTATCTACTCAGGAATCCGTAAGGAGAACTGCCACTACAATTAAGAGTTTATAACATCGGTGAAATCACTGTTTGGTTTTGACAGAACAATCTGCTTAAATTTTCAACACCTAATTAGCACACTTCATCGATGGCATTTAATACAATAGTGCATCATTCTGCAAATGGTAATGGTATATTAAATATGTTAGATCAATATTAAAGAAGTGGGTTGTAATCTATTTCAATACTAATGGGCATCACTTTAAGTCTTTACTGCTCTGTATCTACTGCTTCAAGGATTGGGATATAGAATTTGTTATATTTCCCATCTGCCTTTCACAAACACTGCATCAAAGAATCTAAAGTATAAAACCTCATTATATCATCAAAAACACATAGTTTAAAAATGCCAATACTTTTACTTTTAAAAATCAATATTACCAAGACAAATAAAGCAGAGTGTCTGAAGAGGTGCGACCCATGGCTTAAAAATACTTTGTCTTTTTTAAAGGATTTTGGTATGCAATGAGCAAGATCACTGAGGGGTGAGCAGGTCTGTTTGAATAAGGAATTTCAGGCCTTCTGGGAAGGAAAGTTTTCAATCGTTTATTTCTGAGATTCAAGGTCAGTTAAACCTTTCAGAATAGACCTGGTAGCATCAATCAAGGACCAATGGCTAAGAAGAAATGGAGCTGCTATGATTAAAATCACCACAAGAGAAGGGATAGGTCCAAAAAGCTTGCTTGCCTTATAAAAAATCAGGATGGGTGAATGAGCAAAGGGGCCCAGGGTAACTTGGAACACCAAACACTGAAACCTGTGTCTACTCTGCCACCTCAAAGGTGGGCTTGCACCACCCTTCTTGGCTTATAGGCTGAACCATGGTGGGTTGTTGGGGAAACACAAAATGATCATCTTCCCTTGCCTTTGAAAACAAATGCAGCTTTGGGATGGCCACATACCAGTAAGAGATGAAGCCCCAGCCCTTATCGCTTTGATGGAACAATTGTGAGCAAACAGTATTTCTAGGTTTCCATGAAACTGCCCTAAAGTGGCAGCTAATTTCTAAGCAAGGAGTTTTGGTCACCCTGATAGACTCTTCTAACCTCAAGAGGGCTTATCAGAGCTCTGGTTTCAGCGGTTCTAAGGAAAGCACATAGGTTGTCCTTACATGAGACTGAGAACAACAGTGCGTTCCAAGGGAAGGGATATTGGACTTCCTTCTAATCCAGCATGGAATGCCTACATCATTTGAATGATCTTTAATGGGCCATTTTTCCAGATTTAAATTAAAAACCAATATATTCCATAAATTTATAAATATATTGCCTGACCAGGATGCTTACCCAAGGAAGTTTTAAGAACTGCCATTCTGAATTTCATCTAGGATCTAGAACTACTTCTCTCATTTCCCCTTGTCTGTAGCAGAAATCCAATGTCCTCCTGATAATTAAGATCAATCTTCCCAGGTAGTAGAGTGTCCTCTTTGTCTGCCTGGTAAGTCAACCATAGGAGGACATACATGGCCAGTGAGCAGTTTCAACTTTCAATTCAGAAGTACCATGCTCTGTTCTTAGGTAAAATTACTTGTCCTTTCAGCAACAGAACTTGCAAACTAGAGTCCCACGTTGCTAGGAGAAAGATAATTTCTTTCAGATTTCATAATGACAAGATCTACTTCCATTTTTACTATTTCCCTCCACATTGATGCATTCTGATTATGGGGGAAAAAATCAAGTATCAGTAGTTGCTTTTAAGTACACAGAGTGCTCAGTAGAACCAGTACCCCCAGTAACACAGTTTTGTGTCCAAGCTCATGTTATAACTGAGCCACATTCTGTCGAATAGGCTGCTTATGGGTAAATAAGAACATGCTAAGTCCAATGAACTGAGGAGATTGAAGCCCATTAATACAAAATAAAAGCTTTAGTGGAAGCAAGATTTACGGGCTACCACGGTGACACAGAAGGCATTCTGTCCACACGTGGGGATGCTAATAGTGCTGAGAACAGAAATAAAAGCAAACCTCCACTGAGATTAATAATCTGTCCTCGGAATAACAAGAAACTCTCCTCCATAATTGAGAAGGTATTACGTATCTATTGCTGTTTAAAAAAAAAGTTTAGCCCAACATTTAGCAGCTTGAACAAACATTTATCTCACAGCAGCGGTAGGTCAGATCCCTGGTGTGGTTGATTTGGGTACCTCTCACATTTCTCACAAGGGTGCAATTAACGTGTTATCCAGGGCAGTGGTCAGGATTCAGAGGGGGAGGACCCATGAAAGAGATCCCCAGTGTACAGGCTGGAAGGCCTCAGGAGCGCCACATGAAAGCTCAAAGCAACTAAGATTTTCATTAACACTCTCCTTGCCATCCTTCCACTCTCTGCCCTTGGCCAATTCAGAAGCCACTCCCACATGCATAGGATTTGTCAAGGCAGCACCCTACCTCCAGTACCAAAGTCTGTGTTCTCCATTGCTGTGTACCAAATTCACCAAGAACTCCAATTACAGATGTTACCTTATGGTTTCTTAGGCTAAGGATATAAGTGTCAGTTAGCTATGATGCCTCTGCCTCAGAATCTCTCACAAGGATGCCCTCAAGATGTCATCTGGGGTCACATTCATCTCAAGGCTTAACTGAGCAAGGATTCACTTCCAAGCTCATTCTTGCAGCTGTTGACAGGGAGATGCCAGTTCCTTGTCACATAAGCTCTCCCTATAGCTACTCACAACATACGTTTTTTTTTTTCCTTCCTCCTGAGAAAGGTACAAGGCAGAGATGGTAGGAAAGAGAGAAGCAACAGAAGCCAGTCTTTTTGTTGCCTATTTTCATCATTTTGCCACGCAAACCTGCCATGCAAATTCACCATGCAAACCCATTAGTTAAAAGGAAGTCACTACATCCAAGCCACTCTGGACAAGAGAACATTGCAAAAAGCGTGAATTCCAAGAGTCAAAGATCATTAAGAGCCATTTGGGAAGCTGCCTACCGCAGAGGGGCTCACAGTAATGAACCTGCTATCTACACTCCTGGTCCCTCCCAGAGCACGTCAGTGTAAGCTGCCTCTTTGGCAGCTGGGAAACTCAGCAGTAAACAGCTGCCAGATTAGCTGTGATTAAGGGAAGTTTGGCATTGTTCAGCTCG
Source organism: Cryptoprocta ferox (assembly GCA_028646485.1). Taxonomy (NCBI): domain Eukaryota; kingdom Metazoa; phylum Chordata; class Mammalia; order Carnivora; family Eupleridae; genus Cryptoprocta; species Cryptoprocta ferox. The sequence goes on along the minus strand of CM053566.1, from coordinate 80,986,198 downwards.
TACAAAGCCATCATCCCTGACAACATGACCATTTGGGACAAGGGCCCATTGAAAAACACCAGAATGACCAGGGGAAGAAGCTTATTGGCATGCACCGATGGGTCATCCTGTCTACCTAACAAGAACACACTTTTTGCTGTTTCTGTCAATATCTTCTGGTAGACCTATTTGTGGGATGCAAATTATTTTACACTTTGCTCCCCTTTCAAGATATATACCTTTTTCTTAGAGGTCTTTGTCACTAGCTTTTTAAGTCTCATTTTTCCAAGTCTCTGTCCGGACAGCCCAACAATTAACCACTGCTCATGGATCAATGTAAATGCTTGCCTCCAGTCATTTCCCATTTCACACAAAGGGGAACAATATACGACCCAAAGTTCTACCCATGGGGTCTCTCTTCATCAATGTCTTATGGTGCTAATCTGGGTCAGACTGCAATTCTATAGCATCCCAATTTTAACCTGTTCCAATTTACCATGCAAATACTTCAGTTGACCATTATCAGACTACAGGAACTTCCTTAAAGGTTTATCTCTGTACATGAAGAGAGGAGTAATAAATTAAGACCAAGTGCCATGAACATCTCCTTGGAAGTGTACTCGGGTCTTCCAGACCTGCTAGGAGCCAGTCTCATATATACCATTTCCAGTTTATAAGGAGATGGGTAGGTTTTAATAGATAACTGCATCATGAAAAGAAGTTTGGGTGGTATAGTGGCCGTGGAGGTGTCCTTTAGGTCTCTCTCCAAAAGCAATGTTAAAGTAGAGCATAGGGTTAGCTCACAGCCTTTCACAGACATGTCCTTGGAATCTACTACACTGTTTACACCAAAGCCATGCCTTCCTGGCTGCTACCAGTCAATGACTAGGCACAGGAGGAGTACTAGAGTTGAGCCATCTCTGTCCACTGCTGGACTCCTGTAATGATAAATCCCTGCCCCTGGGCCTCCCATTAGCCTGGACAATACTTTCTCAAAGCTGCACTGCAGTCTGGGGCTGTGCTTTATCCAATCCTCCTGCCCTCCTCGTCTTATTTTCAGAGTTATCACACTGTTACTGTGGTCTGAAAGTCTTCTCTGGTTACTCCCTCCCTCCTTTACAAGTGGTTTCCCCCCAGTAAATTCTCTCCATTTCTAATTTTCTTTTGGCATCCGCTTCTCAGAGGACCTGGACTAACATACGTGGCATAGTCAAGTAGTACGCTTGGTCAGCTGCTCAATTTCTACCAGTGCTCAGTAGCAAGTCAAGAGACACTTTTCAGATAGAAAGGAGGGAACGGCCTTCCTTCAAAACTCTAGGGACCTGTAACTATTACCCTTCTATTGAGAAAACTGGGATTATTAGACGTTCACTATTTCTTCTTGGTCATAACCACATGTAACAACATTTGGTGTGTCGTGCCATCTAACCCAACTGTCAGGACAGCTAACACTACAGTCTGTGGACCCCTTTACAACTCAGCCTCCTGGGTTATCTGGTAAATGTGTGTGAATTCGTCTCTTAGAGACACTGATGTGTCCAAAACCAGCAGACCCCTGGAAGTCTACTATGAGGCAAGACTCTGAAATTTCTCAAGATTTATATTGGACCTCCTAGCATGTTTATATCTTTTTAAGTCGTCCCTGGTACTTACTACTTCATGATCACTGGGTCAAAGTACTTAATTGTATCATACAGAAAAAGTGTAATGTTCCATGGGATTTGAAAAAAAAAAACAAGATATATCTGGACTTTATTATAACTGGGAACAGAAAGGTTGACCCAGCTCTGAGGCTATTAAGACATACTACTGTCCCTTTCAGAAACAAACTGCTTCTGCTTTCTTTACTAAAAATATAAAAGTATTTACCAGAGCAAGATCTGAACACCAGGTGCCAGAGACTGTGTTGATTTGTTAGAATACAAATAGTACGTCCAGAAACCCAGATACAATTGACAACATCATCTGATTAAATCTGTAGTAATTTCCTGTTATTCTCCCTAATCCATCTGGCTTTTGCTATGACTGAACTAGTGATTTAAAATTAGGATGTGGTAGGAAGCACAACCTTGCATCTTTGCAGCCTTTGACAATGACACTAATCTCTTCCTTTCCCTCAGGGACATGGTATTACTTGTGGCTTATTATCGTGATGGAACATGTCCAAGAACTTGTTCTTGTCCCTTTCTATCATAATAGCTCCTACTCCGGGGAAAGGGAACCAATGTGGGTTTCTGTCAGTTTCTAGTATCTTTACACTAGACCATGCAGAGTTATCATGGCAACACGTAACACTGGTACCCTTTCTGGTTGTACAAGTATTCTCCTCTTGGAGCAGGCCTTGTACTAACTGTCCATGATTCCTACATTGGAACACGATTCTAGTTACGGACCCACAGGCTATGAAAGTTAATGGAATAGGATGCAGAGGAATCTGCCCAAGGTACAGTCATTAGGAGTAGATTTTATATAAAAGCTGTCCCCCAGGCAGGGTGTGGAGGGTCTGGCTCTGTCACCAGGGGAGATACAGAGAGTTTTGGAGAACAAAGCCCTCAGCCTTTGGGTTCTTGGCATATATTAGCATCCCACTTCTCCCCTACCAGGGTACGGTTTGATCACTTAACAGACCAATTCTGCCACTCTTACACAAGGTCTCTGCTTTAATCCTTGGACACATGTGCCTTACATATACAGATTAGAAACTTCTTCACAACTGCCACCATGACTTTCCAATCATCTGCTTGTTTTCTCATTCAGAGCCTTACAGCTTTCATTGCTTCCTTTTCCCTGTGTATGCTCTTGGTGCTATTAGAAGTCAAAGTAACTCTATAATCTTTCCCGTCAGCATCGCCACCATTGTGACCACGTGCCAAGGCCATTGGCTCTCTGAACACCTGGCCCTCAAGCTGCATCTGTCCATCACCTTATGCCAGCAGTGAGAATTTCAGAAGAGATGTTGTCTATGCCTTATATTAATGCCTTGTATTACCCTGGCCCATTTCCCTTCAAGAAGAAGGAATCACACATGCTTCAGATATGTGAGCAACCCAATTCCCGAATCCCACTTTGAGGGTCAGTTTTCTGGTCTGTTCTGGCACAAGTTACCGTATTAGATTCCCATCAAGAAATCAGGAACAATACATGTGGGGATAGAAGTCACTGCTAATAAGGGGGCTATATTCATGGGCATAAGTGAGAAGCAGCAAACTGACAATGGATAATAATGTCAAGTGCCTTACAGCCATAGCCCTGAAGAGGTGAGGGCAGAGAACAGTGACAAGAATCCTGTCCCCCTTGGGCTCAGACTTCCCCCAGTTAAAACAAAACAAAACAAATAAATCAAACAAAAATACCCCACCACCACCACCTAACATCTCTTAATTTGAAGATTAAATGAGATAAAATTTATTAACAATAGTTTTTCTAAGATCTCTAATAATAAGACAAATTTTAATGTTTTACTTGCTATGGACCCAACACTACACTAAAGTAATGCATGTAATTTCTGCAACAACTCTGTGAGGTACAGAGGACTTGCATTCCCATTTAAAACAAACAAGAATCTGAGGCTCCATGAGGTTAAGAAACTTGCCCAGTATCATACAATTACTAGTTATCAGAGCTAGGATTTGAATCCAGGCAGTCTGGTTCAACAGTCCTTGTGCCCATATGCTATGTCAACTCTGATCTAGGAGAGGGATGGCCCTTGCAGAATTTTTTAGAACCTATCCTCTTTCCTGCAGATTATCTCTCAGAGTAATGGACCATATGTAGCAGCAGGATGAGGCCAAGATGTGTAGGATCACAGAATAAAACAGTAGGAATCATTTGAAACTAATTTCTAATCCATCAAAAATATTCTCCGTAATCTGCATTCAAAATCTACCCAGAATCGTATCTATTCTCCTTCTCATTGGAATATGTCTCCCAAAATGTCCACATGATTTCTTCCTCCTTGACTACCTTCAGATCTGGGCTCAAATGTTGACTTATCTGAAAGTCTTAATCTGATCAACCCATTATGATGAAGTTTCCCCCCTAATTTTTACATTCTTATGGATAAGAAAGTATATGATACTCATTTTTAGACAGGAAAAAGATGTGGTTGGAATTATGCTTCAGATCCAAAATGTCATGTCCGTGGAATTCATCATTTCTGTCCTTACAAGAAAAAAAGAGTTGGACAACTGGTAATCATTGACTATTTTTGAACCCATTGAACAAAGTTGCAGTGTGCTAGGTCTCTCTAAAATCTGAAGAGGAAGACATATTCAGAGATACATTGCTGAAATCTAGTTACTCAGACTTGAAGCCACTGGAACCATAAACCAATAGCAACACTTACATTGTATTTTTGACTAATTACTAAAGGCTGAGCAGGTACCAAAATGAAGGTAAAAAATTCATTACTGTGGTCCATAGTTCGGGGAGCTCCCATACTTGCATGGGCTTTACCTCCAGGTTCTCATGATGAAGATTCAAGAAAGATCCCCTCATGGCTCTGGTAGGATGGGAGGAGTTATCACTGTAAAATACACCAAGACCTTTTTTTTTCCTAACATTTTTATTTTTGAGCGACAGAGACAGAGCATGAGCTGAGGAGGGGAAGAGAGAGAGGGAGACACAGAATCTGAAGCAGCCTCCAGGCTCTGAGCTGTCAGCACAGAGCCTGATGCGGGGCTCAAACCCACGAACTGTGATATCATGATCTGAGCTGAAGTCGGACACCTAACCGACTGAGCCACCCAGGTGCCCCAACCAAGACCTTTTTTGTAACAAAGGTTTACTCTTCAGGAGAAAGGACTCTGCCAGAGCCTTATCTAGTTAGGGGAAGCTGGATCAGTCTCTCTGCCCTTCTTGTCTAACCTAATGGAGAAGGTGGGGGAAGACAAAGTCGACAGGAGTCAAGTCTTCAAGAAAATATATTAGGATTCTTGCAGCTGGGGAAAGGAGTAGGGGGAAAAGTGGAAAAGAACTCAACCATGGTAGAACCATTTCTTAGGACTACAGAACCCAGAACAAAGCCCTACCAGAAGGCTGAGGATTGGAAGAATTTAGAACACCCCTGCTTGTCATACACCTTACCACACAGCAACGGGGTTCCATATGGTAAAAGTGGATTATAGCTGAAGAACTCGTCATGCTGACTCTATGAAGGGGAGTATTTAAGGAAACAGAAACAAAAACACTAAAAGAATTTGAAAGTTCTGTCATCCATGGCACAGAAATATTAAAGAGACCAACTCCAAGACAGATTAAATTCTCACACTAAAGAATGATTTATCTAAGCTGATATTGCCTAATACAAGATGTCCAGCTTTCATTAAAAGAATTACAAGCCATGCCAAAAGACTAGAAAATACACAGTCTGAAGAGACAAAACAATCATCAGAACCAGATTCAGATATGACAATTGTGTTGCAATTATCTGTCAGGGATAAACATAATTAACATGTAAAAGATGCTCATGAAAAAAGAAAGGACAACAACCAAGAACAGATGGTAACATATGCATAGTAATGGAAATTATATAAAAGACTGAAAAGGAAATGCTTGAAATCAAAGCACTATAACAAAATTAAAGAATGCCTTTGATAAGTTCATCAGGGGGCTGGACACAGCTGAAGAAAGATCAGAAATGTTACAAGGAACAGGAAAGAGGAATCAGGAATATACTATTATTCTTTCACTAGACGTGAAGCAGCATGTTTAAATACTGATTTATAGTAGTCTAAAATATATGTTGCCAACTCTAAGACAATCACTAAATTTTACAAAAGATAGGTATAATTGATACAGTAAAAGAGGAAATAAAATGGATCACATATGTGCTGTATTAAAAACATATAAGGCAGAATATGAGGACTAAGTGAGAGACAAAGAACAAATGTACAAGTAGTATTTATTACAAATAAACATTAAATCAACTATTTCAATAACCACTTTGTGTTTAACTTTGAGGGGGGAGGGGAGGCTGAGCAGGGGAAGGGCAGAGAGAGAGAGAAAGAGAGAGAAACTCAAGGAGGCTCTGCACTGCCAGCACAGAGCCTTATGGGCTCAAATTCACAAACCGTTGAGATCATGGCCTGAGCTGAAATCAAGATTCAGACACTCAACCGATTGAGCCACCCAAGCAGGTGTCCCTCAATAACCACTTTAAATGTGAATGGTCTAAATATACCAATTAAAAGAAAGAGATTCAAAAAGAATCCCCCCCCAAAAAAAAACCCACCAAGACCCAACTATATGTTACCTATAAGAAACTTACTTTATAAAAAGACTCCAACAGATTAGAAACTAAGGTATGAAGAAAGATATCCATGCTAACAACCAATGAAAAGGAAGCTGGAGTACTTACAATAGTAGGAGACAGGTAGACTTCAATTTGCTAGGACTATGTATCTCTGCTCAAGCTGCCATAACAAAATACCAGACTGGGGGGCTCAAAGAGGAATTTTCTAACACTTCTAAAAGGCTAAAAGTCAAAGAGCAAGGTGTTGGCAGTTTTATTTCTTCCTGAGGCTCCTCTCTCCCTGGCTTGAAGAAGGCCACCTTCCTGCTATGTCCTCACGTGGTCTGTCCTCTGTGGGTCCAAATTTCCTCTTCTGAGGACACTAAGTCAAATCTTAATAAAGTCCACCCTGACAGCCTCCCTTTAAATTAATCAATTCTTGAAAAGCCCACTTGGATAATATAGTAATTTTCTGAGGTCCTGGGGTTAGAATTTCAACACCTGAATAAAAATTACAGAAGGAAAAAGAAATCAATTTTCCAAGAAGAAATAACAATTCTAAGGGGTCTAATAACGTAGCATCAAAATAAATGTAGCAAAAAGTGATAGGCTTAAAAACATGAGTATGGTTCATTGTGACCTAAAATAAATCAATTTCTAACTTTTCCTAAACTAGCAAAGTCAAACTGTGTCCTGATCCCTGGGGAATGTTGGCATAACACATTAACACCTAAAAGTACTCCTTGATCAACCAAAACAATACCTCCAAATCTGAACTGGTCTGTTGCTGTTATGTTATGGTCAATAACATCTTCTCCCACCACTCTCTATCTCTAATCCTGATTTACTCTTCTTTGATTAAACTTATGCCATGGGAACCATCGCTATTTCTCTTTTACTTTCCCACTCTAGAATTTAAATATTGTGAGACTCGGCCTGTTTTATTTAATGTTGTATCTGAGACTCGAATAGTATCTGGAATGTAATAAGTACTCAATTACTATTGGCTGGTTGAATAAATGAATCATGAATGTTCTCTGTGATTTGGTATATGCTTAAATAGTGGTTTTATTTTTATACCTTATGAAAACAAACATTCTATCTATAACTCTATTATGCAATGCTGCTACAGGGGATTTAAGAGCTCACAATCACGTCTGGGCATCCAGGAAATACGTGACCAAGGCTAGGGAGAACACAGAGCCTCTCTCACATACCCACAAAATCATTTCCTTGTTTGTACTTGAAGTTTGTTAAGTGGGGAAGAAAATCTTTTTATAACCTCAGAGTTCTTACAAAGAAAATTCATGACGATGACATTCCCACTGATCATTTTTATGCCTTTTTGAGAAATTATAGCACTAAATTTGATGAAGTGGGATGAATGCAGGAAATGTAAGCCACGGTGCCAAAGATGAGGACCTCGTACAGGCGTTTAGCAGGTCTGCAAGGAGAGGTAGTTCCAGCATGCAGAATAACCACCTCTAAATGTGTTCCTTAGTCCTACTTTTCTGCTGCAGTTAGAAATATGTAGAAGGTTCTAAGTTTTCTCTTAAGTAAAAACTAAATGTGCTCAATGTTACTCCACTATTCACCTCCATAGCAACACAGACCACATAATGCATACTATAATTTAACAGATATTAAACATTTACTGCTGCCAAGCATTATATTAGAATTTGGGCATGCAGAAATAAAATGACAAGGCCCTTGACCTCCAGGAGTTAAAGTCCAGCAGTAATACGCAGGAACGCTACTATGTTCCTGATATAATTGTGGTACGTCTGTATATAGAGCATATGTAATGGTGTTATACAGATATTAAGTGGGAATACATAAGAATGAATAATTAATTATCTCTAATAGAGCAAGGAAAATACACTCCCTCCCCCCAAAGGAAAAAAGAATCATTTAAGCTCAGACTTGAAAGCCTTGGAAGTTTGCCAGAACATCAAGACACTGAAGGGTAGAAGGAACCATGTATTTCTCATTTTATACTGACAGGAGCAAAACCACCCTTAATATTTAAACCTAAGAATTTTTTTTAATTTTCCATTTTATTTTTACCAATTTTTGCAGGTATGAATATTGATTAGCATTTGGTATTTCTGGTTATTGATTATATTATTTATATTATAATGTTATTGTGTCTTTTTAACGCTTTGTATAAAGCAATGGAATAAAAATAAGCCACTACCAGTTATTTCAAGCTATTTGTTAGAATTACATCTAGAGATTTTTTCCAGCCATTTAAATTCAGAAGAGCCTAAAATAAAATTAATGGTCTCCCCATTGCCCTCTCCAATTCACTTTCTTTTGTTAAACACTGAAAACTAATAACTACTGAGTAATATATCCTTACTTTACCTACACAAACATATTAAAGAAATGTAAATACAAGCATGCCTCACAGATACTGAGAGTTTCATTCTAGACCACCACAATAAAACAAATATTGCAATAAAGTGAGACAAATTATTATTTGGTTTCCCATTGCATATAAAAGTTATGTTTATACTACACTGTGGTCTATTACGTGTGCAATAGCATTGTGACTAAAAGAACAATGTACCTAAAGAATACTTCATTGCTAAAAAATGTTAACCACCATCTGAGCTTTTAGCAAGTCAGAATCACTGATCACCTATAACCATAACATAGTAGTGAGAAAGTTTGAAATATTGCAAGAATTACCCAAATAGAACACAGAGACACAAAGTGAGCAAATGCTTTTGGAAAAATGGGACGGGTAGACCCTAGATTCATACAAAGTGCATGGTTTAGAAACACAATAAAGCAAGACACAACAAAATGAAGTACGCCTGTATACAGGATGGTTTTTGGTCTCTAATTTTATCCTGCAAATGGTTTATTATTGCATGCATACCATCCTGTAACTTTTGTAATCAACCTAACAGCATATCATAAATTAGTCCACACTATTTCTGCAAAATTCAGCCTGTTACTTAGTGTTGAGAATCTAAGGTGTGCCAGGCTCTGTGATCAGCACTGACAACAGAACGTGGAACGGGACAGCTCCGGCCCCTGACACCCTTCCAGGACTGTGAGGCAGGTGAGGGAACATCATGGTTGTTTCAGACCCCAGAAACCACATTTTCATAGTACTGAGAAAACCCAAAAAATAACCTTTTTCTTGAACGGTGAAAATAAATGTTCAGAGTAGCAAAGCCAAAGGGAAAAAGAGAACCAATTTTCAGTTTTCACATACTCAAAGATTGCAGCAACTATTTACTGAGCACCTGACTCTTCACTAAGAACAAAGTATTCTTGCTGTCATGGAAGGAACAGAAAAAAATGTATATGTAGTTTATTAAGGGAGAATGAATGCACCAAAAGACAATGAAAGCAGGTACAGATACAGAAAGAGCCAGGTTGAAGGTGGGAGGGGTGATCATTTTATACAGGGTGGGTGGGTGAGATCCTCACGTAGAAGGGGTTATTTAAGCAGAGAAGATGACAAAGGAAGAAGCCATGAGGATGCTTGTGAAAAGCTATTCCAAGCCTGATGAATGGTCAGCACAAAAGACCTGAGGCCTAAGGAGCTGGGCATTTTTAGTGAAGTAAGGACACATTGTGGCTCGAGTCAAGCAGAGAATAAATGAGGTCATGGGTCATGGGAAGAGAGGAGCCCAGTGAAGGCTTCGACCAGAGGATCACCCTGGCTGTGAAACACTGCTATTGGCAGGGCAAGAAAGAAAGCTCAAAGACCAGTTAGAAGCCTAATGAGATCGCGCAGGCAAGGGACACTGGTGGCTGAATGACATCGTTAACAGCACGGCATTCGAAGAGCACTGGTGTTTACGTGGACAATAGGTGCAAAGATCACTAAGCATTTTATGCGAAGATTTTCGTAAGAACTCTGGTTGCAAGAGAACAAGCATGAATTTGAATTTAAGGAGTCTAGTTAGGAAATTATATAAATTTGGAAATGTTCTATTTTCCTTTTTAAACAACCCTCTAAAGTAGGATGAGAATTAATTCATATTCATGATAGAGGCCAAGCAGATGCCTATATCAGGAAGAAAGAAAGAAAGAAAGAAAGTGAAGTGGGAGTGGATGGAAAAACAACTTCCCTGGTAATCCAGAGAACTGAGAGGGGAGGATAAGGGCTTTGAATCTATACGATTTTATATAAAAAGAATGTACTGTGCCACATTGCAAAACCTGCAAATAAACATTAAGGCTATTTTTTAAAGAAATCAAAGTATTTTAATACAAAAATTGTGTTTAGGGATAAACATGTCATGATTCAGCTTTATAATGTCTTCACAATGTAAAATTTTCAAGTGTGTTGAAATTACTTGCTGAAATACAAAATTAGGCATTTTTAACCCATCACAGTTGGGTTGATTATTTCTAATTGCTGCCTAAGTTATTTTAAAGACTGGACTTTGCTAATTAGCTCTTTTTGAATGTTCTGATCCTCCGATCCCTGCTTCCTCTTCATGCAGGCTTCGTGTATTCTTGCTTTTATTTGTATTGACCTCTGACATTTCAATTTTCTGTTTGCTTTTTAAATCCTAGATAATTAGAGGATTTCAAATTCATCGTGATACAGAAGTTCTTGTACAGAGCATGTAATTAAAATATCTGATGACTAGAATCAGGATTTTAGCACCCCAGGGTGGAAAGATCATACCTCCAAGCAGCATATTCCTGCAGGATATTTTGTGTTTCAGCAATTAACCTCCTGTCCAGGACATGGCCTGCTATTCATCTCCTAACATCCCTTGGTTGGGATTATTTCAAAGTCTGCCCTTTTACTGCCTTTTATCAGATGTAGTGAACCCTCAGGTTAAAGTAAAACAGCCTAGAGAGAAAGTCTCATCATCTTGTAGAAATGATCACAGTCCTTTTATTAGAAATGTATCATTGAAAGCTTGCAAATTGCCTTTTACCCTGCATAAAACTGTTACACTTACATTCCATTATAATGTTACAGCTAGTTCCTCAGAGAATTCCAGTACTTACTGCACCCATGCTGTTGTGGGTCCCCACATCACACAGGCACATACTTCTTATGGAGCCACAGAAATTGTTGGAATGAGAATTAACATCTGAGTAGGCAATGAGCTAAGACACAAAGGATCTAGGAACTCTTTCTTGCCACAAAATTGTAGCAAGGCATTTTCATTCTTCCTTCATCCGTGTATACTTAGCAAGTGCCCGCTCTGTGATCAGCAGTGTAATTTGCGTTATGGACACAAATATGAAAGACTCTAAGTTGCCCCCGTCTGCAAGAAATACGAAGAACAGAAAAGAAAGACTTGAGTGTTAATACCACCAGATGTGGTATTACCAAAGTACATATTCACAGCACAGTAACAGAGAAGGAACATTGTATGTGTTTGGAGACCCCAGGAAGACCTCAGAGAAGGGGGAATTTTTGCCCTGAGATTGGATACTTAAATAGAAGATTTCTGGACGGACAATTGTGTAGGGTGTGTGTGTGTGTGTGTGTGTGTGTGTGTGTGTGTGTGTGTGTGTGTGAGATGCGGTGGAAGTGGTAGTGATGAGGATTTCACATAAGTAGAAACACACCGACCAGGAGAGAGCATGCTCATAACCAAATGGGATCCTGTATGTCAGACTGGATTGGGAGAAGTGCAGTGAGAGAAGACCAATCTGGACATCCAATGAGGGAATGAATCAAAAGTGCATCGCTCTGCTAAGGCAGAAACTTGCCGGTCTTGGCACAGATTCCAAGAAAGACCCCGCAAATATTACCCTACAGATGATACGGCACCGTGGGAAACATGAATGACCAGACATGCACTGGTAATATTTTGCTAGTGGCAAGGCTGGACGATAAGGGACAGGAGTTGAGGCAGTGGAAGACAACCACGGAAGGTCCCACGGACAGTCCACAACACAGGACGTGAGGACCTGGGATTGGACGATGGCTGTCCAAAGGTGGAGGTGGCAAAATGCCCAGGACATAATTAGGAGGGAGACGATAAAAATGCTTGGTGACTGATAAATATGACTGGATTAGCCCATTTTCAGACTTGGAAGAGTGCAGGAAGAAGGGAGGTCTCTAATGCAGAAGCTCAAAAGAACGCTCCATTACCTGAAGATGAGGCCACGTTGAGCGTGTTACCTGACCCGTTAAAACTCCTTTCTAAATGGAGGGAATACTGGCATCTGATGAGGTCAGAATTAAAGGAATTAAGACCCACACATTGATTACACTGCAGGGGCTCAGAGCAAGCCCAAAATTATTATTTACTATTATTTCACAGACATATTTTTAATTTGAGAGAGAGAGAGAGAAAGAGACAGAGACAAGGAGAAAGAGTGTGTTTGGGGAGAGGGACAGAAGGACTGAGACCAAGAATCTGATCTGACGTGGGGTTTGATCCCATGATCCTGGGACTGGGACCTGAGCCAAATTCAAGAGTCAGACACTCAACCAAATGATCCACCCAGGCGCCCCTATTTTATAGACATCGTGAATTTACCATAACTTTGAGGCAATTAACTTTGAACATTTATTACTGGATAAACAGACTAGAGAATTTACAGTTTTCAGCATTAAGTCACTAGATTACACTCACAGACAACTCTAGAAATTCCCAGAACAACACTGGAACAGGTGAGTAAGCAGTTTTGGGAAGGACCAACATTTAAGGGGAGGACAGAGAAAGCAAAGCCCACAAAAAGAACAGGGGTGAGAATCCAGGACCAGACTAAATGCAGCAACCAGGCAATGTGAGATACACTCAGTAGAATGAAGTCAAAGAACAAATATTCAGCCCTTGAGAAGAGTTTCAACTGGCATTCTGACATTCAAATAAGTGTTTCTATTATAATGCACATAATAGTGTAAGTCATAGTTTTCTTTTAATACGTCTATTTTCCATTCTAAAAAACCCATAATCTTCTGTATCATTATTTATAATAACAAATCATCCCCAAACTTAGCATCTGAAAACAACAAAAATGTATTTACTTACAAATAACATATATCGTATTTTAGGCTGAGCTCAGCTGAAAAGTTCTTTTGCTGGTCTCTCCTGGAACGGTGTCTGTGTGCGTGTAGTGAAAACCCTTAACATCCACCCTCTCTCAGCAAATCTCAAGTATACAAAAGACAGTCTTGTTAACTATCTTCACATTGTTGTACATTAGACCTCCTTAACTTGTTCATCTGGCACAACTAAACCTCCCTACCCTTTGGCCATGATCTCGCCTCCCCTCCCCACCCCTGGCAACCACCATCCTTCTCTCTGGTCCTGTGACTTTGACCATCTTAGAGCCCACAAGTAAACGAGATGATGCAGTCTTTGTCCTTCTCTGTTTGGCCCCTTAACTTCCCATCATGCCCTGTAGGTTCAGCCATGTTGTTGCCAGTATCAGGATTTCCTTCCTTTTTAGGGCCAGGTAATATTCCGCTGTATATGTGCTTCAGTCATCTAGCGCCTCAGTCGAGGCTGTGATGATTGAGGTTGCTTCATCGACAGTGCAGGCAACTGAGGCTGCTTGTGGTCTCGACCATGTGTCTCCAGAAGGCAAGTGCCACCTTCCTTACATGGCAGTCTGATTCCAAGAGTGGGAATGGAAACTGAAGGTGGCTGAAGGCCCGGGTTCCAAACTTTCACATAATCTTTGCTAACTTCTCTTGGTCAAAACAAGTCACGAGGCTAATACGGAGTCCGGGGATTGGGAAACCGACTGCATCTCTATGGAGACAAGCTATAAAGAATCTTGGCTGATTTCCATCAACTATCCCTCCTCAGTGCAAAACCCACATGGCTTTGATTTGGAATTCGCACCTGCTTATACACTATTTTTCTTAAAGCTATGCTGAATGAACACATACATCTATGGTTGTATGGGGATAAGACTTTACTATGGCAAATCAAGGTCAAGAGTAACATCAAACTAAATATGGCTGCTCCCAAAGGTTTTAGACACCATTCCATTAGCTCAGTCCTCCTCCAAGCTTTCGTCTTGGCTCTGTGAGAGCCATCACCACATGCCTAAGCAGCTACCCTCGTCACCGTCCTCACTCAGGGAGGACAGCCTTGGAGAGCGGCATGAACTCCTCTCCCAGCTCCTTCAAAATGGTGCTCCCCTGCCTCATGATCTAGCTCTCTTCAGGCCCTGCCGTGAGGACTGTGGTCATAACCTGTGGTCATGGCTAGAGTCAGAACTACAATCAAACTAATCCCATCATCCATAAACAATGTAATAGCAGGAGTCCTAGTTAAGGTGAGCATGCTTTTTCACGTAGCCCTTAAAATTAAGAAATGTAAAGGTAAAAAAATCTTTTTTTTCCCATTCACACAGTTTTCTTGATGTGTCTGATCCTGGAAAGTAGACAAGGAAGGTAAGAAGAAGCTAGTTACTTCTTGACACTGATATAGTAACATTTTCTGGATGTTCTATATAACTTTAATTTTGCAGTCTTTTTTTAAATTTTTTAATGCCTTTGAGAGACAGAGAGCGAGCAGGAGAGGGGCAGAGAGAGAGGGAGAGACACAGAATCTGAAGCAGGCTCCAGGCTCTGGCTTGAACCCACAGACTGTGAGATCATGACCTGAGCGAAGTCGATTGCTCAACCGACTGAGCCACCCAGGCGCCCCAATTTTGCAGTCTTAAATGTCACATCACTCAGCTTACCCCTTGTTTCACGGAGTCCGTGATAAGGAAGATTCAAAGCATTAAACAATTATTTCAACTCCAAATATCCCTCAGACCACTTCATTGACAAAGAATAGAGATATTAAATAAACCTGGCTCAACCATACAGTAAATAAAACTAAAATATACCCTTCAATTTCTTCCCTTAGTAGATCAGCACTCACCAGAGTGTCACTTTTGTCTGCAGTCGCAAAATTTTTCATCGCATTCTCAAAGCTAGAGAGGACTTGCATAATACAAAAGAAAATAGTATAGCAAGACATATAAGCAGCATATGGGAAAAGACTTTCCTTTCATCTCCTCCCAGGCTACAATGGAGCTAAGGTTACAGCAATGCAGCAGAACCAAGGATTTTCAAATAGAAGAACTTGAATTTAAAGGAATTCTGGGTTTCAAACAGGAAAAAAAAAAAAAACCCAAGGGAAAAAGTAGATTTAAGTTTGAAAAAATGTTTTAGGGAGCAAGTAACAAGAAAGTATCAGAAACTCCCTTTCGTATATGAAAAGGAAATAAATGAAAACTTTCATGAGGAAAGCAACGCATATTTGTGGTAAGAGCAGTAAATAGTATTAATGGTATTTCAAATGGTTGAGTCTCTGGTATTTCAATTAGGTTTTTGAATTTTGCAAACCGAAGATGTGCATCGCTCAACATCAGAACCATTTAGTTTGGCCTCAATAATGTTTTTTATGAGAGCCAACATAGCTCTTCCACATATCAGAGCTAGGTGCTGTTAGACCCCATGCCCAGATAAGGACAGAGACATTTGACAATGTTCACACGAGATATTAGGGTCCATAATCGTTGAGAGTGACCACCTCACAGTGAATAGTTCTTACCTAAATTGAATGTAAAAAAATCATTTTATAAAATTAAATATATATTTGCTGGTATGCGAGCAGGAAGAGCTAATGCTGTAAGCAACCATACTGGCATAAACGCAGGTGCTTAAAACTTCAGAGAATTATAACATGATAATTTTGGTTCCCCCAAACCCACTGTTGCTGCCTCTGTTCCTGCCAGCCCAATTCCAAATGTTTGGGCTGCTGTTGAGGTCACTCTTCAGCATTTGTTATGGATAACCTCTACACAAAATATTGAATCAGGGCTCCCTTTTGCCCATATGCTTTCTCCTTTGTAGTTGCCAGTGCCTCTATCCTCCCATCCAAGTCTCTAATGCCCTGGGAGGTCTCTGTTTTCATGGCTCCTCAAGGTAAGGCCAAACACAGCCTGAACCTGCCCATATTCTCACAATCCAGATGGCTTCTCTCTTCCATCAAGATTTATCTTTCATCTCAGGACACTGCTAGTTCACCTGATTATTTTTTTTAACTTATTTTGAGGGGGAGGAGGAAGGAAGGAAGAGAGAAAAGTGAGGGAGGGGCAGAGAGAGAGGGAGAGAGAAAATCTCAAGGAGGCTCTGCACCGTCAGTGCAGAGCCGGATGTGGGGCTCAAACTCACCAACTATGAGATTATGACCTGAGAAGTCAGATACTTAACTGACTGATCCACCCCGGTGCCCCTAATTGATTTAACCAAGGTATTCATGATTTTCTTTTTTAAGACTAACTCATTATCCCTGTCAGTTACCATGTTCAGGCTCACTGGGGATATAGTAGCTGAACCCCATGGAAAGAGCAATGTGAGGCTTTGATGGACTGCAGGAAAACTGGAAGGAAAACAATTTGGGAGGCAGGTAGGACCCACTAAACTCACTTCATTAGTGGCTGCCTTGTCTGTGTAGGTTACAATGAACCTAGCTAAGAGCTACAACTGATTGAGAAGGAATCCTCAAACTAGCAGCACTTTATTGCATGCCTCACCCTTCAGCGTGAAACTCAGCAGAGAATGATACGGTTTCTTGTTGTTGTTTTAATGTCATAATGGGAATTAATGAGTTTTAGACTTTTTTTTTAATGCTGGAAAAAGACCAAGTGAAAGTAATTGAAATGTAATTTTAAGTAAAAATGAAATTATCAGGGTTTGGGATTTCATAACAATCCAGTGCACAGGTATGAATTTAGGTGAAAGCAGAAGCTCTCTATTACCTGCTCCTCCTGGAGTGTGGACTAAGCACAGATGATTGTTTTTATTATCACCCTCCTGGGAATTCACCAGATGTCAGAGACAGAGACAACGTGACAGAAAAGTACCGGCTTGGATTGCTGCCACTCAATTAATAGGCAGCAGCCAGTGGATGGACTAACAAGAAATGACTTCAACATTTCTCAGGACAAAGCTCTCCACCATGTGATTTTTATTCCTTCTGTAAGTCTATGAGGTATTTTAAAAAAGAATTTTTTTATATCCAAAATATTAAAAATAGTTTCCCTAGTCTGATAATCTCATGTAGTTGAGATCTCTATTAAGCTTTTATATTTTGTTACTGAAATGCATTCTTTATCAGACATCAGTAAACTTTTTCTGTAAAGGGAAGGTAATTTTAGTTTTTATGGGATATATATATATATATATAGTCTCAAAATTTCTCAATTTTGTCATTGTCATGTTAAAGAGCTATAGAGAACACACAAATGAATGATCATGGATGGGTTCCAACAAAGCTTTATTTACAAAAATAATTAGCAAACTGACTTTGGCCCATAACCCATAGTTTGCCCTCCTGTCTTCTATATAATACTTTTATATATTTTTTTCATTCACTACCTGCTATATTATAGTGCATAAGGGTCCTAACTGTATTTATTGCATATGGGATGACTACATGACATAAATTACTTAAAGTTGGAGAAAAATGTTAATAAATGTCTGCAAAGTTTTAAGGAAAAATAACAGCTTAATAATCACTTTTTCCTTTCATTATAAAGAGAGAAAATAGAATGTTCTGAGACAATCCCTTAAAAATAATTTAGCATTTTTATAATACAAACACATAAAACAGTATAAGTTTTCACAAAAGAACTATTTAAAGATAATTTATACAACTAGATTATTAGGAATGAATGCCTTAAGTATTATGCTGTGCTCTTTTTCATAGAAAATTGAATGACAGCAGTCCAGACAAGAAGATTTTAGAAATAATATTGGGAAAATCTATGTAGATTTAAAAATAAAATACTTAATACTAATAACTGATCACAAATAAAATATAGGTTAGCAAGTAATGTAAAATGCTTTCAAATGAAATAACTTAGTTACCTTTCATTTTTTACTCTGAGACTAATTTTCATTAATGTTGGGTGATGTTTTCACTTAGTTCCATGGCCATACAGCTGTATGTATAATGTGATAAATTTTATGTCACAATTCTAGTGATAAAACCTTTCTAGTTCTTTGATACCCCACAGCATATATAAAATAAGATGTCCCTGTGGTTCAGGAAACCTGCAAACTCACCAAATGAAAGGGATAATGAAAAGATCCAGAGTTCAGTCTTTTTTATAAGGCATATATAAATTCCTACATAATAATTTGGACTTAAACAATTTTTCACACTTAACTTTCCATTCCATTTAACATTTCCATTATGTTGCACAATATTCTATACATTTCTATGTCCTAACGTGGTTTCCAGCAAGAAACACTAGTCTTCAGGGATCTTTGGGAGACTTTTCCAGGAACAAAGGAGTCGGCAGGTTCCATTTCCCTCCCACAGCCCCCAGACTAAACACTTGTCCATCTGCAGGAACCCATGCAGTGCTAACACTAACCACCTAAATTGCTAACAGTGCACTCCACACCCACTTCCCGGGCAGACATGCCCCCTCCAGCAGGCCTCTACTCCAGGTCCCCAGCCACAGCTGACCTGCACAAACATTGCTAACATCACGCTTCTGCCAACCCACCCCTCCTGCCAGGCCTCACCTCATGGTCTTCTCCCACAGCAGAATAGTGCAAACCTGGCTAACACCTCATCTCTTGCTATTGTGATGTTCTACAGATCTGCCCCCTCTAATACGCTTTTGGACAGAGCCCATCCAAAACTGTGCCATAAGCCTAGCAGTGTGCAAGCACCCTCAACAGGGACCAGCACCAGTCCGAAGTGACTTTTGTCCCAGGGAGAAGGAAAGGTAATCACACAACAGTCCAACTTCAGTCCCGACAGTGGGCTGGTAGCAGATAGCTGGTCTGACTGCAGGCCCCACTCACCAACAAAAACTTCTCAGGGGGCAACCAAGGGAAAGCCCCATGCAGTTCTATGCTGCTACATCTCTGGCAAATGCCTGTTCTGACCCAAATAAAACCCAAAGTGACTCCAGACTGGCCCAAAACAGGCAAAGAAAGTCACTGCTGGGGACTGAAATAAAAAGCAGCTCAGCCACAACAACAGGGCCATGCAACACACGTGGGAGACAGCCCTGAAGGGCCAAATTCTAATGAGCAGGGACCACCACACTGCAGGGCACCACAGGAACTCTTCACAAAACCACTACTTTCAAAAGCAGCAGATGTACGTGACTTAACACACAGAAGCATACGGAGTTAGACAAAATGAGACCATAGGGGAATATGTCCCAAGTAAAAGAGGAAAAATCACAGCAAGAGATCTAAACAAAATGGAGATATGTATATGCCTAATAGAGAATTTAAAGTAATAAAGATACTCATTGGACTAGAAAAAAGACTAGAGAATGTCAGTGAAACCCTTAACAAAGAGAACATTATAAAAAAGAACCAGAGATGAGGAACCCAATAAATGAAATTAAACACACACTAATGGAATGAATAGCAGACTAAGGGAAACAGAAGAACAGATTAGTGTCCTTGACAGAGTAATGGGATGCAGTCAACCAGAAAAATTATAAGAAAAAATTATACAAAATGAAACTGACCCAGGAAATTCAGTGACATCATCAAGCATAATAACATTTGCATTATAGGGATCCCATAGGAGGAGAAAGAGAAAAGGGGCAGACCATTTATTTGAAGAAATAGCTGAAAACTTCCCAAATGTGGGGAAGGAAACAGACATTCAAATCCAGGAGGCACAGGGAGCCCCCAACAAAATCAACCAAAAAAGATCCACACCAAGACAGATAGTAATTAAAGCAGCAAAAAGTAGTGATAAAGGGAGAATTTTAAAAAGCAAGATTAAAAATAAATAAAAATAATTATGTACAAGCTATCAGCTGATTTTTCAACAGAAACTTTATAAGCCAGAAGGGAGTGGCATAATATATTCAAAGTATGAAAGGGGGAAAAATGCAGCCAAAACACTTCACCTGGCAAGATTATCATTCAGAATAAAAAGAGAAATAAAGACGTTCCCACACAAAAAAAGTTAAAGGAATTCATCACTACTAAACCGGCTCTACAAGAAATGTTAAAGGGGAGTCTTTGAGTGGAAAAGAAAGATCATAAGCAGGAGTAAGAAAAATAGTAAGCACAAAAGCAGTGGGGAAAAAAAAGTGTATCTATGAAAATCAGTCAAGGGACTCACAAAATAAAAGGATGTAAAGTAGGATACCCTATACCTAAAAATGAGTGGAGAGAAATCAAAAATGGGTTCAAACTTAACAAACTATCAACTTAATATAGATTGCTATATGCATGAGATATTATATACAAACCTAATGGTAACAAAAAATCAAAAACCAGTAATAGATATCTAAAAAATAAACAGCAAGGAATCCAAGCCTAACACCAAAGAAAGGTAAAATCATGAGAGAAGGGACTAAAAGAAGGAACAGAAAGATTAACACACACACACACATCAAACAAGTAACAAAATGGCACTAAGTACATACTTATCAGTAATTACTATAAATAGAGATGGACTAAATGCTCCAAGCCAAAGACAAAGGATGATGGAATATATATCTATATCTATATCTATAGACACACTGAGGGGCACCTAGCTGGCTCAGTTGGTTAAGCATCTGACTCTTGATTTTGGCTCAGGTGATGATCTCATAATCCTGAGATCAAGGCCACGCTGGGTGTGGAGCCTGCTTAAGATTCTATCTCTAACTCTTTCCCCTCCCCAAGTCATGTGCATGCTCTGTCTCTTTTTCTCTAACAAAATAACAAGACCCATTTATATACTGCTACAAGAGACTCATTTCAGACCTATAGACACATGCAATGAAAGGATGGAAAGGCACTTATCACACAAATGGAATGTAGGGAGGGAAAAAAGCCAGGGTAGTAATACTTAGGTCAGACAAAATGGACTTTAAAACAAAGACTATAACAAGAGACAAAGCAGGACACTATAGAATCATAAGAGAAAAATCCAGCAAGAAGATGTAACAATTATAAATGTTTATGCACCCAACATTGGAAACCCAAATATTTAAATCAAGTATTAATAGACATAAAGGAAGAAATTGATAGTAATACAGTAATAGTAGGGAACTTAGAATGATACATTGGACCAGATAGCTTCAACAAATATATTAGAATATCATATCTTAAAACAAAATACACATTCTTTTCTATGTCCTTGAAATATTATCCAGAATAGAACACATATTAAGCCAAAACATAAGTCTTGAATTCAAAAAGACCAAAGTCATACCATACATCTTTCAGACGACAACAATATGAAACTAGTAATTGGCCACAAGAAAAACATCTGGAAAGACAACAAATAAATGGAAGTTAAATAACATGCTACTAAAGGATGAATGAGTCAGCTAATAAATCAAACAGGATATCATAGAATACCTGTAGACCAATGGAAATGATATTAACACTCTAAAATCACTGCAGTGCAGCAAAAGTCATTCTAAAATGGAAGTTTACAGCAATTCAGGACTACCTCAAGAAGAAGAATCGAACAACCTCATCTTACACAAAAAGAAGTTAGAAAAAGAAGACCAAAACCCCAAAACAGTAAAAGGAAAGAAACAAAAATTAGACCAGAGATAAAAAAAAAAAAAGATAGAAACTAAGAAAACAATAGAACAGACAATACCAGTGGCTGGTTGTTTGAAAAGATCAACAAAACTGATAAACCTTTAGCCACACTCATTAAAAAAAAAGAGAGAGAGAGAGAGAGGACTAATCAAGCAAAGTCAGAAATGAAAGAATAACCAACACCATAGAAATACAAAGGAAGAGAATATTATGAAAAATGGTATAAAAACAA
Source organism: Cryptoprocta ferox (assembly GCA_028646485.1). Classification (NCBI taxonomy): domain Eukaryota; kingdom Metazoa; phylum Chordata; class Mammalia; order Carnivora; family Eupleridae; genus Cryptoprocta; species Cryptoprocta ferox. Next base: position 80,964,265 of record CM053566.1, on the reverse strand, counting down.
ACTTGACAACCTAGAAAATGGATAAATGGCTAGAAACATAGAAAATATGAACAGGTCAATTACCAGCATTGAAGTTGAATCAGCAATAAAAAAAAAAAAAAACAATAAACAGGTAAATTCTACCAAACATTTAAAGAAGACTTAATATTTATTCTTCTAAAACTATTCCAAAATATAGAAGATGGAAAGCTTTCAAATTTATTCTATGAGGCCAGCATTATGCTGATACCAAAACCAGCTAAGAACACTACGAAAAAACAAAAAACAAAACAGAAAACAAAACAGAAAAAAAAAAAACAAAAAAAAATCGCAGGCCAATATCTCTGATGAACATAGATTCGAAAATCTGTATCAAAATGAAAGGAAACTGAATAATAGATTAAAAAATCCTTCACCACAATTAAGTGAGACTTACTCCTGACAAGCATTGCTGGTTCAGTATCTGCAAATCAATCAGTGTGATACATCGCATCATAAGATGATAAAAACCACATGATCATTTCAATAGATGCAGGAAAAGCATTTGATGAAGTATAACAAACATCCATTCATGGTAAAAACCTTCAACAAAGTAGGCTGAGAGGGAACATACTTCAACAAGAAAAAGGCCATACATGGAAGACTCACAGCTAACATAATGCTCAGTGGTGAAACACTGAGAGCTCTCCCCTAAGATCAGGACCAAGACAAAGATGTCCACTCTCACCACTTTGATTCAACGCAGTACTGGAATCCCAAGTCACAGCAATCAGATAATAAAAAGGAATAAAACGCATCCAAACTGGTTGAGAAGAAGTAAAACTTTCCCTATTTATAGATGACATAATACTATAAATTGAAAACCCTAAAGACTCCACCAAAAAACTACCAGAACTGATAAATTTGGTAAGGTCGCAGGATACAAAAATCAATATACAGAAATCTTTTGCATTTCTACACATTCATAATGAAGTAGCAGAAAGAGAAAATAAGAAAACAGGTCCAGGGCGCCTGGGTGGCTCAGTCGGTTAAGTGTCCGGCTTCGGCTCAGGTCATGATCTCATGGTTCATGAGTTCCAGCCCTGTGTCAGGCTCTGTGCTGACAACTAGCTCAGAGCCTGGAGCCTGTCTTCTGATTCTATGTATCCCTCTCTCTCTCTGACCCTCCCCTGCTCATGCTGTCTCTCTCTCTCAAAAATAAATAAAACATTCAAAAAATTAAAAAAAAAAAGAGAAAACAGCTGCATTACCATTACACCCAAAATAATAAAATTACTAGAAACACGATTTACCAAGGAGGTGAAAGACTTGTACTTTGAAAACTATAAAATATTGATGAAAGAAGTTGAACAAATGGAAATATCTTCCATGCTCGTGGACTAGAAGAACCAATATTGCTAAGATGTCCACACTATCTAAAGCAATATATAGATTTAATGCAATCCCGATCAAAATACCAACAGCATTCTTCACAGGAATAGAACAATCTTAAAATCTGTATGAAACCACAAAAGACCCCAAATAGCCAAAAAAAATCTGAAAAATGAACCTGGAGCTATTGTAATTCCAGACTCCAAACTAAATTACAAAGTTATAGTAAACAAAAGAGTATGGTACCAGCACAATAAAAAACAGATCATTATTTAAAAAATAGAGAACCCAGAAATGAGCCCACCATTATACAGTCAATTAATCTTTGACAAAAGAGGCAAGAACATACAATGGGGAAAAATACAGTCTCTCCAACAAAGGTTGTTGGGAAAACTGGATAGCTACCTGCAAAAGAATGAAACTGGACGACTTCCTTACACTAGTCACAAAAAGAAACCCCAAATGGATTAAGGATCTAATTGTGAGACCTGAAATCACAAAAATCCCAGAAGAACACAGGCAGTAATCAAGACCATGAGACATAAATGGTATACCAAATACATAGAAACAGAAAACAAGGAGACAAAGGAATAGGTTCCAAATAAAATAACAAAACAAACACTGATAAGTTATAATCAATAGCACAGAAACACAAAGGATAAGAGACTACTAAGAACAACTACACACCAACAAGTGGAATAATTGAAAATAAATGAATTAACATACAATCTTCCAAAGACTGATTCAAGAGACCTAGAAAACCTGAATAGACCAATTGCTAGTAAAGACTTTGCATCAGTAATCCAAAAACTCCCAACAAACAGAAGTCCATGACCAGACCACTTCACAGGTATATTCTACCAAACATTTACAGAAGAGCTAATATCTATCCTTCTCAAATTACAGGTCAATATTACAGATAAATACAGGAGCAAAACCCTCAACAACATATCATCGAAAGAAAATAAAGAATATAGTAAAAGGATCATATACCATGATCAAGCAGTATTTATTCCAGGGATGCAAGGATAGTTCAAGATCTGCAAATCAATGTGATACACTATATTAACAATAATAAACTTAATAAGATCTCAATAGACATAGAAAAAACATTTGACAAAATTCAACATCCATTTATCATAAAACCTCTTACCAAAGTGGATATAGAGGGAATGTAGTGGTCATTATTTGCAGATGACATGATACTATAAAAAATTCTAAAGACTCCACCAAAAAACTACTATAATAAACTACTTCCATAAAGTTGCAGGATACAAAATTAATATACATAAATCTGATGTATTTGAAGATGTCTCAAATAAATGGAAAGATATATACTATACTTACAGATTGGAAGAAAATTATTACAATGTTCATACTACCCAAAGCAGTCCACAGATTCCACGCAATCACTATAAAAATTACCAATAGCGTTTTCATACAAAGAATCCTAATATACATAGGGAACCACAAAGAACCCCAAATAGCCAAAGCAATTATTGTGAAAGAAGAACAAAGCTGGACATATCACACTCTCTGATATTCAAACTATACTACAGAGCTATAGTGACCAAAAGAATATGGAAATACCACAAAAACAGACATATAGATCCATGGAACAGAGAAGAGAGTCCAGAAATAAACCCACCCATAGAGTCAACCTTCAACAAAGGAAGCAAAAATACACAATGAAGGAAGACGGTCTTCAATCAATGGTGTTGGGAAAGGTGGTAACATATTCAAAAGAATGAAACTGGGCCACTTTCTTATACACAAAAATATTCTCAAAATGGATTAAAGACCTAAATTTAAGACCAGTAATCATAAAACCCCTTGAATATAAACAGCAAGCTCTTTGACATCAGTCCAAAAAAAATTTTTTTCTGGTGGGGGGGAATCAGTCTGCTCAAAGGCAAGAAAAACACAAATAAATAAAACTACATCAAACAAAAGAAGTGTTTGAACACCAAAGGAAACCAATAAAATGAAAAGACAGTCTACTGAATGGGAGAAGATATTTGCAAATGATATGGCCAGTAAGTTGATATCCAAAATAAAAAACACACATTTCAATATGAAAACAAAAAAGTAATCCAATGTAAAAAAAAAAAAATGGGCAGAAGACCTGAATAGATATTTCTCCAAAATCCAAAATGCTGCAGCCACTACAGAAAAAGAATGGAGGTTCCTCAAAAAGTTAAAAATAAATACCATAAAACCCAGCAATTCCATTTCTGCATATTTTTCCAAAGAAAACAAAACCGCTCATTTGAAAATGTATATTCCTACATTACAGCATCGTTTACAACTGCCAAGATATGGAAACAATGTAAGAATCCATCACAGATGAATGGATAATAAAGATGTGGCATGTGCACACGCGCACACACACACACACACAGTGAAATATTACTCAGCCACAAAAAAGAATGAAATCTTGTCATTTGCAACAATATGGGTGCACCTAGAAAGTACTATGCTAGTAACAGAAGTGAAAGAAAAAAAATACCATATTATTTCACTTATATTTGGAATCTGAAAAACAAAGCCAAAATACAAAACAGAAATAGACACATAGAAACAGAGAACAATCTAGTGGTTGCCAGAGGGGAGGGATGTAGGGGACGGGCAAGATAGGGGAAGGGGATTAAAAGGTACAAATTTCCACTTATAAAATAAATAAGTCATGGGGCTATAATGTGTAACATCAAGTGTGTAATTAAATGGTAACAACTCCAGATTACTGTTTCCTAACATTCATAAATGTTGAATCACTATGTTGTAACCTGAAGTTAATATTGTAAGTCAATTATACTTCAATTAGAAAAGGAAAATTAGGCTATAAAATTATCAATATTATTTAAGCAAGCAGGAGCATATGGTTTAAGTACCTTGTGGGCTTCCTTCCATATATTAAAACAAAAATAGAACTTTATGGCACAACAGGCTACCTACAGTACCTAATATCTTTAATACAGTGGGAAAATTTTTTAAATAATGCTTAATATATTCAAGGAATTATGAGGAAATAAAAGACATCTTCTAAAACCTGATCTTTCTCCATTTTTATGTGACCGCATCAATAAAAAATATCTAAGTACCCACCAATAGAACATGACTAGACATAAGGTGTGCAGCAGCTTTAGAAATTGCTCAAGTTTTCCAGTTCCTTTAGACCAGGACCTACATAAGGCAGCAAGTCAACTTTACCCACCATGCACCCTAGCGAGGGCAGAGCAACAAGATGGGAGGATTCTGACTCCCTGAATAACTTCATGAGACAGAAACACTCATATCGATTTGGGCCCCCTACTCCCAGACTGTTCCCTTATTTAACCCATCATGTGTTTTTGCTATGTTATAGCAGCCTAGACTCCACACTTCCTGATTCAAGTATCCAGAGCTCTAAACTTCCATCAATCATTGTCCAGTTTGCAATTACTAGTGTAGTCAAAGGTTTTTCTAGATATTTTCTGGCTTTGTATTCCTGGAAATGCAGAAATGCTATAGCATTTTAAGAAGACTCCTTCTTACTTAATATTTCACGGAAGAACACACCACACCTGATGATGTATGTTGAGTATAAATTTATGGCATATTTTTTCAATGCATCCACTGTCAATACAGCTACACTGCTATTTTGGACTGTTTTATGATGTCCATTTTTCTCAGTGTCACACATCAGGGGGTCCTAACACACACACTCACTGGGGAAGTCTAAACACTAAAGAAATACAGGGTTATCAATCACTTCAGCAAACAGTTACTGAGTGCCTACTAAAGGCAGGTTGTAGATGAGATAAGAATGACTCAGAGAGGGGCAAAACATGGTCCCTGATACCAAGGAGCCCATGATCTTGTTAGTGCCCACACAACCTGAACCACATCACTAGAAAGTATAGGGTAGATGCCACTATGTTCTGATGAAGAACTGGAGAATATTTTAAGGTGAAATTGATGCAAAATATAAAGCTGCCTAAATATACTCTTAGCACTGGATCCATTTCCAGTTTCTTTTTCAACTCAGTTGGTGACCCTATTCCTGAAACATATACCTAATTCCTCAAATCTACCACCCGATACTCCATTCCTCAGATCATGGATTGTCACCCAAGGAGGCTAAAAATAGCAACGTCTTGCTATGGACTTTTTCTCTTTTCCTTCTGCCACTCATCTCCCCTATATAGATTTGAACTCCAGTACGACTGTGACATAGACAAACATATGTTTCTAAGAAATCAGACATGTAAGGGGGTGTGGAAGAATGATAGCCTAGAATGTGCTGCCAACTCAGCATTGCTACTAGAATCTTCTAAGGTTTTTCCTCACCACAAAAAAATGGCAAATTCATTTTTTAGAGTTCACTCACCTTATATGAAACTTGATTAGTATTTGCAAGAAGAGCACTTGTGTGAGATTTGGATGGTGGAAAGATGGAGCCCTTAATCTCTAGAGGAAATTGCAGCCACAAGTGCAGACAGGCAATGCCCCAGTGGGTTCCTGGAGAACCCTCAAGTGCACAGTGAGACAGCTGGTGGTAGTTTGCCAGAAGTCTTTAGAAGCGCTTCCATTTCCAAGGAAACAACTGAGAGCCACAACCCCAGAGCTCCAGTTCTCACTGCATGCATGTAAACCCTATTCCCTTATTAAGTGTTTTATGTCTGGAATACATATAGTGGCTAGTGTTTTCCTGGATGAACCCTGATGGCCACAAATGGGAATCCTTAGTAAGTAAGGAGATAGCAGGAGGGAAATGCTTGCACTTGCAGACACTCCTCACCCATCCCCCCCAACACACACACACACACACACACACCCCACCCTGAACAATGTTTGAGGAAATGGGAAAGAAATCATATTCTAACAGGATGCTGTACATAAGTGCTGGTTTAGTAGAGCCACGAGGAGATGCCTAAGAGGAAGGCCAATCAGGGAAAAGCTCACCTAAAATTCCATGAAGGACCAGCAGATCTGAGAAGAAGGGGCGGGGGGGGGGGGGAAGACACGAGGAAAACAAGGAAGTTATTTCAGCTAAGGAAATCAGATTAGTTTTTAGAAATCAGAGTGAAATAGGTTCAATTTGAAATACCAACTACCTTGATAGGATTTGAAAATCATTACATATAAGAAATTCAAGTATTCTCTATTATCCCTGTCATAAAAAGCCTGGGCTCTTGCATAGTTCATAAGTGCCATAGATATCACCATCTGAAGAAGGTCCCATTTTCAGTCACCTTCCTTCCTTCCTTACTTGTATATATAATTTTTTAAATTTTGAAACATCCGCCTTAAGCACTACAGTGAGTTGACCTTTAAAAAGTTCCAGTGAAGGTGAAAGGAGCCAGACTATAATAATATCAGCTGCTAAAATGCAGTATAATCAAATATCCCCAAATATATTTGAATGGTCACAGTTCCCTGACAAAGAATAGTCTAAAATACACACAGCGTATACATTTTTAGGGAACTCTTAAGATTTGAAGAGTATCAAAATTATCTTTACCTGAAAAAGGCAACATATGGGAATGAAAAAAATGCAATTCATCTGATATGAAGTTAGCATGTAAAATAAAGAGCTCCAACTCAAAAAAAATCAAATCAGATTTTAAAATGAGCAAAGGATTCAGACATTTCTCTAAAAATTATATACAAATATCCGACAAGCATACGTAAAGATACTCAACGTCACTATCTTTGATGGTTACTATCAAAAATAAATAACAAGCATTAAGGATGTGGAGAACCCAGAACCTCTGTGCACCAATTGTGGAATTATAAAATGGTACAACCCACTGGGAGAAAGAGTGTTTAAGTATTAAAAATAGAACTGTCATATGATCCAACAATCTCATTTCTGGGTAATTCTGAAGAACTGAAAGCAGGGTCTCAGATATTGGCACATTCACAGAAGCACTATTCATATGTGGTACCCTACATACAATGGAATATTATGCAGCCTTAAAAAGGAAGAAGATCCAATCCGATTCTATAATGTATGTGAACTCTGAGGACGTTATGCTGTGTGAAATAAGAAATCACTAGAGGACAAATATCTTATGATTCCACTTATATGGGATGTCTAGAATAGATCTTTCCTCAGACAAATGATAGAAGAAACTTTGGAGAGAAAGAAGAAAACACTGGAGACTGAGAAATGATCAAATAATATATTGCATTTGGGTATCTTGGATATAGATTCCTGTAGGGTATGGAGACAAAGACACAAAGCAGATGAATATTTGGCTCTGGACCTCAAGGCAAGATTGGAACTGGAGATACAGATGTGAGATCCAGATACACAAGCCATAACAACGGAAATATTCCTTATAGAGGAGGAATAAGATCAAAAAGTACAGAGAAATACATATCCCAAGAATGCAACCCTTTAAAGAGAAGCATCTAGAAAAAAAAGACTGTAATAACATATGAACAAAATAATGTAAAGTTGCCAGTATTATAAACAATCTCAATAAATAAAAGCATAATTAATTTTATAGAACTAACCTGAATTTCCTCTAAGTTTATATCACCTCAGAATGTTAAGTATGTATATAGATGTATAATTTAGAAATGAAGTGAGGTGCTATTCAATCCAGGCATCATATATTCACATTTCATATCACTTTATCTTCAGAATAATATTGCCTGTCTGCCATATTTATATCTACTTACACTTGAACAGAATTTTCCCTAAAACTTAGAGTTATCATAATCCATCCTTCCTGCCCTTGAACAGTTTCTCCAGTCTCCAATATCACCTTGATGATGCTCTTTCCACAGTCCCCTTCTCATCTATCGGCTAGCTACCCTGAAAACAAAGACTAATTAAAGCATTAAAACTAAGGCATTCTTATATGATGATGGTTTGAATCCATATGTTTTGTTGTTGTTGTTGTTCTGCTGTTTGTTTTTTAATAAGAGCTTCCCCTCACTTTACCAAAAGCAATAACTGATGCTGTACTGGAAATTACCATGATGCTGTGTTAGCCTCCCAGGATGCTACCTGGCAAGCTATTCCAGATGTCATAACAAAGACACACTGATCACATTAAGATGCTTAAATAATACACAGTGAGGAGGAAAAATATGGGCAAAGTTAACACACTTGGCATGGAGTGCGAGTGGGGTGGTAAAAAACACACCACTGAAATCCGAGGTCGCACAATGTTCTCATGTACACTCTACATTCTCCCCCATCTCAGCCTTCTCTACTAAATCCTGGAACCAACACACAATTGACTCTATTGCAGTGTCTACTATCAAGTGTGCAAGGTCACAGCTGTAGCCTGAAGAGGAGGTAGGAATTTTACACGAGTTTCTTAAGCAAAAGACAGGTAGAGCCAGCACAGAATCTTAGTGGTTGTACCAGCGGATGGTCAATTTAACATTCCCATGAATACTAAGTGCTTTAGGTACATCACGTATAATTGTCTACCTTGAATAGTAGCTACCTCTGAGTCCTTCCATCTCTTATCTGCATTCAGCATATAGGCTCTTATTTTATCTCTTCCTAACTTGTCTCATAGGTCATTAACTTACTTATCAACTTAACTCATCTTATAAATTTTGTTTACATCTCACATACTACTTAAAAATTCAGTGTATAGACCTGATACAGCTTAAGAATTTAAACTATGTTCACAATTGATTCATCATCCATGCTTAACATGAATAATGATTTTTTCTAGGAGTGTTTCATTCATACCACCTATTTGTTCATTTGAAGGATACTTGTGGATTCTTAATGAAGAAAAACACATTACAATTGAGCACTGGTAAAATTCTCAGGCATGTGACAGACCATTGGAAGATATACTTTGATTTTAAAAAAATGAAAACTTTAGATTTCCATGAAGTACTCCCAACATTATGATACGATGTCTCTTGACACTATTACCTGAAAACATAATGCTGAAAATACCCAAGGCTGTTACTATTTTATTCATTGGGAGCTTCCAAATAATATTGTTAAATAGTTACTCCAAATTTCTGATGAATGTAAAGAATGAGTAGAAATGAAGAATGAGATTTTTCTCTATTTACTAAAATAATTCACCTACCCTTTTCCATTGTAGAAATAAGTTTCTTACACTGAAAATTTGAAGAATCAAGATGTTTCTAGAAATTCTTGTTTAAAATAATCTCCACTCATTGCAGTTATGGTAAGAATCTATTTAGTGACATTAGTTTCCTTTGTGAATAGCCAGGTTTGTTTGTAAAACAAAAATGCATTCCTTAAAGTTCTTAAAATGTCAAGTATTTATTATATATTTAATATAAGAGAGGCCACCCCAAAGAGCAATCATTTGTTTCCCCAGAGTCAAAGGGTATCATCTCTTAGAGGAAGCAATGTAGTAAAATATAAGCAGAGTCCACAATGAACACTCTTCTATCACTCACTGTGCCCGGTTTTGTGCTAATCAGTGAAAATCTCAAGATAACAAATTTTAAAAGCTCCACCATTATATACCCAAAATATATTTAGATCATCAAGTAGGTTTTTAAAAAAAGTATTACTTTACTGATTCCAAATGAAGTAACAATTTTCACCGATGTTTTTCAGCAAGTATTTCATCAAATTGAAAGTACATTGACAATCCTACAATTAAAACCACTAGAATAAAGAGGAGGAGAAAAATTTTTGACATTGATTTTGGTAATATTTTTCCCTATATGATAACAAAAGCACAGGCAACCAAAAAAAACTAGACAAGTGCGATTTCATCAAACTCAAATCTCCTGCAAAGCAAACTATTAACAAAATGAAAAGGAAACCTATGGAAAAGGAAAAAATATTTGCAAACCAAGTGCCTGATCAGGGGCAGAAAGAGCTCATATGCCTCAAAAGCAAAAAAGCCACTCAATTTTTAAAATAAAGGACTTGAATAGGTATTTCTCAGATGACAAATGGTGATATATATACGTATAGATATGTATAGATATATAGATATAGATAGATATAGATATCATTAGTCAGGAAAATCAAAAGCACAATGAGGTTATCACCTCATACCTGTCAGGATGGCTAGTATCAAAAAGATAAAAGAGAACAAGTATTGGAATAGGTATGGACAAAAGGGAAAGCTGTGCTCTGTTGGTGGGCGTGTAGGCTGGAACAGCCTCTATGAAAAGACAGTATCGAGGTTCTTCAAAATATTAAAAACAGCATTACCTTCTGTTCCAACAATCCCACTTCTGTATATACCCAAATAAAGTGAAATCAGTATCTCAAAGAAATATCTGCACTCCCAGATGCATTGCTGCATCATTCACAACAGCCCATTAGTAGAAGCAACTTATGTTTCTATCAACAGATAAATGAAAAAAGACAACGCGGTGTATATACATAGATAAGTATACATACACGCACTACATACACACACACAGTGGAATATTATTCAGCCATGAGAAAGAGAGATATTCTCTTTGCATCAAGACACATGAACCTAAGGAGCACTATGCTAAGTGAAGTAAGCTTGACCCAGAGAGACAAACAGTTATCTTACTTATACGTAGAATCTAGAACAGGCAAACTGCTAGCACCAGACTGTGGAACAGTGGTTTCCAGGGACTTGGGGCCAGGGGCAAGGAGGACATATTGGTTAAAGAGTAAGTTTCAGTTATGGAAAATAAAGTTTGGGGATATAGTATACAGCTTAGTGCCTATAGTTAAGGAGACTATACTGTATATTTAAAATGTCCAGAGAGAAAACTGTTCTCAGCACAAATTATAAAGTAGGAAAAAGTAACTGTGTGAGGTGATGGATTAGCTTAAGATCATTTCACAATGCATACATACATCAAAACACAAAGTTGTATACCTTAAATATATCCAATTTGTCAATTTACCTAAATAGAGCTGTTTTTGAAAAAAATTGTAATGTTTATTTTTTGAGAGACAGAGCATGAGCAGGGGAGGGGCAGAAACGGAGGGAGACACAGAATCTGAAGCAGGTTCCAGGCTCTGAGCTGTCAGCACAGAGCCCGACGCGGGGCTCGAACTCATGTACCACGAGATCATGACCTGAGATGAAGTCAGCCGCTTAACCGACTGAGCCAACCAGCCGCCCCTAAATAAAGCTATTTTTAAAACAGGAGCTCTCTGAAATACATTAAATGGAAGAAGGAATTTCTAACATATCTAAAATATGGGTCCTTTTTTGGTTGAAATAACTGTCTTATATGTGTTTAGCAATGCCCATAGAACTGTATGTATACTAAAAAGAAAATTTTACTGTATAAAGTGACTAATTTTAAAAATTATGTGACCTCCTATAGGTATACTCCACGAACTGTAAACAATCCTATTTATCAAAAACATGTGTCGGATCTCATAGCATGTAAGGGGAAAAAAAACATTTGCTTAAAGTAAGTTTGCCCCTGCCAAAGATAAACATATCGACAATGGCTTATTTGGGGGTCAGAGATGATTTAAAATATGAAGAAATCTGAAATAGTGCTCAAGCAGAAAGCCCAGAGGCACCCAAGTGAACTCAATGAGGCATGCCAACTATAGATTCTGGATAAGTCATCATAAAACTCAAGTGACAAGGGGATAAGAGCAATAAATGTAAAATGATAGCCAGATCATCACAAAGCCATGCAGGCATCAAATGCCAGTAGGACAAAGGATAATGCTCAAAGGTCATTCACCGTCATCAACCTTAAGGGTCAGTCTTTAACACTGGACTCAAGATTTAGGCAGGGAAAGTATGGGGCACAATCCTCCCAAGGTCACATGTCAGAAAGTAATAAGCTACAGCCCCTTCTTCTAGGACTCAAGGTCAATTTTGAATACTGCATATTCTTAACAAATGCTCTCTGATATGGGTGTGTTGCGGGCCCAGCTTCTGACTTCACGATGCAACTTAAAAGTACAAAATAGGGGTGCCTGGGTAGCTCAGTCGGTTAAGCATCCAACTCTTGGCTCAGTTGGTTGGGCGTCCGACTTCGGTTCAGGTCATGATCTCATGGTTTGTGGGTACGAGCCCCGTGTAGGGCTCTGTGCTGACAGCTCAGAGCCTGGATCCTACTTCAGATTCTGTCTCCCTCTTTCTCTGCCCCTCCTCCACTCATGCTCTGTTTCCGTCTCAATAATAAATAAAAACATAAAAAAAATTTTTTTTAAAGAAATCCAAAATAAAGCATGAAAGCTTATGGCTGTCCAGGTCAGATTTCAAAATTTATGTCTCAAAGTGGTCACTGAGGTGTGATTTCACCATACAACCTCTAAGTGAAGATGGAAAAAAAATATCCCACACGTACTGCTATTTACTTAAAGAACATATTAATATTACATCTACTATTACCAAGGAAGTGGCTAGGTATGGGTGAGCACCAGGATGCGTATAGTTCTGACGATCCTGTAACAGGTAGATATGTCCATGATCACAAGGAAATCAGAAAACACATGAGCCGGATGTGGCTTTAATATGACATTCATAGCCTTCAATTTCCAAAACTAAGCATAGGTATTTTATATAGTTTCCAATTTAAAGTCCCCTCCCAAAGGTGTGGTGTGCGAAGAGTCCTGGAGAGTGAACGAGCAGCTAAATGTTGTGGGAGAAAAATAAAGTTCATTTTGACTAAATATTTGGCTCTAGAGATTGATTCTCCTGGAACACAGGCAGAACAGTAGAAGAGTGTGTGTTCAGGTGTCTGAAAAGATTTCTTTAAATTATGTAATGTCTTAAACAATTTTTACTAATGGTTAAAAAACAGCTAATAAGCTACAGACTCAATACTAAATACTCTGAATAATCATGGAAGTGGTAGGCGTTATTTTGGCAGTGGGACAAAGGAAAAGATTTGAACGAAATCTTTAGAATTGTTCTTTAAAGTATAGAAATCACCAAGGGCAGTTTAGAGTTAAAAAGGAATGTCAGAAGTGGTGGGGTGACTTCCTTACATTACAGTACAATCTCATATAATTTGAATCAATTAATAGCTAAACTGGAAATTGGAGGCTTTGTGGCCAGCAGAGAAATGCGGGAAAATGTCTTATTGATCCAGCCACTGTTTCTCATCGAGATGAGAATAATGCATTGATACTCCAGAGAAGAAGGATATTGTTGTGTTTTGGTTTTCATCTGTATCTCATTTGATAAGACTGAAATGTAAAAGCTTGCTGACAGTAGTAGTGATTAACTGTCCATCCTCTGTTTTAGCTCCTCTCTTCATGGACTCAAGCTTGAAAAAATTTTTATAAACAGTAAAATGTGTACTAATCTAACCATTTAACCACCACATACACAAAAGGTAGAATTCTACCATTGTCTTAAGCTTTCATTTCTTGAAGAATAAGGTTCAGAATGCAGGGATTTTTCAAGTTACGGATGTCATTTTCAGTCAATGGATTCAGTTTTCTTACCCCCTACCCAAAAGAAATTCAAGATCGAATAGGTAGTCTTAAAAGTCATTTCTAATTCATGCAAGAAAAAAAAATGCCTCCTTCTCCATCAATTCGCTTGAAGAGAATTTTTTCTGAATGGAGTTGTTAGACTTAATTCTTTCATACCACAGAATACCAAACTTCCATCCACCAGCCACCAGGATTTATAACCTATTTAATACAACTCGTGTTATCAAGTCTAGAGGTTCATAAGGTTCCTAGTCAAGTGATATCAAACCCTAACATATGAAACCATTTTTCTCAAGTGAAAGCACCCAGCTATATGAGAATTGATTTCTACCCACCACAAACCAAGGCCAGCACAACAGAGAAGATGCCTGATTATTTGGTACAGAAAATAGGCAATTTTCTATTTTACATGTCGGAACTTATTTTTAAGAATTTTAGTGCGATGTGAAAACATTAAGCAAAAAGACTAAAGGTAAAAAAATTAAAAAAAATAAATGACTCTACTAACAGAAGAAACCAGAAGTATGTTCCCACACACAGAATCTTTTAGTTCAGAAAAGAAAAAAATCAAGATCTGATATGCCTGTGTAAAAATATGGTACATAGTCCATAATAATTTTCATTTGGGGAAATAGATCATAACATATTCAGTCTTCAAATAACTCTAACTTCTTGTGATGGAACTTTCCTAACCTTCTATGAACCACTACAATGGTTGGCCCAATCCTTGATGGGGAGACAGCTGTGGGAATCTATCACCTGTCAGCCCTGCTTTACCAAGGAATATTTTTAGGTTATTAAGTACTACACTAAGGATTCAAAACCATGAGTCTCAGAGGCTCACTGGAACTCACAGTTGGGAAGGAGGTTTGATATCAGTCCTGGTATCTTATCCCCTGTACTGACATAAAGAGATGGACTTTGTCTCTTTTTCAGGCAAATTGACCCAGAATGAAGCCCTGATGGAACTAGACCTTGTTTTGAGAATAAACATTAGGAAAGATAAAGTGGGGTGATAAATATAGAGACGGAACTGAAGCTGCCCCAAGCAAGCACAGGGGACAGAGCTCCAGTTCTTTAATGATCCTCTTTGGGGAAGAGAAAAACCCTGAGATTATAAATGTTTCCTATGAGAAAACCATCTGCATTAACAAAGCATCAATATATTAGTAAAGAGTCATTAAACTATACTTGACATTTAGGATTGCTTGCATTGTAATCTTTACTTGAACCTAGATTTCAGTCACACATATGTCTTTGCATTTTATTTAAACAAAGTAATACAATAAAAGTTTCTATAGAAACACCATCCACAAGGGAGGAAAAAGACTTCATTAGTGGAGCATGTGTAAGTTTTCTTGAGGTTCTCCGAGGTAAGGTGTTGCATAATATTGTCATAATGTTGAAGTTATCGGATCTTAGCAAATAGGACAATTAACTGTTTAAACAGGAGACAAGTGAGAATTTATAAACTAAGATAAAATATGTATTATGTAATTAAGGTACATAACATTCTTTTTTGGAAACAAAAGCAAGCACAGCTTTTTCCAGAGCTCTAATGTCATTTTGAAAGCACCATGTTTCTCCGGAGCCATCAATAAAGGGATTGCATCCATCTTTGTCAATTTCTTAGAGGAGTCATTAGTGAAATGTCACCTTCTGAGCTCCTCACACCTCCAGCACAAGAAGTTTTTACTTTTTAAAAACAACAATAAAAACACCTGATGATGGTATCATGCATTGAAACCATTCAACTATCAACACTGTCCAATTACAGAAAGATCTCAAATGACAATGAGATCCAGCTTGTTGTGTGTATTCTTCTCATTATAGCAAAGCTGGACTCCATTATTATTCCATCTAAAACCGCCTCTGAAATACTGTAAGAAAATGCAACGCAAGTAGGTCATTTGAATGACACAAGTACCACATTCCTTTTTATACATTCCCTCTTTAGGAATCATTTGCCACCATATAAAATCTAGGATTTTGAAAATAGAAAAGATAATACAGATCCCATCATTCCCCATCATTTTAAATACAACTGGAAAGTAACAATCAGGACCTGGCCCTGGACTACTCTGTCGGAGGGAAACTTAGCAAATCCCAGACACCTGGAGATCCAAACATTTTGGTGGCTGACTCACATTACCTGTCAGAGAAGATGTTATGGAAATTATTACATGTATTAGATGTCAGACAACTCTACTCTCCAACTTTACTTCCAAATACAGGATTCCAAGGCTATAATTATAGGTGATAATCACAGTTGGGTCTCAGATAAAAATCTGCGCTTCCAAAATATTTTCAAGGATTTTTCTGAATTCCAATTATTTAGGACATAAAATATGAAAGAGCAAAACAATGAATCTGCTCATTGCCTGATAAGGAAGATTTATTTTTATTCAATATGTTTTTCCCTCTGTCCCTTGGGAAACATCAAGCTCAAATACAGCTAATTAGAAGCCCTATCACCTATCTATTGTTTGAGCGTCTGTAACATTCAAAACACCTGTCAGCAACCACTTAGCTCACTTGGTGAGATCAGCCATGAGTTCAACACAGACGTCCTGGGTCCTACTAGGTGACAGGGACACTGGCTACAGAGATGAAGGAGCAGACTTCCTTTCCTGTCCTCAATATTATTAGAAGCTCATTGGAGGTCAGACATAGGAAACTAAATAATAAATACTATGATACATCTAAGTACTGTATTCCTTAATTGTGCAGTCTTTCGAAATTGTTTTAGTTTCCTATTGCTCCCATTAACAAATCACCACAAATTTGGTAGCTAACAACAACATGAATTTTTTTTCCCCTTACCTTCTGGAGCTCTTAAGTTTGAAAGTAGCTTCACTGGGCTAAAACCAAAGTGTCCCCTAGGCTGGTTCCTTTGGGAGGCTCAAGTCGAGATTGTGCTTCCAAACCTTTTCCAGCTTCTCAAAGCTACTTAAAATCCCTGGCTTCCTCTACCATCAAAACGAGCTGAAAAGGCCTCTAATTTCACCTTTACATCTTTTCTGAATTGAATCCTACCTTCCTCTTATACAGACCCTTGTGATTACATTGAGCTGATAACAGACACTTCCCCCAAATTTGTCATGTCAAGATCCTTAATAACATGTGAAAGAGACCTTTTGCCTTGAAAGAATATATTCACATATTTCAAGGATTAGGATCCACATCAGGGGCAGGGTTACATTTCAACCTACCACAGATTACCATGGACCATTTCCTGCAGAAAGCAAAATTTAAGCAGTTTCAAAATCCTTTCCAATTTACCAAGTCCCCTCCTTTTTTTTTTTTTATACCAGTCCTGTGCCTTCTATGTAATCTAGAGAACTATGCTAATTAAATAGGGAAGCAAAATTTCTGTGAAATAGAATGTACCATTAATAATGGACTTGGACCTTTGAACAAGATGGGTTTGAACTATGCAGGTCCATTTATCCACATTTTTTTCCAATAAATGCAGTACTATAAATCGTCATTATGATTTTAACATTTTCAGTAGCTTATTGTAGGAATACAATATATAATACATATAACAAATTATGTTAATCATGTTATCAGAAAGGCTTCTGATCAGTAGGTTAATTAAGGTTTTTAGAGGGGGCATCTAAAGTTATATGCAGATTTCTTACTATGTGGGGAACATCAGTGACCCTAACTCTTATGTTGTCCAAAGGTCAACCATGTAATGGACTGTATAACTGAAATATGTTAACGTAAAATGAACTATAATATTGGTAACAGCATAGTTTGTGCCTAAATAGTCCATATTAACTGTTCAAGTTGTACCAGTGCATTAGGAGATTCTCATGTTTCTATACTCATTTTAGCTTTGAACTACAACTGCAAATTGAGTTCCAGTTCCATTTTTTTTTTTAAAGTGGTGTGTGTTGAGGGGGGGTGCACCTGTTTATCTCAGTCTGTGGAGCATGCAAGTCTTGATCTCAGTATTGGGAGTTTGAGCCCCCTGTCAGGTCTAAAAGCTACTTAAAACTAAAATCTTTAAGGGATGCCTGGGTGGCTCGGTTGAGCATCTGACTCTTGATTTCAGCTCAGGTCATGATCTCAGGGTCATGGGATGGAGCCCCATGTCTGGCTCTGTGCTGAGCATGGAGCCTGCTTGAGATTCTCTCTCTCCCTTTGCCCCTCTCCGACTTGTACACATGCTCTCTTAAGAAAAGATAAAAATCTTTTTTAAAATGTGTGTATATGTAAGTTCATATATCATTTCCATTTAAATAGATCTGGTGTGAAAAATTAACAGAAGTACACATAAACTGGTACTTGAGTTGAAATGTGTAGTGTTTAACCAGTTTGGTGGAATTCATAATCAGTATACTGATGAGATTCGGAGTTATGACTTTACTATTGCTTGCAGTTTCTATAAGTCCTTTATGATTGAGGCTCAGCAGTATAATTCTCTTGGTAGTATAAATTAATGAAATACTGTAGAGCTCTAATTGATGGTTTATGAAGAAATCCAAGAAAGCCATTATTACTATCTGTCTACAGAGGCTTATAAACTTTTTCCTCTCTGTGGCATCTTCACATTTTGTGACAGATGTTCTGAAATTTTCAATTATTCCAATTTTGCAAGTGTAAGGTAGATTGGGAGAGAACGGAAAGCAAATTCCAACCTATTGTCTTTCACCAGATGCCTCTGTTTGAAAGAAGGAACTTGCATCCCTGGGACACTTGTCTTTTATCTCCTCCCCACCCCACTGGACACCAGCTTGTATCACGAGTGTCTTCTTTTATCAGAAAAAGGAAACATGTGGTCCACCTGCTGCTACAGGGCCTTAAATTATGCATTCTACACATTCGTTTACTCATTCGACAAATAACAATTCACATACAAAAAAATTGTATGCAATCTACTAAAGATACAGAGTAAATCACTACCTTTTGTTGGAGAAATTCAGGTCTAGAGAGAAAGAACAAGTCACCTAGGATGAAAGTATATATAATATTGCAACGAAGGAAATAGGGTTATTACAGACACACCAAAAGACATTTTTTAAATGTTTATTTTTAGAGCGTGCATGAGTGAGGGAGCACGAGCAGGGGAGGAGAGAGACAGACAGAATCCCAAGCAGTTTCCACACTGTCAGCACAGAGTCCCGTGCAGGGCCTGATCTCATGGACCATGAGAACATGAACTGAGCTGAACACTTAACCAACTGAGCCACCCAGGTGCCCCACCAAGAGACAGATGATCATCTTGGGGAACTGAATGTTGAAGGACAAGCAAGAAGAAACAAGACAAAGGCATTCTAGGAAGAGAGAAGAGCACAGATAAAGCACAGATGGTGAAAAAGCAGGACATGGCACCCTTGAGGAATCAAGGGTAGTTCCACACACAGATGGAGAGAAGTGACCTTCAGGGAGACAGCACCTAGGCCACATGATCTTGTTCTGGATTTTTTTAACTTTCTTAATTCCAGTATAGTTAACATAACACACAATATTAGTTTCAGGTATGCTATATAGTGACTCAACAACTCTATATGTTACTCAGTGCTTATGATGACAAGTGTACTCTTTAATCCCCTTCACCTATTTCACCCATTTCCCCACCCACCTCTTCTCTGGTAACCATCAGTTTGTTCTTAGTTTGTTTCCTTAAATTCCATGTCTGAGTGAAATGATATGGTATTTGTCTTTCTCTGAATTATTTCGTTTAGCATTATAATCTCTAGCTCCATCAATAGTATTGCAAATGGCAAAATTTCATTTGTATGGTTCAATAGTATTCCTGTGTGTGTCTATCAGTGGATACTTGGGCCACTTCCATAATTTGGCTACTGTAAATAACGTGGCAATAAACATAGAGATATATGTATCCCTGTAAGTGTTCTTGGATGTGGGAGGATCGATGGGAAATACCCAGTAGTGTGATTACTGGATTGTAAGGTAGTTCTATTTTTACTCTTTGAGGACCCTCTCTACTGTTTTCCACAGTGGCTGCACCAGTTTTCATTCCCACCAAAAGTGCATGAGGGCTCCTTTTTTTTGCATCCTCACCAATACTTGTTTATGTTGAGTTTAGCCATTCCGACAAGTGTGAGATGATATCTTACTGTGGTTGATTTGCCATTTTCCTGATGATGAGTGATGTTGAGCATCTTTTTATGTGTCTGTTGGCCATCTGTAGGTCTTCTTTGGAGTAATGTCTGTTCCTGTCTTCTGCCCATTTTTCAGTTGGATTGTTTTTTGGGTGTTGAGTTGTAGAAGTTTGTTATGTATTTTGGATACTAACCCGTTATTGGATAAGTCATTTGCAAATATCACCTCGCATTCAGTGGGTTGCCTTTTAGTTTTGTTGATTGTTTCCTTCACTGTGCAGAAGTTTTTTTTTTTTTTTATTCTGATATTGTCCCAATAGTTTATTTTTGCTTTTATTTCCTGTGCTTCAAGAGACAGATCAAAAAAAAAAGTTGCTATAGCTCAAAGTCAGATAAATTACTGCCTGTGGTCTCTTCTAGGATATTTATGGTTTCAAGTCTCCCGCTGAGGTCTTTAATACACCTTATTTTTGTGTAAGGTGTAAGAAACTGGTCCAGTATTCCTAATATCATTTGTTGAGATTTTTTTTCTTTCCGGCTTTGTTGAAGATTGATCATACAGTCGTGGGTTTATTTCTGGGTTTTCTAATCTGTCCCATTGATCTATGTGTCTGTTTTTGTGCCAGTTACCATAGTATTTGATTACTAGAGCTTTATAATATGACTTTAAGTCTGGAATTATGATACTTTTTTCAGGATTGTTTTGACTATTACACAGGGTCTTTTGTGGTTTCACGCAAACTTTTGGATTGTTTTTTTCCTAGTCCTGGAAAGAATGCCTTTGGGATTTTGATATGGATTGCATTAAACCTGTAGATTGCTTTGGGTAGTATGGACATTTTAACAATATTTGTTCTTCCAATCCATGAGCATGGAATGTCTTTCCATTTCTATACGTCATCTTCAATTTTATTAAATTTTAATTTCATTTTTTAAAATTTACATCCAAGTTAGTTGGCATATAGTGCACCAATAATTTCAGGAGTAGATTCCTTGATGCCCCTCACCCATTTAGCCCATCTCTCCTCCCACAACCCTTCCAGTAACCCTCTGTTTGTTCTCCATATTTGAGTCTTTTATGTTTTTGGCCCCTCCCTGTTTTTATATTATTTTTTGTGCTTCCCTTCCCTTATGATTATCTGTTTTGTATGTTAAAGGTCTCGTATGAGTCAAGTCATATGATATTTGTCTTTCTCTGACTAATTTCACTTAGCATAATACCCTCTAGTTCCATCCACTAGTTACAAATGGCAAAATGATTTTGCTCTAACTTAAGAATTATCTGCTTATCCTTTAAGCTATTATGAGGATCTAGAAGACTGGAAGCACAGTACTTGCATGATCCAATAATATAGATAAGAATCAAGCGCCAGTGTGGGGGACATGTTATTTGACCGCCAGGTATGCTGTGACCTTCTCTAAATCATGAGGCGTCCCTGAAAGCTCATCTGCATGTACTGTATCAATGAGCTCCCTGGGATCTACTGCCAGGTAGGTTCCACTGATGGGCAGTGACAACAGAGAAGAGAGGGAAGAAACTAAGATCAGGATCTTCATTCTTCTGACTCCTTGCCTGATTATCTCAGATTAGATGCATCCCTCAGCCAAATTTAAGGCTCCTGTAGATGGCTAGATCTAGATGGTACAGACTCCTGTACTAGTACCGGTAACCATCTCTCTGACATTCTCCAAACACCTTGCCTGCAACTGTTGAAATGATGCCCTATTTAAACTCTGCTGTAATTATCCCATATGACTGGACCACTTTCCATTATGCTTATCTTCATAACACGGTGAGGTCAAAAAGCCTCTCCACTTTTCACAGGTGAAGAAATTTAAATACTAGCATTTATAAATGAATGCCCCTCTGCCTAGAAAACCCCCAACTCCACTCCCCCATTCCCAGTGCCACAGCACAAGCTCCTTAATGACTAGGGGAAGGCTAGCAGGTCCTAGGACTTAGTCTGAAAGATCATGTTCCAATACCTCGTGCATTTCCACTTTTTACCAGAAGATACTGGATTTGGGGGAAAAATTGACCTCCCATGTATATTGTCTTGCTTCAAAAAACCTTTGGATAAGACATCAGAATGAACTGTCACACTTGTACTTTGCCAAAGTAAGGGAACTGTGACAATCATTCCAATTGCCAAAACATATGTTACATACACTGTATATTACTATATATTTTCATATATGTGATTTGTTATGTATCATTCCTCCAAAGAACTGTCAACTCCATTGAAGGAAGACTTTCTACTCTCAATTTTCCATACATTTCAATGCAGTATCCAATCTATATCCCTTCTAATAGGAAGTGTTTAGCAAATACCCAAAAACAAACAATCCCAATGACACTGTTTAAGCAAAATTCAGTTTTTTACCAGAGTTTAAAATAATATTAATTTGTCTACATGATTTTTTTCATATTATACAATTATACGAAATAAGGCATTGATATCTTACACTAAAACAGATGTAAATGCCAAAGCTTTGATTATATTTCTTATTTATATTAATAGCATTGTCTTTTGCAGGATGTAATTTGCTCGGTCTCATTAGACCACATTTCCTTCATTCCCCATAGTTGTCTTCAAATATGAACTCTTGATATCATTGATAAAGACCTCGGAAACAGGATGATGTTCGAAAAGCCACTGGTATACTAAAAACCTTAAAAAACAGATACAATGACACCTAGTGGTCCCAAGAAAATGTATTTGCTTAAAGTTAAATAGATTTAATGAATGTGCATAGAAAACACCTGAGAAAATTGACGGATTTCAAGCTTAAACATTAAAGCACATGCATTTGCTCTCTCAGAACATATGTCCTTCACTTACTTGACTTTACATTCCGGAGGGGACAGGTTGAATTAATTCCAAAGTGATTTGTCTTCTTAAAAATCTTTTGTATGCTGACAGAATACATTTGAACTTTCAATTTTAAAATGTAGATGAAGAATTCTACCAGAAGATTAATCTAATTTGAATTTATCAATGAAATATTATTTAAGACACCAGTGTTGGTGTGTAACTTCAGTAAAATTTCAGAGAGGTTCTTCACATTTTTCATATTCATAGCTAACACAGAACTAAATGCAGTGCTATACAACCTTTCACTGTAATATTTACAAATAAACAAATACCCGCCTTTCCCAATTCCTCAGAGAATTTCAAACAGGTTGGAAATGCCAAAGCCTTCAGGATGATAATTTAGATGGTGTCTGTTATTTAAATTGTCTGAGTGTCATCATAAAAGGGACTTTGTGCTTAATTTCCTACCTGCCGTATGAAAATGTCAAACTGTATCATAACAGCTATTAAGCATGACCGAAAAATTTAATTCTGCCTCTGTCCCAAAAGGAATTTGGCTCAAGGTACATGCAAGATCTGTTTTATTGCACGCTCAAGAGAGAGAGGATAAACACAGTGTTAACTCTCAATTTTATCACAGTCATCACTGGAGAAAATACCTGGCCTTCTGCTATATTATTGGATAATTGGATAATAAACATGATTTTAACTTGAAAAAAATCCTAATGCAAGTGTGTAAACCTGTGGTCTCAAGAATGAAGAACGAAGTAGCAGGGGAGCTAGATCTAATCCCTCCTGCCCTTCCCCACATGCAGGACCCCAGGTAATTTGCCTGACCAATCAGGGCTCCAGATCCCTCCCCAGTAACACGAGAGAGTATGCCTAAATTCTATTTAAAATGCTTCTTCTGTTCCTGTGATGGGCACACAGTTAAAGCTGTCAAATTCACAACAAAAGATTGTTTACGTGATTTGCTCCATAATTATGAAGTTTCAGAAACTCATTTTCTTTTCCTTAACTTTGTAAGGCTATTGTGTTCATTAATCATATTTTCCCCTCCGGATATGTAAATTCACCAGGAATAAAACTCCCGCTTAAAATTTCCCAGAAACACTGAAACTAACTCATTAAATTTAAATATGCAACTATAAGGCAATGAAACTTCTGTAAGATTTTGCATACCAAGAAAAAAAAATTTACTTCTAAGTTATTTTCTTGAATGACATCACATTACAGTTAATTACACAACAGAGTTTTATTGCATACATTGACATATTTAGAGGGAGGTAGAGAAGGCACAAATATACCTTTTCTACGTCTGAATTCATGTTAAGAGTGAGCTGGGAGCTCCAATGCATTATAGTTAGAAATTTTGATTAATAATACACCTCTATTAAGTTTCTGCCTTCTGGTGGGAATTATAACATATTAAACACGACCTAACTTCTTATTTCTACATTATTATTAAAAATAATCTTGGAGGGAAGCTATTTTTGCATTCTAACACATGCCCTAAGAAGGCGGCATAAACACATTCTTTAGGCAGGGCAATCAATTCTTTAATCATCTAATAAAGGCAGAAGTTCCTGCATGAGTTCATTCATTCTAGCCCTCAATCAACAGCGATATCACAGAACCTGGACCACAATATGTGCCACTCTCATTTTAGAGCAGCAAGGCCACGGAAGGGATTATGAAAATCCATATATATTGTGATCATATTTTACCCTTACATCCAGAGTTTGTGCTTTCTTTTTCATAAGCCCACATCTCAGTAGAAGCAATATAAGCAACCTTCCATATTTCACTTTAATTCAAATATAAATATTTAGAAGAGTGAAATTTGATTGTTTTCCCAAATATTATATTAAATCCCTCAGAATAAATCAAGACAATCTAAGCATATTCATGGATTTCAAACAAAGCTTCTCTGAGTTTCAATTTAGTGGACATTAATATCTGCTTAAATGTATGAACATAAACCACAAATATGTGTGAATTTCAATGCATGTTAAAAGGCTCTATTTCATGGAGTTGTTAATGACAAAATAAATAAAATGAACAAGGCTAGACTATGTCATACTTTCACTGAGATGCCAAAATACAGATCTATCTTTCTAATAAGTTGAGAATCATTTTATTACTTGTAATAAAGTTGCTAACAAACCTATTTACACTAATGTTAATGAATGTTAGTTTAGATTATATATTATTCAATCTAGAAAATTTTTATTTTCTAGCTCCTCCTATAGTTTTTAAAGTTTTTCTTTGGAACAACTGTCTGGCTGCAGTGCTATACTGCCCATTTCACAGATGACGCAAGTAACACTACAGCACATTTATCAGAAATGAGACAGTTCTGAGAATCATCACTTTTTCATATCTTATTTAAAAGTAAATGCGGTAGCGTTTATTATATGTATTTTGTCCATCTGTATTCAACATGGACCTCTGTGATCTAAATCAGTATAGAATTCATATAAACTACTGTTTGGAGTTTGAGCTCATTAAAATAAGCTATACAAGTCTATGATATGGGAACTATTGTAGGAAAAAAAGCAGAAATTAAAATATAAATTTGGAGAATAAGAAAGTATCACATCTGACTGTATTCTGAACTCCATACACTATTTGGTGTTAACACAGGTAGGGCAATCATTGCCAGCTTTGTTATCAAAACAAATAGGTGGGTATAGATGCTAGAATTTTAGTTTCCACAAGCAGTCTTTTCAAACCACTCGACTGTAAATTAATCTCCATCACAATTTGTATGATGATTACAAACACCTTCCCAATCATTCCTGGTCTGAAAGATTCTGTCCAGGGCAACCACTCCAAAGCACTCATCCACTATTGGGACAAAACAGGTTCTTTTCCCTCTCAGGGACTACATTTTATCTTTTTTTAAATTTTTTAATGTTTATTTATTTTTGAGTGAGAGAGCCAGCGCACAAGTAGGGGAGGATCAGAGAGAGAGGGAGACACAATCTGAAGCAGGCTCCAGGCTCTGAGCTGTCAGCACAGAGCCCCACACGGGGCTCAAACTCACAAACCGTGAGATCATGACCTGAGCCGAAGTCGGAAGCTTAACCGACTAAGCCACCCAGGTGCCCCGGGACTATGTTTTATCTATACAATATTAGTATTATATATTGAATTATTTTATTTTTTTGTTTTGGCTAACATTTATTTTTTATTGAGGAACAGAGAGAGACAGAACATGAGCAGGGGAGGGGAAGAGAGAGGGGGAGACACAGAATCTGAAGCAGGCTCCAGGCTCTGAGCTGTCAGCACAGAGCCTGATGCGAGGCTCAAACCCACAAGCGGTGAGATCATGACTTGAGCTGAAGTCGGACGCTCAACCGACTGAGCCACCCAGGTGCCCCTATAATTAATTATTTTTAAGAGTTACTGACGATTAATTCATGACTATAAAAGCACTTTTCAGCTATTTTACATCTTTTCTAGGGAATGCAGCCAGAAGCAATTTCACCTTTCCCCAAACAGTCTTACATAAAGCCTACAGGATTCTGAATACAGTATTTCTCTAACAATTTATTCCTTCCAGCCATCTGTAATGACTGGTTGCTGTGCATTTCTAAAATGCAAAATGTCCTACCATCAAAAACTTTCTCCTCGTTTCATCAGGGCAGAAGTTTCCAAAAATTGAGGTTAACACAATCATGTGAGATAATTTTCAGTTAAATATTAAGAGCTAACTTTATCGAAAGTAAAATAACACTGTCCTCTGAAAGTTTGGCCTTAGCACTCTTTTGAAGTCTGGCTCTCTGCTGCATGCTTCATTATAATTTATTCTCAGTTGAAAAGTGTTACAGAGAAGAATGCTATGACAAAGGCCAAGCTGAAGCGTATGGTCTGGGACTTTATGGAACTTTAATGTAAAATTTTAAGGAACCATATCACTAATTTATTTCTTATTTTTCATTAGCAGCATGCCTCAAGATTGCCTACTTCTAAACCATTTGCAAATCAACCTGAAGTAAAAATATGCTAATAAGGAAGAATAATTGTCCACAGCTCATTAGGGTTTCCTCTATTTTATTAAAAAAAAATCTATCACTTGACGACAGAGGACGAATCAGGGCACAGTAGCTGAATTTATTCTGTACGATACATACACTCTAATATATTTGGCTTTATAATAGATTACACTCTATGTGGACGCGGGGCTGTCTGAGATTATTAGAATTCAGGGTAGATATTAGAAACGTACAAAGGGAGTTTGGGGGTTTAAAGGCCAGGTTCTATGAAACAAAGACTCTACTTAACCCCTTTCTGTTTCTTTTTAGGGTATTTCTATCAATAGTAGACTCGAAATCTATAGTGCTTTGAGTAAGGTCAGAGTAATAAAGTTTGGAATTTGTACTTATTCAGACATAAATTTTGCTTTAAAGAAAAAAAACGGTATCACCCACATGTCAAACTGGACAAAGAAAGAAAAACATAACTACTATTTGCTGAAGTTCTACTCGATAGCCGGCTACTGTAGATTCTCTAAATAGGCATCGTCACATATTGCCTCCTGGAGACAGAGGACTTCATCACAAGTAGATGCTCAGACCGAAAGTCTGCAAAACCTTCTATCCCTCTCCTCAGCATTGTTCTTTTTTGCTGAAGCAAGTCATCCCTTTATTTTTAGGTTCTAATACTGAAGGCGACATTGTAGAAATAGCACAGAGGGAGACAAGGTCAACAAGGATTCTGTAGCTTGATTAAGCATCAA
Organism: Cryptoprocta ferox; assembly: GCA_028646485.1. Taxonomy (NCBI): domain Eukaryota; kingdom Metazoa; phylum Chordata; class Mammalia; order Carnivora; family Eupleridae; genus Cryptoprocta; species Cryptoprocta ferox. The sequence continues at coordinate 80,936,917 of CM053566.1, read as the reverse complement.
TACCTCAAAATGATGAATTGTTTCCACAGCCCACTTGTGACCCAACCCCCACGTGAGCAAGGTATGGCGAGCTCGGGTGGGGCTGCCCCAGGCAAGATCAAGACCACAGACTCACCTTTTCATGAATAAATATTTCTCAATTTATAGCTTGCCACTGGTTGGTTTTAAAAGTGTCGATATGGTTGGAGTGAAGAAGATTCACCCACTTCTCCACAGCATCATAATCAAAGGCGCATCCACTTTTCCATCTTTGCTCTTTATCTTTGATCATTAATAAAGCACACTTACTTTGTCAAAAGAGTACTTTATAAATTGTTGATTTAACGGCAATCAAAAGAATAATTCGTAGCTTATTTACAAAATAAGATTATTCATGCAGTTTATTTCTGATATTTATGTATATTTGATAAACATGAACCCATATGGCCAAAGCTAAAAATTTCCCTGGATTATCTATGTTTGTTTAAAAACCTCTGTGTGACAGTGAAAGAAACCATCAACCAAACAAGACAATGATTTGAAAATGATATGCCCTGGGGCGCCTTGGTGGCTCAGTCTATTAAGCATCCGACTTCTGCTCAGGTCATGATCTCACAGTCCATGGTTTCAAGCTCCGCGTAGGGCTCTGTCCTGACAGCTCAGAGCCTGGAGCCTGCTTCAGATTCTGTGTCTCCCTCTCTCTCTCTGCCCCTCCCCCGCTCGCTCTCTGCCTCTCTCAAAATAAAATAAAGACATTAAAAAAAACTTACAAAAAAGAAAATGAAATGATATACCCAATTAAGAGATCAATATCCAAAATATGTAAAGAATTTACATAACTCACCACCAAAAAAACTCCAATTAAAAATGGGCAAATAACCTGAATAAACACTTTTCTAGAAAAGACATATGGATGGTCAACAGATACATACAGAGATGGTCAACAGCACTAATAATCAGGGCAATTCAAATCAAACCCACTATGAGGTATCACCTCACACCAGCCAGAATGGCTAGTATCAAAAAGAGACCAAATAAAAACTGTTGGTAAGGATGTGAGGAAAAAGGAATCCTCATGCACTGTTGGTGAGAATGTAGACTGGTGCAGCCACTACAGAAAACAGTATGGAGGGTCCTCAAAAATTTAAAAATGGACATGCCATGAGATCCAGCAATTCCACTGCTGGGTATCCACCCAAAGAAAATGAAAATACTAATGCGAAAAAGTATATGCATCCCTCTGTTTACAGCATATTTACAACAGCCAAGATATGAAAGCAACCTAAAGGTCCATCAATAGATAGACAAATGGATAAAGAGGTGGTGTATATATGTACTTATTACATATATCTGTGTACATGTATAGGAGTCATAAAAAATAAGATCTTGCCCTTCATGACAATATGGATAAAACTAGAGGCTAATATGCGAAGTGAATTAAGTCAGAAATCAATTAAGTGATTTCACTTATATGTGGACTCTAAAACACAAATGAACAAACAAAAATAGCAGGAACAGGCGCATAAAATACAGAGAACTGGTGGTTGCCAAAGAGAAAGGGGGGAAAAGGAGGAATGGGCAAAATGGGTTCTAGTTACACAATGAAAAAGTCACGAGGACGAAAGGTACAGCACAGGGAATGCAGTCAATGGTATTACAAAGTGGTATAGGACCGCAGCTACAGTTGTGGTGAGCACAGCACAACCTGTCCAAGTTCTCAAATCACTACACATACTTGAAATTAATGGAACACTGTCAACTGTACTTCATGAAGAAGAAAAAGAAGTTACTTCCTTACGCCTCAGTTTTCCTAGAGGTGAGGATTAAATGAGTAATATTCCTAACAGAACACTGCCTGGTAGGGTGGCTTGTGCCATCTACGTATCAGTTACTAATGTGGCGGCGATGATGATCATCACGACACAATTATATGATGATGTGCAAACAGAAGCTGGGATCGCCCAGCTTCCTTGAGTAAAGCAAGCACTTACGCGTACTGCGTGTCAACAGCTCTACGCTGACTGGGACAAAAGCCATTTGACTAATTTCTCATTTCTATCCTTTTTGTGATCTGAGTTTGAATTCCACATGACTGATTCCTATTCTATATTGCCCCTGTTGTCTTAGTTATTTCCCTAGATGTGATAAGATTCTCAAAACTTACCATGCTTCAAAACTTCGTTTACACATCAAAAAAAAATTCTATTAAAGTGCCGTCCTTTATTCCTTTTTATTTCCTCTAAAAATGTTTCATTCTAACTTTTAGTTGAAATCATAAGAATTTCAACCATTAAACCTTAAAAATTACAAAATTTGGGAGTGCCTGGGTGGCTCAGTCGGTTAAGCATCCATCCGACTTCGGCTCAGGGCATGATCTCCTGCTTTGTGAGGTCAAGCCCCGCATCGGGCTCTATGCTGACAGCTCGGAGCCTGGAGCCTGCCTCAGATTCTGTGCCTCCCTCTCTCTCTCTGCCCTTCCTTGCTCACTCACACACGCTTTCTCAAAAATAAAAATACAATTTTTTTTAATTGTAAAATTTTATGTTTACTGAATGAAGGCTTAAATATGTAGAAATATGTCTCTTTAATAATTTGAAATTGTACATCATTTTTCTCCTTAAATTAAGTCCCTATTATTTACTTGCGATAACTTTACCTAATCATATACATACATGTGGATACATACAGATTAGATATATATCTATGCTCATTTTTAGCAGATAATATCTCTAACAAAATTTTGGATTTTGTACTGCTCATTCCAGGTTGCCTAACCAACTACAAATACAATTGAGGTATTGAGGTCTCAAGTGAAAAAGAATTAGTTATAATTGTATGCAGCAATTATAATTATGCTATCTTATGCATAATTAAAGGATTTTTTGTAATTTATCAAAACTAAAAATGAAATGAAATTTTAAACTGAAGTTTAACTAATTTAAAATTTCAACTCAACGAGGGGCCTGGGTGGCTCAGTCGGTTAAGCATCCGACTTCGGCTCAGGTCATGATCTCACAGTTTGTGGGTTTGAGCCCTGTGTCAAGCTCTGTGCTGACAGCTCAGAGGAGCCTGGAGCCTGCTTCAGATACTGTCTCTCCCTCTCTCTGTCTCTCTCTGCCCCTCCCCTGATCACACTGTCTCTGTCTCTCAAAAACTAATAAAAAAAATGTTAAAAAATTTCAACTCATTTAAAATTTGTTTTGTTTTGGTATATTTCTGCAGAGTTCAGGACTCAAATGTCAATATTATAGGTAAAATCAGACACATTTAAGCACCAATTCTACTCTAATTTCTATGTTTATAGAGGTAAGAATTAAGTCCATAAGGTAAGCAGCTGGGTGGCTCAGTCGGTTAAGCGTCCAACTTCGGCCTAGGTCATGATCTTGCCATTCTTGGGTTCGAGCTCCATGTCAGACTCTGTGCTGACAGCTCAGAGCCTGAAGCCTATTTCAGATTCTGTGTGTGTGTGTGTGTGTGTGTGTCTTTCTCTGTCCTTCCCCCATGTGTGCTCTGTCTCTCTCAAGAATAAACATTAAAAAATATTTATTGAAAACAGGACATAAAAAGCTTTATTTCAAGAAAAGTATGCAATACTTTCAATTCCTTCTGAGGTAAATATCAAAAACTACATGGCAATTCATTTTTTTTTTCATTTTGACCTAGTACCATGACAGCTCTGTTAGGTGCTTGTAAAATTTTGCTGAAAATAAAAAATTTCTTAAGACTCACCTGGGAAAGTATTTGTACCCAGTCATTTAACTCTTTTCTCAATATCGAGAACAGTAGTTCCCATTGTCCCTTCCTTGGTGTTGTTAGGGTAAGCTACCATGGGGAGACTCAGGACAGGCTAGAAGTATGTCTTTCTTTAATATACTGGGAGCAGAGGAATGGCAAAATGAGAAGCATAAATGAAAACCAACGTGGTGACTAAGTGTTTCATGAAGATCTGCTGAGAGAATGAATACACGTGGAGTTTTGAGGCTCTTGAAATTGATACTTATAACTACCAAGTCCCAAGTAACTGTATCACGTACACTCGGTGGTAAGTATAACTCAGTTTTAAAACCACTGATCTAGGTCATGCTCTATTTGAACAAAACTAACCTACAGTAAATCACACATGTTTAACCTGAAGATATATGTGAAAGATGGATGTGAATATGCTATCCAATATTTAATCTATTTTTAAAAATGCAGGTTTAATTCATTAGCATAAAATAAGCTTAAACATTTTCACATAAAAACCAATGATTTGCCAACTGCAATACTCAATGCTAAATCGAGTAAGATGATCCAGGAGATGCTTCACATTCTACTTTCTCTCATATCCTGAAGAATGTAGGTTAGTATAAATTATTTTTTCTTCAGGACTAAAATGAACAAAATTTAGAGCAGGGAGCCTTTCCTTATAAACGTTAAACACTATACAACAAGCAGAAATTGCTAGGTTATTTGTTCCAGGAAACACTCATTCCTAGAAAAAAAAATGAGCCAATTAAAACAACTAACTTATTAAGATTAGTGACTTGTTTACCAGTACTTGCTTCACAAGTTTTGGTTAAGTAAGAAAAGTCAGAGAAAGACAAATACCATGTACCATTCGCTTATCTACAGAACCTAAAAATGCCAATCTCACTAAAATAAAGTGGTAGCTATCAGGGGTTGGGGGGATAGTTTAAGAGGACAAACCTGCAACTAGTAAGTAAATAAGTCCTGGAACTCTAATGCACAGTTCAGTGAATACAAAATTACTTGGTGTGACAGAGGTGCTAAATATAGTAACAATATCAATCATATCACAATGTATAAACTCATCAACATTTGTATACCTTAAATTTCCACAAGGTTATATGTCAAATATATTTCAATTAAAAATAAAGTTAATTTTGAAAAACTTTAGTTCACTGTGCACACTAAGCAAGGACCCAATCAGAAAATGTTAATACAGGGTGCTTGGGTGGCTCAATCCATTAAGCATCAATTCTTGATTTCTAATCAGGTCATGATCTCAGGGTCATGAGACCAAGCCCCAGGTTGGGCTCAGGGCCCGGCACAGAGTCTGCTTAGGATTCTCTCTCTCCCTCTGCCCCTCCCCAACTCGTGTTAGACCTTTATACACATACCTCTCAATGAAAGGGACATAAGCCATCCTTGAATTACTGGAACTGTCCAGATTGGAGACTCAAAGCAGAGAACGTTTAGGAATCCTCCTGAGACAGACACTCTTGATGGCAGAAACAGCTTCTAAGCAAGACCTTAGCATCAAGACAATGAACACATAAAGTAGACCTCTTCCATCTAAGACCCCAAGAATAATCCAGAAAACTGCAACTGGTGGCTGGTCACATTTTCATCGAAGTTTTTGTTGTTTTGTTTTTTTCTACCCCACTACTTTCATCTTTGCTGGTCGAATACTCTGCATGGTCTTAAACACTTGAAACTAGCTATCAAATTACTGACCTTTAGTATTTTGCCCATTTTGTTTTAACATCTCTGCTTCTGACAGATCTGAAGACTGCTACGGAGTCTGTTCATTTGGTTTCACGTGGGCATTTCTGCCTCTTGTCATGGCGGTAGGCTTAAAATTGTGATCTAATCCTTCTGTGAATAGTCATGCTGCAGGACTGCAATGCATGATCTCTGAAGCCTTAAACATTGCCCAGCAGCTACCATTCCATCAAATGATCTCACAAGTAATAGTCCATTTATGGGGGGAGGGGCTGACACTTGCAAAGATCGGAACCACCATTACTAAAACCTCCGTTTGCAGCCATGACACACTGAACAGCGATGAGCATCTGGGTTGATCACATCCCTTAGCAGTTAGAAGGCATGAAGAGAGAACTGAAATGAAAACTAGTAAGTTTCCCTACTCCTTTGTTAAATTATACTGGCATCAGACAAACTCTTTATCCCTAAATAAAACAGCACTGAATAGGAGTAGAGATTTGGCTATTTACTCCAGGAAATACTTGCTCCTGGAAAATGACACTATTAGTGAAATAAAATAGCTCACTCGGCCACATATACACCTTGCTCTCTACTTGATTTAAAACCTTGCCTCCCTGTGCCCACCATTTAAAGCAATTCTATGTTAAATTCTGCCCAACCCCATCTTTCCCCTTACCTTAAAACATCTGCCTTAAAATCTCTCCATTCAGACCCTAAAATTGTATTAATTTTCTTTCATTTATAGTGCCCTTTAGCACTGTACTGTAACTTAAGCATCTAATATTATGGACAACTATTTATTAAAGGCATAGACAAATAGGACTAAAAATTTTTAATATGCATTAAATTCCCACTATGTGTAAATATATACATACACAGAAGTACATGCATGTGCATGTTTCTGATATACATCTAAGAATTAGTAATTATATACACGATACATAATACTAAAATCTATGTTTTTACATGTGCTTGTGGATACACAAACTTTTTAAATTTTTTTAATATTTATTTTTGAGAGAGTGAGAGACAGAGCATGAATGGGAGAGGGGCAGAAAGAGAGGGAGACACAGAATCCAAAGCAGGCTCCAGGCTCTGAGCTGTCAGCACACAGCCCAATATGGGGCTCGAACTCATGAATTGTGAGACCATTACCAGAGCCAAAGTCAGACATTTAATCGACTGAGCCATCCAGGTGCCCCCATGTGGGCACACATCTTTGAGACCACGATGCATTATTTGTGACACAGCATAGATTTTCCAGTTTGTATTTTTATTGTTTTCTATTTGTATGTATTACATACTAAGGAATATTCAAACAACTGAAAAAATCTAGGCATCCTTCATAATCTTACAAGCCATTATTTTAACACAAAATGTGTATAAAATCAACTTATGCTTAAAGAGGCGGCAGCAAAATCATTATTAGTGTTCACTCAAAGGCTGAGTATGTGATATTAACCATTGTTAGTGAAAATGCCATATAGCTTGTCTGAGTCCCCAAAATAAAACCTCAGAGTATATCTATTTGTAATTATTTGTCAAATATAAACATGTTTTTTTCCTTGTTTACTTCATCCTCAAAGCTATAAATCGTTATTTCCTTTCCAGCCTCTCATAATGCTCTATGCTATGAGGCTGTTACAAGCAGTCGATGACTCATATTTGAATGTCCAGATTTAAGCTGGAATTTGGTTTATTGTTCTGCACCTGTGAGTTTCAAGCCAGTTAACTTTTTGCCCTGAAGAAATAAAATATTCAATTTAATATATTTGTGAAAAAAATCCATTGAAGCCACAAGAAATTCCTATGAGAGTTCTAAATATTCCTGGAGCATATTTCATAGTCCCTAAGCTATGAACACGTATTAAGATATAGCAGCTTGGTAGAGGCAAGATGCAACCCTTATTCACATCTGTCAACTAATGGAAGACTAAAATGTTATAGCTGCCAGGGTAAATATTAATCACTCGAAAAAGGAAAATTGTATTAATCTCTTGTGCATGCTATGTTTATATATGAGTGCTGTTTATGCACCGTATGCTATGCTTTTGCTAAAATAACCCTGCCCTTGATAAGCCATAGGGAAGTTTTGTGATTGGAAACAAGTCATGCATTTACGTGAGTTAAAGTATTGGCATACATTAGAGATAAAGAAAGGCCAGCTTTATTATTAAATGCAGAAAATCACAAATGTAATTGAAAGTCAAAACTGTGGCTTTCCTTAAGTAGGATGACAGAATGGTACAAATATGTAACTGAAGTTTCTTAAATAACTAACTTTTATTTTTCACCACAAAGCCGATTATTTGGAATTACAGTGAATTTCTTTCTTTATAAAAAGCACATAATTGGAGAGTAGAGATGGGTTATTTTTAATTTCAGCTTGAAGGCTATATTTAGATATGTTTGAAAAAAATCTTTTCAAACAAAAGAAAACAGTATCTGTCATCTTATAAATAGCACTGCCTCTGCTCCTTGATGCAACACAGTTGACAGCCATTCCTCAAAACACAACAAGGAGAGGAAGCTGGTCTACCAGTGTAGCGCTCTCCTAATTTTCGAGAGAGAAAATCCTCTGACTCCATGCTATTAGATCCAGGAGCACCTGGTTCTGCTCCTGCACATCTACACATAATCAGCACCCAAAAGGCCAGTAAACACTAGAAGAGCCATGTTAGAAGTGATTTTGGAATCTGGCCCTCACCATTTACAATCAATGACAAACCAATGTCAACTATTTCTTTCTATGGAAACCAAGTACTGGGAGCTATTTTTTTTTTTCCTTCCCAACACTAAAGCACATGGGGAAAGAAGAAGAGACTGAGTTCTAGTTAATAACAAAAGAACGATCACAGGACTGTCAACTCATTTTCCTAAACCTAAGAAATAGAAAAGAATAAAATCAATAATGAGACAATGTAGAGAGTGATAAGTGGAGAAGTTTTAACAAAGAGCTGATGGAGAGTGGGTGAGAGGAGTTAAGGGGGCATAAGAATACATGCATCGTTCTACTGAAACGGAAGCAAGTAGAGCTTGTGACGACAGAGCATTTGCCCTGAAAGTGCTAGACCAGAAAAGTGAAATTTGGGGCTCAGAACAAGGGGATAAATTTAAAGTCCTGTATATGGATTTTTAATAACCTCCAGTATCTTACATCCTTAACAAGCACAAAGAGAACTCAGGTTTCCAATTCCAAATTAAGAAGAAATTAGGAGTTCTTCTTTAAAGGATTTGCTATTAGAGGGGAAAAAAATGTTTCAGACATGCTGAGCTATTTCAGTCAGAGCTGGATTTATATCTGATTACCCTAAAATATAAAGGGATTCATGGGGTCCACGCTGACCATATTCGTAGTTCTCAATGTGCTCTTCTGTGTCTCAGTCTTAAATGTAAAGAAACAAGGAAAAGAGCTCATTAAAAGATGATAGACATAAGTAACAAAGTGAAAACAAATCAGAGGATAATACCACATAGAAAACAAAATGTAATAATTAAAATTAATAAAAGGTTTGGAAAATGCTATTGAAAACACATCAATAGTGAAAGTTGAACCAAAGGTCAGAGATAGAAAATGTAGAAAACAGAATACAACCACAAGGAAATTCAGCATTTAATAAAAGTTCCAGGGAAGGGTGCCTGGGTGGCTCAGATGGCTAAGCCTCCAACTTGATTTCGGCTCAGGTCTTGATTTCATGGTCCCTGGGTTCAAGCCCCACCTCTTGCTCTGTACTGACTGCAGAGTCCACTTGAGATTCTCCCACTCCCTCTCTTTCTCTGCCCCTCCCCTGCTTGCCCCCCACCTTCTCTCTCAAGATAACTTTTTTAAAAAAGGAAAAAAAAAGAAGAAGAGAACATAGAAGAGATGGGTATAAAAGAAGCACAAAAATCTCCACATTAAAAAAAATCATATCAAAAGTATGGTATGAAGAAAAAAACCAGTCCAATACAAAGTGTAACCAAGAAGGTCTTAATGTTCCCGTCAGCTTAACTAAACTTTAGATATGTTTATTACTGGCTAGATATCCTAGACCACCATTTTGATAGAGCATCTTTAGAAAACTTGTAATTATAAATTCTTTCTTTACTCCTTTGAGAGACAATCTTCTCCCAGGATTTTTTAACTTTTACAACCCATAAAGGTCTTAAAGCCCTGGAAGGCATCCCTTTCAATGGTACCCATAGAAGAAGACAGCACCCTTCTCTCCTTGGGGTGTTAAGGTGAGGGTAGAAGCCTAACAAGCACCGATCAGTAAACATTGAAGGTACAATAAACACATTGATCAACCTCTCCCCACACAGTCCTCTAGTACCTTTCCACTAGCTCATCCCAGGGCTTAAAAACTTTACCAACTTTCTTTCAGTACAATTCAAGCTCTCAACTTGCAATGGTCCTTGATAAAGTCTCTGTGCCTATTTAACTTGTCTGGTGCGATTTTCTTTTGACAAGTGCATCATCAACAATTTTCACAATATCAGAAACAGAGAGAAGCTCTAAAATAACTCCAGAGAAAGGGAAGGATTATCAGTATTCTAAATTTCTATATTACATTACTGCATACTGGATAAGAGGAGCAAGTCTTTCAAGTTCTGAGAGAAAAGAATTTTCAACCTATACCTCCATCTTTCCCCAAACCATAAATCAAGGAATATAAATAGTTTTACAGCCACAGAAGTGTTGTCTCCTTTAAACCTTTATTTTAGTGGTATTCAAACAAAAGTATTGGTTTGGAGATTAGTGGGCTCTGCCTTGCATCAATTAAAATAGGTTTGACTTTATTTTTAAAAAACGGGGGGCACCTGGGTGGCTCAGTCAGTTAAGTGTCCAACTTCGGCTCAGGTCATGATCTCACGGTTCATGAGTTCAAGCCCCACATCGGGCTCTGTGCTGTCAGCTTAGAGCTTGGAGCCTGTTTGGGATTCTGTGTCTCCCTCTCTCTGTGCCCCTCCCCCACTCTGTCTCTCAAAAAATGAATAAACGTTAAAAAAAATAAAAAATAAAAAGTAATCTCAAAATAGCAATTTACTTCTCTCTCTCTCTACACACACACACACACACACACACACACACACACACACACACACACACACCAGGGCTGCTGTATCATCAAAGACCCAAAACTCTTTAATCTATTTTCTTTCTCACACTGTGGTTATTTTGATACAAAATACCTTCGGGAGCTCCAGTCATTACATGCTTATTCAAGATAACTGGATGAACAATAATAAAACTTCTCTTTTTAGGAGATATCTCAGGCAATTAACGTGCTGTTTCTTCTTATAACTTATTGGCTAAAACTTAGTCACATGGCCATAGCATGATACAACTGAGGCTCCAGAAATGTTGGCTTTCCAATGCTCAATTTAGGGTTCTGATATTAGAGAATAACAGTAAAATAGATATAATGAGGCAACTAATGTCTTTCATGAGATGGCACTCAAAATTTGGGTATTTAGAAACTAGAAAGACTACTGAGGTGTGATAAGGGCATACAGTATAATACAGTAATTTCAGAACCTATTTTAGTACCCCTCTTTTGAAACTGAACAGATAAAATGGACGAATTAGTTAATATACTAGAGATATGAGCAACACAAATCAAAAGGACATTTTAATTGGTATATAAAGACACAGAATAATTCCTGCAGCCATGAGAAGAAAAACGCAAATTAGTTCCCAAGCACATAGGAAACACAAAAATTGAGTATATCTTTGAACACAAAGCAGTCTCATCATATCCTAAATAAGGAATTCTATTTAAATCTCCCCAACAATCAATAGGACCCAGACTACATTCTCTTACCATTATGAAATTAAATTAGCATTGATAAAAACGTCAAATCCCAACACCCTTTCATGATTAAAACTCTCAGAAAACTAGAATAGATGGAAATGTTCACAACTTGATAAAGAATATCTTTAAAAACCTATAGTTAACATTATACCTAACAAGAAATTCAAAAGTTTTACTACAAAGATAAGGTAGAAGGCAAGGATGCCTCCTCTAACAACACTTTTTCAACATCATACTGGAAGGTCTACCTAACCCAGTAAGAAAAGGTATACACAAGGGTGTACCAAAAGGTATACAAAGAAATAAAACTATTCACAGATGACATGACCATCTATGCAGAAAGTCCAAATTGACAAAAAAAAAAAAAAAAAAAAAAAGCTCTTGGAATAAGTGGTTATAGCTAGGTTGCAAAATACAAGGTTAATATATGAAAATCAACTGCTTTCCAATATACCAGCAATAAGTGAAATTGGAAATTAAAAGCACAGTATAGTTCATTTAGCACCCCCCAAAATGAAATACTTAGGTATAGAAATGTATTATTTTTCATTACTGATATATGTCATTTTATCATATATCAATACGTCTCTTCTTCCTAACTTTATCTATAGATTCAATGGGATACCAGTCAAAACCCCGGTAAGTTACTCTGTGAACATCAACAAACTGATTCTAAAGTTTACGTGGAGAAGCAAAAAGACTACAATAGTCAACACAGTGTTAAAGGAGATGAAGTTAGAGGATTGACATTACCTAACTTCAAGATTTACTATAAAGATATGGTAATCAAAAGAGTATGGTACTGTTGAAAAAACAAATTTCTCGAAGAAACACAATAGAGAGCATAAAAATAAACCCACCTAAATACAATCAGTTGATTTGAACAAAACAGCAAAGGCAGTATGATGGAGCAATGAGTCTTTTCAACAAATGGTGCAAGAACTATTGGACATCCTTCTACAAGGAACAAGATAAAAGATAAAAATAAAAATAAACCTTTCAACACAAACCTTATATCCTTCACAAAAACAAACTCAGTATGTATCATAAACCCAAATGTAAAATGAAAAACTTATAAAACTTTTAGAACATAAGAGAAAAATCTAAGTAACCTTGGTATGGTGGTGATTTTTTTTTTAATTTATTTATTTGGAGGGGAGGGGCAGGTGGCAGACAGAATCTCAAGAAGGCTCCATGCCATCAGCACAGAGCTAAATATGGGGCTCAATCCCATGAACCAGGAGAACACGACTGGAGCCAAAATCAAGAGTCATATGCTTAAATGACTGAGCCACCCAGGCAGGCACGCCTGGTGATGACTTTTTAGATACAACGCCAAAGCTGTGGTCCATGAAAGAAGTAATTGATAAACTGAACTTCATTAAAGTTAAACACCTGCTCTGTAAAGAGAATTTTGAAGGAAGAGAGAAGAAGCCACAGACTGGGAGAAAATACTTGCAAAATACATACCTACTGAAGAAGTGTTATAAAATATACAAAGAACTCTTAAAATTCAACAAGAGAACCACCAAGCCAATTTTTAAAAGGGGGTAGGGGAGAAAGATCTGAAAAGACATCTAAGGAAAATGTTCAAATGACAAGCATATGAAAAAGGCAGGAATGTCAAATGGTACAGCCACTTCAGAAAGACACGGCAGAATCTTAAATGCATATTACTAAGTCAAAGAAGCCCATTTGAAAAGGCCACATACTATTTGATTCCAATTATATACCATTCTAGAAAAGGAAAAATTATGAGAGGTAAAAAGATCAGCGGTTCCAGAGGTTGGGCAGAGGGAGAGGGGAAGAGAATGAATAGGCAGAGAGAATTTGGGGGCAGCCAAAACACTAATACTATGATGGTGGATACGGACCATATAATACATTTGTCCAAATCCATAAAATGTACACAAAGAGTGAGCCATCGTGCAAACTATGGATGCTTTGGGTGTTTAGGATGTAGGTTCATCTAATTTAACAAATGCACCATTTTGGTGGGGATGTGATAGTGGGGAGGCTTTGCATGTGTCTGAGTAGGGGGCATATGAGAAGTCTTTGTACTTTTTCCTCAGTTTTTCTGTGAATCTAAAACTACTCTAAAAAATAATAAATTCTTATTTTAAAAAAAGTCAATCCTTAACTAAATTAAAAACCACCATATTAAAAGAGTTCAATAGATGCGAAAAAATTAAGCGTCTCCAGGACTATGTGGATGTATGTTTAAAACACTCTGTTGCCATGGACCAGATGTCAGAAAGTTGCAAATATATATACTTAGACACTACTGTGCTCTAAAGAAATTTGGGGGTGACTCTAGAGGCATAGAAAAATGAAATATAAATACTTAAACTTGAAATTGGAAAGAGGCTACTCTTCCTTAAAGGAAATGCTAATGCCAGAAACTGAGAAGCAGGGACAGAAAAGGGGAAACAAAGTATTATGCAATAAAACGGGGGTGTGGAGAGGGGGCAGACACAGAATACCAGGCATGAGGTAAAGAAATTCAATAAAAACACTTAAGAAAAGATGACTAGGGAATAACTTGTGTCCATGTGAGGAGATCCACAGAGGATCCTGCCTCTCCCTGTGCTGTGGAGAAACAGTACTGTTACCGCTAACGATGGTGATGATGTGATACCACCGCTAGCAAGAACAGTAATTGCAGCATCTCTGAGACTTTTATTAACGATGGATCTGATAACGTTTGGTTCTGGGATTCCAATTTAAAGAACACCTTTACAGACAGAAAACCTCCAAGTGAAGAAATTAATATGGATTTATTTCAGCTTGGTAATATCAGCTGATCAACATCCCAGAAAATACCAATCTTCTTTGGGGGATACTCATCCTTAATTAAGGTATTGTAGAATCCTACAGATAAAACTCATCCAAGCATGAACTTATATAAAGGAATTCTCAAAAAGCTGATCAAATAAAACATGAGCAGCAGGTCACCTTAAGTACACTCCCTCCCAAAACTTCAGACATCAGATCAGACTTAGACGCCCCCAAAACTTCAGACTTCAGAATGATCAGTTGGAATAAAACAATACTCTGAAGGAAGTATTGAAAAGCATAACATATAAAACATGTGGACAGGAATACAGGAGAGAGAAAATAAAGGGAAAATTCAGTGAAACACTAAAGACATTGGCGCACCTTACATATCCTATTTGACAAGGTACTGATAGTCCCAGTAAACACAAGGCAGCAAGGAAAGGCATACGCATCTGAGAGCTGATAATGCCAACTATCCAGACACACAACTTTCTACGTTCGAACCCTTTCATCAAGTATCTACGGAGTGCTACCTATGTTCTATCTACAGGAGTCATAACTTAGAACAGTGTACAAGAAAATAAAAGCAGGAGAGACAAAGATAGGAGAGCTCCAAGATCCAAAACTCAAGCCTGGCGTTCCCTTCCCAAATCTGCAATGGCACAGACTCTCCTTGCTCTCTTACGAACATATCATTCTCCCAAATGCTTCATGACCTTGACCCTTTACATTCTACGCAATCGCTTAACAGATCTTCGTGACCCTAACTTCAAAGCATACCCAGGGTGTGGCTAGTTCCCAGCTCTCCTGATGACTGTGATGGCCTCCTCACTGCCAGCCTGCTGCTTCTTCCTTCCCCCTTATCATCCATCTCTGCACTGGGAGAGTCCCTCCACGAGGACAGGCTACAGAACGCCTTTATGAAGAACCCCAACCCTCCACCTTTCAGGGTCCTGTGAAACCCCACACCTTAAGTGACCCTGTTAACTCTTGGTCTTCATCGTCTGCTGCACTACCCCCTGTTCCCCTGCACAATATAGGTCAGCTGTTTCTACAATATTCCAGACATCCTCTGGTCTGGGGGCCTTTGTTCTGTGTCATCCTTCCTTCTGAAACTTCTTCCAGATGCCTTTCGTGGCTATGTATTCAAGCCCCTACGTAGTCAAGCTTATACTAAATTCCTCCACCTCAAGGATACTGACAGTGGCCACACACTAGTTAACATCTGAAGCTTTCTACAACTTCCAACTGCCTATATGGGCTTTTTCCTACAGAAAGTCATTAATTCTAACACGCTCTAATATTTACTACTAAACTTATTGCCTACCTCCCACTAGAATGTATGTTCCAAGAGTCAGAATACCTAGCTAGAGTAAATAATGAAGAAAATCCTGCCTTATGTAATTTACTAGAGAAAGACCTAAGACGCAAGATGCAGGAAATCAAAAGAATCTTAAGAGTTTACTTTTCCCATTATTTATCACAGTTTCATTTATTATCAATTGATCATAGGCAACTGAAAACAGCCAGTTGGGGACCAAGCAAATTATAGTTTGTCCATACAATAGGAAATCATATCTTCATTAATAAGGGGCAGGCAGCTCTAATTAGTGTATACTAACCAAGATTTATCAGTTGCCACAAATTAATAGGTAAACAAAGTGTAGAGCAATATGTGTACTATGATACAATTCCGTGTGTCTATAAATCATCTACATTGTCTATTTCTGGAATGAAAGACAGGGACCTTGTAACACTGGTGGTCTTCATGGCGAGCAAATTGTGTGACTGGGGGACAGGTAAGACAAGAAGGCTGTCCTTCAATATCACACTTCCCAAATTTTGTACCATATGTAAGTGCTCTATAACAATTAAAAGTAACTATTAAAATATGCAATAAAACCTGGGCAGAAGTCTAGCCCTTTTCAGTTTATATATTAAGTCAACAAATATAAAAGACTGAAAAAAATGATCCAAATATGATTTTTCCTGGAAAAATGGAACTTTTACAGCTGTAGGAAAAATGGCTATCCTGAATTTCTCCAAGGTATCCCGAGTATTCTCTGACCACACCCGCACCCCTCCTAGCAATAGGCCATGATGTGAGCATGCTTTCTCTCTTAAGCATCAGCAAACAACTTTCTCCTACCTCTTTAGCTGTTTGAGGTAAATAAACCTGCACGTACACATGTCCGTGTGTGTGTATGTGTGTGTGCACGCGTGCACACCCTTTTAACCTTAGGACTTTCTGGTTAAACCTAATTTTGTAAATTGTGTGCTTCATGTTTCCTGGGCTCATTTACAATAAAAGACTCCACTAGGCTTTGTGTCCTTCTCTTCCTCAATTTGGCATGTGACCATTATCCTCCAAGACTCTATTGTGAAGTTATCTTCATGCAAAGCCCTATGCAAATTGACTTTGCACAGCCTCTGTCCTTGTGGGACACCCTGAAAATCTATCACAGAAGACCTGCAGCATAAAACAGAGCACAGCATCAATGGAACAGTGTGCCTGCATTCAGAGCAAACAGTGTATTTGCTCTGAATATTAAGGCCCAAGTTTACTGTGTCAATGGGACACTTGAGTAAACACAGTTTACTTCTCTTCCATCAAAAATAAAGCACGTATTTATTACTCATTCATCCCGACCACTTAGGCCTTATAAGCAATCTTTAATTTCATGACAGTTGTACTCATTGACCTAATCACAACCTTCCTGTTATTTTTTTAAATGCCGAAAAGACCCCTGGAGGTTTTCCACTGGGGCCACACTTCTGGAGCTCTTCCCTGAATTCCAGAACTCTTGCCTTACACATGTGTTTTTTAAAGATCTCACTCTCTGCTTTCCGGGACGGCAGACAGGCAACATACATATTCACTCTGCAGTATGAATGCAAGATGGGAAGAGTGTCCGGCAAGCTGTCAGGAAGCCTGAGTTCTTGTGACAGGACCCTGTCACTAGATAGTCACATCTAGGGAAAGCCCTTAAAAACCCTGGGTCTCTAAGTGAAAGTAATTCAGTCAACTTCATTTCTACTCTAGGACTCTTTAAATTCTAAAATTCCAAGGACACCCACATGGACTTTTGTATGTGATGATGCTTTAGTTGGTCCTTAGGGGAATCTACTGGTTTACAAGGCTCATATAACTCAGTACCACAAGCCAAGTGGCTTTAAAACAACGAGAATTTTCTTACAGTTCTGGCAGCTAGAATTTCAAACTCAAGGCATTAACGGCCATGCTGTCTCTGAAGGCACTGGGAGAGAATCGGTCCCATGCCTTTCTCCTGGATCCTGCTGTTGTCTGTAATCTTCCCTGTTCGCTGACTTGTAGATGCCTCACTCTCGTCTCCGCCCTCATCTCCTGCTCTTCTCCTGTGCCTGCCTCTTCTCTTAAGGACAGAAGTCCTACTGGAGAAAAAGCCCCTCTCACCTCAGTATGACCTCATCTCAACTGCAAACAAGTAAGGGCAGAGTCATGAGTCCTGGGGACACAGGCTTCTACGGTACACCATTCACTGAAAACAGAGCACAAGTGATATAGGAGATCTTCCCGTACACACGTTTTATACCAGATGCTCAGCAGGTGATGCAGTTTACCAATCTAATATTCAGAGAAACTGAAATACAGACAATTAGAACTTAGAAACCTAAAAATCCCACAGTCACGAAGAGCTTCTCAAAGTACATTATCTGTCATGCCTCTGCATTTCATAAGAAAAATAGGCCTCTTAAAAATATTGCTTCTTCAGGAAAATATATTGAAATTGAAACATAAAAATAAGGAAGATCCCATATCAGATATTATTTCAGGAAATTTGAAATCTGCCTCACGCATTACACCTGAGGAAACAATTGACTTTCATTAACAAAATTACAAAACCTGTAACGTTTCCATCATAAAATCGTAAAGAATAGTTTACAGTCCCTGATAAGGCAATACTCTGCTACTAGAAACAGTACACTAGGGAAATTTAGATTTACATAAACATTTTTACCTCAGCAAAGTCGTATCATGAGCATGCTAATTATAATGCTTATTAGAACTTATTAAGTAATTGTTAAGTTAATTCATTCTCTTATTTTCAATCATGGATGAAATGGCTAGTTGAGGTGTGGTCAGAGAGAAAGGTCCTGGGCACACAAGAACACAAAAAAGTTGCAGATGTTTTGCTCATGGTCTTTGCAGGAGTTCTGAGAATACAAGAAAAGCCATGCCTAGAGAAGTGGATAAGAAGGCAAACTCCACCTCATGCTGGCATAAGGCTTCAAATCTACCTTGTCATCTGGTAGAATCAAGCAGCCTCAAATTGCCTAATGACAAGTTTTCCTCCCCATTCCGCTCCTGTGGGGTAAGTTCCTTGAGCCAAAAGACTCGACTTGTCTAACAGAGTTGGCAGAATGCCTGGTTCTGAGTGGTGGCTTTCAGCTCCCTGCCAGCCTGTGGAATCATTCCAACAAGCCGATTGCACACTGCAGTGAGAACCAGGCATCACCCCATCCACCTGACACTACAGACACTGCCTTCTACACAGCCCCAAGTGGCTCCTTCCATTCCCAAGGACAACCCGTGTGTGGTCCTACGTGGCAGGTAGTGTCCTCCTTCCCAGGCTGTGAACTCATGTGACTAATCACACTGCTGATCTCATCTGTCCAAAGTCAGGTATCAGGATTCTGCTGTCCACATCTACCCCGAGCGCAAGAATGCCTTCTTCACCAGTGGGGTAACGAAGAAGAAATTAAAACATACTTTTAGTTAAATGACTACATAACAAAGAACCCTTAGAATCCCACAGGGTCCCATGAGGACTTAGCACTTATTGGACCATGTCCTGATCTCCAGGGGCAGGAAGGAGAAGCGGTCACCTGTGCAGGACCATTTTATAAAGCCACATAATACACCAGGACTTAAACATCACTCTACCATCTGATGGGCAAAAAGGAAGCTAAATGGTCTACCTGTTTAGAAATAAGTTCTGTTTACAGAGACCTAGTTGTATGAACCAAAACTTAGAGGCCTTGAAGGAGAGAAATTTAAGCCAAAGTATGTATTTGTCCGTAAACCAAATTTTTTTAGGAATGTCTGGTAACACTTAGCATCTAATCCTTTGCAGAACACATTTTAGGAACACCATTTATACTCTTAGCTCCTATTTACACCTCTACAATCCATCTCCACAAAGCAAACAGAATCATCTACATTGCTAATATGACCACGTCACGCCCCTGCTTGATTTCATTCCGTGGTGTTCCATCCCCTAAGTATAAACTCCTGAATATCATGTAAACAGTCTTCAGCCTCCTTTCTCATTACTGCCAGTGATTTTTCTCTTTTTAGGCAAAGATTGAGCATATATACAGCCTGAGAGGAACACTGAGTGGAGAGGAAGAAGTTAAATATATATGAGAGAGGGGATGAATAATAGAGTGACAGTCTGGGAAAGGGTGGAGGTGGGTTCAAGGATTTAAAGAGCGAGAGCCATAGCATAGGTAAAGGCCATCTACGTAGGCTGAAGGGAACAGGGAGCAAGTTGGAGTTTTGAAGGACAAAGCAACAATGTGGGATAGTTATTTATGTAAATAGAAGGTGGGTCTTACCAAGGGCTCCCTGAAGACCAATCTGAGGCAAGGGTCTGATCTAGAGGGACATGTGCTTTAGCCAAATATAACTCCATCACCCAGGTGCTGAGCTTTCAGAGCAGAGACCCGGAATTATTTCCTTTCTCCAAAGTTAGTTACCTGACTATACAAGAAAAAGTGGTTTCCAAGAAAATTGATAAAAACATAGTTCATATGGGTGTGCCCAGGTGAACTAAAGGAAAAAGAAGGGTGGGACGTGGAGATAATGGAAGTTCTGAAGAGCAGAGATCTCTCTGAAGTCCAATATCATATGGAGACCTGAAATTTTGGGAAGGTTTTGCTAATAGGCTTACTCTATTTACCACTTATGAGATTAGAATATTTCTAAAGGAATAATTATAGCCAGAGTTGAAATAATGAGATTATGAAATTGTTTCCAAATCTTCAGTGAACGTCGGGAGTGTATCATTTAGGATATTTTAAGTGATAGCAAAAACTATGAATCCTGAAGAATCATTGGTTCTGTCTCTGAAAACTTTTGTGATGGTGGTGGCTTAATGGATGTAAGGGCTCAAACGGTATTTTAAAGATTAGATTTCTCAATTTTTAATGTTTTGAGAAATCTAATCTTTTTTAATTTTTTTTAATGTTTATTTATAGTTTTGAGAGAGAGACAAAGTGTGAGCGGGGGAGAGGCAAAGAGAGAGGGAGACACAGGATCCGAAGCAGGCTCCAGGCACCGAGCCGTCAGCACAGAGCCCAACACGGGGCTTGAAGCCACGAACTGTGAGATCATGACCTGAACAGAAGTCGGAGGCGCAACCGACTGAGCCACCCAGGTGCCCCGAGAAACCTAATCTTTATAATATCCAGTAATTACACTACTAGGTATTTACCAAAAAAAAACAAAAACACTAATTCAGAGGGATACGTGCACTCCTATGTTTACAGCAGTATTATTTACAATAGCCAAGATATGGAAGCAGCCCAAGTATCCATCAATTAAGTAATGGATTAAGAAGTAATAATGGAGCCACTTGGGTGGCTCAGTCAGTTGAGCATCCTACTTTGTGAGTTCAAGCCCCACATCAGGCTCTGTGCTGACAGCTCAGACCCTGTGTCTCCCTCTCTCTTTGCCCCTCCCCTGCTCATGCTCTGTCTCCCTTTCTCTCAAAAATAAATAATATTTAAAAAAAGGAATGTGTGTGTGTGTGCAATGGAATATTATTCAGCCATATAAAAGAATGAGATCTGACCATTTGCAATGACATGGATGCAGCTAGAGTATAAGGCTAAGTATCTCTGACAAAGTAAGTCAGAGATAGAGACCATATGATTTCACTCATATGTGGAATTGAAAAAAAAAAAAAAAAAAACAAAGGAAAAAGAGAAACCAAGACATAGACTCAACTGTAGAGAACAAACAGATGGTTACCAGAGCGGGAAGGCGAGGGATAAATGAAATAGGTGATGGAGATTAAGGAGAGCACTTGTATTGATGAGCACCAGGTGATGTCTGAAATCGTTAAATATTGTACGCCTAAAACTAATAACACTATATTAACCATATTGAAATTAAAACTTTTAAAAAATAAATAAAATGACTATAAAAGACAATTAGATTCCTCTGTATCATGGAGTTTTGCTTTGCTATTATTGGCATGTTGACTTAAGTTTAGGTTCCATGTGAGAGCAGAAAGTCTGTAGCATCTCCAGCTATATGTCATATATCTACACAGGTCTGGCAGGAAACAACATCAAATGAAAGCCCTAGAGTCAGCTATCATGGTGTTCAACCTAAAAATAACATTGTTTCCTGAGATGTGAGGCTAGAGATAGACCACACCATGCTCTACTTCTGGGAAAGGATGAGACCTCCTCAAACCCCAAGTTTTGAGATTGGGGAAGACATAGATCCACAAATGGAAATTAGTCTGTCAAAAACAAACAGAAACTGAGAGTAATGAATGATGAGCAAATTATTTCCTCAAGTCACAGTCACTGTATAGTTTTTCATAGTCACAACCATGGGATATAAGCCCCAAGATGAGGACATGGAACAATTTAATCAGCTGTGTTTCTCCTGTAACATAGGAATTTACGACTTCCTAATTCTCCACATAACTAACTCGACCAAATACATGCTCTACAAATTGTCACTTTTGTAATCCCATTACAGTACCATTTCTGTTTCAGATTAGTTGCAAGGAAGAGAAACCAGCACTACATACTTTAAGGAGCAAATAAATTGAAAGGAATTATTGGAAATCAACCAATTTTTTTGGAAACTTAAAAATTCAGTCTCACCAATTTTTTTGGAAACTTAAAAATTCAGTCTCAAAAAAAAGGATAAGGATAAAGGCAATTTTGGATGTTGGTTACAAGAACTCATCTCCATTTTCATGGATAACCAGATGGAATGAGCTCCAGTCTTTTTCAATATTTTGTGTATCTCCACTCAAGATTTAAATTCCAGGGAAAAAGCATTTGGTTGGTTTAGCTTGGGGCTAGAGAAGAGGTGGGAATATTCATTAAAAATCACATTAGAATAATCCATAGATTAAGAAGATGTTGTATATATCAGGATACCAAAACAAAACATGGCAGGTGAAGGTAGTAGTGCAAGGGGGCATCTGGGTGGCTAGTCGATTAACCATCTGACTCTTGACTTGAGCTCAGGTCATGATGTCACATTTCACGGGTTCAAGCTCCACATTGGGCTCTATGCTGACAATGCTGTCGAGCTTGCTTGGGATTCTCACTCTCCCTCTCTCTCTTCCCCTCTGCTCCTGCCCCCTCCCACTTCAAAATCAGTAAATAAACTTAAAGGTAGTAGTGCAAGGATCTGTTGATGAGAAGGACAAGGAAGCAGAGTACAGTAGTAATTTCATAAAATCTAAGTGTATCCAATCAATATGTTGCACACTTTTTTACACAACATTCATCTCAAGTACAGCTAAATTTTTAAAAAAGGTATTAAGAACTCAGCAAGAAAAAGAAATCCACAAGAAAAAAAAGTGAGCAGAGATAATGGTAAAGTCTAAGGGTATAAGCTTCAAAGGAGAATGGGTACAACCACAAAACTGTTTCTGGTATTCATTATTACTGAGAATTAACACAGAATCTGAAGAACCCAGAGAAACCAGGGGAGCAAGTGTTTAAAAAAAAAAAAATTAGAGATGGCTCCAGAGGGCCGTGGTGTCCATGTGGCAGAACTAAGGTTTATCTAGCAAAGATGGATGGAAGGACTATCTGAAAGAATGAGAATGGTTAGAGCCTCAAGTAACGGAGGTCTGGTCTTGTGGAACCCCGGCAAGCCCCGGTGAAAAGGAGGAAAAATTGCAAGACATCAGTTAATCAACAAATGTCTTAACATTCTCATGATAGGTGACTGGTACATTCAGCACAAGTGTAAGAATCTACCTCGGATTTCAGGTCTCTCTATTCTAATGTTTCATCAGTGGGTAAGAGACCTTTCTACTCTAATAGAAATGTTCTATAATTAATACTGTCCAACATAGTAGCCATTGGGCATGTGAAATGTGGTTACCATGACAAAGGAACTGAATTTTGGATGATATTATAATTAAGGTTAAATAGAAATAGCCACGTGACAAGGGGCTACGGTCAGCAACAACACAGCTTTGATGGCAGTATCCTAGGAGATAAATGCTGACATACACAGAATAGAATAAAATCATGTTAAGGGGTAAAAGCCTCCAAATGTTGTCAACAGTTATTTGAAACAGGCTTTGGATTTCTACTTCTCTGAATAATAATTCAAATATCATAAAATTATTAAAATATAAAAACCCTCAAAATTCCCACAGGTGGCTTGATAATAATCTCAGTAGGTGATTGCATCTTAGAACACACCCTAAGCTGGCTAGACCTGGCCTTCAGAGGAGAGGGGTCAAGGTCCAGATGGAGGAGAAAACCGCCTTAATTGGGGGCATGCACAGCTCTGAAGTTGACGACAGGTGGTCAACACTCAGACAGTAGGCTCTTCTAGGAAACCACTGAGAAATTCTTCAACTAGGTTTCTTTCTCTTAGTGCCTTGTGGAAACTATTTCTAGAATACAAAAGTAACTGAGGATTCGTGGTACTTATTTTATGCCTTCTGCCTGTCAAATATTACTCCTACTCATTTTGTTAATAAGCGGAGTAACCAGATAAATTCGGACAGGCCCACCTACCAACTTAATTCAGATAAAACAGCTTCATAGGGGACTTTTTAAACCAGCGTTTCACCAGAGGTCACCAAAGAACTAAACATATCACAGCTGCAAAGAAATATAACACAGCTCATTTCACTTCTCCTTTTAGCCAGCTGAAAGGAAGATCTAGGAAATGTTTTCTCAGACATGTTCTTATGCACTAGTCCTTTTGCTAAACGATACCTATTGATACACTCAAGGAATCATCAATGCAACAGTAGGAGGGAGGCTCCATTATTATACTCACTTTAGAGAAGTGGTAACATACCCAAGGTCAAGAACTTGAGACAGAAGGAGGATTCAACAGGAAAGTCTGGTTCTAGAGCATTTGCTTTTCAACATGTGGTATTTAACCATGACATTTACGTTTAGTGGGCTTTTATAGGATAAGCAGTAAACAACTTAGTAAAGTTTCATTTTCCTGTCAAGTTCAACACAAGTCAGTTTTAGGATAATGATGTGCTAGGCTACTTTGTGGAATGGGGTGAATAGAGACACCACTTTGAATAAAGTACACACTTTTCGTTGCAGGATAACCAAATTCTTCATTTTGAAGATACTGCTTTCACAGTCTTGCCTCCATTATATGTGGTAATGAACCCTATGTGTTCTCAGGTATACACAGGCCGTGGGTCAGCTACCCTCATGATATTTGACCTGCTTATCAAATTGCCCACAGTACTCCCTTCCCTCTTCCTTCATTGATGTTATTACATGTGTAATTTTTTTTTCTATTCGAGATTTAAATTCCCTAAGTGTGGCAGCTGTGACTGTTGAATTATCACTTAATCCCCAATGCCTAGTACAGTACTTAGACAAATAGGGGTCTGATTGTGAGTTGACAGAATGGGTATGTTAGCTACCTAGAGGTATATCACTCTTTCTTCAATCCCTACAAGCCATATGCATTGATGAAGTGGAGGGTTACCCATGGGGTTGGAAAAATTATTGAATAATTTGCAGTTTATTAGAACTACATAAGATATCTCAAATATGCAAGACAATGCCAGCCGTTTGTTATTTTAATGGAGAGTGAGAGATGAACAATTGTAATGATTTTTTTGAGGTTTGTAAAAGATTATGGAATTTAAAAAATATCTTGGTAAGTCCCATTTGGGAAGGCAGTGGCTGATAATTTAGAGCAGGAATTATGAAGTAAACGCTTAAACCTGGTCTCTCAGAAAAAAATGGGCATCCTCAACAGAAGGACTGCTAGGAACGTAGGCATAGGGAGGTAGGACAGCATTGTAAACTCATGTAAAGACCATCCAAAATGATTGAAGCAGAGATGATGAAGAAGAAAGTGACCTAAGATTAAAGAGATTGACAATGGTCTAGGGTGCCTGGGTGGCTCAGTAAGTTAAGCATCCGACTTCGGCTCAGGTCACAATCTCATGGTTTGTGAGTTGAAGCCCCGCGTCGGGCTCTGTAGTGACAGCTCAGAGCCTGGGGCCTACTTCAGATTCTGTGTGTGTCTCTCTCTCTGCCCCTCCCCAGTCAATGCTTTCTCTCTCTCTCTCTCTCAAAAATAAACATTAAAAAAAATTTTAAGATATTGACAAGAGTCATATCAGAGAGCTTATAAACTACGCTCAAAAGTTTAAATTTTGTACAATGAATCAGTATTTTCTAAAATGTTTATTGAAACCATCCCATCAGAAGCTTAAAGATTTAATAAATAAATAATGGAAGTGCTACATACTATATCTGCCTGGATACTCACAATGCACATGATTTCATTAAAGTATCTATAAACCCTGCAATTCGTTGAATGTAACTCAGAATTTTACAAATGATTTATGAAATATGTCTGGGTGCATTTGCATTTGTATGAAATCTCTATTAGCAGTTCCATAGGATATACTTTGTGAATCACTGTAGTAAGCATGAGAGGATTTTAAGCCAAGGACCATTTCACATATCAGGAAGGTCACTCTGACCAAAAGGAAAGATGAAGTAAAAGAAAATGAGTTTGGAGGTGGGAAAAACAGTTAAAATATTAGTGTAGGAATGAGGCAATAGACACAGGAATGTGAAAAGAAAAGCAAATTTGGGACATAAAGGAAAAGATCTTGGCAGCTAATTTGATATGGGGAGTTTGAGCAATGGAAGTAAACATGTTTTTGCAGGTTTCTAGACTTGAAAAGTGTATTGTGGTAGCATTAACAGGAAGAGAAATGGGCTTTGTTAGAAATAAAACAAATACACATTTATTCATAGTAAGTTACCATGGGGCATTTAATAGGTTTCATTCATACCCCTTCAAGAAGTGCAATTCTAGGTGCATCTACACATTCCATTGTTTAATGATCATTCCACCAGATATAAACCCCTGGAGGAGAACATGTAATGTATGCTTAATTTTTGTGGAAAACAGGATTCAAGCTGCAGAAACTTTTTTATTATAGACTGGAAGCTTATGAACCCACAAAATTCACAGGTTGAAAACTAATCCCCATTATAGCGGCATTTGGAGGCAGAGCCTTTGGGAGGTGATCAGATCATGAGGATGGAGCCCTCATGAAAGGACCCCAGAGAGGCCCCTATTCCCTTTCGCCATGCAAGGTTATAGTAAGTCGACTGCCATTCTATGAAACAGGAAGAAGGTCCTCACTAGACACCAAATCTGCTGACACCTTGTTCTAAGACTTCTGGCCTCCAGTACAGACAAATTCCATCGGCTGAAAGCTCCCCAGCCTATGACATTTTTATTATAGCAGCCCAAACTAAGACAGCACAATAATGTATGTTGTTTTAATAGAAGAGGACACCTTCATCTTCTTCAGAGAGCGAGCAGACAGCGGAACACCTCAGTCCTAGCACAGACAAGGGAGGGCTACGTTGGCTGTGCAGGCTAACAAGAGTCAGTGTACCTCTGTCTTACCGCTATTTTAAGAAAAGGACTCTCCAGAATTCTCACTGGAGACTCACAGCCATTTGTCTCTTCATTGCTTGGGGCTGCCAGAAATCCACTCTGGTTTACGGTCTCCCAGCCTCCATCCCTGAGCTTCGTTAGCATTTTACAAAGGGCTGAGGTTGGGACACACTGCATGTGTGTGATGCTGCTCAAGTCTCCAGTTTGTAAGACGCCCAGTCTGTGGTATTCTGTGACGACAGCCTGAATGGACTACAACAGGATTTCGACAGTACAGTAAACTCAGTAGTTTGGCTGCAGTGTTTAAGGGGGAGAAGCAGTGTTGTTAAGCCATCCTTTGTGCTTTGTCCCATCTTCATGCAGAGGGTAAGCTCAGGCACGCATCACAAACACACCATGTAGTGATACATACTTTTCCCAGACACAGATGGAGATCAGGGATGAAAACATGGTTCATAAGGGAGTAAACACTATATAAATCTTATCACTTCATCACACCTACCATAATTCTCTCTTCATTCTGGACCTAAGGGTTCCTTCTCCTAGCAGGTGTCTGTCAAGAGGCCCTAGAAACCAGACACAGAAGGAGTCAAAATAAAGGACATCTACCATGTACACCATGGCTAACTCTGGGCTGTAGGAGACACAAATAAATGTGGGCTTTCAGTTTTCTAGATCATCCAAGTAGAGGTCAGCAAGCTGGAGGAGGACAAGGATTTGGAATGTTAATAAGGACTGTTTAGTTGGTAGGAGAACTTTCTGCCTTTCCCTTAGGAAACAAGGTATGGTAGTGGGTGATTTAAAGGTGCAGATGTGTAGACAAGTGATGAATGCCCATCAATCCTACCAACATGATGGATTGATAGACGTTATACCTAGCTACAACTGACGTGTATGGGCAAATTCCTTGATGTACGGAGTTCCTGGTATGACTCTTTCACAGACAAAACTTTTTCAACAGCAAAAAAAAAAAAAAAATCAATGGAATCATGAAGAAAATGAAAATCCACCAAAATATTAGGTGAGCATCCTCTTAAATCAAAAACTATACCAAACAGGTCTGGCATCTAACACAGGTTGCACGTTTAATGTATCTTAAACTATTATCACATCCTTTAGTAAGAAAATACTTTAGAATCCTCTAGAAAATATCCAGTATTTTCAAAAAGTCATTTAAGTATTTTTTTTTTTAGTTCTCAAAGTTACTACTTACAAAGACACCAGTAATACTGGAAAAAAAGACCCATCTTACTCCATTATGGCTTCATTTCAATCTCAGTAAATTCCAACAATCCTACCTCAAAAAAAAAAGGTCACATTCTGAGGTACTAGGAGTTAAGACTTCAACATAACTTTTATGGGGATAATTCAACCTATAACAGGCATCTTATTATTTGATCTACATAACAGACAAAATTTTATATCTGATGGGTGGAGCCTGGGAAGATGGTGGACTAGGAGGACCCTAAGCTCACCACACCCCAGGGATACACCTAGGTAACAGCCGCGACAGTGCAGCTAGCCCAAGAAACAAACTAAAGACTGGAAGAACGGACTCTTCAAAGTTTTAGAAAGGAGGCCACATAGAAAAATGGCAGGAAGGACAGAGTCCCGGTGAGGAACCAAACAAATCCAAACTAGCCACAGACTAGAGGGACACCATGAACACTGAGAGGGAGAGGAACAGATCCTGTACCAGGTATTCCAGACATGGGGGACCTACACTGGGAAGACATCAGGCTTTGAAACCTAAAGTGTTTGACTTTGGGAGTTTTTACAGACAGAGGGCTTAATACCAGAAACTTTGAAAGTCAACAGGTTTGGCTCTGGGAGAGCCTAGTGCAATAGGAAACAGAGTCCCCACCCTGTACTAGACATCCTAACAAACAACTCTCCAAGATATGGCACAGAAGCAACAGTTTAAAAAGCACCTGGGGTAAATAGGAAGATTTTGTTTACTAATAACTCTCACTGATACGTAGAAATTCAGGGACCCAG
Organism: Cryptoprocta ferox; assembly: GCA_028646485.1. Lineage (NCBI taxonomy): Eukaryota > Metazoa > Chordata > Mammalia > Carnivora > Eupleridae > Cryptoprocta > Cryptoprocta ferox. The sequence goes on along the minus strand of CM053566.1, from coordinate 80,908,243 downwards.
GCTTTACTGGTGTCCTGGTGCATTTCCATAGTTACTATTCCAAAGTTTGTGTTTTAAAGCCCCTAAGTCTCCACTGTGTCTCAAAGAAAAAAATCCTTTTTTACTTAAGAATGTCTTATCTTCATCCTTGTCATTCGACTGAAAAAAAAAAAAAAACATAGCAAAATACCTGAAAGAGTGAGCAGCAGTACTCCACTAACTTAAATCTCCAAAAGGCAAATGATAACCTGACAACCAAAGTCAACACCCTTTATTCATTCCTAGCCTCTCTTCAACTGTGGCATTTCACTTTTGATGAAGTTATTTTTCCTATTGTGTTTTTTTTCCAAGTGTATAGATCCAATAGGAAAACTCAACCTCACTAGGTATTTCAAATAGATAAAATATAATTCAGAGGATTCATTACACAATGTGGGAAGGTTTGCCAAGGAGAAACTGGAATGCAGAGGTAACAAGAGAAAAAAGAGCTACCAATACCAGAAAAAGAGGGACAAGAAGGAAAGAGGAGGAGTCACCAGGGTCTAGGAGCTCAGAGCAAGGGCCCTGAGAGGTGGATGCTTAGATCTTCAAAAGCCCGTGTAGCCAGTGTCCATGCCTCTATGAGGAGGCACCGTATGGCTGGTGTCCCGAATGCCCAAAGAAGCTTGGGTTGGGGGGTAGAGTGGATAAGAGCTAAATTTTTTTTGTCACTAAAGTAACACTGACAGAAACTGAAAAAAACAAGAAACCCCCTTTCTCTTTCTACTCTTCCAATATTCTCTAGTGCTTTCCATTAACAGAACCTAATAGTATGCCATTTGTCAAAGAATTCCAGGAAACATTTGCAGAGTCCCAGCCCCATCATTGCAAAGTTGAGCATAGGAGTGCGGGCTTGGACCAAAAAGACAATAGTTGAATTCATGGTACAATGTACCAAAGAAGCATCTGTATTCCAGGCTGAGAGGCACCATTGTTCAACAGAGAATTCAACACAGAAAGCACAGATTTTAGAGCCAGTTCAGCTTAGAATTAAAATTCAGCCTCATGTTCCTAGCTCAACATTAAGGAATGGGACAGTGTGGGAGTATTCAACTGGTTGGCATGTAACCCACCGAAGTCTGATTTCACTCCTTGTTTTACTCCCATCCATCCAGCTGCTGTTTCTATGTCCTGCCTCTGGACCCACTGTTCATACCTTCTACATTCCTTGTCCTACAATTCATTTAATCAAGTCTTGAATCTTGTGTCCACATGAATGGCTCACAGTTCTGACCGTACAATGCCAACTCTCTTTTGAGTTCCAAATACATATATCCAATTACTCACGGAATAGCACCATCTAATCATCTGCAGATACTTTAAACTCTGCATTTCACAATGGAACACAATCCCGTTCACCAATGCTCAAGTCCTCCCCCAACGCAAACCCACACATACACACACTACTCCATCTGGATTTTCTTTGAGGGCTAATGCCACTACCAAATATTCAATACAAAAGTCCTGTGAGAAATCTTTCAAATACATTTCCTTCACTCCATTTAGCCAACTTTGTCCCATTAACATTGATTAGATCTCAACTTTATTGAAACTTGACCACTGAAGTATTGTCTAATATTCCAAACATGTCTCTTTCTGCTTCTCTCCATCCTACACACTACTGTAAGGTTAAACATTCACATGTAATGTCGATAGCATTAACATTTTTCTCTCTGCTTAATGAATTAAAGCTAAATATCCACACCGGCATTCAGGGCCACTGGAATGTGTATCTAACCCAACATTTTAGTATTCCCATTCTCTATACTTCATTCTCCTCTCAAAAATACCTACTCATTCTATCTTGCATGTATTCATCCACAGTCCATGCTTTTCCATTCTCTTACCCTGGAAGGCCCATCTCAAATAAGGTCTGTTCCATGAAACCCTACTGGAAGCTTTTCCTTTTCCTTAGGTGTATAGACACACATACTACTCATTCTCCTAGGACCCTTCTATTTTGCATGCAATAGTTTTAAAAAGTAAATAAAAGTTTGGGAGTAACTATTGACAATACCAAGAAATAACGTGTATCTTGCACTATACAATTGCTAGGAATGGAAATGTGGTTCTGAAGAAGGAGTCTGATGCCCAAATTTACAAAGGCACAAAGAGTGCACTAATGAGTGTAAGGGAAAATATTAGAGCATCTGCAGAAAGTTCTACTTTCCGGGATTAAATAATGATTGATAGAGCCAAGGTCTGAGTCTAAATTTATATAATCTAAGATCTGAGAGAGAAGAGAGTGTGATTGCTAATCTGACTGCATTCAAAGTCCCTCTGGAGATGAATTCTAGTCAATTAAGGAAACACTGTCTGATTCTTGCATCTGAAATGAGGTCCTGCTTGCTCTGGACTAACTGGACTGGAGCCACGGTTACTGGATTGAGGAAGGACATAAACAAATTCATTGTTAGTATGTTGCTTTGTACTTGTCTTACCTACTAAATAAAAAGCTGAAAAAATAAGAGGTTTGTGGGTACATTTCTATAACTTATAGCAAGGGTCTTACCCAAAGTAGGTGACTGATAAAAGTTTGTTGAAATAAATTACTGAATCTTCTCATTTTGAAAAAGAGAAGTTTGACTAATTAGTTTAGACAAGCTATTGCTGACAGATCCAAAATATTATCTTTGGCAACATTCTTCCCCCTCAATCTTTCATCAAAAAGTAGTTACTGGGGCACCTGGGTGGCTCAGTCAGTTAAGCGTATGACTCTTGATTTCAGCTCAGCTCTTGATTTCACAGTCAGGAGATGGAGCCCTGAACTGGGCTTGGATCCTGCTCAAGGTTCTCTCTTGCCCTCTCTGCCTGTCTTCTGCTCATGTTCTAAAAAAAAAAAAAAATAGGGGGGGGAGGGGAGAAAAAGAGTAGTAAGATCTCTACCATTAGTTGAAACCAGATGCCTAAGCAGGAACTCAGAACTGCTGTTTATAAAGCAGCTGCCCGAGGTCACCAACAAATATAAAAGAAAACATGCTTCCTCCTCCTCCATATACTTGCTTGCCTCCCATAGGCAGACTTTCCCCTTTGTTCGTCTAGTCCTTTCAATGACTTTGTAAGAAAGGCCCTGTATTAAGATTTCTTTGGTTGGGGCGGGGGGGGGGGAGTAGTTGTTAAAGATACATAATCTCCTATGTTCAAAATACCCTCAAATTTGTCAGCATACTCAAAACACAATGGTGGGTTTCTGCTTGCTAGTCTGTAGGAAATGTGGAATGGAGAGTGCCAAGAACTGTCTTTGGAATAAAGTACCCGATGAAATTGCTCTTCACCATATTTGATAGAATCCTTTTCAAGTTTCTCTGAGGGGGCTGTAGCTGATTAGGAACAATCCAATGAGAATATCCAGGAAGTTCACAGCACATCATCTCCCAAGAAGAGTCTGAAAGTGAGGTTATTAATGAAATGGAATTTGGAATAAGCTACTTAGTAAGGACAAAAATCTTGAGCAAAAAGCTGTATACATCCAGGTCTCCTAGGAGAATTTTATTATCCAGACAATTTCACTATGGATAAAAAAGGATGTATCAGATAAAAATTGGTGCCACCAACTACACTGGGTAAAAATGATGGATCAGGAAACTATTACTATTGAGTGCCTTTCTTCCTATGAGACAATGGTAACATTTTAATTGCAGAATCTGGGTCTCACTTTCTGTTTTTGTCTTTGCATTTATCTACCTGATGATATAAACTCCTTGTTAGTGACTTCACTGCCACCTTCACTTTCTCAGCCACCGTGTATGGTGGCCACTAGGAGATAATTCCATGGACTAAACAAGATCATGTTCTAAAGTAGGGAGGAACTTGAAAACTTACCTATGCCTTCTTAAAATCTTATCCTTTTAAGTATTTCCACTTTTAACATAGTTTCCACTATTATTATATTAATTCAGTAAACTATATATGTAAAAACCTATACATACATACACGAAATATATATACATGTACAACATAAAACATGTATGTAAATCCTTGCAACTTTTACTAATGGAATGTGTGATCAAAACATTTGGACCCTACAGTTCTCAAAACCCAGATGCCCACACACGTGCCTGGATATAGAAGAGAACGGAAACACAAGAACGGCCATCGATGCTGTCAGAACAGCTCTCTGAAAACAGCTACACAGCACCTGTTATTTTAGAAGACATAAGATACCAGTAATATAATTCAAGACATTTCATACCAACACTGGGTGACTCAGAACTAATTTCTGGAACACACAGTACTCACCATTGCAGTTACTCCCGCCAAGCAGGTGACGTGTGGGGCACCTGGGTGGCTCAGTTGGTTAAATGTCCCACTCTTGACTTCAGCTCAGGTCGATGCCAGGGTCATGGGATCGAGCCCTGCATCAGGCTCCATGCTAAGCATAGAGCATGCTTAAGATTCTCTCTGCCCCTCCCTACACTCACACTCATGTTCTCTCTCAAAAAAATTAAAGTAGGAGACATGCTACCTTTTGCAGATAGTTCTAAAATAAAATAGCATCTCAAACCACACTGTTCGTTTCTCCTGTCCAGTCTAGTACCACCAAATTGACTAATACAGTCCCATGTTCAGGCTTAGTTTCTGCCAATTTCTAAGCAATTCTTGGTTGGGGCAGAGCAGTAGCTACATAGTAGCTGATGAATCAAACAAGTTGTCTAACTCAAAGACCAAATTGAAGTGACCCCAGAACTATTCCCCCACATGTTTAAGTTTACCACCGCAGACTCTCCTTCACATCCAATTCTTTTGTCTCTTCCTTTGACCTAGACCCGAACTTCTGTCCTCTTGCGAGCACTATTTTCCTAATGGCACTGGAGCACCATCCCAACCCACAATACTCTGACTGCTCACCTGGGCTTTGCTGGCATCCTCCTCTGGTTGAATAAAGTCTATTTCCTCAATATGACTGGCTAACACCATATTCCCAATGAGCACTGCCTCTACCCAGACTATGCAAATAGCAGCCACCTAGAAATTTCTACTGCCACTTCCTACCTACATGCTGAGCATCTAGGGTGTTCTAGATACTCAACAAGGCATTGATAATAGAGCACTGAAGTATAGTCTTAAGTAGAAAGAGTATGTTCTATGCACATTGTTCTATAATTTATATTGTTTACTTCACTACTGAATGAAACAGCTTGTATTAACACCGTCTTTTTTCTTTCTTTCTTAATAGTTACATAATACTGTATATAGAAAGAACACTGGCTATTTCCTTTAGGGATCTACTATACCCTAGAATTCATTCTGCCTGTCCTAAACTTTTTTTCTTTTCCCCGCCAGTTCACCAAAAGTCTACATAAGCCTCCAAGTCCTAGCTAAAGAAACTACCAAGCTCATACACACAAACATACATGCGAAGATAAAAGTACTTTTTGAAATACTGAAGGAGATGGAATATTTAAAGCTAGGAAAAAAAAGAGCACTTTCAAAAATCAATTATCTGATCAAATTATGAACTAAGATAATAGTGCAATTTTTTTTTGAAATTGAATGATTTAAATACATAACTTTGTCTTCATTTTTAGTGCATTTTATTTTAAAAGAGAAGTTGGAAGACAGTTCAAGCAGGTTGTGTTTGGTCTATCAGCTTCAAGGTGAGGACTGCTTCGGTCGGTAGGACATTCTGGAATTGCTGCAGACTTTCTTCTACCTAAATGGAGCATTTTTTTGATGCAAGTTAGGGTGCAACCATTAGTTATTTTAAGAGAAAGTTGACTTCCATAAGCAATATTTTGAGAACATGTGATGTAGCTCAGCACCCATGAATTCAGAGAAATATAACCTAATAATATATTGAATCCTCAGTGAGCGAAGCAGAAAATTCTAATCTTGGCCATCTTGGGAACACTCTGGATCTGTGGCCTTCCAGTACCCAAGAAGCAATCCCTTGAAAAAGGTGACATGACAAATTACTTTCAAAGTAAGTCTTCACGCTTATGAGGGAACATTTCTCCTACGTTATAGATTACATTTTAAGTACGATATTGTGATCATTTTATACTCAAAGGGATGGGATTTGCACCCACACAGCATCCCTACTTCTGAACATACTGTTTTATCTCTAAAATGAGAGAAGTAAATTTAGTATACTCTTTGCTAATAGATATAGAAGCATTTTGCAGTATTTAAAGCACAGAAAACAAACTAAAATGTCCAAAAATAGTAAAAGCAAAATCACGGCTGGACAATGTGTGAACATGAATGAGTGTTCTTTGTTCCTGCAATGGAATGTTGAAATGAAATTGTTGGCAATGTCCGTCACAGACAGGAAATTGGCATTGACTCCCACTGTTTTTATTGATTGGGTAAGCATATACAGTTCCTGATACATGAAAGAAGACACAGTAGCTGGAACATGCCAGGATATCTTTCTCCCAGCTTTATTCCAAAGAAATGGGAATTAGTGATTTTCTTGGCAACTTCCTCAAAATCTCACAGGGTTTTTTTTTTCCCCCCACATGAGTATTTTATATAGGAAGAATAAGCACTATTTTAAAGGATATTTTCCCTCACAGTCAACTTTTGGTTAAAATCTGAGTTATAGGTTTTACATGAATGAAGGGTCAGAAGATGTGAGGAATCAAGTAGGAAATTTATAAACTAAGTTTTTATCAAAATGATGTGTCTTTTTTAATAGGCAGACTGTGACCAAAACATCTTCATATACACACCTATCAGCTTTACATAGACGATTTTTCTCTGTATCCACCTTTACACCTATTAAGTCTTGTATATGTGGAGATGTTCTTAACCAGTATTAGGCAGGGAATGTAGGACCTCAGCCAAGGGTAAAATGATTCTAAGACTGAGAAAGGGACTCATAGCCCTATTTCTAGATCAAAATATATTGCGCAATTTGAGGAATATTCTAAGCTTCGTGACATCATGAACCTGTTGAGGTTCTTCCTAATTAAGAAAGATCCACAGGGACTGTTTCAGGCAGGATGGTTGATATAGCCCTTTACCCACTGTGGCTTTTTTAAAGGTTTTTTACTTATTTTTTTGAGGCGGGCGGGGGGGGGGGGAGGCGGAGGGGGAAGTGAGATGGAGATGGGGAGACAGGGAGACAGGGAGACAGCGATGGAGACGGCATTTTTCTATTGCTGCATAACTAAGTAACCACAAATTCAGGAATTTAAGTACCAATTTATTAGTTCACAGCTCTGTAAGTCAGAAGTCTAACACAACACGACTGGGTCCTCTGCTCAGAGTTTGACAAGGGTAAAATGAAGATGATCAGATATGTGGAGTTCCTGTTGGAGGCTCTGGGAAAAATCTGCTCCATACAGATTTTTATATACAGAGTTCAGTTCCCCGCAGTTATAGGATTTAGGACCCTGGGTCTTTGCTGCGTGTCAGTTGAGGCTGCTTTCGGCTTCCAGACGTGCGCTATTTCTTACCACAGACCCCCTCAGTCCACCTACAACCCGGCAACAGTGTCTAATGCTTCCTCTGCTTTGACTCTCTGATTTCCATTCTACCACCAAAGAAAGCTCTCTGTTTTTAGGGGATTTGTGTGCTTAGGTCAGGCCTGGCTAGATCATCTTGCCATCTTTACATCAACTAAACAGTACATTAAATCTACAAAACCTCTTCACGGCAACACCGAAATTTATAACTGATTGAAGAATGAGAGAAGAAGCATACAGTGGCCAGGAATGAGGAGTTGCCTTAACATTTAGCCTACTCCATACCTCCAAACTGTCTAAAATTATGTTCCATATTCACACGCAAGGTGTCATCCTAAGAAATTGCCCCTTTCCCCACGACAACACCGGAAATAGAGAAGCCATCTGAGATATCACAGGACCTAAACACATCCTAGTGGGATGAGCAAGTTCTACAGCTGAGTGTCCCCTGTCTCAGGCTTGAAAGCCAATACCAGTGATTACCACCGTCCAGTGTGTCTAACTTCTCCGCCAACATGGCCCCCAGATGTGTTCAGTGTACATAGAATTCCAGGGTATACATAAAATGGTGTAGTATAATGGAAAACCCTAAATTGATAGCTTTCTAAATGTTTATGTACTTCCATTGCCCATTTTTAAATATGTGTTCTTAGAACTACTGAATTCTATTTTACAATATAAAGTTCCTAATAAGACAACTAATACTCAACCTCTGGCCCTATATGCAGTTTAGGCCAAAAGTAGTTACAGGAAACAAAGTATCTATGTATACATGTTTTGAAAGTCACATGGAAATTTAAGGCCTGATGTTTGATATTTACATATATTAACATTTAGTAATATCCTACTGCTTTGTAATTAGAGTCGACTCCCAAGAGGTAGAACATAATTGCTCATTTTGTAGATGTGGCACTTCTGGATCAAGAAGTGATTAAAATATTTATATTGCACAGCTTGCTCAATTCACTTATATTATCAGATTAATTTCCTTCAATTCTCTGTGCATCAGTATTTTTGCTTTTTTTCTTCTCGAAAATGGCACTTGAAAGAAAATAGCTTTTCACATACTCTTAACACCTGGTTGCATATTTGAAGCAAAGGGACGGACTCACAGAGCCTGTTCTGTACGAATATACGGTAAATATATTTCCTATGTACAAGATGTAAAATCCAAAAGGGACTAATAGTGAAAATCATTTACAGTAGGACGTCTGTAAGGGATGAAATTTGAGTCAGTAATTGGCTAGTGATACACCATTTTGAATTTTTTGTCTGTCTTAGGAAACTTTCCTATGTTTAAAATATATTAATATGAAGAAAATAAGATGAATACATTTATTGTCTTATTTTTTAGTAATGTCATAAATATTGTTCCACTTCCTGTCGGGTGTCTCCATGTAGATTCACCTTTGGGAATTTAATATTCACAGTGGAATGTATGTGAATACTTTTCTAGCGTTTCTAAATTCATTTCTCTATTTTTTCTTTGCGTTTTAAGGACCAGATACTTGATTTGGGTAAATACTTGATCCGCTCTCTGAACAGATTAATGAAAGTAGCCCCCAAAATCACACTCAGGGAAGATCCATATTTGGAAATTGGTTTTCAAAGAGCTGAATTTCAAATTATCTGTGTTACAAGGTCAAAAGCCAGTAAGGGAAATAATTATCCAGGACTGAGAATGCACAGCCACGGTCTCATCCCCAACTAAGTAAATTAGCTTTGGGCACTTCTGACTTAAGGCAAAATAAAGAAGTAGGTGAGAGAAATTTAATTAAGTGACCAAAACACAAGTCAGCTTTTATTAATTTGTGTGACGCTAGGTTACTAAAAATCAAATCTGCTCACATTTTTAACACCATTTCTGCAGTATGTAAAGGAAATACAGAATTCAGCCTAGGGGCCATTTTGGAAGCGGCATACATCTTTGAGCCTTCCGCCCCAAGGAGAGGGACAAAAGATGGAAAAAGTGTCAGAACTTGGTGGTCCCATTACTACTACACATTCTCTGCCCGAAGTGCGTGACAACATGAAAGGAAAGAGAACAAAAGCTTGTCCGGTTAGACCCTAACATCTCCTGGATGACATTGTTGTAGTCCCTTAAGCAAAATAGGAAGGAAACAAGAATTAAGTTAGGAAAAGGGACCCTGTAAAACGTGAATGCACAGGATCTCTCTAACCAGCCAAAAACCTCTGGTCAACATTATTGATTTCACCTGGAGGCAAAATGTTCCTTCCTCTAACATACTAAACCAAAAGAATAATTTCTAAGCAAAGAGTGAGAATAAGGCCTGTAAAAGATATGGATAAGAACATGTAGAGAGAATCAGGTAAAGGGAAAAAAGAATCCAGAAAAGAAACTTTGACAATCAACAATGAACACTGGAAGGCACAAATGTTAAGCTGAATTTGTTCTCATTAAAATGTAATCTCTCATTACAAAATTTAAATACAGGTTTGCCTGGGTGGCTCAGTCAATTAACCGTCTGACTCTTGATTTAACTCAGGTCATGATCTCACGGTTCCTGAGATCGAGCCCAAAGTCAGCAGTGCAGAGCCTGCCTGGGATTCTCTCTCTCCCTCTCTCTACCCCTCCCTCCTGCTCTCACTCTCTCAAATAAACTTTAAATTTTTTAATAAAACAAAAAGAGTGGAACTTACATCAAGAATCTCACTAACACTGAGGCAACTCTAGGTCACTGAGCAAACTTGTGAAGGCACCTGAACAGAGCAATGCCTTCGGGGAAAAACTATTGAATGGGTCTCTCCATATACAGGCAGGTGTGCACACACATACCAACGTTAGTTTCACTCTTTTGCCTGTACCAATGCCATGCTCCCAGACTCAGAGGGTCTGCTAGGTCTAAGCCCTTCAAACATCACGGCCATCATGGCCACCAACCACCGGCAGCCCATTCTCTCCAGCCAATGCTACAACCCTGTCCTCATGCTGCCTTCAGTCTGGTTACTCTTTCCATCTATTGCCAGAAGTCTATAAAAACAGACAAAGTACAAGAAGATGCTGGTAAACAGGCTCTCCTCTATTTAAAATAACACACACACACACACACACACACAAGAACACTAGTCCCTGACTTACAGTTTTTGTGGATTTCTGTGGTCTAAGTACTCCCACCATGGTTAATGGCAGGCTGCGGACATAACCTCACCCAACATCAAGCCAGGAAGAGATGCACACATTTGTTTCCAGGGAGCCATTGTGAGCCATCACTGCACATCTGAGGGAAAATGGAGCAGCCTAGTGATAGGAGCTTTACCAATTAACAGCAAGAGTTGGGTGCCATGAATGCCATAGAAACCACCTACCCAGCCTCCTTTTCTTCTTCACCCCTGAGGTGATGAATTTAACACACCTCCTTAGACAGTGTCCCTGTCATCTCCAGATGTGTGCTGTGTTTTGGTTGGGGACACATGAACCTGAATGAGTTCCTTTCTCGTCCTGCTCAACAAGCATCCCTACAGAAACCCCCTCCTTTAATGGACAGATCAAAAAGTGTAAGGCAAAGGGAATGTATCCATATGAATGCCATTACCGAGTCATGACACTCATTTTACCCCCTTCATCATGCATGCGTTCATGTCCTCAATTCAATCCTTCAGCAAACATTCTTAAAAAAAAAAAAATCTTGTGTTCATTCTCTTGAAAGTTTTTCCTCAACTTATGTTTTTCACAGTTCATCCCATTTTCTACACCCACAGACTTTTTTTTCTATCTACATTAAAACTTTCAGCACACTGAAATGACTTCTTTCCCTACAGGAGATGAAGCTTCTTGAGAGCAGGGGACATCTTCTATCCTGCTTTGTAGGACCAGAGCCTGGCACACAGCCTGGTGGCACAGTGTGAGCTCGGTAGCGCTGAAGGAAAGTGGCAGACAGTTGGATGAGCGCTGCCCAGGAAGTCAGAAAGCCCTGAGTTCCAGGCCCAGCTCTGCTGTGAAGTGGCTATGACATTTTAATTCCTCACCTTCACCTCTTCAATGCCAGTCAACTTCTAAACTGTGAAGATGAGCAAACACTTTCAATACTAAACACTTACAAATGGAGCTTAGACTTCTACCAGGGATGACACTAATAGCTAATAAAAATAATGGCTCTTCCAAATTCAAGGAGGAAAATAGATATAGTCAACTGAATTGAAAATAAATCCTTTTACTCTCAACATTATGTGATTTTCACTACCAGGCTGCCTCTCATTGATCATAGCATTTAAGGAAAATGAAAGAGGTTACCTTTAATCCTTAGTCAACTATTTAAACATAGTCTAAAATATGTTTTCACGTTTCAAAAGGAAAAACAAGTGCCAAAATACATAAATATTTGAATCTTATTTTTCCACAAGAGTCAGATGAATTTCACTTTTTCTGACAAAGACCACCACCTGAAAATCAATTCACTTACCATTTTATACACATATTCTTCTAATCCTTTCAACCTCGATAAAACCAAAACTATAAACAACCCTGAAGGAGTTAACATCCCCAGTGGTTTGCTCCTAAAACCACCAGGGGAGGGGGAGGAAAAGGGATTAAAACACTTCCACCAGAGCCAATGTCAATGTATTAATAGTCTGCGGTTCACAAAATTGCCAAAGATTTTTAAATTGGCCCTTATGAGCTAGTAGAAGTCCTCAGCATTCCACTGAAAGAAAAGACCTCACAAGAATTTATACTTTACTACTCTGGATCTTTGCTCCAAAATTTTGCTACTCTAAGTGTAGTCCTTGAACCAGTTGCATTGGTTTTGTAAATAAAACTTTATTGGAACAAATTACATCTATTCATTTCTATATGATCTGCAGCTCTTTTTGTACTGCAATAGCAGAAATAAGCAGTGGTAACAGAGACCACATGGTTCCTAAGACCTAGAATATTTACTATTTAGCATTTTACCAAAAAAAATGGTTTTACCAATCTCAGGTCTAGGAGATGGTTGGAAATGTAGGTACTCGGGCTCCACGCCAGCTGTACTGTACAGAATCTGTGTTTTACAAGGTCTTCAGGTGAATCTTAAAGAAGCACTGCTTCAGAGATGGCTCGGGTGGGATGAACATAGTGAGGACCTAAAAGGCCACAAGGTGGGTGTAGCTAACAGACTACAGAGACACAAAGCAGAAGGTAGATTTCTAAAGAAACTCGTTTACCAGATTGTGGAAGCTATGGGACAACTTCAACCACAGGACAGGTAGTCAGGAAGGGCTGGAGACAATTCTTGTCTGCAAAATAAAGCTTATGATCAAAGGTAGAATTTCCTTGTCAAGGATTTCCTCAGTTCTACTCTTAAATCCTTTCTGATTAAATTGGGCCACTCAGATGATCTAGAATAATCTCCCCTATTTAAAGCCAATAAATCATGGCCTCCAATTATCAATAACCAGCCTTCACAGCAAAACTTAGGATCAGTGTTTGATTAACTGGGGACTATCACCTGGCCAAGTTGATACATTACAGCAGAGTAGGAAATAGCTGTATGAAGAAAAAAATATAGCCAGTATACACCAAAGAATAAATGTGATGATGAAAAATATCTTTAATTCATAATATTACAGAACAGGTATGACCCTACTCACTGGTTTTCCAACAGTAAACACAATTATCACTTAATTCCAAAATCATAAAATGATTTGGAATATAGTATTCTGTAAATTCTACTAAACCTTGTTAAAATCACCTTTCCAAGAAATTATGTGATAATTTTTTGCATTAGGCCCCTGAATTATCTACAGTCTCCAAAAGAATATTTTTATTAATGAATGATATTGACTCTGTCCATTGGATCATAATAAGAAATATGGTTTATTCAAAGAAGATACTGGGGCCTATACCCCCAAGGGACTAGTGTTGGCCCCAAAGACAAAATATATTTTTTGATAACTTTTCAGTGAGTTAAAATGATAAAGGTTTCCACTTGTAATGAGATGCTAGCCGAAACAACTCTTTAGATTTCTCCTGGGGTCTTTACTTGCCAAAGACAGACATAATATTTTCTCATTATTAGCTCCTCAGCAGAAAGGAAACTGGTATCATGTTCTTTTCCATGTCGCCGAGGAGAGGACATTTTGAACTGGTAATTTGGAGCACCGAAATGAAGGGAAGACGGCTGCACAAGTTACAGCGATGCATAATTATTTCACTGGAAGAGATGGGCTGTGAATACTTGAGTTGATTCCGCTTCAGGAGAGGCTCTCTTGAGGAATCTGATTTAGGAACAGGGAAATAACTGCAACAACTCTGCTGTCAAGCACAGACAACCTCATTCCTTTATTGTCTCATGGTGCAGTTAGAGAATATTTTCATGACCACCAAAAGGTAATCTCAAGCAGCCCAGAGTATATTTAGACTTCAGTCATTTTACCAAATATATATGTATGGTAATCTATTTTCATATTAAAAAATCTGTGTTTTGAAAGACACCAAGTTTGTTATTTTTAATATAAAAGTTTGATGTCTAAGAACATTCCACATTCATCTCAAGACCTAATTTAAGGGCTGACCCAGGTATCAAGATCCCTAGAAGAAACTGGAGAAGCCAGAATAGGGGTTCTCAACGGTGACTGCACACTAGAATTGACCAGGACACTTTGTAAGATCCGTGCTCCATCACTAAACCACTATTTCCTTGGGAGTAGGGCCCAGGGCTCAGTAAACTGAAAAACTCTCCTGTTGATTGCAGGGTGTAGTAGGGGTGGAGAACTGCCAGGCAGGAAGAATTTGGGCAACAGCCAGCCTGTGTGGACTGCTCCACTTTGACTTTATAGCCGTTGCTTTTCAAAGGGAGTAACAGAAATCCTGACTGCCCATTAGTTAGGCACTAAAAGTGCACAATCTCCAAACTAGACATTTGAGATTTCAGAGGCGTATTGTTTATGAGCTCAACTCTGACTCAAGGCACAGCCAAGCCCCCAGAGCCTACACCCCCTTCTGGCTCCCAACTCCTTTCTGTTTTCCACCAAGTAGAGTACACTTCTAGAATTTTGAGTATAATTACATACCACACCTCTCTAACTTCAAATTCTGTGATACCTTTACTGTTCTCCCAAGCCCCAACAGCTTCAACCTGACCCACCACTTTTCTTGATGGAAACCTGAGTTCACTCTCCAGCCTCCCCTTTCCTCCAGCTATACAAACCTTCTGCCTGTATCTCAAATTCAGCCTTATTTCCTCCCTGCCCCAGCATTTTTAAAAATGGTGTTTTCCCTATCTATATAGCTCTTCTGCAAACTGAACTTTATTCCACTGCTCCTTCCCTGTGGGAAGTCTTCCCTCAACCCCTACATTTTCCTGGCCCTGTTCACAGTTCATAACTGCCTATTTATTTGGGGGGATTCAAATGCAAATTTCTCTTGCCACATCTCCAGTCTCCTGAGGGCAGAGGGCATGTTCCTATTGATCTGGCTTCCCCTCAACACTTGGCACACAAGGTTGCTTCCACAGTAGACATACTGAATGAATATTCTTCATGAGTACTGCACAGGATAATGCATAGAAGGTACTTAGCAGTGGTGGAAACTGCTTCTACCATTTCTAGGTGAAGATGTGCTTCATCTAGCACAATATCCTAAGTACAATGAAGTCTACCTATGACATGTGAAAATCTACTTACAAACATTACATATGCAGAACAAGTTTGTATACCAGTTAACAAATAATTATATTCTGGGCTACCATCAAAAGTAATTAACCTATATATTGTAAACATATTTGTAATAGTATCCAAGACAAATACAAAACCACAGGCTAATGATGAGCTGTTGGATTAGAAAAGAAAGACTAAACGAGGTATAAGACATATTATGCAGTGTTTAAGTGACAGTATTATCCAAACTCAAGTTTTTAATATAAAGTTAAAAAAAAAAAAAACTGTCCAGAATAACTGATTTAAAATCAGGGCAAAGAGTTGAGGTCCCAAGTAGCAAGACTACAAAAAAGGTTCGTGAAGTTCAAAAGAGTATTTTGCTTCTGAGCAGCTCTGGGATATTCCCTTTCCCAGCACTGTGTTTCATGTATTGACACCGTGGTCTCAAGGGGCATTAAGACTTAAACCAACTACCCTCAACTGAATAGCAATGAAAGGATTTAAGTATCTACCATTAACATTTAGGCTCTTAAAAAAAAAAGTTCTTCTACATAAAGTGTACTTGATAAAGATGAACAGAGTTGCAACACCCATCTGTCCCCTTATTTCACTCGCCAAGGCCAGATGAACTCATGACCCAATGACCTCTCTGTGGCTATAGCAGATGACACAGTAACATTATGGGGACAACCACTGCTGGCCACTAGCCTGACCTGGCTTTCACCCACCTCACACTGCAGTTCCTTGTTTGCAAGAGACAAAAATCAAGCATCACCCAAGAGGTCAAGATATACACCAGAACAGTGGCTCAATTTAGGTTTATTTTTCTCTGGATTCTGACATTTCAAACTGGGGCTTCTCATTGGTTCTCATCCCCAGGTCTGCCAGTTCAGGAATAAGAGTTCATGATCATGGGTGCACTCCTTCCTAAGATTGCTTTTTTCAGAACTGATGCCTATTTCTAATTCTCTCGGTGGCTTTTCCTCTGGATCTGATCATATAAAGATTGCTGGAAAGTACAAGGTTTGAATCATCAAAACAAATTTTTTTAAAAAGTCATGAGATTTACTTCTGTTATGTTGGGCTGTCATCTTCCATGTTTGATATAACAGAAGAGAACAGATCTGTGGTCATCATGTCATTACCTATGAACCTCTGAAGGGGGTGGTTGAAAAAGAAAAGAATGTGGGGCACCTGAGTGGCTTAGCCAGTTAAGCATCAGACTCTTGATCTTGGCTCAGAGGTCATGATCTCACGGTTTGTGGGATGGAGCCCCGCATCAGGCTCTGCACTGACAGCTTGGAGCCTAGTTGGGATTCTCTCTGTCCTTCTCCCACTCTCTCAAACTTTTAAAAAGGAAATGAGGATGATAATGTTTAATCTGAGCAGAAAATTCTCAGGTAGAAATGGAGCTCATTTTCTACAGCAGAGGTGACGGCTACCCCTGCCATGTGTAGAATGATGTGCCAGGTCGGACTATGAGTGAGTAATGTGTCAGCATTCAGATAAACCCACCTTTCATGTCTCCAATCTATCCTTGTTTTCATATTCTCTCCAATAAATAAAGGTCCTGGTTAAATGCTGTGGGTTGCCTAGCATGTATCATTTTAAAGTGGAGACCTTTCCTCTCATCAGTGCCTAAGCATATATGACCTGAGAAAGGATGTGAGGAAAAGTTAAGCTCTTCTTATCACCTTCCTGGTTTACCCCGACTTGTATCTTCGGTTGGATTCATTTGCTCAACAAATACATTAACCTTTCAGCTTGAACAGATATTTTGTTTAGGCAAAACTATCTGGTGAAGAATATTGCTTTTTGTTTCTGGAGTAAAATATTACACTACAGAGGCCACATGATTTTTAAAAAGTCAATAGTAACCCTTAAAAGACTTCATTCAAAGTCAAGGTCTTTTTAAACAAATGTATATATGCATATCCACACATAATCACATGAATACATAATTAAAAGATTTAACCTTGTATAGAATTTATGTAATTTTTAATGTTTATTTTTGAGAGAGAGAGGGAGAGAGGGAGAGGGAGAGTGGGAGGGAATATGCAAGTGAGAAGGAGCGGGGGAGGGGCAGAAAGGGAGACACAGAATCCTAAGCAGACTCCAGACTCTGAGATGTTAGCACAGAGCCTGAAGCAGGGCTCAAACTCACGAACCACGAAATCATGATCTGAGCCAAAGTCAGATGCTTAACTGACTGAGCCACCAGGCGCCTCATATACAAGGTTAACTCTTTTGTGTAGGCTTCCTTTTTATTGAAATGGGGTTACATTTCAAATCATAGCAAACTTAGGGCATATCATATGGATAAAGGTGCCTTTTGAAAGGGCTGCCAATGGCCAAATCTGGGCCATTTTGAGCAAAAATGATAGTAATGGAATAGATAGATCCCAACAAATGGAATAAGATACCAGGACAGCATACTAACAGTTTAAATAAACAATCCAAAGGGGGAAAGGGAACTATTTATTTGCAGGAAAATTCCAACTAACAAATGTATAAGGAATGATAAAAATAGAAGAACCACCATTTGGGGACAGCCAAGTAATTCATTAGTAAATGCTAAAAGGAGTATACGACCTCATGATGGGAAAAAAAAGTTATTTATATGGTCTTAATGAATCTCCTCCAAAGATATTCATTGATTATGAAAAAATAAACACAGACAATACCTTACCCAAAACTTAACATGACTATTAATTGGAGAAAAAAAAAAAAAGTCAACATCATAAGTCTCCTGAGAGGATACACTGGCAGGGACACATCATTGCTTTGTGGTGTTCTTACCAAGACTGTCCGAAATCATAAGGAAACATCATACAAACCGAGTGCAAGGGCATATTCTACTAAGTAACTGGGTCAGTACTCTTCAAAACTCTCCAGGACTTAAAAGACAAAGAGGAACACTTATAGCTTAAAGGACACCAAGAAGACATGGAAACTAAATGCAGTACACAATAGTGATTTTGATCCTAGAGCAGAAAAAAGAACATTACTAACAGTTGGTAAAATCTGAATAAGCCCTACAGCTTAGTTAACTTTTTATCAAGTTACGGTTTTAACATTTTCTGAAATCATTTCACAATTACAAGGTTTTTTAAAGATACAGCTCAATGAGAAAATCTGTTTTTAAATACTGTGTGAACATAAATATACTCAACATCATTTGTAAGTAGAGATCTTCAAGCTGGAACAATAAGCTGGTAACACTACATAACTAGATAAAATACAAAAGAACTGACAATACCCGCTGCCACCAAAGATGTGGACAATTGGCATTCTCCTATATCACGGATGTGAATGTAAACTGGTAGAGCCACTTTGGAAGACAACTAAACATATTTACCCAACTGAACTGATGTGAAAACTTGTGTTCACACAAACACCTGCATGAAAATGTTTACAGCTCCCTTACTCTGAATCACCCAAAACTAATCAAACAAGATGGCCTTCAATAGGTAAATGGATAACCCAACTGTGGTATATTCGTGTGGATTGTTCAGAAAAACTATTTAAAGGAACGATCAAGCCCTTATAAAGCCACGTGCTTCCTGATTGCAACTGTGTGACATTTTGGACGAGGCAGAACTACCGACACAGTAAAATGATCAGTGGTCACCAGGTGTTTGGAGGAAAGGCTTCGGCAACAGACGGCTTCTCATTTCAGAAGTATGTCATATTAAGCCTCTTTTCTATGCAAACTCAAACTCTCAAAAGCTGTTTAAGAACAATGAGAAAGGATGGCCTATTAAAACTAAAGAATAAAATCTCATCTAGGGATACAGTGTGAAAAATAAGATGTGCTGGGTTACTGAACTCTACTGACAGATGAAAAAGGAACAAAAGCAGAAGAATGATAAAGATACATACTAAGTTTACCCTCTATTTTCCTGCTCTCTAAAATATAGATGGTGGGAGAAGTGAGGACGAGAGGGCAAGATGGGCTGGGAGATCAGAAACATCAGCGGGGACTCTACAGACTGAGTCAAAGGACCACACCTACTGCTCCAAAAGGCCCAAGGACCAAAAATGGAGTGTGATGAAGTAGAGCTTTACATTCACCTTGTTACATGACCGAAGATTGGTTGTCCTTTTCATCTTCCGTGATATCCAGAGACCTTATCAGTAGTTGTCAGAATCTTACTTAGTTGAATATGAAATTAATACAACACTGAATATGAAAACATGATAATAAAAACCAGCATTCTAGACTAACCAAAACCCATTTCAAGTAGAACAGTCCACTAAGATACGGTTGGGGGAGGGGGCACGGGGCGGGAATGTGGTTTTTCTTCACTTGGAAGAATGAATATCCAAAATAATACCGAAATCAAGTATTTAACTGAAACTAGATTTTAGGTCTACCCAATTCCCCATCTCTCTGCTGCAGACACACGTGGATTTCAATCCCAGCTTCACCACATCCTAGCTATGTAACCACAGAAAACTGTGTTATCCAAAAAGTTTATTGCTGCCTTTTTATAACAAAAATAAAATGACTTGCTACTTTTTTAAATGTGTTCTTAAAATTAAGACAATGCAATTGATTTAAAAGTTTGACCATCGAGGGGAGGGGTTATGATGGCAGAGACGTAGGGGGACCCTGGGCTTTCCTGGTCCCTCAAACACAGTTGTATTGAGGTCAGATCACTTGGAAGAGCCAGGAAACTGACCTGCAGAGTAGCAGAAGGCTCTCCGAGGTTGCAGGGAGACACTGTGGCAGGAATGAGGTGCATGTAAGTAAACTGGGGTGAGAAAAATGGCAGAGCCATGAAGGGGAGGGAGCACTTTCCATGGAGACACAAAAGGGAAAGAAAGAGAGAAGAGTTGAGTGTGTGCAGCATCAGGTTCTTACAAGAGGAAAACCTCTCTGGACCACAGATTCGGGAGCAAGAAGTACTGGGTTTTTTGTAAACAGCATGTGGAGCTCAAAATGTGAGGTTTTAGAAGTGAGTGGCTTTCCCGGAGTGAAGCTGTGGCATCTGCTCCTGGGAGGAGGGTGCTGGCCCAGGAGGGTAGAGCCTGGTGTAGGGACCTCCAGGGTGTAATAGGAGAGGACCTTTGGAAGAGAGTATATTGCCTTTCCAAAGACAAAACACCCCACAGGCACCAGGAAAAGGCCTTGTCCTCAGGGACAGAGGTTCCTGCAGAAAGCCCATACCCTGGTTGCGCCTTCTCACAGTGCTACACCATAAATTCCGCACACACAACAGGCAGGGGACTGGTCTTCCAGGGCATAGGACATCAGACACAGCATAGAGAGGCTCAACTCCTGAGGAGGAGGTGGGTCCACGTGGTACTGGGTCCTTTAAGATTTCTAGTTTTGAATTCCAGCCATGCACCAAAGCTGTGGCTCAGGGCACACTGACTGCCATGTGAGGGCTTCCTGAACACCGGGGGTATGAGATCCCCTCTCTGAGGAGGAGAAGATGGCGTGGCACTAATTCCTCCCTCCAATGCCAATATGGTGCGACTTCAGAGAACAGCACAGCAGTCCCCAGTGGAGGGCAGGACCTGCTTACACCAAACCCTGCCCCCCCAACCCTCCATGCCTGGCAAACTGCTTATTTACTGGGGCAGAACTCTCAGCCAGCTCAGCAAGGCTCTCCTCCAGACCAGCACAAGCAGTACCCTTCACACACCAAGTGTATTGAAAATCAAGTGCTTTGAAGCACTACCTGCAGTTCTTGTGGAAATAGGACCAGCCTTACTTCCCCCCTTCCTCCTCCCCTCCTGGAATCAGGCTTATAGTTTATTGTTTGATTGATTAAAAGAAGAAATAAAAAACCAGTTTTCTTTTTTCTTTAGAATCACATTTATATAGTTTTCTTTATTGGGTTTTTCCATTCCTTTTCTTTTCTTTGAATCATTTTTTTTTCTAGGCTTATTTTAACAAACAAATCAAAGCACACCTAGTTAAGGGTTCAAACAATCTTCACTGCAAGCAAGGAGGTACTCAGCAGAGGACTGACCAGTGGGAAAGAGCACAGCACACACCATAAACAGTTCCTAAAGTGCCACACCCTGGACAGTGTAGACCTGGTTTTTAAAATAGCATTACTCTCAGGTGCAGGAAACAGAACAAGCTTTCAAAAACACGTAAGTGACAGAAATTTGGCCAAAATGACAAGACAGAGGAATTCTCCCTAAAAGAAAGATCAAGAAGAAATCACAGCCAAAGATTTGCTCAACACAGACGTAAGCAATATATGTCTGAACAACAATTGAGAACAATAGTCATTAGACTACTAGCTGGGATTGATAACAGCATAGAAGACACCAGAGAAACCCTTGTTCCGGAGATCAAAGCCCTAAAAACTAGTCAGGCTGAAATTTAAAAAATGCTGTAAGTGAGATGCAAAACTGACTGGATATAGTCACAATGAGGACTGAAGAAGCAGAGGAGTGAATAGGTGATACAGAAGATAGAAGATAAAATTATGGAAAATAAACTGCAAAAAAGATGGGAAGAAAACTATTAGGTCATGAAAGGAGACCTAGGAAACTCAGATTCCGTAAAGCAAAACAATATCCACATTATAGGAGTCCCAGAAGAAGAAAAGTGGGAAAAGGGAACAGAACAAATCATAGCTAAGAAATTCCCTAATCTGGGGAAGGAAACCGGTATCTAAGCCCAAGAGGCACAGCAAATTCCCTTAAAATCAACAAAAACTGGTCAATACCACAAAATATCATAGTGGAGCTTGCAAAATGCAAAGATAAGGAGAATTCTGAAAGCAGCCATGGACAAAGTTCCTTAACTTACAAGGGTAGACACAGAAGTTTAACAGCAGACCTGTCCACTGAAACTTGGCAGGACAGAATGGAGTGGCAGGAAATATTCAATGTGCTGAATGGGAAAAATCTACAGCCAACACTCTATCCAGCAAGGCTACCATTCAGAATAGATCAAGAGATTCACAAATAAAAACTAAAGGAGTTCATGATCACTAAACCATACCTGCAGGAGGTCTTAAAGGGGACTCAGAAAGGGAGGGGGGGGGAGACCAAAGCAACAAAGACTAGCAAAGACCTGAGAACATCAACAGAAACACCAACTCTACAGGTAACACAATGGCCCTAAATTTATATCTTTGGATAATCATTCTGAATATAAATGGACTAAATTCTCCAATCAAAAGACAAAGGGTATCAGAAGGGATTAACAATCCATTTATATACTCTCTACAAGAGACTATTCAGACCTAGAGACATCTGCATACTGATAGTGAGGGGATGGACAACAACCTATCATGATAATGGAGGTCAAAAGAAAGCCAGAGTAGCCACTCTTACATCACACAAAGTAGATTTTAAAACAAAGACTGTAAAAAGAGAAGAAAAGGGGCATTACATCATAATTAATGGGGTCTATCCATTAAGATCTAACAATTGTATTTATGCCCACTTGGAGGCACACTTATAAATCAATTATTCATAAGCATAAAGTCATTACTAATAATACTATTATGTAGAGGATTTAACACCCCACTTACAGCAATGGACAGATAATCTAAGCATAAAATCAACAAGGAAATAATGGCTTTGAATGACACACTGAATTGTATGGACTTAAGAGATATACTCAGAACATTTCATCCTAGAGCAGAATACACATTCTTCTTGAGCACTCATGGAACATTCTCCAGAATAAATTACATACTGTGTCACAAATCAGCCCTCAATATGTACAAAAAGATGAAAATTATAAAATACATATTTTCTGACCTTATGAAACTTGAAGCAAATGATAAGAAAACATTTGGAAAGCCCTCAAATACATGAGATTAAAGAATATCCTACTGAAGAATGAATGGGTTAACCAGTAAATTAAAGAATAAATAATACATGGAAGCAAATGAAAATGAAAATACCCTTTGGAATGCAGCAAAGGTAGTCCTAAGAGGAAAGGCTATTGAAATTCAAGGCTATCTCAAGAAGCAAGAAAGGTCCCAAATACACAGCCTAGACTTACACCTAAAGGAGCTAGAAACATCAAATAAAGACTAACACCAGCAGAAGGAGTGAAATAACATTTATAGCAGAAATAATGATTAGAGAAGAAAGAAACACCAATAATGAAAAATCAAGAAACGGATCCCATTCACGACTGCACCAAAACCCATAAAATACCTAGGAATAAACCTAACCAAAGATGTAAGATCTATACAATGAAAACTATAGAAAACGTATGCAGGAAATTGAAGAAGATACAAAGAAACAGAAAAACATTCCATGCTCATGGATTGGAAGAATAAATATTGTTAAAATTTCAATACTCTCCAAAGCAGTCTACACTTTCAATGCAATCCCAATCAAAATTGCACCAGCATTCTTCTCAAAACTGGAACAATCCTAAATTTGTATGGAACCACAAAAGACCCCAAATAGCCAAAATAATATTGAAGAAAACCAAAACGAGAGGCATCACAATCCCAGACTTTAGCCTCTACTACAAAGCTGTATAATCCTCAAGACAGTATGGTATTGGCACAAAAACATACACATGGACCAATGTAATAAAGAATCCAGAATTGTACCCACAAATGTATGGTCAATTAATCTTTGACAAAGCAGGAAAGAGTATCCAATGGAAAAAAGACAGCTTCTTTAACAGGTGGTGCTGGGAGAACTGGACAGCAACATGCAGAAGAATGAAACTAGATCACTTTCTTACACCATACACAAAAATAAACTCAAAATGGATGAAGGACCTGAATGTGAGACACGAAACCATCAAAACCCTAGAGGAAAAAGCAGGAAACAACCTCCTTGACCTCAACTGCAGCAATTTCTTACTCAACACATCTCCAAAGGCAAGGTTATCAGGAGCAAAAATGAACTATTGGGACCTGGTCAAGATAAAAAGCTTCTGCACTGCAGAGGAAACAATCAAAAAAACTAATAGGCATCGGACAGAATGGGAAAAGATAGTTGCAAATGACACATCACATAAAGGGCTAATATCCAAAATCTATAAGGAACTCACCAAATTCCACACCCGAAAAAACAAATAATCCAGTGAAGAAATGGGCAGAACACATGAACAGACACTTCTCCAAAGAGGACATCCAGATTTGGCCAACAGACACATGAAACAATGCTCAGCGTCACTCATCAGGGAAACACAAATCAAGACCATACTGAGATACCACCTCACACCAGTCAGAGAGGCTAAAATAAACAAATCAGGAGACTATAGATGCTGGCAAGGATGTGGAGAAGCGGGCACCCTCCTACACTGTTGGTGGGAATGTAAATTGGTACAGCCGCTCTAGAAAACAGTGTGGAGGTTCCTCAAAAAATTAACAATAGAACTCCCCTATGAGCCAGCAATAGCACTGCTAGGAATTTACCCAAGGGACACAGAAGTCCTGATGCATAGGGGCACACGTACCCCAATGTTCATAGCAGCACTTTCAACAATAGCCAAATCATGGAAAGAGCCCAAATGTCCATCAACTGATGAATGGATCAAGAAGATGTGGTTTATCTATACAATGGATTACTACATGGCAATGAGAAAGAATGAAATCTGGCCATTTGTAGCAACGTGGATGGAACTCGAGGGTGTTATGCTAAGTGAAATAAGTCAGGCAGAGAAGAACAGATACCATATGTTTTCACTCATATGTGGATTAGGAGAAACTTAACAGAGGACCATAGGGGAGGGGAAGGGAAAAAAATAGTTAAGGAAAGAGAGGGAGGCAAACCATAAGAGACTCTTAAATACTGAGAACAAACAGAGTTGATGAGGGGTGGGGGAGAGGGGAAAATGGGTGATGGTCATGGATGAGGGCACTTGTTGGGATGAGCACTGGGTGTTATAGGGAAACCAACTTGACAATAAACTATAATTTAAAAAAAAAACAGACGAGATCAATGAGACTAAGAGCTGGTTCTTTGAAAGAACAAATAAAATTGATATACTGCCAGCCAGACTTATCAAAAAGAAAATAGAAAGGACCCAGATACATAAAAATCACAAATGAAAGAGGAGTGATCTGGGGCGCTAAAGTGTCTCAGTCTGTTAAGCATCAGGCTCTTCATTTTCAACTTAGGTCACCATCTCACGGTTCAGGAGTTCAAACCCCACAGTGGGTTCTGCACAGGCAGTGCAGAGCCTGCTTGGGATTCATTCTCAATCTCATTCTCAATCTCATTCTCTCTCTCTCTCTCTCTCTCTCTCTCTCTCCTCTCAAAATTAAAAAAAAAAATGGTGGGGGGGAGTGATCACAACCAATATCACAGAAACACAATTTTAATAGAATACTATGAAAAATTATATGCCAACAAACTGGGCAACCTGGAAGAAATGGGCAAATTCCCAGAAACTCACAAACTACCATAACTGAAACAGGAAGAAAATTAATTTGAACAGACCCATAACCAGCAAAGAAATTGAATCCATTACCAAATATCTCCCAACAAGAGTCCTGGGCCAGAGGCTTCCCAGGGGGAATTCTACCGGATGTTTAAAGCAGAGTTTATACCTATTCTTCTCAAACTGTTCCAAAAATAGAAATGGAAGGAAAACCTTCTAAACTCATCCTATGAACCTGGCATTACCTTGATTCCAAACCAGACAAAGACCCCAATGAAAAGGAGAATTACAGGTCAATATCCCTGATGTAAACAGATGCAAAAATTCTCAACAAAATACTAGCAAATCATATCCAACAGTACATTAAAAAATTATTCACCATGATCAAGTAGGATTTACTCCTGGGCTGCAGGGCTAGTTCAGTATTTGCAAATCAATCAACATGATACACCACATTAATAGAAGAATGGATAAGGGGTGCCTGGGTGGCTCAGTCAGTTAAGCATCCGATTTTGCCTCAGGTAATGATCTCACTGCTCACTGAGCCCAGGCTCTGTGCTGAAAGCTTGGAGCCTGGAGCCTGCTTCAGGTTCTGTCTCCAGCTCTCTGCCCCTCTCCTGCTCACACACACTCACTCACTCTCACTCTCTCTCTCTCTCTCTCTCTCTCTCTCTCTCAAATATAAAAATTAAAACAAAATTTAAAAATAAAGTAAAAATGAAAGAATGGATAAGAACCATATGACCCTGTCAATAGATGCAGAAAAAGCATTTGACAAAATACAGTATCTATTCTTGATAAAAACCCTCAACAAAGTAGAGATAGATGGCTCAACAAAGTAGAGATAGATGGAACACGCTTCAGCTTCATAAAGGCCATACACAAAAGACCACACCTATTTTTTTCCAAAAAAAATTAGTGTTTATTTATTCTTGAGAGTGAGAAAGAACATGAGTGCAGGAGGGGCAGAGAGAGAGGGAGACACAGAATCCAAAGCAGACTCCAGGCTCTGAGCTGTCAGCACAGAGCCCGACAAGGAGCTCGAATTCACAAACCATGAGATCATGATCTGAGGAGAAGTTGGATGTTTAACCAACTGAACCACCCAGTTGCCTCTCCCTAATATCATTTAATATCATTTTCAATGGGAAAAAACAGAGCCTTTCCCCTGTTAGGAACAAGACAAAGATGTGTACTCTCACCATTACTATTTAACATAGTACCTGGTGTCATAGCCCTAGCAACCAAACAAAAAGAAATAAAAAGCATACAAATTGGCAAGGAAGAAGTCAAACTTTCACTATTTGCAGGTAACATGATACTCTATGTAGAAAACCCAAAAGACTCCACCAAAAAATTGCTACAATACATGAATTCCGGAAAGTTGCAGGACATAAAATCAACGTGAAGAAATCTGTTGCATTTCTAGACACCAATAATAAAGCAGCAGAAAAAGAAATGAATAGATCCATCTCACCACTGCACCAAAAGCAAGGATACCTAGGAATAAACATAACTAAAGAGGTGAAAGATCTGTACCTGAAAACTATGAAGAGGACACAAAGAAATGGAAATCATTCCATGCTCATGGATTAGAAGAACATTGTTAAGATGTCTATACTACCCAAAGCAATCTGTACACATTTAATACAATCCCTATCAAAATCCCACCAGCACTGTTCACAAGGCTAGAACAAGCCCAAAATTTGTACAAATCTACAAAGACTTAAAATAGTGAAAGCAATCCTGAAAAAAAAAAAATTGGAGGCATTATGATTCCAGATGTCAAGCTACATTTCAAAGCTATAGTCATCAAGATAGTATGGTACTAGAACAAAGACACATAGATCAATGGAACAGAAAACCCAGAAGTGGACCCACAATTATATGGTCAACTAATCTTCAACAAACAAAGAATATCCAATGGAAAAAAGTCTCTTCAACAAATGGTGTTGGGAAAACTGGACAGTGACATGTGGAAGAATGAAACTAGACTGGTTTCTTATACCATACACAAAATAAACTCAAAATGGATGAAAGACCTAACTGTGAGTCAGGCAACCATCAAAATCCTGAAGGAGAACACCTTTGACATAAACCTCTTTGACCTTGGACAGAACTTTTTTTTTTTTTTAATGTTTATTTTTTAGAGCAAGCTAGCAGTTAGGAAGGAGCGGGGGTGGAGGGATGTTGGAGGGAGAGGGGTGGTGGATAAACGCTTCTGCACAGTGAAAGAAACAATCAACAAAACTAAAGGCAGCTTATGGAATGGAAGAAGGTATTTGCAAAGGACGTATCCCATAAAGGGTTAGTATCTAAAATCTATAAAGAACTTATCAAACGCATCCCGCAAAAAAACAAAAAACCCAGTTAAGAAAGGGGCAGAAGACATGAACACTTTTCCAAAGAAGACATCCAAATGGTGGACAGACGAAAAGATACTCAACATCACTCATCATCAGGGAAATACAAATCAAAACCACAATGAGATACCACCTCACACCTATCAGAATGGCTAAAATTAACAATACAAAGAACGACAAGTGCTGGCAAGGATGCAGAGAAAGGGAAACCATCTTGCAATGCTGGTGGTACAGCCACTCTGTAAAAACAGTATGGAGGTTCCTCAAAAAGTTAAAAATAGAACTACCCTATGGTGCATCAATTTCACTATTAGAGATTTATTCAAAAGATACCAAATACAGATTTGAAGGGGTACATGTACCCCAATGTTTATAGCAGCATTATCAACAATAATCAAACTATGGAGAGAGCCCAAATATCATCAACTGATGAATGGGTAAAGATGAGTATGTACACCCACACAGTGCAATATTACTCAGCCATGAAAAAGAATGAAATTTTGCCATTTGCAATGATGTGGATAGAGCTAGAGCGTATTATACTAAGTGAAAAAGTCAAAGAGAAAAATACCATACAATTTCACTCATATGTGGAATTTAAACAAAAAAGATGAACATAGGAGAAAGGGCGGTAGGGGTGGGGGGAAGAGGGCAACAAACCACAAGACACTCAATGATAGAAAACAAACTGAGGGTTGATGGAGGGACATGGGGGGGTGCTAGATGAGTGATGGTACTAAGGAATGCACTTGTGATGAGCACTGGGTGTTATACATAAGTGATGAATCACTGAATTCTAGTCCTGAAACCAATATTGCACTATATGTTAACTAGAATTTAATTTAAAATAAAATTTGAGCATAGTAACTCTACAAAGAAGTTATTTACTGATTTATACTTTGATTTCTCTAAATTAGGACATGAAGTCAATGAGATTTTTATAGCTAGAACATAAGATGCAAAAGGCATCTACTAAATTCTGCTTTGTTTTCTATCAAGAGTATGTTTTAAAGTTAATCTTTTCATATGTTCCTAAAAAGATCTCTGGATAAACTCTTATAATATACATCAATAATATTTTGTACCAGTAGGCTTCTAAAGTATTAACACAGTGCCTGACACATAATAGTTTATCAACAAATGGTAGTTTGAGGACAACAGTGATGAGGAGAGATGGAATGGGCAAGAAGAGGATATGAAAAAGAATCTAAGGACAGTTCCTCAATTGTAATTTTACACCTTCTGGTCCCACAAGCTGGTAAGGAAATAAGTGTCATTATAGAGGGACAAGGCAGCACAAACTGCTAAAAAAAAAAAAAAAAATCCTATGAGATCCTTTCCAAAGTGAGTATTTTCATTTGAAAATCTTTAGGAACTTAAGATTCTTAATGATTGAGGTTTTAGCATAATTCTAATGTTCCAGAGCTTTTACAATACTTTCTGTAGCCTAAATATTGTGGCAAATATCCCTGATTCCCTACTGGGAGCATCATCCAGGAGAGTCGTTGCTCTTTGACAGATATTAAGCAGTTAGGAAATCTCACGTAAATATTGCACTAACATAGATGTGCCTTCTGATGTGTGGTCAAGAATTAGAATGTCCATCCTGCAATGGAATTCTACCATTCCATCAACTCATATCACCTAAGTGGACTGCAAGGTGTTTGTGTTAAATCCAAAAGAGCATGATCCTAAGAACAATATTTAAAATAAAAGTTACAACACCATCTGAAATTTAAAAGTGAGGACAATAGAGGGACCTATATGGAAGTAAGATTTCTAACATTTTACCCAGTGTGGTAACAGGTGTGCGTTCTATGTATTAAGAGTACACATGCATATTGTAATACTCAGTAACCACTAACAAGTACCGCTTACAGGGGATGCACATTTAGCCCTATCCTTCTTTTTCAAGGTCTCCATGACAATTTTAAGTCCCTCTTTATCTGCCTAATACCTATAGTGTCTTTATGGTCCAAATGAACCTTCCTTCTTCTCTAAAAAGTTTTCTGATCATCCCAGGGTTTGGAGATAAAAGTCTATAGCAGACTTAAATTATCCCACTCATTTCAAAGATTCTGTAGGATGTTATACATTGTTTTCTTTTAAATACATTTATCTTCCCAACTAGTGTGGAAACCCATAATTACTGTAAAAGCTGGTCATCTCTGAATCCTCAGCCCTTCTTCAATCTCTATTTTAATAACCATTAAACAAAGGGATGCTAGTTCTTGAGTAGAATCTAAATGTCATCTAGAGAAAACTCCTCATGCTTCAGAAATGAGGCCACTGAGTTATTTGTAAGATCACAGTAAAAAGTAAGTAATAGCAAAGTGTGTAACAGGATCTTTGCAGGGGACATAATGATGGTCCAGTTACCCTTAAGTGTGGCAAAATCAGACCCAGAAGAAGCTGGCCATAATATGTGGCCTTGGTGTAAATCATGCCACCTGAGGCTTAGAAGAGATTAAGAAGCTTGAATCATCAGATAAATGTTACATGACAAAATCTGAAAAGAGACAAGTACACATTATAAAGTGACCCTTTCTTCTGTGCCCAAGGTTAGCAACACCCTCACTACATTTTAAATGCTCTAGTTCTAAAGGGTGTTGTAAAGAGATTAGTTTGTATTTGCAAAGTACCATGACAAATTCTCCAACTTAATTATAAATAAAAACTGAGTCATTTTATCCTTATCCATTTCATTCTAACAATGCATTATCCTTCAAAAGGTACTGCAGTATTTGCTTTATAAATGATGGTTATCGAAGGAACAGACTATGCCCCCACCACATAAACTAGATCAATGAGGAGATGTAACTATATATGGAAACAGAATTTTAATCAAGTACCTATCACATCAAATTACTCAAGAGGCAATAAAAGGATGAGGACATAGAAACATTCATTTACATAAAAAATGAGCAATATATAAAGTCGGCAAAAGAGTAAGTGAAATATTAGCTGAATGTGAAAGGAAGCATTGAAGCTCATATATAATTCTTCTGAAGTTGGAGCAGATATAGATTTCCATTTTACTTCTATTGAAGGTCTGACCTAGAGCTTTACTTATAAAAGATACAGCTTGCGGAAGACATGTTTCCAGTTCTGCGATATATTAAAGAGGGATACAAATCAAAGTGAAAAGAAAAAAAAAAAACACCTCAGAATGCAAACCTCTACATATTTGCCCTTGGAAAAACAGATAAATGCTGATTGTAAGTTATAGTTTGCATCACATTTTCAGTTGAAATTAGGGGCAAATAATATAATTCTCCCCAAGAAATAGAAAATGGGAAATCAAATCTGAGCTGTAACATTTTTTTTTATCTTTAACCTAAAGCATTCTTTCCACAGCTTTTCAAATGCTTTCATCTGCAAAGCATGCAAAAGAATTGAAGCGCTAAAAT
The DNA here is from genome assembly GCA_028646485.1 of Cryptoprocta ferox. Lineage (NCBI taxonomy): Eukaryota > Metazoa > Chordata > Mammalia > Carnivora > Eupleridae > Cryptoprocta > Cryptoprocta ferox. The sequence goes on along the minus strand of CM053566.1, from coordinate 80,877,108 downwards.
GTAACCAGAAGAGGTAGAAAGACAACTCAAAGACTTCATCTTTCACCTGCACTATAGATTTTTCACTAAAAGTTATCGGAAGGATTCTTTGCAGAAATCTGAAAAACCTGTGGAGAAGAAAGGCCGGACATGAGAATTTCAACTCTCATCTTCTAAACATGTAGTTTGTGGGGGGAAAATAATTAAAAAAATAAAAAACATGTAGTTTGTTACCAATCTAATCTGGTTACTGACTCATGTCCCTTTGGGTAGATGTTAGCATCTGCTGAAAGCATGGGAGGTAGAGGTTAGCTAACCCCCACCTGCCAGGTCAGGAGGGAAGCTACCGTGAGACAATTCTGCAATTCTTGAGGCATTAGCTAGCTACATACTTACTAGAAATCAAGCCCAAAAAGGGGGCCTTCCACCCTATCTAAAAGCTGGATAAAGCTTCAGTTTCCTATCCTTTTAGTTGGTCTATGTATCACATTACTGCTTACTTTAATTTTTCACTGAGGGCAATCACCAAAATCCAGAGGCAAGACCCCCTCCCCTAAGGGCTAGAATGAGACAATCAGAATCATCTGGATTACTCAGGACATTGAACCGTTGGGAGATTTGTCCAAGAACATCATGCCTACAGGTTGCAGATGAAAGCCTTGGTCCCCCAACCATGCATAAGTAGGAATGTCTGAAATATTTTGAGTGACCCACAGATTTATAAGACTCTTAGTCCCACCAAGAACCCACTTCTGAAATTCACTGTGCTAAGAGATCTTCTTCAACAAAAGCTCACGTCTGATATTCAGTAAACTAATTAGCTAAGAGGCCTAGTTCTTGATTTTACTTGGAATGAAACTGCCTGGAGTAGCTCCTTCTTAAGTATGTTCTTCCTGATTAGAACCATGCTTTACTCTGATTTCCTCGACCTAGGGAACACACTGTTCATGCTCAAACACTTAAACTGCAATCATGACAGCAGTTTTTGCTCTAAAGGTCACTTATATGCAAGTTATAGAAAAACTTAAGTGAAACTTATTTTTAAAAAAATTTAATCTACTCACAATTATAGCTCTACTCCAAGTTGTAATATGTAATCACATAACATTTATACTCAGACACACAAAACTACTGAGTCACATTTTTTAGGACATCCTGTGCATATAAATCACACTAATATGCATGACTAAATTTCACTGCCTCATGAGCACCACTGTACATGAAGGACTTTAATCTGTGGTTCTAAGGCTCTTCTGACTCCATTTATAGATTCTCTAGAGGTTTTTCATACGGCATCCATATTTCCATTGCTTTATTTTCTTGTCACTCAACTTAGACTATTAACCTTATTTTGGTCTATTAACCCTCCAGAATGTGTTTCCCACCACAGGGATATTGTGGCTAACACCTGGTCTCAGAGGAGATTCATTGATTCATTCAGTTATTAAATTCACAAATATTGATTCACTTCCAACTATGTGGCACACACCTTCCCAAGCCCCGGAGCTGCAGGAAAGGACACAAAAACATCTAGTATTTCATGGAACTCATGTTCTCTTGAGATTGGGGTGGAAGGGTTAACAAAGGAACAGCAAAAAATAAGTCCTGTTATCTAGAAAGAAGAGAGAGAGGTTAAATCAAGGAAGTATGATGGGAAGTGCCGGGATTAAGAGATCTGGAACATCAGAGGGGAGATTGGAGTATAATTTTAAGCAGGAAATAACTGTGGCCTGCAAGTCTGTGCAGAGCAGGTCCAGGGGCTCCAGTCTGAAGCACCTGTGTTGGGCTCAAGGAATAGCAAACAGGCATGTGTACCTGGGGCAAAAGGAGCCAGGCACAGGCAGAGGGAGAGGCAGCTGGAGATAACTGGAAGCCACACCTCACAGGGCTCTGTCAGCCATGGAGGACTCTGGCTGTTCCCGAGGTGAAATGGAGACCCACCAGAGACTTCGCATCGGAGAAGTGACATTTACCTGGTTTTACCTTAGGATCATTCTGGCTTCTGTGTTGAGAATATTAACAGGACAAAGGCAAAACAAACTCTTGGGCTAGTCAAAGCAAAACATGAGGATATAGACTAAGGTGATAGAGCAAAGGTGGGAAGAATGGATAATTTGAATGGATCACAAGTTCATTTTTATTTTCAAGGGTTTTTTTTTTATATAAATAAGCAGGGTAGGCACAGAGAGAAGGAGAGAGAGACTCCCAAGAAGGCTCCATGCTGTTAGTGCAGAGCCCGACATGGGGCTTGATCCCACTACCCTGGGATCATGACCTGAGTGGAAATCAAGAGTCAGATGCTTAACCAACTGAGCCACCCAGGTGCCCCTGGATCACAAGTACATTTTAAATGTGGAACCAATCAGACTTACCAATACATCAGATACAGGACTTGATAAAGAACTACATCTGATGCTAGTATTTTGGGTATGAGGTCAATGTGAGAGTCAGCATTCGCTGAAATTAGAAGACTTTAAGGCGCGAGACTGAGATTATCAAGGGGAGGAGAGATTCCAGACAAAATGAGAAGAGGCCCATAGACTCCATCTTCGGGATCTCTGATATTCAAAGTAAGAAAGAGGAGAAGGACCCAGCAAAGAAGACTGAGAAGGAGCCGCCTAAGGAACTGAGAGGAAGAGCAGGAGAATGTGACAACCCTTTCCTCATACAAGCCTTTTCCTCCAGGGCCCACCTCAGATCAGGCTTCAATGTGCTATTCAACTTTACTAAAGCTCAAGGATGAGAGAATTCAAGGTATAAATGAAGGATCAAATGAGAATGGCAACACTACCTGATGGACCTGCACACGTCAGGTGCAAAGCCAACCTCATAGGATACAGTGGTTCAAGGTTACCACTGTCTAGCACTCAGCTCTCCTGCAAGCAGAACGTTCTCTCCACAGCTGCCTGCCCCTTGGGGGAAACCTGGAGCATGCCCAGACTCCCGGAAACAAGGCCAAGGAGAGGATGAAACAAGAGGGGAAATGAATTCTAACACCGTGTCAGTCTAATGCTTCATTTCCAAAACCTCATTTCTTGCAATTCAGAGTATGTTGGGCTTCACGCAGACTAGCAGGGGTAGTTTCCTTCATGTGCACCTGTGGACCTTACTTTCGGCTCACTTCTAGAATTTGTTCCTAGGACAGAATTACTATTACTGTCAGTGATAAGCCTGCAGTAGAAAGGTAGAAGGGCTGTCGGCTTGTATTTTCCTATTCTAAGCCAGAAAATCTGAGGAAGGGAGAAGGTCCATGAGCATTAGCGTTGCTCGCAGCCCTCATGATGCCATCTTTAGTATCACCACATGGAGATACTGCTTGTTCAGACTCCAGTCCTCCTTCCTGCCTTAGATGAAGACGGGGATTTAATTTCTTTTGCCCTGCAGTCTTAGGGGTCTCAGCTGCCTATCTTCTGCAAAGAAGATTACAAAAATCCTCACTCTGCAGCCAAAAATTCATCCTCAAGAAAGGCACATCTCCACTGGGAATGCAGTCTGCATGAGGGACATGTTTGTATCTGGTAAAGGGTCACTGTTTGGGGAGATGCACAATAGAATTCCCTCCAATCGGCTGAAGGCTTCATATTCAGCATGAAATTCAGAGGGGATCGAAGATTGCCAAGAATCAGTATACGCTTACTGTTGTAGGTTTCCTCCTTCACTGGAAGACAAGATGAAGATGACAAATGGATACTGTTAACTATGCTCAGGAAGTCAAATAAGACACACCTTTTGAAAGACAAAAAAAATTTGCCTTATTGCAATAAATGAACATATAATGCTCTTTGAAATGAGCACTGCTGTGAGAAATCACTTTTCAAAACTCATGCCAACTTACTGTTTCATATCACCTCTGAAGTGCATCCATTCATTCATTAACTTGTGCCGGGCCCTTCTCTTCACTCGAGGATGATGCAGTGAAGGAAGGAGACAAAATCCTTTTTCCTCTTCTAAGTGATATCCTAGTAGAGACAGGCAAGTGCCCAGGATCTTACTAGTTGTCTAAGTGGAACTCAGGACAGGCACTCATTTATGCCTAGGGATAGGTGAAGGGCCACGTCGGTCGGAGTGTTGCTCTGCCCTCGCTGAGTTAAGGAGGAAGCGAAGAGTTGCCCAGAACGTTCCCTCCCACCAAGGCAGTACAGTCACGGCCTCCTGGTGCTCAGGTGGGGAACCAGAAACATGCCAGCTGCTGCTCTGCTAGCTGACACTGCTTTTGTATCCCAGCCACCGGACCTCAGTGGCAGAAAGAGAAAGACACCTGCCCAAGGGTGCTCGGCTGTCAGAGACAGGGCCAAACAAGCAGAGGACTCTAGACAGAATCCAAAATAAAGAGATTCTGCTAGAAGAGGTCAGGTGAACATTGCAGACCACATCAGCAATACCATACATGTGATCATCATGGATTTGTCACAGGGTCAAGGTCACACAAAAGTAGCAGAGACTCAATGACTCTGTCACCCACACAACTACAAGTGACCAAAGCTGAGACAGACTCTATCCAATTATCAAATACTCAGAAAGGAAATCTGAAATAGCCAAGAAAGAAAACAGGGAGGAACTGTATTCGGTTACATCAAAAAGGAGGAGGATATTCTGAGAGTTAATATAAATGCTAAATAAGGATTCCTGAATTTTTTAAAAGACCGATTTCAAGTACATTCTCATATTTTGAAATTAACTGAATTAAAATATCACAGTAAAACTCAGACTTGGGGCCACAGAGAAAGGGAATAAATACAAGTGTTTCAAAGTGTTCACAGGGTAGGCAAGGCAGTAGGAGGAAGTTGTAACAAAGATTTCACCTTCCTAGGCTGAAGAGTAGAAATCAGTGTCCTGTAATTAGACATTTTCTTTCTACATTATGGTAAAGAAATACATATGATTATGGACCCTGGAAAAGGGACAGTGACCAGCAAGTCAGAAGGCTACACAATACATTTCCAAGCAAGAACACTTTTGACAGCAAAAACAGGCTCTGGTAATGATTACCCAGGATGATGGGTGATGTGGGAAACCAAGGCCAATGAAAAATTAAATTTCCTTACTGCCTGCAGCCCATTGACAAGTCCTTGGAACAGGCAGAGTGACACTCCTCTAGGAACTTAGCTGCCTCAATGATGATACCTTGCTAAGGGCATAAGGAAATCTTAATATTACCCTGACCCCCACCCCTCAAGACCCTGTAAGTCTACTTTAATATATAAACTTCCTTTATCTCTACCCCCAAATATATGTTAGCAATCATCCTACAACATTTGGGCCACTGATAGACATCTGAGGGGTCTCATGACTGAGGTTTTACTAGACAATAGCAAATGACTTTATCTTAACAATAGGTAGTCCCCTCAAGGTCCTGGAAACCTTGCTTCCAAAATTTCTTATAGACTTATTCTCTCCCTATCCCCCTCCCAACCTGAAAGTATATAATCAGTCACTCCTCACAACCCCAGTGCAGCTCTCTCTGCCCCCAGGTCCTGTCCCCATGCTTTAATAAAACCACCTTTTTTCACTAAAAACATCTCAAGAATTCTTTCTTGGCCATCGGCTCCAAACCCCAACACTTCAAACCACATCAATGGGCACTAAATAGACTTTCAAGGGGCCACCTACAGATTACAGCTAAATCAACCAAAATGGAATATAGTATGAAAAAAAGACAAGGGAACTCAAAGTAACACAAGTAATAAAGCTAAGGAATAAAAGAATAAAATCAAGTGTGTTAAATTTTACACATGTGAGCAGAAAAATAAATCAGTTCAAAGACACAATGTAACACTTTTTTCCCCTTAAACAGCTCTTTACAAGTGTCAAAAAAAAAAATAGTGGGGTGGACAAGTGGGGATCACAAAAAGGAAACAAAAAGCAGAAGTGTTATGAGTTATGTTGCAGTCAGACAAGACAGAAACAAGGTCAGAAGCACTAAATCTGATAAAGATAAGTCATCCAATGAGAAGAAAACAGGCAATGAATGAAGGGAATCTAGAAACCAAAATCCAAAAAACAAAAGAGCATTTACAAAGATTAAGCAACAACTCTTATGTAAACAAAGAACACTCAGAAAAGATACAACTCCAGTATAGATTTCAATATATGTCTCCAGAAATCTGGAATAATACAAGGGAACAGAGAGGAAATTGAACAGTATGAAAAATTAAATTTCCTTCCTTAAATAGTAGCCTTGAACAAATCTGAATAAACAGACTCAATGTACATAGGATGCACCTACTTTTAGGAGTGTATAAAAGATGTTAACATTTAACCCTAGATTTTGCTACAAAGAACAAATAGTTTTCAGTTCACTTTTCTGGTAGAATCAAAAAAAAAATTCTAAATATGTAATGTAAAGGTGACCAAATAGATTATCTATTTTGATATTTAGATACTTGTTCCTAAATTATCCAGAATCAAATAAGAAATACTGATACTGCAAGGGCTGTTTCTCACAAGGAAATATTCAGCTGTAAATTCTTAATTTAAGAAGACAAAAAATAAAGGCAATTAGCATTCCAACTAAGAAATAAATGGAAAACAAAAAGAAGCAAAGGGAATATAGCCAAAAGGAGAAATTGAAATAGATTTTTACAAAATAGAAGAAATGTAATCGAAAGGTATTTTTTAATGAAATTAAATTTACTTAAAGTCCTATAAACTGCATTGAGGACAAAAACAAGTAATATTGTGGAATTATAAGGAGTAGAGGAAGTAACTGGGCTGTTCCTACTGAGAGAGATCCTAAAGATGGGGACAAAAAAAAAAAAATCTCTTCAAAGTAACTTTAAGTAATCCTACTAATAACAATAGTTACAAAATATTCAACAGATGGAGATATAATAGACTAATGCAAATAGTAGCCTTAAACAAAGACTTGAACAGTGTTAAAAATTATTATACAAGGCTTAATGCTTTTGATTCATTCACTGGTCTAAAAACATTTGTATCAAGTAAACTGAGGCACAGGGAGGTTGAGTAGTTGCACAAGATCATAAGGTAAATCCAGAACTGAAACCCAGACATGCTTCAATGGACATGACAGATGATAGCAGTGAGTTTGTTTTATAAATACAAGAGTGACTCCATAAACAGAATTTTATAGAAACCTGTAAACAGAATTGATTTGCCAACTATTTTAACTACTTATAAACTAACTATTATGATGTTGAACTGAGATTGTAATGGGGACAGAAAATAAATGTATAATCTCTATTACTCATACAAACCTGTTCTTGGGGGCTTGTTTCCATCCCCAGTATATAAGCCATGCCTTACAACCTTTCTAATGGGTCTTAAATATAAACTTTCTCTAAACATTTCAGTCACATCAACAGGCTCAAGCCAGTCACTAAATTCGTAGACTAGTGCACAGTATTTCTTTAGGCTGGTAGAGCACAGAGTGAACGGGAGAATAATCTACACATAGTTCTTCTTGGGTGGTCCTGGTCCAGTAGCCTCAGCCGCGCCTGAGAACCTGTTAGAACTGGACCATCTGAGGCCCCACCCCACGTATGGCATCAATCTGCACTTTAACATGGTCTCACAACACTGGACTATAGCTTTGGCTTATATCTGTCATCATAATGAGTTTAGTCTTTCAAAAAGATTAATGCCTGGACCCTACTATAAAGAGATTCTGATTTAATTGTGGCGTGGGCACTAGAATATTAAAAACCTTCCCAAGAGAGTCTAATGTGCAGCCACTGGTCCACCGCTCTTTCCCCTAATTATTCTCGTCTTCCTCCTCCTCCCCCCTTCCCGCCATCCTCACTGCCTTTTTCTGGGTCCTCCAAGGGTTGGAGCTATGGACAGAGAGAAGGGCAGAGAGGAAATCCAGCATAGGTGTCGCTAGGAGTGACCGATTCCAAGGGGATTCTCAGTCTCAGCATGTTCTCATGCCAAAATACTCCTCCAATACTCCCTTTCCCTCACCCCCCCAGCCCCTCTGAACTCACTCCGTCCTGGGAATGCTACCCTTCACCTGGCCCACACTTAGAATCTCTCTTAGGGAACACCTCTAGCCTCTTGTGCCTAAGGTAGCCCTAACCCCCTTTATGGCCAAAGTCTCTTTGAGATAGTATCCAGAATGTTGCACTGCATAATGCACATCTGGTCCCCAGAAAAACAGCTGTGCTGCTCAAAGAGAGCCTGGTGAATGCTGACATCTCTCTTCAATATGATGGCAGGGCAGCAATTTCCCGTGGTCCCAGTGCTGTTTAGTGTTCGACATCAGGGATGTACCAGTCCCTTTGCTTAGTAGCTCTGGGGGCAAATATCAACATGGCTCTTTCTAGGCTTTGGTTGAAGGCAAGCACCCCCATGATTCTATGTTGGCAGTGAAAATAATCTAGAAGATGGTAGTGTGTGCAGGACGGGAGGTATCATTGCAAACCACACTCACCAAGAAAAAAATCATCTCCTCCCTCTTACTTTACACTTTCAAATAGGCAAGGTTTGCCATTTCACAATGTCTCATTTCACATTTGTGTGTCCTCTGTCAGTTGCCAATTAACTCTTTCTATTGTGCATAGGAGGGTAACTGGCCCCTATGGTCTGGCTTGGAACCTCAGGGACCTCAGCTGAAACTGAGCCATAACACTTCCAAACCAGTGACATCAAGACATTAAAGAAGGGAGGACTGTGGTTATTAAAAGCCTTTTTAGCACTGATAAAGTAACAGGGAAGTGAGGACACCACAGTTTAAATATGGGAAGAAAAATATACCATAAGGAACACTGTAAGTGGCACAACATTACAGGCATTTCAATTAAAGTCTAGAATTAAGGAAAACATCTAGTGCAATTGCTCAGCATAATTTTTAAGTTCTAATGAATCCTATATGACAAGAATTAAATAAACAGCATAATCATTGGAAAAAATGATAATCAGTTGCCAGGGATGATAGTCCTATAAACCAAAAAATAAAACAAGTGTAGGAAAAAAAAAAAACAACCATGAATATTAATACTTAGTAAATAACTAAAGTTAAGTACTCCACTTGGAAACCAGTTTTTTAAACTGTGTTGTATTTACACATATGTACTCATCATTAAACAAAACAAGTTTGAATTATTTAGAAATGACGTGTCCATAATATACGAAAGGAATCGTTACTGAATATATAAATATGTATGCAAATGGAGGCATCAATGTTGATTAATTGTAAAATTTAGTACTGTTAAATTATTTTTAAAAATTTTACACAAATTGATCTTAACATTCATATTGAAGACAGAATAGTTAAAAAATCGAACACTGGAAAATATGGTCAGGAACTTGCTTTGACAGATATTGAAATATACTATAAATATGTTGTAATTAAATCACAATGAAACTGCCATCATCAGATCCTATGGAATTGCCCTAAGGACAGAAGAATAAAAAGTGAAAAACAAAAAACTAGAAAGCTTAGAATCTATAAAAGAGGAGGGGCCAAGATGGTGGAACAGCATGGAAGTTTTTTGTTTGTTTGTTTTTTGCATCTCTCTTCCCTGAAATGCAGGCAGATCAACACTAAACCATCTTGCACACCTAGAACACTGATTTGAGGATTAACACAACAATCTGCACTACCTGAGCCACAGAACTCGGCAGGTACGCAGTGCAGAGAGGTGAACTGGGGGAAAGAGAAGCTATGGAGGGTAAGGAGTTGTTTTTGCTTGGGGAGAGACAGGGTGGGAGAGTAGAGGAAAAGCACCACCCCCAGCAAGGTGGTCATTCAAAACAGAAGGAGAGATTAAGTTTCCCAAACAAAAATTAATGGAGTTTCTGACCACTAAACCAGCCCTGCAAGACATTTTAAGGGGAACTCTGAGGGGAGAAAAGATGGGGGTGTGGGGTGGGGAACCAGCAAAAGCAAAAGCAACAAAGACTAGAAAAGACAAGAGAACACAACTAGAAATTTCAACTCTGCAGGCAACACAATGGCAATAAATTAATATCTTTCACTACTCACTCTAAATGTCAATGGTGTAAACGCTCCAATCAAAAGACATAGGGTAACAGAATGGATAAGAAAACTAGATCAGTCTATATGCTGTTTACAAGAGACCTACTTTAGACCTGAAGACACCTTCAGATTGAAAGTAGAGAACCCTCTACCATGCTAATGGTCACCAAAAGAAAGCTGTAGAAGCTTATTTATATCAGACAATCTAGAATTTAAAATAAAGACCATAACAAGAGATGAAGAAGGGCATTGTATCATAATTAAGGGGTCTATCCACCAAGACCTAACAATTGAAAACATCTGTGCTCCAAATGTGGTAACACCCAAATATATAAGTCAATTAATTACAAACATAAAGAAACTCATTGATAATAATACCATAATAGTAGGGGACTTCAACATCCCACTTACAGCAATGGACAGATCATCTGAACAGAAAATTAACAGGGAAACAATGGCTTTGAATGACACACTGGACCGGATAGACTTAACAGATGTATTCAGAGTATTTCATCTTAAAGCAGGGAAATACATATTCTTCTCAAGTGCACATGGGACATTCTCCAGAACAGAACACATACTGGCACACAAATAATCCCTCAAAAAGATCGAGATCGTACCAGGCATATTTTCAGACCACAACACTATGAAACTCAAAATCAACCACAAGAAAAAACTTGTAAAGACAACAAATACTTGGAGACTAAAGAACATTCTACCAAAGAATGAATGGGCTAACCAAGAAATCAAAGAGGAAATTAAAAAGTACAAGGAAGCCAATGAAAATGATAACACCACAGCCCAAATCCTCTGGGATGCAGCAAAGTCAATCATAAGAGGGAAGTATATAGCAATCCAGGTCTTCCTAAAGAAAAAAGGTCTCAGATGCACAACGTAACCTTACACACAGAGCAAATAAAACCCCAAACCAGCAGAAGACATGAAATAATAAAGATTATAGCAGAAATCAATGCTATCAAAATAAAACAAAAAAATAAAAACAGAACAGATCAATGAAATAAGCTGGTTCTTTGAAAGAATTACAAAATTAATAAACACCTTGCCAGTTTGATCAAAAAGGAAAAGGAAAGGACTCAAATAAATAAGATCAAGAATGAAAGAGGAGAGATCACAACCAACAATGCAGAAATACAAACAACAATAAGAGATTATGAGCAATTATACGCCAATTAAATGGGCAATCTGGAAGAAATGGACAAATCCCTAGAAACATATAAACTACCAAAACTCAAACAGGAAGAAACAGAAAATTTGAACAGACCCATAAACCAGTAAAGGAACAGAATTTGTAATCAAAAATCTCCCAAAAAAATCAAGAGTCCAGGGCTAGATGGCTTTCCAGGAGAATTCTACCAAATATTTAAAGAAGATTTAACACTTATTCTCTTGAAGCTGTTCCAAACCACAGAAATGGAAGGAAAACTTCCAAACTCTATGAAGCTAGCATTACCTTGATTCCAAAACCAGAAAACGACCCCACTAACAAGGAGAACTATAGACCAATTTCTTTGATGAACATGGATGCAGAAATCCTCAACAAAGTACTAGCCTACCGGATCCAACAATACATTAAAAGAATTATTCACCACGACCAAGTGGGATGTGTACCTGGGATGTAGGACTAGTCAATATCCACAAAACAATCAATGTGATACAGCACATCAATAAAAGAAAGGACAAGAACCACATGATCCTCTCAATAGATGCAGAGAAAGCATTTGACAAAATACAGCATCTTTTCTTGATAAAGACCCTCAAGAAAGCAGGGATAGAAGGATCATACCTCTAGATCATAAAAGCCATATATGAAAGACCCAACACTAATATCATCCTCAGTGGGGAAAAACTGAGAGCTTTCCCCTTAAGGTCAGGAACAAGACAGGGATGTCCACTCTTGCCACTGTTACTCAACATAGTATTGGAAGCCTTAGCCTCAGCCATCAGAAAACACAAGACAATAAAAGGCATCCAAATCAGCCAGGAAAAGGTCAAACTTTCACTCTTCACAGATGACATGATACTCTATATCTATATTTTTTGGTGGAAAAGATTCCACCAAAAAACTGCTAGAACTGATCCATGAATTCAGCAAAGTCACAGGATGTAAAATTAACACACAGAAATCAGTTTCATTCCTATACACCAACAATGAAGTAACAGAAAGGGAACTCAAGGAATTGATCCCATTTACAATTGCACCAAAAACCATAAAATGCCTAGAATAAACATAACCAAAGAGGTGAAAAATCTACACAGTGAAAACTATAGAAAGCTTATGAAAGAAATTGAAGACACACACATAAAAAGGAAAAGGATCCAATGCCCCTGGATTGGAAGAACAAACATTGTTAAAATGCCGATTCTACCCAAAGCAATCTACATATTCAATGCAATCCCTATCAAAATAACACCAGCATTCTTCACAGAGCTAGAACAAACAATCCTAAAATTTGTATGGAACCAGAAAAGACCCCAAACAGTCAAAGCAATCTTGGAAAAGAAAACCGAAGTTGGAGGCATCACATTCGCAGCCTTCAAGCTGTATTACAGAGATGTAATCATCAAGATAGTAAGGTACTGGCACAAAAACAGACACTCGGATCAGTGCAACAGAATAGAGAACCCAGAAATGGACTCACTAATGTATGGCCAACTACTTTGACAAAGCAGGAAAGAATATCCAATGGAATAAAGACAGTCCCTTCACCTAATGGCGCTGGGAAAATTGGACAGCAACGTGCAGAAAAATGAACCTGGACCACTTTCTCACACCATACACAAAAAATAAACTCAAAATGGATCTCCTAGAGGAGAAAGCAGGCAAGAACCTCTTTGACCTTGGCCGCAGCAACTTCTTACTCAACCCATCTCCAGAAACAAGGGAAACAGAAAGCAAAAATGAACAAGTGGTACCTCATCCAAATAAAAAGCTTCTGCACAGTGAAAGAAACAATCATCAAAACTAAAAGGCAACCGATGGAATGGGAGAAGATATTTGCAAACGACATATCAGATAAAGGGTTAGTATCCAAAGTCTATAAAGAAATTATCAAACACCCCAAAAACAATCCAGTGAAGAAATGGGCAAAAGACATGAATAGACACTTCTCCAAAGAAGACATCCAGATGGCCAACTGACACATGAAAAAATGCTCAGCGTCACTCATCATCAGGGAAATACAAATCAAAACCACAATGAGATATCACTTCACACCTGTCAGAATGGCTACCATTAACAACTCAGGCAACAACCAATGTTGGTGAGGATGCAGAGAACAAGGATCTCTGTTGCACTGCTGGTGGGAATGCAAACGGGTGCAGCCACTCTGGAAAATCATATGGAGTTTCCTCAAAAAATTAAAAATAGAAGTACTCTACGACCCAGCAATTGCACTACTAGGTATTTATCCAAAGGACACAGGAATGCTGTTTTGAGGGGGCACATGCACCCCAATGTTTATAGCAGCTCTATCAACAATAGCCAAAGTATGGAAAGAGCCCAAATGTCCATCGATGGATGAATGGATAAAGAAGATGTGATGTGTGTATATATACATATATATATTCTGTGGGGTGTGTATATGTATACGTGTATATGTGTATACATACACATACATGTATACACATATACATACACACACACACACACCACAGAATATTACTTAGCAATCAAGAAGAATGAAATCTTGCCATTTTCAACTATGTGGATGGAACTGGAGGGTATTATGCTAAGTGAAAGTAGTCAGAGAAAGGTAAGTATCACAACTTTACTCATATGAGGAATTTAAGATACAAGAGAGAGACTGATCTGTAACCTTTCTCATACCATTCTTTCCAGGGTTTGGAACCCAGAATGTCTAACATTAATTTCAGACAATACACTGGAGATCTTATTTTCCTAGAAAAATTTATAGATCCCTGGAATAATCTGATTTTTGAAAGTTGAGTAGAAATTGCCTGAAAATTCATTTGTGCTCATTGCTTTAGTGGTGATAACGTTTTTATCTACTCATTTTATCTATATAAAGCTCAGACTTCCTCATGCTGTCTGCTTTTTGGGCCAGAATTTGTCCATTTTCCTAGTATTATAAATAGAGGAGCTTATGTATTTAGATTCTCATTTTTAAAACTCACCTGCATTTATGTTCTGTTAATTTTTAGTATCGTTTATTCATGTCTTAGCTCTTTCCTCTGGGCTTTTGGGTCATATTTTAATTGTAGCTGAGAAGAGATACTACACTTGATCTTAGCCAAAAGATGGAGTCTATAACATTATAATTACTTTGAATAGTGACAAATGGTAACTAGGCTTTTAATAGGAATCCTTTTGAAATGTCTAAAAAAATATCAAATCACTAGGACCTATGACTGGCTTTTGTATATTAATTATACTTAAATATAAAAACAGGTAAGTTACTCTTCTATATTGCCTAATATTTATCTATTCTTAGATTCTTGCAGTAACCCAAACGTGGTTATGACAGTTTATGCAGACGTTTCTTCTTGTACTATTATTGCTTCATTATGGTCTTGTCTTTTTATTGCTTCTGTTTTTATTTCTGGTTTTAATGGTTATATGATGGTCAGCCATAATATGTTTAGCCTTTCTCTTTCTCTAACAAAAGTAAGTATATAAAATGGCCCTTGAACATTTTTTCAACCTCCAAGTTTTGGCATGTAACATTTTCATTATCATTCGGTCTTACAGATTTTAAATTCCCATTTTCATTAATAAAGCCTACTTGTGGTACTACTGTATTTCTTCAAGGGCATCCTGCAGAAAGCTACTTAAAAACTGTAATTAAAAACCAATAGACCAGCTCAACTTTGTAGGAGAAAATGTCTTCACTTTCCTACTTTTGCTGGATACACTATTCAAAGTTGTCTTTTGATCTCCATTGTTTGAGAAAATTGTTACCAATCTATTTCTTAAGTGGACTTAACCTTCCTACTGATGTTTTTAAGGTCTTTACTTTGGTGCTCCAGTTTCATGGCGATGTGTCTAAATGTACATTTTTTATCCCTCTTGCTTGTTACATGTTGTGCTTAGTATACCAGTGGATTCTGGTCTCTAAGAAGTTCTGGAAATTTCTCAAGCACTATTTCCCCAATTCCCTTTCCTCTATTCTTTTTCCCTCCGGAAACTCTCATTAGATTTAAGTTTGATCTTCTCATTCCATCCTCTTGTTTTTCAACTACTCTTCCAAATTTGTTAGCTCATTGTCACTCTGAAGCTTATCCTGATTTTTTCCAAAATGTTTACTAATACTCTTTCTGGTCTAAAAATGTTATGTTTGCCTCTGTGTGATCCCTGGAGGTCTGACCTGGCACTGTACTGATTAACATTCTGTGAATTCTCTTGAATGACTATGGGAATCCCAGAGAAGCTAACTTCACTTTGCTGTGGGCCTAAAGCTTAAGGTCCTAATCCCTTCGCTGAAAAGGATCAATGCCTCAAAGACATCCCTCACTTCAGCATTTACTTAACCCCGTCCCTGAAAAAATCTGTCGTTTCTTCCTTTTACGAGTGAGAGAGGGCATTCTCTTTACTTCTTTAGGAGACTGGATATGCCATGAAGAGTATGTCTTACAGTTTATCTGAGATCTAATTGTACTGCAGTGGGAGTTCCTTCAGGATATTTAGGAATACTGCTAGAAACAAAGCCTTTTGAAAACAGATGAAGTCTATGGGTAAAGCTTCAATTTTTGTTGATAGAGGGTGCTGGGTCACAGAACAATACCACTTTCTCTGCTTTCAAAATTATTGTAGAAAGATTCTTCATCTTTTGTAGTCCCTAATCATTCAGAGTCTGATAAAAGTGAGTGCTCTTAGGTCTACAAAACGTGCAAACACATATGATTGATATTTTGCCTATAATTTCACAGGGGTTGCAGACACGTGAAACCTATCCATGGACCTTGGTGAATCCAGGTTAAGAGATTCGCTAAGGGGCAACCTATGAAGTTTATAAGATTATCATGAATTGATGAATGTATGAGGAGATACAGTGTCAGTGTTCAGGAACACACCTATTCCCCACCCACCCCACCCCCACCGTTTCCTTCAGCATTTCTTTCAAGGTAAATCAGAGTCCAAGAACTTTGATTCTGTACTCATTAATATGGTTAAATTGGCTTTTCTATTTATGATAATTTAAGAAAAAGCAATTACATCCCTCAGGGAGTTATGCCATTAACAGTCAAAGTCATGCAGATTCTTAGCCCCATTTTAGTACTGGGATTCAAAAGCTATAATCGTAGCATTTAAGAGAAAAAAGGGGGGAGGGGGAGGGGGCAGGCAACAAAGATAGTTTCCTTGCTTTCCTAATGGATAGCCTTCCATTTGGCCAAAACTATTGTGCTACCATTAGGAGGCTGATAAATATTTCCTTTGCAAGGGCTTTCATAATCGAGATAGCAGGGAATAGGCCAATGCAGGACGGAACAGATAGAAGTTACTGAAACAGTATGTAGTTATTATCAGGAGAGGAAGAGCAGAGCTGATGCCAGAAGGGTCCCTTAGAAGACTAGCGCCATAATCAACCCAGTCACTGAATCAATGTCCACAGAAGAACATCAGCTCTCATTTGTAGAGCTACCAATTGGAGGTGTTACAAGGGATGTGCAATTGCTAACAGAATACTAGAGCTAGTGGGTGGTTTACTGTGTATGTAGATCAGAGTGAATTCAAGACTACTTCTAAAATAGCACTGTCCATAACTCACCTGCATTCCAATACATCTTTTCACAATGGCAAGTGTTTCACAGCAACCTCAAAGACCCAAGGCCTTTCCACTTAGTTAAGAGGGGAGACCTCTGGAGTTGGAACACCAAAGTTTAATTCCTGACTTCCCTACCTCAGGACTTCTGGATTTGACAAAGTAGGCAATTAGACAGGAGCTGGAGGCAAGGACAGTAATATGCCTGAGGGCAGAACATCCCAACCTCGTGGCTTCCAAGGCCCAGGGGGTTAGGAGCCACAGGTGCAAAGCTGTGGCTCTCTTCTTTCACCTCTGCCCCAGGATAACTGCTAGACTCATTGTCACTGATTTGCATTGCAGTTAGAGCCCCTCCTCCGGAAAGCTGCCATGACAGTACAAACAAACCTTGTAGGGTACAAACCTTGTAGGGTCAAAAAACAAAATACAAAAAGGAAAGAAAACCCTCCCAACCTGTAGGAGGAATTCCCCCAAGTGATTAGAAGCAGCCTCCTTTAGAGAACACTCTGTCCATGATACAAAAAACCAGCTCACGTGAAAGGAAAGCCCCACCACCACTCCCCCATAGCCTCAGGGCAGTTACCATCCTCTGGGATGGCCCTCTCCCCCACCTTGAGAGTGTACTTTTGCCTTAATAAACTGCTTTATGCTTGCTACTTTCCTTCTGGCTGTCTTTATTCGAGCGTGGATCCTCACGTGCATCTTTTCATGGGGAACCCAAGAACAGAGACCTCTATTCACATAACACAGACTCTCCCACCTATGGTAATAGATTCACCAGCATTTCTGACATTACAATGCTTCAGTCTGCATCAGAACTACAATGGTAAGTATATGGATATATAAAGGTTTCTGCAAAGATTAATAATGGTAATTATGGAAAATTCTTACATAGTAGCTGGCTTGTAAACAACATTCAGTAAATGTAATCTACTAGTTTATCATCAGTACTGATTTTACCATACTAACTCTACAAATGCACTGTAAATGTTTGTAAGCATTATAAATTATTTTAGTGGCTGACCCAGCCTCCAGCACGGGGATCTTGGTCAGCATCCAGATGTATCTATATCATATCTTCAGCCATTATCTAAATAGGAACAGGATATGTAATTAGGATAGAGCAGGAGAGAGAAATGATTCCCCCTGAGGATCAAGAGACTGAACCCTTTGAATAATCAAGTATAAGGGCAATAGAGAATCCAGTCAGGGAAGGCCAAAGAGAAACTGAGCTCGGTGTGGAATCATGAATCACACAAATGTGTCAAGAGCTTGGGGAAGGTAGTACAACTATAGCATTATCTATAGAAGCAGATGTATTTATCAACAATAGTTTCTCATTTGTGTATCTGAGCATGAATTCTTGGGAGGGGGGCCTAGTTGGCTCAGTCTGTTAAGCATCCAACTCCTGGTTCCAGCTCAGGTCGTGATCTCATGGTTTTGGTAGTTCAAGTGCTGCATTAGCTCTGTTAGCACAGAGCCTACTTGGGATTCTCTCTCTCCTACTCTTTGCTCCTCCCTTTCTGTGTCTCTCTCAAAATAAACTTAAAGTTATATTTAAAAAAATGGAATGTTCATGAAACACACTTCATTCATCTTAAACAACTTTCTCACTAAGAATCGACTACTCTATTCTCTTCCTACAAGCGGTGACCTAAACGGGCAGAGTTAAGCATGGCCAGCATGGAAATCCCACCTATGGACCAATGCCAAAGGGTTCATTATATTGTATGACAAGAATTCATTGTCTTTAGCCAACAACAAATAATCTTAAATCACAGACCAGCCATAAAACGCACAAGAGAGATATTAACTGTAGAGAACAAACAAAATCCCTTAGTTAATACTTTGGGCAATGGAAGGATCCTCCTATGAAGCAGAACTAAAAAGTAATAGCTACGTGAGGATTCAGGAGCTTATGGTAGAGAGCTAGGAAAAGACTACTAAGATCCATACTCACAAACAAGGGACTCAAGTTGTTTTTAAAGGAACTTGGGCAACTCATCTGCCTTCTGAAAATAGAGCAAGAAACGTTCTCCACAAAGTGTGAGGTTCCTCTGTCTTTCGTATTTCTAATTCCAGGCAGCATGCCGTCTGCTCTAAAGAGCAAGAAAGCAAACGCCAAGCTTTAATCAGACGGTATGGACTGCGTGGGACTTTCAGATCGCTTGCCCATGCCTGACTGTGTCATGAAGGCTCCCATCAGATTATCAGTGCCTGTGTCTACCTTCTGCCGGGAGGGGAAGGCTGCAAGACACTGAAAATGAGCACCAATTCCAGGTTAGCTTAACATTCTTTTTCTACCTTCATTAAAAAAGGTAACAATTTCAATCTAATTCTATAATGAAACTGGGAATTAGAATCCTTATACTGTTGAGCCAACCCTTCTCAACAGTCAAGTTTTGTTCCCCCTCTGATTTTATCTTAGTAACACTGATGGCCCAAGGCTATCTGAGGAATGGCAACAACAACAACACACCAAATACTATTAACAGCTTAAATCCTCCTGAACCCTTAAAAGCTGCCTTTTAACAAGGATCTTTGTTTTTGAAAATGCTCGAGCAGGAATCATTTTTAACCACAAAGTATTTTACTCTTTTCTTTGTAATCAGAGAAGTACAATTTCACTCATTTACATGAAGGCTTGAAACTTCTGGTTCCCCATAGCACTTGATTTTGAAATATAAGGGTATGGATTTGGGGGTGGGGAGATGTGTTATGTCCCCTAATACCTTATATTTCTTGAATCCCAGAGTAATAACTAGGGTTCCTATTGGAATGGAATTTAAACAATTTTTTCCTATTGTCAAAGAAAAATTGCATTGGACAAAGCCTGACAAAGGAAGACTTTATTCAAGACTGTGGCAACAGTGGACAAGACTGACCTCAACTCTGCTGAAACAGAAAGGAGGGCTTTCTACGTGCTGGGATAAAGCAGTAGAAGGCACTGGAGGGAGTTAAGGGAAGTCAGTCAATGTGAGGAGAGCATTTGCACTGGCTGCTAAGCACTTAAGTTAGGCTCCTGCTCCCCAACCCCCAGACGTGAAAACAGGGATCCTTTCTTGAACTTTACATTTCAAAGCAATCACCCCTAGGTGCTTGAGAACAGTCCTGGGTTGTAAAACCTGCAAAAGGTTTTGTAAAACTTTACATCTCAGAAAGGGCAGAGAAAGAATTTACAAGATTTCTTCATTAATTCTTCTAAGAAGAGGGAGATCACTTTGTCTGAGGTTGAGTCCAGAGAAGGGACACTTTAAGGTTGGGGGCAGGGGGATGGTTCTTGATTACTAGAGTCACTTTTAGACAAAAGCAAATCTACTTCAGGTTAACACATGCGATTCTGTGTGGTGACCAGGGAATGAAACAAGCCTCCAAATATTTCGGTCCTTGTTAAATTCAAATGGTGCATGCTTCAGGTGTTTATACAATCTAATTAAAGATATAAGACATAATATATCCTTATCAACCTATTATGAGTTGTGTTCAAAGTGTCGTGTGTGCAGAATACCCTATTCTTCCTTTTAGCCTAGTTCAGGATTTGCCTTTCCCCAGGAAATAGAATCCTCAGTTTAAGAACTGTGCAATCTAATGCAAATCTTTACCTAGGTTTATTCTTTTGTTTCTATTCTACTACATATGGTTTGCAACAGGGAGGATATTTCTAAACAAAGCTATGACTTGAGTGTTCTATAACAAGAAAATCTACATTTAAGTTTACTGTGGCTCTTAAAAATTGCTTTTCTATGCGATTTTTTTTCCAAACAGAAAGCATGAAGCATAATTTACAGCCTTTGAGGTAAGGTTTACACCATCTTCTGATGATTGAACACAGATGCAAGACTTTAAAATTTCCTACGAGTTTTATTTGACCACACCATTTTTCAAGGCCATTTCAATAGATATTTTATGATTGTTACTCCATTTGTATTCAGTGTAATTATTCTGTTTTATAAAGAATTAGAAAAAATCATGAAAATTAGCAAACTGCTAGGACTTCCGGGAAAGAGGGCAGAATAGGAGGACTGGAGGCTCTCACCTCATTGCATGGATACAACTAGGTAATACCCACATCAGTGTAAAGTCACCCAGAAAAATGACTCAGACTGGCAGAATAGACTCACTCTCCATAGCTAAATGCAGAGAGGAGACCATAAGAAAGCACAGAAAAGGGAGAGAGGGCACCTGGGTGGCTCAGGCTTGTTAAGCATCCAACTCAATTTTGGCTCAGGTCATGATCTCATGGTTCATGAGTGCTTGAACCCTGTGTCAGGCTCCATGCTGAGCACAGAGCCCACTAGGAATTCCCTCTGCCTTTGCCCCTCCCCCACTCACAGGCTCACGTGCGCTCGCTCGCTCTCGCGCGCGCTGGCTCTCTCTCTCTCTCATACATATATACACACACATATGTAATCTCAATAAATAAACTTTAAGTAAAAGATAAAGGAAAAAGAGAGAAGAGAGAAAATAGAGACCAGACCCTTCCACCAAGCACCTCAGGCAGGAGAAACTCATAAAAAACCCATAATTTCCCCAAGTTTTCACACTCAGCTGGGCTGAACACATAGAACTTTAAAAATCAGCTGGCTGAGCTCTGGGAGAGTGGGAAGGGCTAGAAGAAACTGAATTCACACCCTTAAAGAGAGAGCACAACAAACAGCCCCATAGAGCTATAGCATTGAAGCAGCAATTTGAACACCACCAGTGGTATATGGAAGTTTTCTTTACAAATCTCAGAGCATGTGCTGGAGGGGCTGGCATCAATGAGAGACTTCAAGAACAAAGAAGCTGGTGGACACCATTTCCCTTCCCCCACCACCCAACCTAGACACACAGACAGCTGCAGAAACCAGCCCAGTGCCAACATGCACTACCTAGTTTGCTAAGGGTGGACCCTCAGCTCGTGTTCTCCTGTGGACATACTGCTCCAATACTTCCTTGGACAGAGCCCATCCAAAGCAGGGCCACAAGCCAGGCAGAATACAAGCAGCCCCAACAGGGACCAGCACCACTCCAAAGTGACTTGTCCCTTGGGGAGAAGGGACAATAGCTACACCCAGGTGTCTGACTGCAGCCTCAGCAGGTTGGGGGCAGACATTGGGTTGGACTGCAAGCCTTCCCACCAACAAATGCTTCTCAGGGGACAAAACAGGGAAACTTCCCTGCAGGTTAGTGCTACTGCAGCTCTGGAAAACGCCCAATTTGACAACTCAAGCCCAGCATGACCCCAGACCATCCCACTAACATGGGGACCAAACCTGCTCCACGGCAAGCAGAGAGTGCCACTGTTAGTGACTGAAAGTAAATGCAGCTCAGCCACAATAGTAGAGGGTGTAACACCCAGGAGACAACTGGAGAAGCACAGGTTCTGGAGAACGGGGAACACTGCACTCCAGGGTACTATAGGACCTCGTCTTCAGAAGGCCACTGCTTTCAAGAGCAGGAGACCTAGCCAACTTTTTAAACCTGTAAACAGACACAGAGAGACAAACCAAGGAGACAGAGGACTAGGTCCCAAATCAAAGAACAGGACAAAATCACAGCAAGAGAGCTACAGGAAACAGAGATAAGTAATTGCCTGATAGAGAATTTAAAGCAATGGTCGTATGGAGAATTTAAAGTAATGGTCATGAAGATACTCACTGGGCTTAAGAGTGCAGGACCTCAATGACACCTTCGACAAAGAGAAAACAAAAACAATCAGATGAAGAACGCCTTAACTGAAATTAAAGGTACACAGATGGAATAAATAGTAGACTGTAAGAAGAATAATAGATCAGCGACCTGGAGGACAGGGTAATGGGAAACAAACTGAACAGGAGAAAAAAAAAACAAAAGGTGAATAGACCTAGGGAACTCAGCAACACCATTAAGCATAGTAATCTTCATGTTATAAGGGACTCAGAAGTAGAAGAGGAAAAAAAAAAAAAAAGGGAGGCAGAAAATTTATTTGAAGAAATAGATGAAAACTTCCAAGATTTGGAGATGGAAATAAATATCCAAATCTAGGAGGCACAGAAAGGCTCCAACAAAACCAACCCATGGAGGTCCATATAAAGACAGGTAGTAATTAAAATGGAAAAAAGTAGTGATAAGAAGAATTTTAAAAGCTGTAACAAAACAGTTACATACAAACTTTGGAGGCCACAGTGGAGTGGCAGGATATATTTAAAGTGCAAAAACAAACAAACAAACAAAAAAAAACCCTACAACCAAGAATAGTCTACCCGGCAAGGCTATCCTTCCGAATGAAAAGAGTTTCCCAAACAAAAGCTAAAGAAGTTCATGAGCACTAAACCAGCCCTACAAAAAATGTTAAAGGGGATTTTGAGTAGAAAGGCCATAAACAGGAATAAGAAAAGCAGCACAAGAGCAGGAAAAACAATTATATCTGTAAAAGTCAGTCAAGGGATTCACAAAAGGATATAAAGTATAGCAATATATAGTGGGGGGGGGGGAGTAAAGAATGAGTTAAAACCATCAACTTAAATGTAGACTGCTACATGAATGATGTTATATGCTAACCTGATATCAAAAACCAGTAAGATCCAAAAAAATATAAAGAGCAAGGAATCCCAGTATATCACTAAAGAAAGCAAGCAACCCCTGAGGATGGAGAGAACTGCAAAACCATCAAACAGGTAAGAAAATGGCACTAAGTAGAGATCAAGAATTACTTCAAATATAAGTGGATTAAATGCTGTAATTGAAGGACATAGAATGACAGGATTAACAAAAATTTTTAAAAAAATACTCATCTACACACTGCCTACAAGAGATTCATTTCAGACCTAAAGACACGTGCAGATCGAAAGCAAAGACATGGGTGAGCATTTATCATACAAATGGCATTAGTGTAAAGAAAGCCAGGATAGCATTTTTGGTATCAGACAAAATGGACTTTAAAACGAAGATATAACGGGGCGCCTGGGTGGCTCAGTCAGTTAAGTGTCTGACTTGGGCTCAGGTCACGATCTCAGTTTGTGAGTTAGAGGGCTCTGTACTGACAGCTCAGCCTGGAACCTTCTTTCAGTCCTGTGTCTCCCTCTGTCTCTCCCTCTCCCCCGCTCATGTTCCTTCTCTCTAAAACAAACATTAAAAAAATTAAAACGAATGTAAGGAGACCAAAAAAAAAAAGACACTAGGTCATCATAAAGGGAACAATCCAACAAGAAGATATAACAATTGTAAATATTTATACACCTAACATGTGAGTGCCCCAATACATAAAGCAGCTAATAGTGTAACTACTAGTAATTAATAATAGTACATGGTGTCCACTATGCTTCAATAAGAGTTGCAGTTCTCTTCACTCTTATGGTTTCTATGAATGTAAAGTCAACAGTATTTTCAAACATATTCTACATAACACATGTATGTGGCAAAGTTTCCAGTTTTCCCTCCTCTCTACTGACCTATAAAATAAATGCTCAAGTTTGCCTTAGATAAAATAATTAACATAATTAAAAATCATATACATATGCTTACTTTTAACATCTTTTGCGTTCTGCTGAAACTTAAAATTTCACATAAGGAACTTGATAAAATGTTTAATTCAGTGCCTTTCTAAATTCACAGATCATCATCCGTGTGCTTTGGCATAATGCTCGAACACCTCTGCAAAGTTGCATCCAGCAGATGTGAGTGTTTAAAATATATTTGTATTTCTCTTGGCAGCCTGCAGTCCCTCACAGACTCTGCCCAAACTTTAAGAAACAGCGAGTGAAATGGGCTCTTACCCTTAAGAGTCAGAACTAGAGGATTGAGCACTTTACACGCGCTCTCAAGTTGGGGGCGGGGGGAAAGCCACATTTTTAATTGATAACAGAGATACATATTAGCTTCCCTGTAGCTTCTCTGCCAAAGCATCAGAAACTGAGCAACCACTTGAGCATCTCGCAGTTCTGGAGTCCAGGAGTAGGCAATGCTGGTGGCCCCAGCGCAGTGCCCTGACACCGGGAGAATGCTTCCCCACCCGCCCTTCCAGCTGCTGGATTGCCGGCAAGTTTGAGGTTCTTGGGATTGCAGTGGCCCCACACTAGCCTCTGCCCTCATCACCACATGAGGTAATGTGTGTCCCTGTCTTCACATGGCCATTTATTTTATAAGAAAACTAATCATATTTGAAGATAGGACTACTGACTCAGAACTTCACCTTAATTGCATTGGCAAGGACCTTATTTCCCAATTTTCATAAATAAAGAATTAAAAATCACTCTTGGATTTTGAGAGTCTAATCCAAGCCCCCCATTGTGATTTATTCTTTTCTTGCCCTCCCCCCTCTTTTTTTGCAGGGGGGGTTGGCCAGATGGGGCTCACATTTCCTTGGTCTCCATTACTGGTCCCTCCTCCCAAACTACACTGACAACCCACTATTCACCACAATTTAAAATACCACTTATATTTTATATTTTTTAAAGGTATAAATCTAACAAGGTATATGTATGCTAAAAACTACATTATTGAAGATTTAAATAAGTCAAGAGGTGTCATGTGTTCAGGGACTGGAAAAAACTAAATGGTCAAGATGTCAATTCTCAAATTTATATGTAGATGTAACATGAATCAAAATCCCAAATTTCTTTATAGGATACATCTTTCTAAAATGTCTATGTAAAGATAAAAAATAATAGAGTAATAATTTGGGGAAATAACATCAATCTACCAGATTTCAAGACTTACTATAAACCATAGTAATCAAGATGTGTGTGTCTATTGCTCCACCAAGACCACACAGTCAATGGAATGGCAGATGACCTGATAATAGAAGTAGGCCCACAGAACTATGCTCAAGTGAGAAATACACAAATGCAATTCAATTTAAAAAAAGATAATCGTTTCAACTGTGAAGATACTGGAACTGAATAGGAAAAACAAGTAAATGAAGCTTGTCTTAAGTCTCACACCTTAGACGATATAATTAACTCAAAATGGATCATGTACTCAAATTGAAAACATCAAAATGAAACATTTAGGGAAAAAATAGAAAATCTTTAGGGGTTAATAGTCAACAAATTACCTTAGACTTGGCACCAAAGCAGAATTCCTAGAAGAAAAAAACCGAGCAGTTGGACCTCTTGAAATTAAAACCCTTAAATCTATAAAAGACCTTGCGAAGAGGATGGAGAAAAGCTACAGACTGGGAAAATTGTTTGCAAACCATGTATCTGACAAAGGACTAGATTTAAAATATATGAAGAGCTCTAAAAACTTCAGCATTAAAAAGTCAACAATCCAATCAGAAAATAAACCACATGAAGAGACATTTCACCCAAGAGGATACACGGATGGCAATAGTCACAAGAAAATGTTTTCAACATCATTAGCCATTAAAGTAAAAATCCAAGTTAAAAGCACCGTGAGATGTCATTACACATCTATCACAAGGGCAAAGATAAAAAGTAATGACAATGCCAATCACTTGTTAGTATGCACAGCGATAAAATATCCCAGAAATTGCACTCCTAGATATTTATCCCAGAAGAACATGAAGACCGAAGTTCACACAGAAACCTACCTGTGAATGTTCATGGAAGAGGAGACAATCCAAATGTCCTCCACTAGGTGAATGGTTAAATTATAAGACATCTTGTACCAAAGAATCTTACTCAGCAAACGGCTAAAACTACTCATGCCCACAATCACTTAGAAACGTCTCCAGAGAATTGTGCTACGTGAAAAAAGCCAAACCTAAGAAGTCAGATAATGTAGGATTTGATTAAAATAACGTTCATTCAATGGCCAAGTTCTAGAAACTAAGGATAGTCCAGTAGTTGCCAGAGGTTAAGAACAGGGTGGAGGCAAGGGTGAGCATGACTATAGCAGGACAACATGAAGGATCTCCGTGGTAATCCAAATATTCTGGATCTTAACTATATCAGTGCTCACATCTAGATAGGCTATTATCTAGATATGCTATTATTGTCCTATAGTTTTGCAACTGTTGTCTTTGGAAAAGCTGGATAAATGGTACATAGGCTCTCTTTCTCATTATACATAAATATATAATTATCTCAAAATTTCAAAAATATTTAAAAAAAAAACTTGCCTTCTTCTTCTTTCAATAAATGACCTTAATATACCCCCCCCCCCAGCTACACACACTAGACACTCCTGCACTTCCTTGTCATCTTTACATTTAAATCCATCACCAAACTACACGTAGCAGCTAGGTATCCATGCTTCCCATTCTCCCTCTACCTTCATGCTCGGAGCCTGTCCAAGCCCTTTTCTATTTTACCAACTATCACATAATCTTGTGACAACACTCTCAATCTCTAATATTCTCTAATCCCCTTGCTTCTCTAGATCGTTCTTAAGGACATTTTAACTTACAAATACAAATACTATGTCTATGCACACAAACTGCACATCATTTAGCTGGGAAAATGGACATCTTGGGATTCTTCTCTGCATAGTTTTATTTCATTTCCCTTTTATTTGGTGCTTAAACCTTTTCAAACCCCATCTTCTGAGCAGTATGTCTCTGAATGCTTAATGTTACCTGTCACCTGGTGACCTCATGCCCACTCACTGGTGCTCAGCTGGCCAAAAAGTCTTGCCTGAACTTTGTTCATTATATTTTATGTATTTCTATTTGCTTCATCCATTAAATCATGAGCTTCACAGTACATGATGTAATACATGCCTAGTAAATTTTAGTATTAATACCATTTTATAGCATAATACAATTTTTTATGCTAGCATCTTTATCCCTAATCTTCACAAGAAATCAGCAAGGTGGCTTTTAGCATTTCCATTTTCTACGTGAGAAATCTGGGATCAAAGAGGTGAAGTAATTTACCAACTTCTCGGAGCTAGCAAGTACCAAAGTGGAATTGGTTACTTTTAAAAGAGATAGGTTAAAAGTCTTTAGATGAATTCAGTAAGAAGTTACACTTCCTTATATACCTATCATTAGACTACCAAGTCTATTTGCCAGGCTATAGTTATTCTACATTGCCTAGCAATGGCTAGAATGTTAGGTCTTTATCCAATTAAATCCCTAGAACAGCTGGATTTGAAAGAGACTTTGTATTTTTGTTAGCAGAGGGGGAAAAATGTTTTCTACAAAGCAACAACAACAAAAAACAGGTTTATGACATCCAACAATTGTGCTCCTAGGGATTTCCCAGGTACCTAATCAACTGATTTTACAATTAATATCTACCAAAACAAAACAAGCCTGCATGTCAAAAGACTAGAAGCAACCAAGATGTTTACACGTAGGTATATACATCCATACAATGAAATATTGTTCAGCAACACAAATACGTCATTCAAGCTACAAAAACATGCAGGAGCCTTAAATGCATATTTCTAAGTGAAAGATCCAATCTTAAAAGATTATATACTGTATCATTCCAATTATATGACATTTTGGAAAAGGCAAAACTAGAAGACTATATAAAAGATCCATTGTTTCAGGCCTGAGAAGGGTGACTAGGAGAAACCTGGAAAACTTTTAGGGTGGGGATGCTATTTTGTAACATGGTGATGGATACACAACATGAGGCATTTGCCAAAAACACATGGAACTTTCCAAAGAATGAATCTTCCTCCAAATTTTTTTTAATAGTTTATTGCCAAGTTGGTTTCCATATAACACCCAGTGCTCTTCCCCACAAGTGCCCCGCTCCATGACCATCAGGCAAATCTTTAGTGGGGGGAAGCATTGAGATGGAAGGATCCCAGGAAGGAGCACAGACTGTCAAGGGAACTAAGTGTATGACAAATGTACGCGACGGTATCACTGAAAGGGGAGGGGAAACAGCGTGAGCTAAGTGGAAAGGAGTGATGTCTGAAACACTAAGGACAAAAAGGAACTACACACGTAAGTATCTCATTCTAGTTCAAGTTATTTCCAAGAGGATGCTGGTTAAGCAATCTGACGGCCCTATACCCGGATACTGGAATTGAACTATTCCTGGAAAGCAGATGATAAGAGGGAGGACTGTCACTGCAGCAGAGGGAATTTAGACACAGGAGTGGAGGGGGCTGAACAATGCCTGTGGTAACACAGCACATGTTTAGCTTAATGCAGATACACTGCTGTACAGAAATCTACAGCTAGATGTGTGTTTACGTGGGTTCGGATAGATGTAGGCATTTCCTCATTCTGCCAGAGGAGAGGGCCTACGAGAAACAACAGCTGGGTAGCAACAAGCCCATCAAGCACTCAGCACCAGATTTCTGATACCATTTCTCAAAAAACAAGGAACCCCACTCCCTGGAGAAACGGCTACAGGCCTGGGGCAGAAAATACATTTACAGGTATGTACACATACATGTTCATGGCTTAGTAAACACATATATTTCTGTGTTTCATCAGCTTAAAGGCCCCAGGGGAAAAAATGCAATGTAGTAGTAACCACAACAGCCAGGATACAGTCCTTAGTGTCAAATCATTTCATATATAGATCTATATATAGAGAGATAAATATATATGGAGAAATGGCTGGCTCCCAGCTGCAGCAGCAAATATCCAAGAGGAACACGGAGCTTAGAGCCCTGGAAGTGCTCAAAGACAAAAGCCTGACATTGAGGAGGGTTTTATGCCAACAGAACATAGAACCAACTAAAGCAGCCCCAAAGAGCCAAAGCTGGATTAACTGAAGAAAATGGATCAACTAGTATTGGAGTATAACACAAAGTACAAATAAATACCTAAGAGTCTGTAACATTGATCCAAACCAAAACAGGTGATCCCAGTGTAAGCATGAGAAAACAGATCCCAAAAAGGAGGACATTTAACAGTAACTGACTGGAACTCCAGAAGAATTGTCAAGGTCATAAAACAAGGAACATCGGAGAAACAATCACAGCCAAAGAGAGAAAATGAGACAGGTCAACACCACGTAATGTGAGATCATGGATAAGATGACACAAAAGAAGAATATTAGGTAAAACTAAGGAAATCTTAAAAGAGCATGGACTTTAATATTGGTTCATTAAATGCAACAAGTATACCACACTAAAGCAAGATGTTAACTTGGATGTGGGGGTATATGGTAAATCTAGATACTATGATCTCAAATTTTCCTGTAAATCTTTAACTGTTCTAAAAAGATGACGTCTACTAAAAATACAACGATCAATTCAAAACTTTTTTCAAAAAACTAGGTGTTCAGTGCTTTGCTCTTCCGTTTTCTCTTAGAGCTTTCTATAGGAAGTAGACTGTTTAGCATCTCAGTATGTGCCATATTGGTTGCCAATGGTGTTGGACCATGGACTCAGCTGGTTTGAGAATTTCATTAATACGTGTTACTCTGGAGTTCTAGCTTTTGGCTAGGGTGCAAAATGATTCATTCCATGTAGGAAAGTAAAAGTTGAGGTATGAAAATGTCTAAGTATGAACTCGTATTTTATCTCAATAGAAAAAGTATGCCTAATTTTTATAAGAATTACAGTTTAAGTAGATGATGATCAGTATTTTCCCTATGTACTCTGAGTAATTCCAGAGGCAAAGCATTTATCATTCATATCACATCCGTGACCAAGTGGTTTCTCTCAATTCTTCACACTTTCTCCTTGTCATCAAAAGAGGTTTTCCACTCACCACATACCATTTTGCTTTCTGCTCAATCATTAAGTATGGCTCCAAGTATCTAGTCATTTGTAATTAACTCATTCTCATACTACAGTACCCACCTCATTTACACGTGGACATGTGCATTTTTCAATAGAGAAAAGAAACTATCTGTCGACTGAAAAACATCAAAAGGCAGTCATCCTTCAGGGAAAATTTTTTAATTATGTTGCTTAGGTAAAAAACATCCCCTATTTATTATTTTCCTTTGCTTCAAAATATCTACCAGTCATCTTTTATTCAACAATTTTCAATTTTCCCTGATATTAGAATAATTCCATTTAACTTTATGTCCTAGTTGTCTCAAGGCACTAATCAAAATACAAAAAATGACCAATATGTCTTGAGTATGCATATTTTAATTCAAGGTCATCTATGTTCAATCTTAAAATATTTAAGGAGGAATGTTTCAAAAGGCCTCAAATAAATGTTCTACTGTTAAGTACATCATATATGTTAGGAATGTTGCTACAAAATAACCTTCATGTTGTGGTTTTCTGACAGGCAGGCAATCATGTACAAATCACAGTAATTCAGTCATCATAGCCTCCCTCAAGGCATTTCTGAATATATTCAACAACGTTTAAAAGAAAGAAAATGGATAAACACCTTCTAATAGAAAAGTTATTAGATACAAGTAAAAGTAGGAAGCAACTGATAAAAAGTATTGTTAACTCAAAACTCAGTTTCCAAATTTCTCAGGATGATCTTTGCTCACAGTGTGTTCTGACAAGGTATTTGCATATTGCCATGCCTGAGCAAGGAGCCAAGCAAGGGGGGGGTGGGTAAGGTAGAAGGAGGCGGGGAGAAGGGAACCTCAATGAAGGGTGGTCAAAAAAGGGCAGAGGTGGCAATGGAGACCCAGATGGACAACAGCATTCCAGGGCTTTGGAATCACAGCAAATCACAAGTCAGGGACTAATAGGCAAAGGTCAGCCCAAAGAATTCAGTTTGAAACAAAATGGATCAACCCACAGCTACGGTTATGAGCTCAGAAACACACGGGTCCTGGGAATCAAGGTACAGCTACAAGTATCACACGAAAAAACAGAAAAGACTAGGATGCTGGAAAGGGAAGAAAAAAAAAATAGGAAATTCATAGGACCGGAGATCACGGAGGAATGCAGAAGAACTGGTCTGGGGATCAACTGTGCAGACAGGAAGTGGGCTCCTACTTCCTGCCCATGTAAGAGCCATCTTCTCAACTGCAAGCAGGAAGGCCCACACCCAAGCAGAGGAGGAGCAGAAAAGCGGGCACGTTTCGAAGCTTTCCCCAGCAAGGGTTACCATCGAATCTGTAATTCCCTTCATCTCACATACCTAATTACAACGTGACAGAACTCCACTGGACTCGCCAACTAAACCCAACTCAAATGGGAGTTTGAACTCCCATTCCTGTCTTCTCATGTAAGAGCCTTCATGAAATGAAGTTCCTGGATGATGAAAGGCAGTTTGTTCACTGTGCTCTTACTACAGGTTTTGTTGTTTTTTTTTTTTTTAAATCAACAACCCAAATAAATTTTAAGACAATCTGACAAAGTGACTCAGACCAAAGGATAGAAATATGTATGTTGTCCAGAAGGGGACTGAAAAGGAATCCTATGATGTTCTCTAAGCTAAGCAAGTAGGTTTTTTGTTTTTTTTTTTAAACAGATAATTTTCAATTTCCAATGAACTTTGTAAGTTGGAAGACAGGCACTGTTTGCACTCCACAAAGATATTTTCTTGGTCTTTAATGTGTACTAGGAAAGGAATACTCACCGAGCGCTCAAATTTTAGCACATCCCTGTGGTTAGAAGGCTTAAGGAAGACTAAAGTCTTCTACACTCTCCTTAATTCGCAGCACAGCCTCCGGGCACATCACTCATCTGCAATGATTCGCTTCCACATTTCACAAAGAGTATAAAATCCACTGTTTTCCATTGCAAGGCTTTAAAGGTCTGGGGTTCACCATCTCACTGACAATGAATTTACAGAAGCTTACCAAAAAAAAAAAAAAAAAGAAAGAAAGAAAGAAAGAAAAAAAAAAAGAAAGCAGCTCTCCATGCAACACACCTGCCCCACCTTCCAGGGGCTCACAACAGATTCTGTTGTGAACATCTAGAGCCTTGCTCTACCCTCTCATATTCACTTTTTGAATCAAATTGATTATTTCAATAAACATTTATGGGCTGCCTACTATATACCAGACTCTATACAGGTGACTGCCCCCCCACAGCAGCCCTGTGCTTAATCTATTTTTTCAAGTGTCTTAACAGTGGGGACTCTGGGAGCATAGAGACTTTTTGAGGATTCCCAGAAAACTTTCTGGAGGAAACAATATTTAAGCAGAAGTTTAAAAGTAAGAAGGAGTCAGCACCACAGAAATGAGGAGAAAAGATGTTCCAAGTCAGCTGAAACTTAACGTGGTTCATTCTAGCTAGAACAGAGAATTCAATACGAAGCATCGGAAAGGAGAACCAAAAGGCGGTTCTGAATCATGAGGAACCATTTGGTTAACAGCAAGATCAAATAAATAGGCAGACACAGAGTAACCCCCATGTGAGGGCCTGAAAAAAAGATCAGAAATAGACCCTTCCCCCCACCCCCCCGTGCTATCATAGAAAGAAAATATTTTAAGAATGTGAGAAAATGAACAGCAGGTACAAGCGTTTGAATATACAGTCAGATATGGGCCATACCATAAATAATAATGGAACCCTGACCCACAGCCTGTAGCAACCAGCCCAGGAAGCCAAGCCACATCATCTGTACCAGTAAGCCCCATAACGGCCAAGACTCGGTCAGTAACAGCCAGCTTCCCTAATTTTTACCCAAGGCAAATCTCCCCTAACAATTCACCCGCTTTTACTTAGCACACATACTGCTTCCCCATGCCAGCAGCCTCCAATCTGCACACCCCTGGAATGTTCCATCTGATTTTTCACTATAAAGCTTCTTTTTGAGTCTCTGTCAAACCCAAGTGATGGGAGTGGACTTCCTTGCTTTAGGAAATTCTAAATAAATAGCTTTTGCCGGTCCTTATTTGGGGGGGCTTTCATCTCCCGAGGCACAACCTTTTTTTTTTTTTTTTTTTTTTTTTTTTTTTAAAGGAGTTTTGGAGGAGAAGAGAAGGAGCACAGAATCTGCCAAGATGGGAGCAGCCAGCTCAAAGATTCCTGCTGAAGAGCTTCTAATCTCTGACAACGGATTAGGGAGATCGCTTTCCTAGGTCACTTAGAGAAGTAGGATGTTCAGAAAGCAAGGCAGGCAAAGATCGTGCCACTGGTTTATCACCACTACTGTGCTGTAAATGTCAGAACACCTCAGGTGGTATAAGGGGGTCTTCCTAGAACCTCATTGGGTTTAGTCTTGACCCTTTCCTTACACAGCATACACAGCCCAGTGATTACGAGTTTGGACTTTATAGGTAGCCCGCGTTCATTGCCTCAGCTTCGCCACATTCTATGTACCTGTTTAAAAATGTCACTTAGTTTCTCTGGGCCTCAAATTCCTCAACTGAAAATGGAGATCATAGCACTGACTTGGAGTTGTTTTCACAATTGATTGCTAATTTGTAAAAGCACTAAGGACACGTAGTAACATTAGTTACTATGTAAGTTATTTCTTAAATGCAATTATTCCCTGGTCTTTAGAGGATTGCTAAACTTCTAGCTCCAGCACAAATAAACCTCCTAAGTCCAAATCAGTACCGGAGAGAGCCAAGCAGCAGACTGCATGTAGCCTTTATGTCTCATTACATAGAGGTACCGAAGAGTAACAAAGCATGGAAAGAGAACACAAAGGATCTTGAGCCATTCACCAGACATACACCTGGTGGCTACGGGAAGGCACGCAGGGCGTCTGTGTAAGCTTCCAGGAACGTCAGGGAGTTACGAGTTTTGTATCTTAACTGTCCTCTGGGGGATCACGGGGCTCTGAATCTCACAATGCCACTACCTTCATCAGCCTGGAGACCAGCACGTTGCTGACGTTCAGCTATTGCCCCATTCACCCTCCAGGACTTAACTCAACTTCCCTTCTGAAATGTCCCACGGGCAACTGACCCATGACAAAAGTCATGCTCCACATCTGTGGAATTGGTTCTATCTGATAGAAAGCACACAGAAGTGGAGAAGAAAACTAAAATCACAATGTTTCCTTGAGGAGCTTTGCTCCATCTCCGTGGGAGACTGCCCTCACCGCTCAAGCAAGGCCAGTGGACAGGACTGGGCAAAACTTCTAAGAGGTACCACTTAGAAAGTGTGTACATGCCAGCGGGAATGTGTCTTGTTGTTATGGTTACTAGTGCAATGAGGCAGTGCCTGGCTTCCCCGGGTTTCAGGATTGCTATTCTAAAGCCACACTCCCACACCTTAATGTCCTGTTCTCAGGTGACAGATGTGACCCAGGCTTCTGTTTCCAGTGCACCTCATTAGCCCAGCTCACAACTTCCCATCTGTACTACAGAATCACACGACAGACTGTCCTGGGTCCCATGCTCCCTTGCCCAGTAAATGCCACACTGAAGCCCCAGGTCACCCATGAAGACACCTGCTGGCCACTCCTTTAACTACTTTCCACCTTCACGCTCAGCTACTCTCTCCAAGTGCTAT
Organism: Cryptoprocta ferox; assembly: GCA_028646485.1. Lineage (NCBI taxonomy): Eukaryota > Metazoa > Chordata > Mammalia > Carnivora > Eupleridae > Cryptoprocta > Cryptoprocta ferox. The sequence goes on along the minus strand of CM053566.1, from coordinate 80,842,269 downwards.
CAACCACCAAATCCATCGATTCTCCATCACTACCACCTCCCCCCCCCCCCCGCCCACATCTTGTAGTAGCTCACCAGTATCCCGGGCTCCCGCATGTATACGCCTCCTCCAGTTTTCTCCACTAGCAACCAGAAGATTACGAAATCAAAATGTAATCTTTCTCTGCTTAAAGAGTATCCTGCTCCTCTTAGCCCCAAGTCCCATGGTATCCTTACCTTGTCCTAAATGGCACCCGACATGAGCTGGCCCCCAGATTTCCTCACCAATCTCTCGTTGCACCTCTGACCTCTCTCACCGGACTTCAGGTATCAGGTCGTCTTTGCATTTCATATCAAGGGCTTTGCACAAGGCGATCTTAATCTCTGAATTGACCTCTGCAACTTTGCCTCTTTTCCAAACGTCTAGTGGCTGCTGAAATGCCACTGACACCGAGAGGACTTGCCCCCCTCACCTTTTTGCTTCACAGGGCTTATTACGGCTGCACTGAAACAACTTCTTGTGCAATTTTTGTCTGATGCCAGTCTCTTCTGCTTGACTGTCAGCCCCCTGAGAGCAACTCCTAGCCTGAACTGGGTGTTTGTTAAAGGGTTAGGGTAATAAATAGGTGAAAGCTATGGAGAAGAAAAAAGTATTTGGACTGAGTCTATCACAGATTATGGAATATTAAGGGTCTGCTTAAAGGATATCTTTTTAAATTCGATACTGCGAAAATGCTCACTTGGTTATCAAGTTCTCCCAGGCACAGAAGGTTAAGAAACTAAGTTTACTAGAACAGCTGACAGATATGTTGCATTCATTTAAGTAAGCCATAGGACAAGTAAACAGCTGCCAGATGTCCGGTGACAGAGCAACCGGGTTTTATGTTAGCGGAGTCCAGCAAGTCTCCCGAGGTATCCTGGGAGAGGACGCTTAGAGGGCAGCACAGGAAGTCAGGTGTCCAACATGGAAGTACCACCTACCGACAACCAACCTCTCCTGGCAAGAGGGTGATTAACATCACATGACAAATGCTCACCTTTCTTTAGACCTCATGCCATTCCAGTGCAGGCTTTGTGAGATTTCTAAGGGAAATTTTAAAACAAGTTTCTGCCTCTTTGATGTCATAACCCCTGAGCCCCTCTCAGAGGATCACAGATGTGAGGGGATGGTGGTGGGGTAGAGAGAGTAGTAATGAACATGGCCAGGCTCGCTAAGTTGTCCCACAGTAGCGTGAACATGCAGTTTTGCAGATCCCCCTTTCCTTTCCTACTCCTCTACTATTTCTTACTTCCATTTTAGGAAAACCTCAGAGAACTCCATCTACCCAGACTATGTAAGCACCTCAAGCAGTCAAGTTATCAAGCTGTTTACATGGCAACGGGAGCTGTCCAAACACCTGAAAAAGCGATCTTAAGTCACAGTGCTATGCTGTAATTCTCTGTGTGAGGGCATGCGGGTAGACATTAAGCAACCTGGCAAGAAAAATCACAAAAGATAATAACGCATTTATGTGACACAGACTGGCTCAAAATTACAGCTGGCAGTAAGACCGCATGGCTCATTTGTGCAATTCTTTAGGGAACTCTCCAAATGCAGGACTGTTATCAGAAGTGAAATAAAAAGTATTCCCACAAATTAATTGCCTAAATATTTTGAAAGTTTGGAAATTCAGAGCAAGTGTTTAAAATAGCTGAGTTAGTGACAATTTTCTCTGGACATCAATGCAGTCTCCAGGTAGCCATCCTCCTAAATAAGAAAGGTTTTTTTTTTATTGGGTCAAAACATGAGGATATTGCTACATGCTTAAGTGTATACTTATTTTATAACATCTTATTTTCCCTTTAGAAATCTATAGAATCAGGAAAGAAGGAGCAGCCTAATCCTTAATCTGTGTTGCACAGAAGAAGTCAGCCACGGGCCTTACATGTAGGTGGCTTACTGGGGAGTGTTGTGGGTTGAACTGTATCCCCCAAAAGATATGTTAAAGTCCTGACCTTATCTGTAAACAGGGTCTCTAAAGATATGATCAAGTTAAAGTCATTAGGGTGGGTCCTCACCCAACAAGATGCCACCCACAGAAGGGAGAGACAAAAAGGCCAACACATACAGAGAAAGAAACTGTGAAGCCACATGGAGACGCCATGTGACAACTGATACAGATACTGTCACCATACACCTGCAAATCTAGGAATACCAAGGGTTGACAACACCACCAGAATCCAAAAGAAAGGCATGGAACAGATTCTCCACTGGAGCCTTCGGAGAGCGCTTGGCTCTGTTGACAAATTGAATTTTGGACTCCTAGCTTTCAGGACTGAGGAGATAACTTTCTGATTTAAGCCACCCAGTTTGCGGTGCTTGGTTATGGCAGCCTTTGAAACTAACACAAGATGTGTGCTCCCAAGGAATACCTACATGGAATTTAGAGCACAATTGGGCAGAGGAAGAAGAAACCATGAGGCAGGCACAACAGGACCTCAGCTAATTGTGCAAGGGACCTGGAGCTGAAAAGGTCCTTCCAAGTTTTTACCAACTGAGGGGAACTGGGCCTTTGTCCTCCTGCACAGACCAAGCCAGTGGACATGGGTCACACCATGATGTAACTGTCTGGCCAGGAATGATGCCCAGAGGGAATCGGCTATGAGCTCTGTTTCTGAAATGACTTTCATCTCTGTTAAATAAGATTTTTATAATGTTGCAACATCCAATATTTCTATCTTTGAAGCTCCGTATTTGTCTTTTTATTGTCTTAATGTAAGATTTTAAGTATCTGTAATGTCAGTAATAGATCACATTTATCTTTTCATCCTCAAATTATACATGTCTGATAGAATTAACAGTTGAATCCCTAAGTTGTCTGTCAAATTTCTATACAATGATATTTCCCCAGTGATTAGTTATACCATAAATACACATATAGATGTCTGTTCCTAAACCATCTATCCTTTCATGAAATCCTGTTTGCATCAATACAGGATTATCATAACTTTATGTAATTTGATTTTGTACCTTAAACAGTTCTTGGGAGAAAGCAAATTCAACTTGCTCATTTTCCAAACGTTCGTTGGGAAATTCATTGTACTCCATTTTTAGATTAGCTTTGTGATATCTGACATCTTCAGGATATTGGCTCTTTCCATTAAAACTTTCTTCGTGAAATTATATAGGTTTCTTAAACATTTTATTGATGCTTTGGATTGTTGTGGTTAACTTTAAGTTGATTCTCCGGTATTAGAGCCTTTGGTTCTGTTATGATATGAATTTTTGTTTTATTTGCTACACATGTGGGAGCTTGGGGGAGAGACAGAGGGAGAGAGAATCGCAAGCAGGCTCCATGCCCACCATGGAGCCCGACGCAGGGCTTGTTCTCATGACCCCGAGATCATGATCTGAGCCAAAATCAAGAGTCAGATACTTAACCTACAGAGCCACCCCGGTGCCCCATCCTTTCATTGTATGAACTTTTGCTATTTTTGTGTATTTGCTAGTTGTCCTTAGTTGGCCAAGACCTTTCTCAGGTGCCTCTGCTTAGACCCTCTTATGAGTAAGGGCTTGAAGATACCTTTCTTCAGTGGGACTCCTCCTCAGCCATTTTCCTCACCCACTCCTCCGCCCACAACCTTCCTTCTTTCCCCAGGTCCATAAAAACGGCCGAGTCCCTTGTTCATGGCTCTCTGGGCAGTTCGGTTTGATACTGATGTGTTACAACACCATGTATCGAAATTGGATGGGTTTTGTTTTGTTTTTAGTTTTTACAAAACCTGAGCACTTCTGTTCTAATGAGGGATCTAAAAATGGTAATTTTTGAAAGCTTAAAATTCCAATTTTACGTTTACTGAATGTTATGTCACCTTTCCTTTTCGCCAGCATACAGTCTTTAAGTATCGATTTTCCAATGTTCTTTATGGCATTAAAACATTTTAACATTTTAACTTATGTTTTTCTATTAATGTTGGGAAACTCAGTATCTGTAATATTCAGCTAAAAAAAGCCAACATACTTTTTAGTTAGCACCTTGGAAGTCTTACTGAAATCTAATTTTCATCCCAGGTGTTTTCTACTACGCTTGGCTGTTTTAAAAATCCTCTCGACCTCAAACCCACGCAGGATCAGAAATTATTTGTTTTTCATAATGATTTAAATCTAGGTGTATCAGTTTCTTTGCCAAATACCCTTTCTTATAACCCATGATATCCTTGGTCTCACTCCTTGTAGGCTTGGTTGTATTCTTATGACTTTGTTTTGTTTTGTTTTTGGGCAAAGTTGATAAGTAAGAGGAAGAACTTCAGATTCAGTGTTTTTTTCTATCTTCCCACACAATTTAAATGATAATTTGCCTGAGCACAGCATTTCAGATGGTCTATAAGCCTGATAAAAATTGGAGAATTGCACAATACAAAATTTGGTGTGTATGGATATGGGCAACAGGAACCCTAGTACATGGTCCCTAGAAAGCAAACCAGTGTAGCCATCCTGGAAAACTGTCTTGCATTACTTAATCAAGTTTTACAAATTAATTATGGCCTACTAACTCCATTTCTAGGCTCGTGTGACACAAATTCTGCTTACATCCGAACAGAGACATGTAGAACTCCTCTACAGCATTAGCTATTGCAGTGGCCAATTAGAGGCAAATGAGGTTACAATAATAGGGCAGTTGTTTAAAATGGTAAATATGCATAATGGAGTAGTATCAAAGGAAAAAAAGTGATGTACACTGGGACACCTGGGTGGCTCAATTGATTAAACGTCCAACTTTAGCTCAGGTCATGATCTCACAGCTCATGGGTTCGCGCCCCAAGTCGGGCTCTGTGCTGACAGCTGAGAGCTTGGAGCCTGCTTTGGATTCTGTGTCTCCCTCTCTCCCTCTCCCTCTCTCTCTCTCTCTCTCTCTCTCTCTCTCTCTCTCTCTCTCTCTCTGCCTCTCCCCCACTCACACTGTGTCTGTCTGTCTCTCTCTCTCAAAACTAAATAAAAACATTTAAAAAATTTATAAAAGTGATGTACCCTGAAAAACTATTTCCTGCTTGCTAAACATGAAAAAAGAATGAGATATAATACAAAGACATTTCTATAAGAATCCCTACTTTCATATAGGCTACCAAGACTAAGTCATGATAGGAAATCTGTGTAGTCCAATGATGAGAGATTCAATGGTAATCAAAAACTTCAGAACAAGGAAAAGTCTAAGACCGACGAGATGACTTCATTAGTGAATTCCACCCAACATTTCAAGGATGAATCCTAATCCTCCTCAAACTACCAAAATTTTAGAAAAGGCAACACACCCAAACTCATTTTATGAGGCTAACATAACCCAGATACTAAAGCCAGATAAGTACACTACAACTACAGAGCAATACTCCTGATGAAAATAGAGGCTAAAATCTCAGTATTAGCAAACCAAATTCAGCCAGTCCGTTAAAAGAATCATACTCAGTAATCAAAGAGGGTCTGAGGCGCAAAAATGGTTCAATACACACACATACACACACACTCAATAAATGGGATACATGACATTAACAGAACCTACAATCTTATGCTCAATTACTAGATGCAGAAAATGCATCTGAAAAAATTCAACATCCATTCAGAACTAAAAACTCTCAACAAGTTGGATACAGAAGTAACAGACTTCAACACAAAGGTTTATAGACAAGCCCACAGCTAGTGTCTGTCCTCTACAATCAGAAACAAAGGTCCCCACTCTCACTATTCTTATTCAACATTAGTACTTGAAGTCCTAGCCAAAGCTATCAGGTAAGATAAAAGGCACCCAAAATGGAAATAAAGTGGTATTTGCTTGCAGATATTACCATATATATCAAAAACCCTAAAAACTCCAGGAAAACAGAAGTAGTCAACAAATTCAGTAAAGCTGCAGGATTTAAAACCTACATAAATCAATACCTATACACAAATGACAAAATATCTTAAAAAGTTAATCCCATTCACAATAGCATCAAAAACAAGTTTAACCAAGGAAATGAAAGATCTGTATGCTGAAAAGTACAAGACTTCAATAGAAGAAACTGAAGAGGACACAAAAAGATAACCCATTTTCAAGAAGAAGAAGATTGTTCAAAGATCCATATCCTCCCCAAAACAATCTATAGATTTATTCAGTGCAATCCCTATCAAAATTCCAATGGCATTTTTCACAAATGCAGAAAAAACAATCCTGAAACTTGTATAGAACCACACAAGACTCTAAACAATGCCATCTTAAAAGGTAACAAAGCTAGAGGCAACACACTTCCTGATTACAAGCTACATTAGAAAGCTATCATACTCAAAACCATATTGCAGTGGCAAACAAAACAAAAACAAAAAAAAAAAAAACAAAAAAAAACCCACCCAGATATAAAAACCAACGGAATAGAGAGCCAAGAAATAAACCCGACATATGGTCAAATAGTACTTGACAAGGAAACTAGAATACTCAATAGGAAAAGCATATTTTTTCCTCATATGAAACGCTTCATTAATTTGCATGTCATCCGTGCACAGGGGCCATGCTAATCTTCTCTGTATCATTCCAATTTTAGTATATGTGCTGCTGAAGTGAACACAAACATAATCTTTTCAATAAATGGTATTGGAAAAACTGGAGAACCACATGCAGAAAAGTGTAACTGAACCCCTTATCTTCTAAGACTCACAGAAATTAACTCTAAATGGATCCAAGACTAAAACCTAATACCTGAAGCCATAAAATTCCTAGAAAAGAACATGGGGGAAAGCACCTTGACATTGGTCTTGGCAATAAGTTTCGATATAACACCAAAAGTACAAGGAGCACAAGCAAAAATTAGCAAGTGGGACTACAAACTAGAAAGCTACTGTACAAAAACAACCAAAAAGCCAATTTATTGAACGGGGGGAAAGTCTGCACATTATTTATCTAAAAGATTAGTATCCAAAATACATTAAGAACCCATATGACTCAGTTACAAAACAAAAACAAAACTGAAAAACAAAAGAATGAGCAAAGAAACTGAACCAAAGAGGACATACAAATGGACAACTAAATACAACTAAAGAAGCTCAAAATCACCAATCAGGGAAATGCAATTCAAAAGCAAAAGGACACATCACCTTGCATCTGTCAGAATGGCTCTATCAGAAAGTAGTATTAGGGTGTGGAGAAAGGGAAACGCTTGTGCTCTGTTAGTGGGAATGTGGTTTATAAAGCTACTGTGGAAAACAGTATGGCGATTCCTCAAAAAGTTAAAAAAAAAAAAAACAATTCTACCATATGATGCAGCAATTCCACTTCTGGGTGTGTATAAGAAGTAAACAAAATCACTATATTGAAAAGCAATACATGCACTCCCATGTTTACTACAGCATTGTTCTCTGTGGCCAAGATATGCAAACACACTAAGTGTCAACGGATGAATGAATGCATAAAGATGTGGTATAGAAATACAACGGAATATTACTCATCCAGGAGAAAAAAAAAAAGTCCGTCATTTGAGACAACATGTATTGACCTTGGGGGCATTATGCCAAGAGAAGTCAGAGAAAGACAAATACTCTATGTTATTTTTACATGGAACCTAAAAAGGCTAAAAAAGGGGAGATGTTAGACAAAGGGTACAAGCTTCCAGTGGGTAGAGGAGTTCTGGAGATCTCATGTACAGCCTGCTGACTACAGCTGACAATACAGTACTCTTTACTTGCAAGTTGCTAAGGCAATAGAACACACATGGTCTTACACCACCACCCCCCCCAAAAAAAAAGGTAATTGTAGGATTCTAGGAGGGAGGAGTTAAGATGGAGGAGCAGCATAGAGACCCTGAGCTTGTCTCATCCCTGAAACGCAGCTAGATCAGCACCAAACCACTTTGAACATCTAGAAAATTGATCTGAGGGTTAACACAACAATCTACATAACCCGAGTCACAGTGCTCGGCAGGTACAAGGTGCAGAGAGGTGAACTGGGGAGAGATAAAGCCGTGGAGGATAAGGAGATATTCTTGCAGAGAGAGGACAGAGAAAAAGAGAAAGGGGGAGAGTGCAGCTCATTGGAATCATGCAAGAAGAGCACTCCCCCAAAAGTAGCTGGAAAAAGAGAAAGTGAAAGAGTGAAAATGCTTGCAGGAGACTAAAACAAGAAATCTGTTTTCCAAAACGACTGATGGGAAAAGTTTCAATACCACCAGGATTCTATGAACAGTGGAGTGCAGTCTGAAGTTCCAGAGCCCAGTGCCTGGCAGTGCTCTGGAAAGGAAGCAGGGCCAAGCCCCAGGAGCAGGCAGTGGAGTCTGAGGGGCCCATGTGCCACATGGAGAGAAGCAGTTCCCCTGCTGAGAGTGCATTTGGTGGAGGCCAAATGGCCTCCCCACAGGCAAAGGTCCCAATGCCTCCAGAGAATAGCCACATTTGCTGGTATTGGGACAAAGATGCCAGGAGTGCTGTCAAACTTGGCCGCAGCTGTGTGTTCTGAATTGCCATAATTTGTGAACCTCTGCTGTTGCACGATCACATGAACGTTTTCCAGGGTGAGCTAGCACCTAGCCATTGCTCAGCAAGACCCTATCCTAGAGTGTCAATGTGGGTCCAAGCCACAGAGGTCTCTGAAGCATGGGGTTTTGCAAAACAACCCCATCAGTTGTAAACTTGTGGAGGGAGGTGCTGCCTGCCAGGCAGACAGCTTGGACACAGAAGTAGGGAATAGATGGAGGTCTGAGACAATGGAGGGGTGCTTGATCACAGGTCAGTGATAGTCCAAACAAAGTTCCTGTGCCAGAGACTAGGGAGGTGGGAGAAGCCATTTCCACCTCTCTCAGACATGGGTGCAGACACACACTACGTGGATCCACCCCAGTAAGCTAAGCAGAACCAACTAGTGGAGAATGGAGCCATTACATCAAACCCCACCCAACTGTGCCCTCCAAGCACATCCCCCCGAAGACCAGCCCAAGCATTCCACCTGCTTAGTATATAGACTATAGAATGCTTCATAGTTTCAGTTCAAGGGAAACTGGATGTAAACTCATTTGAATTTCATTCTGTTTGCTGGTTCACGCATTTCTTCCTTTTTGCTTCTGTTTTTGCTTAAATGGTTTTTTCTTCTTCATTCTTCAATACAATTTTATTTTTACAAATAAATACAAATTTTTATTTTTAATTATTCTATTTCATTTTATTCTATTGTATTTTTTTTAATTTAGAAAAAGTTTCTTTCCTTTTCCCCCTATGCCATCAAACTTCTTTTAGCAAGCAGACCAAAACACACCTAGGATCTAGCTTCCTTTGATTTATTTTTTTTAATTTTTATTTTTACTTTATTTTTTCTTCCTCCAAAATGACAAAATGAAGGAATTCATGCCAAAAGAATGACGAGGAAGAAATGAAAGCTAGGGGCTTAATCAACACAGATATAAAATGTCTGAACTAGAATTAAGAACTATGATAGTAAAAATACTAGCTGAGGTTGGAAAAAAGCATAGAATTCCTTTATGCAGAGATAAAAGAAAATCTAATCAGAATGAAATTTGTAATTCTACAACTGAGATGCAATCTTAAAAGGAAGCAGAGCAGCAAATCAGCCAATTAGAAGATGGAGAATAATGAAGCAGAAAAAAAGAGGGAAACAAAAGTCAAAGAGCATGATGCAAGACAGAGAACTCAGTGACTTATTAAAAAGGAATAATATCTGAATCATAGGAGTCCCATGAGGTTAAGGAGAGAAAAAATGGGCAGAGGTTTATGTGAGCAAATTATAGCAGGAAAACTTTCCTAATCTGGGGAAGGACACAGACATCAAAATCCAAGCAGCACAGAGAACTCCTATTAGATTCACCAAAACCCAACCATCACCAAGGCAGATCATAGGCAAATTCACAAAATACACAGACAAGGAAAGAATTATGAAAGCAGGAAGGGAAAAAGAAGTCCTTAACCTGTAAGGGAAGACAGATCAGTTTTGCAGGAGACCTTTCCACAGAAACTTGGCAGGCCAGAAAGGAGAGACAGGATATATTCAACATGGTGAATCAGAAAAATACGGAGCCAAGAATTAATTATCCAGCAAGTTTGTCACTCAAAACAGAAGGAGAGAGAAAGAGTTTCCCAAACAAAAACTAAAGGGAATTCATGACCATTAAACCAGTCATGCAAGAAATTTTAAGGGGGACCCTCTGAATGGAGAAAAGAAACAACAAAAAAAGATCAAAAGCAACAAAGACTAGAAAAGACCAAAGGACATCACCAGAAACACAACTCTAGAGGCAACACAATGGAACTAAATTCATATCTTTCAATACTCCTCTAAATGTAAATCAACTAAATGCTCCAATTAAAAGACACAGTGTATTAAAATGGAAAAGAAAAGAAGACCCATCTATACGCTGTTTACAACAGACTCTTTTTAGACCTAAAGACACCTGCAGATTGAAAGTAAGGAAATGGAGAACCATCTATCATGCTAATGGTCATCAACAGAAAGCCAAAGTAGCCATACTTATATCAGACAACCTAGGTTTTAAAAATAAAAAGATTGGAACAGGAGATGAAGAAGGGCATTATATCATAATTAAGGGGTCTATCCACCAAGAAGATCTAACAATTGTAAGTATTTATGCCAACATGAAAGCACCCAAATATCTAAATTAATCACAAACATAAAGAAACTCATTGATAATAATACCATAATAGTAAGGGACTTCAATACCCCACTCACAGCAATGGATAGATGTTCTAAGCAGAAAATCAACAAGGAAACAATGGCTTTGAATGACACACTGGACCAGATGGACTTAACAGATATATTCAAAACATTTCATCCTAAAGCAGAATACACATTCTTCTCCAATGCAGATAGAACATTCTGCAGAATAGATCACATACTGGGACACAAATCTGCCCTTAACGAGTACAAAAAACATTGAGATCATACCATGCATATTTTCAGATCACAACACTATGAAACTCAAAATCAACCACAAGAAAAAAATTGGAAAGACCATGAATACTTGGAGACTAAAAAATATCCTACTAAAGAATGAATGGGCTAACCAAGAAATTGGAAATTAAAAAGTAATGGAAGACAAAGAAAATGATAATACCACAGCCCAAAATCTCTGAGATGCAACAACGGGTCATAAGAGGGAAGTATATAGCAATCCAGGCTTTTCTAAAGAAGGAATAAAGGTCTCAAATACACAACCTACTCTTACCTCTAATGGAGCTAGAAAAGGAACATCAAATAAAGCCTAATAAAGAGGAGAGAATCAATGATACTGAAATAACAACCACCAAAAAAAAGTAGAATATATCATTGAAACCAGGAGCTGGTTCTTTGAAAGAATTAACAAAATTGGTAAACTGCTAGCAAGATTGATCAAAAAGAAAAAGAACCCAAATAAAATCACGAATGAAAAAGGAGACCACAACCAACACTGCAGAGATACAAACCATCATAGAGAATTATGAGCAAATTATATGTCAACAAATTGGGCAATATGGAGGTACTAGACAAATTCCTAGAAACATATAAACTACCAAAAGTGAAGAAATATAAAATTTTAGCAGACCCATAGCCAGTCAAGAAATTGAATCAGTAATCAAAAACAAACAAACAAGAGTCCAGGGCTGGATGGCTTTCCAGGAGACTTCAACCAAACATTTAAAGAAGAGTTAACATCTATTATTTTGATGCTGTTCCAAAAAAAATAAATAAAATAAGATAAATGGAAAGAAAATGTCTAAACTCATTCTATGAGGCTAACACTATCTTGATTCCAAAACTATACAAAGACCCCACTAAAAAGGAGAACTACAATTTCCCTGATTAACATGAGTGCAAAAATTCCCAACAAGATACTAGCCAACTGTATCCAACAATACAATAAAATAATTATTCACCACAACCAAGTGGGATTTATTCCTGGGATGCAGGACTGGATCAATATCTGCAAATCAATATGATACATCACATTAATAAAAGGGTAAAAATCCACATGATCCTCTCAATAGATGCAGAGAAAGCAGGTGAAACACGGCATCTTCTTGAAAATAACCCTCAAGAAAGTAGGGATAGAAGTATCATAACTCAACATCTTAAAAGGTCCTATATGAAAAACCAACCACCAAGATCATCCTCAATGGGGAAAAGCTGAGAACTTTCCCTCTAAGGTCAGGAACAGACAAGGATGTCCACTCTCACCACTGTTATTCAACAGAGTGCTGGAAGTCCTAGCCTCAGCAATCAGACAACACAAGGAAATAAAAGGCATCCCAATCAGCAAAGTCAAACTTTCACTCTTCACAGACAACACGATACCCTATGTGCAAAACCCAAAGAACTCCCCCCAAAAAATGCTAAAACTGATCCATGAACTCAACAAAATCACAGGATGTAAAAAGCAATATACAGAAATCAGTTGCATTTCTTTACACCAATAATGAAGCAGCAGAATGAGCCATCAAGGAACCAACTCCATTTACATTAGCACCAAAACCCCTCAAATGCCTAGGAATAAATCTAATTAAAAGGTGAAAAATCTATATCCTGACAACCATAGAAAGCTCACGAAAGAGAGTGAAGACGACACATAAAAATGGAAAAATATTCTATGCTCACAGATAGGAAGAACAAATATTGTTAAAATGCCGATACTACCCAAAGCAATCTACATACTCAATGCAACCTCTACCAAAATAACACCAGCATTCTTCAAAGAACTAGAACAAACAATCCTAAGATTTGTATGGAACCAGAAAAGACCTCAAATAGCCAAAGTAATCCTGAAAAGGAAAATCAAAGCTGCAGCAATCACAATTCCAGACTTCAAGCCGTAGTACAAAGCTGTAATCATCAAGACAGTATGGTACTGCCACAGAAACAGACACACAGAGGGATGGATAGAACAGAGAACCTGAAATTGACCCACAAAACGTATGGCCAACTAATATTTGACAAAGAAAGAAAGTATATCCAATGGACACAAGACAGTCTCTTCACCAAATGGTGTTGGGACAACTGGACAGCAACATGAAGAATGAACCTGGACCAATTTCGTACACCATACACAAAAATAAATACCAAATCGGTGAGAGACCTAAATGAAAGATACGAAGCCATCAAAATTCTAGAGGAAAAAACATGCGACAGCCTCTTTGACCTTGGACACAGCAACTTCTTACTTGACACGTCTCCAGAGTGAAGGGAAACAAAACCAAAAATAAATTACTGGGACCTCATCAAGATACAAAGCTTGAGCACAGAAAAGGAAACTATCAGCAAAACTAAGAGGCAACCAATGGAATGGGAGAAGATACTTGCAAACAGCATATCAGATAAAGGGTTAGTATCCAGATCTATAAAGAACTTATCAAACTCAGCATCCAAAAAACAAATAATCCAATGAAGAAATGGACAAAAGACATGAAAAGACATCCAGATGGTTAACAGACGCATGAAAAAAAGCTCAACATCAATCATCAGGAAAACACAAATCAAAACCACTAGGAGATACCACCTCACACCTGTCAGAATGGCTAGAATTAACTCAGGCAACAACAGATGTTGGCAAGGATGTGGAGAAAGGGGAACTCTCTTACACTGTTGGTGGGAATGCAAACTGGTGTAGCCACTCGAAAACAGTATGGAGGTTACTCAAACTAAACAGAACTACCCTATAACCCAGCAATTGCACTACTGGGGTATATATCCAAAGGATACAGAAGTGCAGATTTGAAGGGGCACAGCACTGCTATAAACATTGGGATGCATATCAACAATAGCCAAAGTGTGGGAAGAACCCAAATGTCTGTCCACTGATGAACAGATAAAGATATGGTGTGTGTGTGTGTGTGTGTGTGTGTGTGTGTGTGTGTCTCCCTCTCTCTCCCTCTCTCTCTGTCTCACACACACACACAATTGAATATTACCCGGTGATCAAAAAGAATGAAATCTTGCCATTTGCAACAACATGGATGGAACTAGAGGTATTCTAGTAAGCAAAGTCAGTCAGAGAAAGACAAATACCATAAATTCCACATATCTGTGAAAATGTAAGAAACCAAACAGATTAATATAAGGAAAGGAAACAAAAATAACATAAAAAGAGGGGGAGACAAACCATAAGAGTTTCTTAAATATAGAGAATGGAGGATTCCTTGCAGAGTGCTGGGAGGGGGGATGGGCTAAATGGGCAACAGGCATTAAGGTGGGCACTTGTTGGGATGAGCACTGAATGTAATATGTAAATGATGAATCACTAAATTATATTCTTGATATTACACTCTGTTAACTAGCTTAAATTTAAGTTTTAAAAAAATGTTGCACATTTCTACAGTTAATGTCAATTTTATCTCAGGACTAGAATAATGAGATTTCAAAAACAAGTTCTTAGACATTTGTCAATTCCACTCTTGAAAGATTTTATTAATACATTGCTTTTTATTAATTTGTTCCTCCTGCTTATAACCCTTTAAGGTCACTAACAGGGGATTAAGGAATAATCTTCATAAAGTCACTTATAGGGGATTATAAAATAATCCTCACAAAGTCACTTATAGGGGATTACAGAAGTATATATCCTTCATTTAAAAATCTTTGGGAGGAAAAAAAAACCACTAAAATTTATAAGAGTTCTTAAAGAAGGCTCAGTATATTGTTATATCTGTGTCCAAATTTTCTTTTTAATCTAATATTAAATATTAGTAAATATTTTAAAGCTGGAGACATGTAGAACAGATATAGGTAAATACAGAACTATAATATGCAAACAATAAATGTTTATGCATTCAGTTATTTCCCTTTGAAGACCTCATTATAAACAGACATATGGCGAGACGAAAGATTAATTGTGACCAATTACTTGGGAATGTGCTATGTGTGCTTCAAGAAAAAAAAAAAAAACGTGTACGAATAATCTTGAGATGAGCAGTTAGGGAATAGAGGACTACAATTCCTCCCTCTACTTTTAAAACCATATTTATTCCAACTTCATTTTAAAATAAATGGTATTTAGTTCTTCCTATATGACAAGCATGGATGGATGCTAGCCAAACATGAATTCATTTCAAACAGAACTTATCAGTTACAAGTAATTTTCAGTCATTTAGAAAACACACAGTATCACACATCATGAAAATTTGCTTCTTCGCAGATACGTAATTAAATAGCAAAAGAAAATTGTTCACCACATTTGTAATGTTTTGAAGAGGAAATCAGAGCAAAATAGTTTAAAATGTTAAAACTAAGAAACGGTCAAAGGATAGAAGTGGATCCAGGGAACTCTCAAGCGCTCTGTCACAATCTCTGCAGGAGAAGCTTTCTCCCCAAGACCCTTCCCTCTAACGTGGCAACTAAAACTACCCCACAGCCTGCCATTTTCACTACCAGGTTTCACTTTGCTCCCCAAAACAACACAGCAGACACAATGTATATGGCAATCCAACACAGCAATTAAGAATATCCTGTAGAGCCCCGTGTGTCATTTGGACACGCTTTGGTTTTTAACCCAAGTGAAATCAGAAGCATTGAAGGATTTAAGCAGAGAAATGAAATGACCCGAGCTGCATTATTAAGGGATCAGTGGTGGATCCGAGAATTAGAAGATAGTGGGCAAAGGCAGAAGCAAGGAGACCAAGCAAGAGATGGGGATTTGGAGTGTGGCAGTTCAGGCAGCAAGTGGCAGACTTCCATCTCCAACGTCAGAAGCTCCTGCTCAACCAGCTCCTACACTTACTGAAGTTCAGATCCCTGTGACAAATCCCTTGATAGAAGAGAGAAGATGGAGAGGTGGAGTAAGAAAAAAAAAAAATGTGTCCTAGGGTTTCCATTTCTGATTGGATCCTGACTGGTACAGGTTGTGAGGTAACTAAGGTTTGAGCAAAATTTACTAAAAGTAAAATAATCTAATCACTGACTTGTTGGGAGTGAGCAGGTCTACAGGAGATGGAAGGATTAGGCAGTTATGGATGGATGGTTAGCTTTTATCAAGATTGCTAATGTGAGAGAGGCAGCCAGTGTGCATGGAAAAGGCGGTCCCTCCCTAGCTGAATCTAATGTCTGATCCTACAGTATATTCAGTAACATCTATTGGAGTGTTGGATAGAGAATCAAAAGGGAATGAGGAAATAAACATTTTTTTAAGTTTATTTGAGACAGAGACAGACACACACAATCCCAAGCAGGCTCTACTCTGTCAGGGGGAGAAAAAAAAAAAAAAAAACAGTGCAGGGCTCTATCTCACAAGCTAGGAGATCATGACCTAAACCAAAATCAGGAGTTGGACATTCAACCAACTGAGCCAACCAAGCATCCTGACCATCAACACTAAGAGAAGTACCAGGGGGGAAAAATGGGATCCAAGACCCAGAAGCCAGAACTTAAAGATAGAAGGAACAGTGGACAGTGTCAGAAGATTTAAATAAGAGACTGAAATTCCCCTTCTAGATTTAATAATTAGGAAGTTATTAATGACTTAGTAGCAGTGTACATGATTACTTTTATTAGTGACAGGTGATGAACAGTCCCCCAAATGGAGATCAGGGTGTCATAATTTTGTGTGCATTACATAAAATGTTGAGGAAAGGATCTCCAAAACTATGGCTGATAGTTCTGTACTTACCCTGGAGATCAGCACGGTGCAAAACACAATGTGCTCAACAAACACTTTGGAGACTGTCTTTGTAACCCTTGGCCTGTTCCTTTGCTCCTCGGCCATGCTTTTGCTCTCCGGTTGTTCATGGCTCTCACTTCCCACATATTCTACTTCTGAGCCTTGATCTTACCTTTCTCTACTTGTAGGTTCTCTTCCAATGTCTGAAACTGTATTTCACCGGTGGATATTCCAATTTCAATACAGACACTTCAAGATCTACAGAGAACTTCAAGAATGGTCTTCCTACAATTTTTTTTCACTTGCCCTCCAGGGTCCATCATTTTACTTCATAAGCGTTAGTGACCACTCCAGTTCCAGAGTTCAAACCTTTCCTAATGGAGTACTAGGCAAGAGAGACTTAAAATACACTTACGGTAAATTCTGAATTGTTTTTATGGGCTGGAGATTAAGAACAGCAAATATTTTAAATATGTGTACTATGTACCAGAAACCATTGTAAATATTTTATACCTATTACCTCATTTACTCCTAACTCTGAGGAATCATGGATTCCTCCAATTAGAGATTAACACACTGAAGAACAGAAAGGTTCAATAACCTTTCCCAAATTCATACGACTAACAACTGAAAAGTCTTTCTGACTCCAAGACCTGAGATATATATGGACATGTCTATTTACATGTACATCAAATAAGGTAACCATCTTGTCGTTCATGAATACACATAAATCATGGAAAAGCAACCTAGAGCACCAGTGAAATTTCTATTCTGGTACAAGTAGACTTTTTTTTTTTTTGGTCCTCAGAAACACGGCTCAATTTTCTGTGGAGGGAAAAACCAGCCCACATTTTTTAGGCAAGTTAACTTTGATCACAATCTTTGGTACCCTCAAAAAGGTAGTCATTTTAGAAGATGAAATCTGAACAGTAACCAAAACTTTCTGGGTTACAAAAAAAAATCTCCAATTAGTTACCAAATTTTTTGCAATTCCCAAGATAATACATTTGCGTTAGATCAAAATTTATTACACCTAACAAAATGGTGTTTGAGCAAAGACAGAACAAGGCAGGCACAAGAAATGTGGAGTGAATAGGTTCTCAAAAGGAAAATTGGTTAGCAAAGTAACATGGGAGGATAAAATTGCCTCTTGGAAACAAAGCAAAAGAAATCAAAGGTTCCCTCTGGGAAAATTGGAAAAGGATGGATGGTATCTCCTCACAGTTTTCAGAGAAAACAGGAAACCCAAACACACAACTGCCTTGATTCTTATCCACGGTTGCAGCCCACGACCCAGAAAGGGGAAGTGGCCGTCATGACAAGGACATGGGTGCTTATTCTTAGAGACCGGCCTCAGTGCTCCATCCCTCCCTACCAACCCAGGACCGCCCCACAGACAGAGGCAAATGAAAATGTGACTAATTAGAGACACCAACAGGGCCCAGAGATAATCATTTGATTAAAAGCAGAGAGATAGGATCCTTTAGGCTAATCTTCAACAGCTTATAACAGGATAACACGTTAAGTAAAACTACTCCCTAACACTATTGTTCGGGTTTAAAAATGCTTTCCTCCAGGTTGCTGAGGGTACAGGAGGTTTGGAGAAAGTGAAACAGGCTTTATTTTGGAGGAAGGAACAAGGTTACTTGAGAACGGGGATGCAAACATTGACACTATGCCAGAGGCTTCCATCAGTCAAGTATGACCATCAGTGTTCTGAAGGTAAAAAGCACTGGGAAAGCATGCATTAGAAGAATGGATAGAGTTGGCACAAATTTAAAAATCAAAACTTGGCAGAAAAAAGGGGGGAGGTGTCTACACAGGAAGCACCTAGTTTTGACCACAAGGGGCCATTCCTTTCTGGCTATTGTGCAACCAGCCGACAGTGCTGAAGGTATGCCCACAACGAGGACAGGTGAGGGGACACCCGGATGCCTCCCTGATCCCACAGGGAGTGTGAGCCTTCCACTGATACATACAGTGCTATGTGCAAAGCGGGGAGACCAGAGCTGGGCTCTCTGCATCTCAAACCATTAGCCCCAGAAGGGGATCGATCATCCCTCAAGCATCCTCCCCAACACCATGGAAGGAAATGTTTGCTTGGCCCTATTTCCTATTTCCACATCATCTTTGTGGAACAAACGTCTTTAAAAAATGCCCCATCCAGAGCACACCATGCCTCTAAATACTGCAGTTCACACACACCCTTACGGTTAGCTCACATCCAGCAAGAATCTATGGTCTGTCTTTTGCGGAATAGAATTGCACTGAGAAGTAGCCTCTTAGCCAGAGGCCAGATTGTGCCATGAGGTAGGACCTTACGAATGGGCTCCTGTGAATACAAGTGGGATGAGCCACTTTCTGGTTGGGCCTAAAAATAAATAAATAAATAATGCCCTACACAGTCATGCTCTATGCTTCTCTCTCTCTCTGGCCAGAACACACACCCGCCAGGGCGACCCTGCAAACCATTTATTGAAGATGGCTGAGACCCACATGACAGTGCCAGGACGTCTGCGTGAAGGCAGCAGCCCTGCTGAGCTGGTCAAATCTCCCAATATTTTAAGTCAGCTAGAGAGGTCTATTGTGGTTGAGCCATTCATCACTTGAGGATGAGCTTCCTATTGGACAGAGTCCCCTCGCTGATGAACACCTAGAACAGCAGGGCATCCTAATGCCGGCAGATGGCCTCTGTGCTCGGATGGAAACCGGAGGACCACCGATCATGTGATGGCTCTCATGTGATGCTCTATTCCTGCCTGTTCGGTGGCTGGAACGAGCCGAGAGGACAAAGTGCTGAAGAAATTTAGAAATGCTCAGGGGGGTAATTTCAGAAAGATTAAAATAGCCTAACGGATGAGTAGGTATCCTGCTCCTTCACTGCCGTAAAGGATGGTTATTAAAGCCCACAATTATCATTAAGGACAACTCTGACCCAAGAGAGCTGGTAAAAATCATCTGGGCTTCACTTATAACGATATGGCTGCCTGCACCCCATCGACTTTCCAGAATGACCAATTAGCTCTGTGGAAAATGTAACTGGAGATAAAGATAGAAGCATCACAGTAACATTTGAGAGACGCCTTTCATTTTCTTACAGTTAAATGTCCCTTTTTGTTCCCAGAAACATGCCAGCCATTCAGTCTCAAAGGGAGAGAGGTGATTTCATTGGCATCTTAAAAAAAAAAAAAATGCACTTAGCCACAGGCACAGTGATGTACAATCAGGCTGTCTGACAATGGCTTTTCTCTTGTCATTCCCCAGCTCTTCCCAGTGTCCCTGTTCATCTCATTCAGTTTAATTTGCTTGTCCACACAAGCCCTCTAACCTAGTCCACAAATGAAAAAATAAAGAAACCTCGGTGTGACAGCACAGGGCTGCACACCAGCGCTCTTAAACGGGTGTTTCAGTTTCCAGCAGCTACAGCTGCCGCTAATCCCCAATTCTCTACTCCTGCCAAAGACGCTCCACTTCCTATGATCCCCACGCTTGATCATCAAAACACACAATCCCCCTTTTTGAAATTTTCAGTATCTCCTCCAAAGAACTTTACCATAGGCCACCCTGTCACAAATCTCTGTGGCTTCAAAGACTGACAACTCCCTCAAGAGGGTTTTCTGCTTGATGAAATCCCGTCTGCCTCCAAGTGTAGGCTCTGCGGGCGCTCCTTCCCTTGTTCTGTGCTCCTAGAGCAGTGGCAAGACTGAGTTTAGAATCAGAATTTTGGAGCTTAAAGGATCTTATAAATCATATAGTACAACTCTCTCTGGGGTCTAGAGGTTAAGTGACTTGCTTGAGGTCACCAGATTAAGCAAGGGGAAATCAGATACATTAACCCGAAGCTCTTCGCTTCCCATGCTCCTTTGCCACGCTGTGCCAGAAGGATCCGTGTTAGGAAACTCCACACAGTCTAAAAGATATCAGGTCAAAGACCACTTTTTTGCCTGTTCTGGCCTATTCCCAAGATTAATTAGGGAGTTCCTCATGTAACTCTTGTGTCAGTGAGGCTATAGCTCACTTTATGTGGTTAGATTGGCAAAATTGCTCTTAAATTCAGCTTCCAGCTAGAAATACAGACAAGTCTCAGCACTGGACATTCTGGTGTGTCAACATCAATTGACCACCATACAGGTTGATGACCACTAATGAGTCGAGAAGAAAGGTTATGGTGGGGGCGCCAGAGTGGCTCAATTGGTTAAGCATCTGACTTCGGCCCAGGTCATGATCTCATGGTTTGAGAATTCGAGCCCTACATCAGGCTGACAGTTCAGAGCCCGGAGTCTGCTTTGGATTCTGTGTCTCCCTCTAACTCTGCCCTCTCTCTCTTGCTGATGCTTACTCTCACTCTCTCTCAAAAATAAACATTTACAAATTTTTTTAAAAAGGTTATGGGAAGATTTTTTTTTAATGTAACCGCATCTATTAAAACCACTAAAATCTAAAACACATACTACCAAATGCTCCAGAGGATGTGGAGCAATGGGAATTCTCACTCACTGCTGGTGGGAACGTACAATAGTGCGGCCATTTCGGAAAATGTTTTGGCAGATTCTTCTTACAAAGTTAAACACAGACTTCCCATATGATCCAGCAATCCTACTCCTATTTACCCAAATGAATTCAAAACTTTTGTTCACACAAAAAACTTGCCCATGAATGTTTAGAGCAGCTTTACTCATAATTTCCCAAAATAGGAGAAACCAGGATGTTCAACAGATTAGTGGGAAAAAATGCTACATGTAAATATTCACTGATAAAAAGAAATGATCTGCCAAGCCAGAAGACGACATGGGGGAACCTTACGTATATAGGTCTAAGTGAAAGAAGCCAGTCTGGAAAGGTTATGTACTATATATAGGATTCTAACTATATGAAATTCTGGAAAAGGCAAAGTTACAGAGATAGTACAAAGCTTAGTGATTGCCACAAGTTCAGGGGAGTTCAGAAGGGATGGGTAACTGAAACACAAGTCATTTTTAGGGTGGTGAAATTTGTATGATAATGTAACATTGGATACATGACAAATCTGTCAAAACCCATAGAAAGTACAAAGAATGAACCCTAATCTAGACCATACCTTAGATGTTAGGACATAGTAATATTGGTTCAATTTAAACATACCACACTAATACAAGACATTAATGGGGGAAACTATGTGTTGAGAGAGGGGTAAATGGGAATTATTCCTGCTCAATTTTTCTACAAACATGAAAGGGCTCTTAAAGTCTCTCTTAAAAGTGCAAACACTGCATAGTCAACAAGAAAAGCATTACCAGGCTATGGTTCTTGCTGACAATCTTTCAACTACAAGTTCACTCTTAGTTTGATCCAAGTTAGAGTTCAATCCCCAAGCCTCCTGAATCGCTTATGATTCAACAAATATTTAAGCTTAAGTCACAGTTCTCATGGAGATCACATCCTTATGATAATAGTAGCACCTGTTTATATGCTGCACTACCAGATCCTGTTCAAAATCCTTCACAGGCGTTAATGCAACAAAACTACAAGGAATGGGATTATCAGAACCACCCTTATACAGCTGTGAACACTCAGGCTCAGAGAAGCTGAGTAACTTGCCCACAGCTACAAAGGTGCTGAAATCAGGAGCCAAGACCAGGTCACAGTTCCAAAGTCCTGACTCATAACCACTGCCCCATAACAGATAAAACAAAGCAAGACTTGTGAATCTGGCAAGGGATCACAGTTCTTCCAAGAAAGCCCAAACCACAATGGCAGAAGGAAATCAAAAACCAACAGAATAAAGTTGGGAGCCTCAAGAAACTCACCATCCACTAACAACACACTGTGATTAAGGTCTGTGGGAACCGGAGGGAGACCCACAAGAGATCTTGAGAGGTCAGACATAGAAGGCTTCAGCTAAAAGACCCATGAAGGCAGAATCTGGAGCAGAGAAGACACACATTTGCCACCTGCAAATAGTTTGATCAACCCACCTGAGTATGAGGAAATGGTCCGAGGCTCACCGAGGAAAATATTCCATCCTAGTTGTTAGCACTCCCTGCATCAGCATCACCTGGAAACTTCTTAGGTATGCAAAGGATCAGATCCCACCTCAAATCTGCTGAACCAAACTGAGGATGGAGCCCAGCCACCTCCATGTTAAGAGCCTTCCAGAGGATTCTGATGCATGCTAAATCTTAAGAACTACCATCCTAAGTCATTCTTGAGTGTTTGGGTATCATTTGATCAGAGATGGAAAGCTACCAAAGATTTTCATGAAGGGGAGAGACTTAAGTGTAGCAAGGAAAAATCTTTAAAATGGGATCCCAAGGTTGTTTTAAGAGGCTTTGAAAATATAAAACATTACAGGATCAACTGATTATTTGCATCTCTAAATTGCCAAAAGCTAGCTTGCCTGCTCTTAGTTACCAAAATAGGTACTTTTGGCCAGAACTAGTGCCACAGAGCATCTCCATCTCAGACATGCACAGATACGCAGTTCGCTCCCAGGAAGCTCTGATAGGAGCCCAAATATGTGTAAAACTAGGAAATAAAGTTTTTGGGAATAAATTAAAAGGCAATTTTTCTGTTCCTTTTCATTTATTTCCCCTTTTGAAGTCCCCATGTTAAAGCTGTCTGGCTGGGGACTATATCCATTTTATAATGACTCTATCCTGTTTCAAATCCCAGAGAGGGGCACCTGGGTGGCTTAGTCGGTTAAGTGTCCGACTTTGGCTCAGGTCATGTTCTCATAGCTTATGAGTTTGAGCCCCGTGTCGGGCTCTGTGCTGACAGCTCAGAGCCTGGAGCCTGCTTCAGATTCTGGGTCTCTGTCTCTCGCTCTGTCCCTTTCCTGCTCGCACTCTCTCACAAATAAACATTTTAAAAAATCCTAGAGAGCCCAGACAGGTGGCAGGATTGGTTTTGGGGTGGCAGTGGGGGAAGAGGGATTATGTCATTTACCTCATTTACTCCTTTGGTAAAAAAAAAAAAAAAAAAGGGGTGGGGGGCTTATTTTATTCCTACTGAAGATTTAGCAACTTGGGGCTTTCAACAATCAATTTGCAATAAAACCACCACCTCACAAACTAAGTGTGAGTAAAATATTTTTTAAAAAATGATTCATGATATGAGTAGAAAAAACTATAATTATCCTAAGGGTGGAGTTGAAAAAGTATTACAATCTTCTTCTTGGCAACCATAAATTATATGGAGGGAATTATACACTGCAACTAGGAAAAACATAGCTGAGCAAAATTTTGAGGAAACTATTGTTATCACCATCAAAACTCTGTTCCCATGTATGCGGTTATTAAGCAAATGTCTTAGAAACCTACAGAGAGAGCTCTAGGTTGAGAGGACTCTGGAATGGGGGGGGGGGAGGGGTGCTTTCACATATGGTCTATTCCCATTGGTTTAG
Organism: Cryptoprocta ferox; assembly: GCA_028646485.1. NCBI lineage: Eukaryota > Metazoa > Chordata > Mammalia > Carnivora > Eupleridae > Cryptoprocta > Cryptoprocta ferox. The sequence continues at coordinate 80,818,326 of CM053566.1, read as the reverse complement.
GACTTTTCAGTTTATATGCCTAAAGGATTGCAGGCAAAGGGAAGCATTTATTTACTATAAAGTGATCCATAACAAAAATAAATCCATCACTTTGGTTTATGGGATGTCTAGGAACACCAGAACAGAATGTGCTTTCTTACTGATAAGTTCCATGCCGCCTGTGCCTTCATGGCTGCACCTGTCCAGACACAACACATTCCAGGCACCTGAGAGTCATTTTTCAAAGTCAGTTACTCAAAGTGCAGAAAACTTTAGAACAGATATTAATAATATTTGGTTCCCTTGCCTCTGGCCTGCCTACTAAAGAAACATCAATCCCACGTTCTCCATTTCCACCTAGGGTTTTAAAAATCTATATGCACACTCTACTGGTTTTCTACTTTAATAATTCATTTCCCATGTGAATAGCAAATAAAATAATCTACCATCAAAATAAATGAGGTGGATGATCTACAATAGAACTATTCTTAATCAACCATAAAATAGATTTGATATATTAATACTAAGCAAATAGGATTTTTCTCTGGGAAATAAAATGGAACACTTCCCTGAAATCTTTACTGAATAACACGTCCATTAAGGTAGCTCAAAAAAGCAATTTGTAAATAATTTTAAACTATATTTATTGAGAGATAACTAACCAATTATGTGGAAATAACTTTTTAGGAAAATTAATAATTCAAGAGATGCCCACCCAAAAGTATTTTTTCCTTTTTCCTGGTTATAGAAAATCCAAAACTAGTAACAATCTCTTGGATTACTTTGTTTTTAATAATCCAATGAAAGGAAGTCCTTCAAATTTTAGAGACTGAAAAAACCAACTGATTATTGAAATGTAATTTTGCTGAAGAGTATTGGGTTTTTTTTTTTTATCATTTATTGGACCAGTTCTTATTTATGTTGCATTCAGACATAGGATTCTAACCTACAATTACTTGTGATATATTTAATAGAAGTTATTACTTCTATTAAAAAATTAAGTTTAGCAAATTCAACGTTTAATCAAAAACTCCACAGAATTTCCAAGTGACCAAAAATTCATTAGTGCTCGCTGTGCATTTTATATTTGTTCTACTTTGTTAGAAAGTTCTTCCTCATATTGAGCTCAAATCATTTAAATTTCGATCTACGTGGCTTCTAGTTCCATCACCTGACACTGATGAGTACACTTCATTTTTTTTTTAAGAGTTCTATTTTCTTCTCTCTTCTGCCAACTAATTTTTTTAACCGTTCTTAATGTACCAAACATTTAAACCCCTTTGCATCCCTATCACATAAAAAGAAGTCATTTTTAAAACAATGCCATTAGAATCTGAAAGTACTTTTACATGAGTATTATAAACCATGCCCTGCGTTTGATGCACCAGGTATAGTTTAATTACAGACTCAGACTATCAAAATTAATTCCTATTTTTACAAAAAGCCCCAAATCCTATCTTTCTGCTAGCTTTTAAGCACATTTCCTCATATTGGGCTTAAAGACTTTTTGGTTTTTCAGCGTCTGTAGTTGCTAAGCCTCACCTCCCTCATTAGTACTTTGGTAGGTACAAGTCAGCTCGTTGAAAATGGCTTTGAAACATATATGAAGTGAAAAGGCCACAAACAGGGTTAGGAAAGTGATAAGGCTTGGAAAAATCATGTGAAAAATCACTTTGTCAAAATGTAGTATGAAACAAATATTATACCTCTTAATTTCTGAATTGGAATTTCCATTTTTGAGAAATTGTCCTCAGGAAATATTGAAAGTAAATGCATAAAGATGTGTCTAACAGTAATATTTTAATACCTTTTCAGTGAAAATGAGACTTAAGTACTTTTTTAAGCAGGTACCCACTATAATTACAACTGTTAAAATCAAACACAAATGGAACCCAGACTTAAATTCCCTAAACAAAACCACCTTCATCATATAAGGAAAAACTTAATTTACCTTATTTTTCAAGACAACCCTTGACCTGAGTCACTTAATGCCTCTTTAAATCAAAAGCAAAACTTACCTTAGTCTCCAAAAGTGACATGAAGTAACCACCAGCCAATTCCCTATCCTTAAGAGGACTCTTACAACCAATCACTGAAGAATCAACACTCAATGCCTCCTCACTATATAAGTGGTTTATAACAATACACCTGAGCCCCATTAAATGTTTGGTGTGAAGTCCCCCCATTCACAAATGGTCTTCTTGTGTGCACAATAAGTTTTTGCTAATTACCACCTCTGTGATTCAGTGCTTTTACTTCCATTTCTAAACTTTTGACAACTATATAAAAACACATACGCAAAATTCTAGATGGAAAAATAACAGATGGATTAGTGTTTTTAAGTTATTTTCAACTCCTACAATATTTTGTAATGCTTTTATGACTTAGAACTTTGCCTTTGGAATCACAAGGCTTGCATCAACCCTAGGTGAGGCCAAGTAACTACATATTTTAGACTGTATTTCTTCATCTCTAAAATTGGGATAACACTTATTTCACAGTGTTCCAGTAGGTAAATATTTTTACTTCTCTCAAGTCTAAAATGTTGTATCAGCATTTCTCAATACTGTATCAGCATGACTGAGACTGCTTCCTTGTTTTGTTGTTTTTTCCATAAAGCTACTGCATAAATACAGTGACCCAAAGACCCAATGTTTATTTACCTTCTGTATCCCTTAAGGTCCCAAAGAGCAAAAAGTAAATATAAAGGGAAGCAGAAAATCCATAAGGGAAGCTGGAAAACATGAAACAGAATAGTCCAGGAAAATACAAAACAAACTGATGGAAAAATGAAAAATCTGGAGAAACACCCAAGACAGCCAGGAAAGAGCTCTAGACAAACTTGAGATTCAATAAATAGAGGCCAGGTGTGAACCTCGGGACCATGAGCAGGGTAATTACTGAAAACTTAGGACAGCTGGCCAGGTGGGGGCTGCCCTGCCCGGTTCCTCAAGACCATGGGCAAGGTAATTACTGAAAATATTCACGGCAGCTGGCCAGGTCTGGGGGCTGCCTCGTCCCATTTCTCAGGACCATGGGCAGGGAACTTGGATTTTCAACAGCTGGCTCTCCTCAAGCCTGGGTTATGTGTAGAGAGAAACTTCTTGAATAAAACTTGAGAACCACTCTTCACAGAAACTGGTTTGCCTAGGTAGCAAACTAGTATAGGTGGTAAAGCCCAAAACAGAAGAGCAAAGCTTGAGGAAAAGTCTGGACTTCAGATCAGAAGCTAAATTATGTAACAAAAATGCAGAAGGCCGACTTCCCCAGGAATAACATGCAAAGAAGTGCTCTCTCTGCAGCTCAGAGGGGCCTTTTCTTTGTCAGCTGTGGGATCCACAACCTGGCTCTGCTTTACACCCACACGCACTTGTAAATCACCCCCAATTGGTCCATAGGTGGAAAGCAATGGACTGCTGGGAAAACAGCGCAAAGGAAAAAACCACCCAAGCCGGCTACACTCATCAACCTAAGTTGGGAACAAATTTCAAGGGGCGACCAGCAAGTTTCTGAGGAAAATTATCAGCGTGTGTTAAAAACAAGACAACAGGCCCCGGATGCAGTTGCTTATGTAACCAAGCCCCACATCACCAAACCAAGACTTCCTGCACCTTCTGCTCTCCCAGAAATGGAACCCTAAGCCACTTGGGAATCGCCTGACCAACGCCAGTTAAGTCACCTGTCCCATAGGCTCCTGCCATCCCCTAAAAGAAAGGAACCTTGCAGTACCTATGAATGACTTCCCTCTCCCTCCTCCCTTCGGTTAGAAAAGTCTCCTCTTGCACCCCTCCTCCGAGCTCCTTTTCCCTGCCAGCTTGCATAGAGCTCGGTTTGCTTTGACTTGGCTCAATAAATTGTTAAGATGCTGAATATTTCTCAGCTTATCTTATAATAGTCCTGGTATCAGAAGGAAGCCAAGGATAGGCCCCAAGAGTCCCCAGGAGAAAGAGGCACCCCACCGCCCACCCCACAGGCACCTGCTGAGCCCCGAGCTCACCCCTCTCCTGCTGCAGGGGGTGGGAAGCCCCGCTGGGATGCTGGCACCTCAGCTGCTGTCAGGAGCCTCCAAACCCAAAGCATCTCTGTTTCCCAACTGGCTCCCAAATAGGCCGGAGTCCACCAGCTCGGACTTAAAAACCAGCCCCGTCCAACTTGAAAACCGGACCGGCCTGGGGTTGGACCGGCTCGACTTCTTAACAGGCTTGGGGGGGGGGGGGTGCCGTGGGAGGCCTCAGGTGAGACAGATTTTGTTTTGAGGTTCAACAAGCAGGTTCATTTACCAAAGAGACTCTTGAATTGAGGTGGCCACAGTGGAGAACTTTTAACCATCTTAGCTAAGCGTGTCTATTTGGGAGGTGCCCTAGAGGAAAGGGGGCCCCAAAGAAGAACTCGCCTCAGAGGTTGGAGGGAAAATTGTTTGTCCTCCTGTACTGTTTACGGTGACCACCTCAGTGGGGCACCCGACTCATTCTGGAGCCTGCAGAAGGATCCTGGGGAAAACTGGCAGAGCCAGCAAAGGGCAGAATTCTTACCAAAGTTGGGGCACCTGGGTCGTTCAGTCAGTTAAGCGTTGGACTCTTGATTTCGGCTCAGGTCATGATCTCATGGTTTGTGAGTTTGAGCCCTGCATTGGGCTATGCGCTGACAGTGTGGAGCCTGTTTGAGATTCTCTCTCCCTCTTTCTCTGCCCCTTCCCAGCTCATGCTCTCCCTCTCTCTCAAAATACATAAATAAACTTAAAATAAAAATTCTTACCAAATATAGCTTTCCCAGATCTCTATCTGTGGTCCCTGGTGGAGCAAGAAAGGTCAAATTTCACACTTGTCCTTTCCCTTTCCAATTAAGATTGGCAGAAAAAAAATGTAAGAATTAGATCTTGGATTGTGATGTGTGATCATGTCTTCAGGTGCACTGATTGTCTATCCTTTCTTTCCCAGAGATAGACATCTTTCTGGCTTGTCTCATTTTGTGACCTGTGATGGCTTGGTAATGGTCAGGCTGAGGACCCCCAAAATGTGGCCAGACAGCAGACAGAAATGTGGCCTGCACCCCAGTGGTGGCTCTCACCCTGCTAACTGCGCCAGCTCTCAGGGGAATTGTCCGAGTCATTTATTTTTCTTCTATTGGCTATCTTTGGGAGTGGCTCTGGATTTTTGTTTCCTCAAACAGGAATTACCAAGGGGCATTCAGGATTCAAAATTGGCTTCCTTTGGGGACACCTGGAAGGCTCAGTTGGTTGAGCATCCGACTTCGGCTCAGGTCATGATCCCAGAGTCTGTGGGGTTCGAGGCCCACATCAGGCTCTGTGCTGACAGCTCAGAGCCTGAAGCCTGCTCCAGATTCTATGTTCCTCTCTCTCTCTGCCCCTCCCTGGTTCATGTTCTGTCTCTCTCTCTCTCTCTCTCTCTCTCTCTCTAAGAATAAATAAAATATTAAAAAAAATTTTTAAACAAAACAAAATTAGCTTCCTTTGGCAGAACACTACTGACAATATGAGAGAACCAGCTGCAAACACAATGTCTGCCCAACAAAAACCCCTGCACCCTCTGGACAAAGTTGTTCTTGATAATAGGATAGCCCTTGGTTATCTTGTAGTGGAGCAAGGAGCTGTTTGTACTATTCCCTACATACACCACCTGTTGTGCTTTGGAGAAGTTGAGACTCTGCTACATGAGATTACTGAACAAGACAGATGGCTTTAAAAAGTGACTCCCTTGGGACGCCTGGGTGGCTCAGTTGGTTGACCATCAACACTCAGGCCGTGATCTTGTGGTTCCTGAGTTTGAGCACCGCATGGAGCTCAGCGGCTATCAGTGCAGAGCCTGCTTCGAATCCCTGGATTCTCTGTCCCCCTCTCTCTGCCCTTTCCCTCCATGAGCTTTCTCTCAAAAATAAATAACCATTTTTTTAAGTGACTTCTCCAAGGGAACCTTTCTTTGACTTACTTGTGTCTGATTGCTTTGGGTCTTGGGGACCATGGTCTGAAGTGCACTCAAGACATTGGAAATTACCCTACTTACAATAATCATAGTAATCTCCCTGGTGCCCTGCATCCTCTCAAGAGCTTTAAATGCATGTTTGCAGCTGCTAATCACCTAGAAACGTCTCCCGAAGACTGGAACATCAGAGAAGGAAAAAGAGAATAACCAACTTAAAGAATATGAACTTAGTCTCAAGACCTGTGAATACCACACAGTGATTCAGCCAGAAACTCCAGAGAGGTAGCTGGGAGTAGCACGAATGCCTTAACTTTGATCACCTCTCTCAGTTAGTCTAAGAGTCTGATCAAGAGGGAAAAACTTTTAAAAGACAGCATGCCCAATATGGAGTTGTTTTTGCTAACCCCCACATCACCAAACCGAGACTTAATTACATTTTCAGCTCTCCCAGAAATGGAATCTTAAACCAACCAATGAAGACTCACCTGATCAACACTGGTTAAACCCCTGCCAGCCCCGAAAGGAAAATAATTCTGTAATAACTAACCCACATTTCGGCCTAGAATAACTTCCTTGTTCTCATTCCCTTTTGCTTATAAAAGCCTTTCCTTTTGTACAGCTCCTTGGAGCTCCTCTCTATCTGCCAGACTGGATGGTGCCCAAGTTGACTTTTGCTTAAGTAAACCCTTACCTTTTTGAATCTGCCTCAGATTATCTTTTAACAATGAAACAGGATCAATATTCAATCAGTTCCTCATCCAACAATTAAAACTATGGTTTAGTTTTTTAAACACAAACCGAGATATAGATTTCATTGCATATTTCCATCCAACAAGATCCCCTGATCTAGGCATTCGATCACCTTGTCAGCAAAAGAAATTCAGTCCATCTGATGTGACTTGTTCACAGTGAGCTCTTGTCTGGATCTAGTGTACATCAATTTATGTCTCATACAAGCAAACCTTCCATTCTCTTAATAATATGGGTAAAAATCTTGTCAAATATTAACGTTAAACAAACTGATCTTTACTTTTCTAAACATGACATTCTTCTCTAGAGAAAAATCAAAATAGTGTTGTCTTGACATGATTTCCACATGTCTTCTCCTGTTTTCCACATGTTTCAAAGATGACCGACCTGATTCAGTAATTTCAAGTTTCATTTGCAAATGCCCTTGATAGAGTAAGAAGAAATATGAGACAAAAACCTAACTTTTAAAAAAATATATATTATTTTGGGGGTACCTGGGTGGCTCAGTTGGTTAAGCGCCTGACTCGGTTTTGGCTCAGGTCATGATCTCACGGTTCATTGGTTCAAGCCCCGCACTGGCCTCAGCACTGACAGTGCAGTGGGTGCCTGCTTGGGATTCTCTGTCTTCCTCTCTCTGTCCCTCCCCTGATTGTTCTCTCTTTCTCTCTGTCTCTTCCTCTATGTCTCTCTGTCTCTTCCTCTATGTCTCTCTGTCTCTCTCTCTCAAAAAATAAACTTTAAAAAAAGAAAAGTAACATTTTGTGTATCTGCACAAGAGTTTTATACTTTTATTGTCCATAACAAATCTATGAGTCGAATCTTTTTCTCTCCACTTTTAAGATCAGAAGAATAGAAAAATGCTCAAAGATGTAAGGAACTTCCTAAAGTCCCACAATGAGTGAGTGACAGTCCCATGTTCCAATACATTTCTGTTTGGGGAAGAACAGTCTTCTTTCCATAGTATTTTGGTTTTTATCGAAGTCCTTTAAATACCTTTCTTTGTGTGTGAAAATAACTTAGAAATAAAACAGCAGTTAAAGAGGCCAACCCTTACCATTTCACCAGAAACCCTAATAGCAAGACCTTCCTCATCTCTGAGCAATGAAAAAACCTACAGAGAGAAACAAGTAAGTGAAGAAACGTGTGTTGTGGTTCACATTTTGGTGTCCGTTCATTTCGGGACACAGCCTCCCTTATAGCCTACAATTCTGTACCAGCATCTTCTGTTCAACCTTGAACAGAGAATCCATAACCTCTTCTCAATCTTTTGCACATCCTTTCAGAAATGGAAGTTCTGAGAAAATGGAATTTTCTGGAGAAAACTCAGCTCCTGCACAGACAACCACATTGGTATCTTTGTATACCACACCCTACCCATCACATGGCAGTTAAATAACTGCACACTGACCTGCGTTGCAAGAGGTCAAGCATCTCAAGCTGTTCTTCTCCAAAGACTCGTGCTTTGAAATGGAACTAACATTTTACTTAAGCTTTTGAACTCTGCTGTCATCTAGGAGAGCAAAACACACTAGTTATTCTTAGTGTCTTCTTCCTTGACTTCAGCTTCCTGAAGTTCCCTCACCAACTTCGGTTAGATGGCATTCAGAGAACCAAGGGCAGCCAATTATTTCCTCTGTCTTTGCAGATCTCAAGCTTTATGTATATATACGTAGCACTAAGCATCACCTAGAATGCCTGGTTTTAAAAATCAGTAACTCTCGGGGTGCCTGGGTGGCTCAGTCGGTTAAGCGTCTGACCTTGGCTCAGGTCGTGATTTCATGGTCTGTGAGTCTGAGCCCTGCGTCGGGCTCTGTGCTGACAGCTAGGAGCCTGGAGGCTGCTTCGGATTCTGTGTCTCCCTCTCTCTCTCTGCCCTTCCCCGACTCATGCTCTGTCTCAAAAATAAACAAACATTAAAAATTTTAAAAAATAAGTTTAAAATAAGCAACTTTGGTGCCATATGCACAATGTTTAAAACCTTTGGAATGCCCAAGAACTTGAATTATATAAAGTATATACTGTTAAGATTTTGATGTGGGTGCTGTATATTCACATTTTGAGAAACCATATTCTACCTTATAGAAAATAGAATTTTCAAGATCTGCCAAGATTTTCCCTGATTCTCTACATTTAGCCAAAGAAGAGATCCTAATGCCTAAAGGGTACAGTCTGAGAATCTGCCCCGCATTGCTGTGCACCTGTCAGTGTTACCAGTTTGTTCGCCGGCCATGTAAGTTAAATCATTTTCCTAGAATAACACTTATTTGCAAGTCTATAGTCTCCTGAGATGTTCACTGATACCTGTAATTTTCTGTGCAGTGTAGACATTTTTGACATAAGACCACTCTGCCTTCTCCTTCAGTGATTGTGTGTACAATGCATACACGCCCATCATGGTTGAGACTCGGACCCTGCCAAACAATACTATCTCAGAGCTGAATCCATTCACAAGGACTGAATCACCATTTTTAATTTTGAATTCCATCCCATAAAACTTCATTGACACTAGTGAGAAAATACCTGCTCCCCAGAGTCAAAAGCGTAAGGTCTTTTTCCCAACTCACAATTTACATGTTGCAATTGGGTAGCACAGTACACATTATACAGAACATCACTGAAACAAGGCTCTAGCCAGAACTAGCAGAATCGGTCAGGAGTGACTGTTTTCATGGCAAAGACATCCCCAAACACTATTAATTCTCTATTTCTCTTCCGCTGAACTCCATTCAGTGTTAATGTTAGTAACGCACGCCAATTTTGTGTCAATAACCAACATGATATACAAAAGGAGGGGAATGTTGAGACTATATGGTAACTAGCAGTGCCCGAAGTTGTTTGAGATTAGCATTTTAGTATCCTCTTTATAGAAATATAGAACAAATTATGGAATACTATTGAATGAAATCAAATGTCCAGGAGGCAGGTACTTAGATAAAAATACACTAAAGCCATATGTTTTCGCACAGTGATTTCATGGAAACTTACCTCCCTGCCAGGAATGTTCTGTTTTCATTGATCACTTTATCCACGAATCAAAATGCTGAAGTCACGGAGGTAAATGTGCCCATGTCTGGATTTCTGAATCCTATCTTGTGCCAACTGAGCTCCTCCATCCTTACATGGGAATTCATAGAGAGAGAACTGTACAGAGAGGCTGGGCCAATGTACGTTCCTTTCGTCATCATGAAGCTATTGCCTCATGTCACCAGTTTGATGTCTGAGTGTCACTGCACAATGTCTGCAAAGGCTAAAGGCTGAGGAGTAGCTCAGGCTTAGCAGCTTCCTGGGCTCCCTTCTCCCCCTATACCCTTATCTCCAGGCATCCTCGAGTGTCAAAAATATCCCCCGTAGTCGCATATTAGATCTTCCAGTTATGGCTATTTTTTTAATCTAAAAGTTATGGAGAAAGATCACTTCTAATGTTATAGGGAATGAAAATGGAAGTCCCCACCCATCCACGTCACAGCTTGTCATGAATACATGACCACTTCCATGGGCTCAAATTTGTAGAGTTCTGGATTGTATCTCCTAGATTTAAATTAAACCAAAAAATGGGAGGTTGACTCTAAAAGATGTCTGTCAAGAAATCAAAATTGAAAATAGCATTAATAATGAAAGCATAATTTTACAGAAAAAAAAAAAAAAAAAGTGGCGGGGGCACCTGGGTGGCTCAGTCAGTTAAATGTCTGACTCTTGATTTCAGTTCAGGTCATGGGTTGTGAGATCGAGCCCTGTGCGGAGCTCTGCGCTGGGAGGAGAGTCTGCTTAAGATTCTCTCTCTCTGCCCCTGCCCCACTCATGGTCTCGAGTACTCCCTCTCTCTCTTCCCCTAAAAAGGAGCAAAAAAATATCAGATGTGATCACTCTATTGTCCTAGTACAAGTTCTTCATTTTTATGAATTTAAACACAAAGTTGAAATAATTAACTCTGATAAAAATTAAACCAAAAATGCATCAAGAAAATCATGAATCATTTGTAATATACATATTGGTTAACAATCAATAATTCATCTTAAAAATAAGTATCAAGAAAATGAAAATACCTCCTCAATTTTTCAGCAAGTGATAACAGTGTATCTTATAAAATTTCACTGAGCTTTAATGGTAAATGCTGAGAAGCCTTTTTGGAGCTTCCTTACTTAAAAATCAAAGACAAAACCCTACAAGTTTGGGAAACACTTGTTCTTTTGGATGCATTAAAAATGACTGAAATTATACACGAAAGACAATTTAATAGCAAAATAAAATCCATTCTTGTCAGCAAATATGCTAGAGGACATGGAAAACATCTTTGAAAAATTGAAAGAACAACATTAGAAAAAACTCGAAGTGTGGTAAAACTGTTATGCAGTTGGATGAAAATACAGATGTTGCTAATGCATCAAGCTTATACATCTTAGTATATTACAGATTCCATTTCAATAAAAAACACATTGAAAAGCTCCCTTTTGTGAGTCAATAGAAAGAAATATAAGAGGAGAAGATACAGTCTCAATACTAAATTATTTCTTAAATAAAAACCAATGTTTTATGGAACACATATGTAAGCAGCCATTGATAGAACAGCTGCTCTGGCTGGAACAGAGAGAGAATTCCAGAGGAAGTCTCTGAGCTAGCACCCCAAGTGAATTTTCTTCACTGCATTATTCATAAGCAAGCATTGACAGAAAAAAAAGTACAATGTGTTACAGGACGTCATGGATGTAGCTAATTTTATACAAATGACACCTTTAAAGTGTATTAGAATCATTACAGCATTTGTAGTCAGATGGAAAAAAAATATGACACCCTTTTGTACCAGAGATATCCTAACTATCTTGGGATAAATGACTTCACTGGTTCTCAAATTTCAGTCTTCTGAATTTACTAATCTTATTTGTGAAGACAAGGGGCTAACTGGATATTCTTCCCAGTCAATGTTTATACACACACACACACACACACACACACACACACACATGACTCTTCCCTTTTGATGCAAAGTTGACATTTTAATGAGTGTGAAAATTAACCATTTGTCTAGAAAAACTTACGCTATGCAGGTGATATTTTGAAAACAGTTGTTTAAAAACCACCTGGGCTCTAATCACGGCCTTGCCACTTGCTGGCTGCATGCAATTTGGCAAATTATGGCATCTCCCTGTGTCTCAGGCTTTTATCTGTGAGGGAGATAACAGAACCTAGTTCAGAGGAGTGTAGTCGGGATCTGATGGAATAATTATACGAAAAGCTTAGCCCAGTGCCTAACAAATGGAAGGCATTCATTCAATAAATGTCAGCTGCTGTCAATATCACCCTCATCACCACCATCATCACAGATTTTACAAGTGTAGTTTCCTTGCAATGTGCCAACCTGCCTGAGTGTAACTACGCTGCCCAGAACCCCCTTTCTTGTATGTTTCTGGGCCACGGGGGAGATTCTGAGAGCTTTTGGAGGCTGGAAGGGAGGCAACAGACCTTTGTAGCATATATATGCTCTTTCTGATCTGCTGAATCAGTCCCTTTGTTTAAAGCAGTGGCTGGACCAAGTGCGTGTCTCAGCTACATGAAGAAGGGTGGCAGGCTTTGTAGGATACCCTTGTCACCAACGTCAGAGGCATCAAGAATGAACGCGGGTTTCATTCCATTCAGTCACAGTATTTCAGCTTCTGCTCATGCGATTCCAGCCCCTCACTCTTCTCTTCTGTCTGCCCTGAACCTCAGGCCCCCACTCCAGGCATGGAGATAGAGTACCAAGTCTACTTACCCACCCCTATCATCATGTAAGCCAATTCCAGCACACATACACACACACACACACACACACACAGCAGTCAAATAACTAGCAAAAGAATGAAAAAGGATTCCTCTAATGCTTTGAACTAAATTGGCCCAAAAAAAACCATCACAGGTTTTCTAGGACCAGAGACACAGAGACCTCTCTAATCGGAGGCAACCAAGTGTGTGTGACCTTAATGGAAGGGTAGGAGTGTGTAGTCCGATGTGAGGGGTTAAGGCTGGATGCTAGTGGTTACAGGGTCAAGACAAGCAGAGAGACGAGACCCCCTCACTGCAGGGAAAGCACGGATACTTGCACTCACCATGCCAAGTAGCTTTTGTCTTCACGCAGCACTGCACCCAGTCTTGCCCTGGATTTTATCCATTCTTCAAGAAGGCAGACAGGGGGATTTCCCAGCTTTCCCTACTGCCAAAAAGTCAAAATGAACTTCTCTAGCTGTTTTATTTTTCGTTGCAAACAGAATACCCAGAGAAAATTTAGCCTCATTGTTAAATACTATTGAATATAGTGTTGCCCTTTCCTGATCATTGCTCAGCTATTGTAAGGGATCCGCATGGCTCCTGGAACGAGCCTCCCATGTATTCTATCACCAATTCTCAGAATATTCTTCCATTGTTCAAACTCATGGGCTCCAGGGAAAGGTTTTGGTGGGACTGTTTGCACACCTGTTTGGTCTTGATCTCAGAATTCAGAATTTTTCATACTTCTATAACTCTCTCTCTTTCCTCCTATCCACATTTCTCTACATTAACCATTTCTTCTTCTTACGTTATTTCTTCATGACTCCCAGCATGCTTCAGAGTTAGTACTGGGCACATTCCTGGTAGCTCCTAGGGGATATTTGATTGACAACAGACAGACAAGACTTTTGAGGTGCACTTTTCTTGCGTGGAAGATTTCTGGTGACCATAAAGGAAATGATAAAAGGAGGGAATAGACATTTTATCAAGGAAATATGCTACAAACTATTAAGCCAGATGGAGGAAATGAATGCTCTGTTCCATACAGAGATCACAAAATTGTCATGAGGTGAAGATTTAGTAGTTTGATTGCTGCTTTTAACTATAGCAATTTAAGAAAGGAACAACGCTGCTTCATTATAGTTAAGGACATGAAAGAGTTGGTCAGTACTGTTGCAGCCTCTCCCTTCCTCCTTCCCACCCTTAGGACTATCCTATTGCCTATAATTCACTTCTAAGACTTTGATAGCATCCTCATAATAGTCTCCTCAACAACAGTGCCATTAGAGTTTATTCAAAAAGTCAGATTGGCAGAAACTCTGCAAGAACAGGAACATTCTCTCAAGTATCATAAGCACTATTGGAAAAGATCTGCAATGTCTAGCAAACAATTAAAGCCCCTAAAACAGACTATGCAGCTGCTATTTATTCTCGTTAAGAGATGGGAAAATACAGGTTGAATTACCTTACAGCAAATTAGATGGGAAAGTAGAGAACATAATCATATAATAAAAGACCTCATTAACTCCTCCCATTTTTCAAAATACGCTACCAATTGTCATTCCAGCTTCCAGAACAGATTAAGACTCCAGGGCCAAAGCAGAGATGTTTGCAGAATTAGAAGCAGCATTTTCTCTTTAAATCCACCCTAGATGAAAGTCCAGCTTAGAATGTCCAGAATGAGGTACAAGCAGTGGTCATTACCCTTGGATATTTTTTATACTTTATAAAATATTTCTGAATTTTATAAAGTGTCTCTGCACATCAGGAAGAGTTTCCTTTGTTTTCTTACACTGCCTGAATTTCATCCAGACGTTCCATGTTCAGTATATGAACAGGAGTTGAAGAGGAAACAATTTTCTGTTCAAGATGCTTGAAACACTGAACTGCACTACATCAACTTCATCGTTGATGAAGATATTTCACAATAAAGTACAATATAATTTATTAGTCGTTCAAAGTTCAAGAATTTATTTTGCATAATCCTTTGTCAGTGGACTGTGATTTATTTGGATAGCCCAATTTTAAGGTCACCGTCCACTCTTGAGAACTACCTTTTAAACCCTTTTGTATTAAATCTTAAAGAACATATCGATATTTATATGTTAAACTAACCCTACGATCAAATGGGTATATGAGACGTGTGCTTTGAGAAAGATTCCCTGTAATATATTAATGTAGAGGTCATTTCATTTTCTTTCTTAGGATCTCCTAAGTACGGGTGGCTCTGAGCCATGGAATAAATACTTCCCCCATGACGGTGCCTTTATCTATCAGCTATCTCAGGTTCTGGCCACTCAAAGCATCCATGCAGCACTTACTCTAAGGCTCTGGTCTACAGCTCAATTCTGCTCAGGAATTATGTAGCAAACAGTAACGTAAAGAGCATGTTATCAGAATGGTTTACTGACTCCAGAAAGAGTGGACTTGAATGCTCAGATCCCTGTGACAGTGGAGGGTGCTTGTCTCTCCAAATGTCACTCTCAGATGGATGTTTCTGGCTCATCTCCTTATCTAAAATCTATAGGCATAAAGGACAGATAAAAAATAGGCCCATTAGAATCAATCATTAATCCATCAAATGAAATCCATTAGGAAGTCAACTCATATTTGTCATTCAAAATTTCAACAGAAAGAATGAATTACAAATAAGGTCATCTAATATATGGCATGAGGGAAAAAAGCTAAAAGGGCCATTTCAGGGTTTTTTTAATATACATTTTTCACTTTTTATGAAATGGTATCAAGAACTATACAACGGTGAAGCTGGGTTACTTCTGGATGGAATAAAAGATAAAATGGGAGTTTATTGTTTAACTTTCATTTAGGGTCCAAAGACTTAAATCAAAACAATCAAAAATAATACTTCCCACATTCCAAAATGAAGGGCTAGACCATGTAAGTAAGGCCTGCATGTAAGGGGGTGGAAGCCAGTGATATATTTTTAAATGACTACCCACTCCCCTCCGATGAAAGAAGTTAGAGATTAGAGAAAGAGTTTAAAAAGAATCATCCGTGTTCAGTTAATGCCATTTCATATGCCAATAGACCTTCAACGACCATCCACTTTTCCCATGGACCAGATGATGCTGGCCAGCTGAAGGAGAGGCAAAACCTCAGGTGTCAAAGGAAGACTCAAAAGTGGCCAGAGGAGATGCATTTTGTGGGACCCAGGCAACTTCTGGAAAGACATCTCGAGCATCAGGAGGAGACAGGTGGCATCTCTAAGAAGCTATAACACACCATGAAAGTATCTAAAACCTTCTCTGTCCCTTCCCCTCAAATCTGCCATCAAATGCCCACTTTTTAGCTCCCAGAGGACTCAGAGAGCACAAGTAGCCAGCTGCTAAGAAGAGAAATAAGTAGAAGAGAAGACAGAAGAGATGGATCACATTCCCATTTCAGACTACAGACCTTCCTCAACTAAGGATGGTGTTAAGTCCCCCACAAAACCATCGTGAGTTGAAAATACCATAATGGCGCCTGGGCGGCTCAGTTGGTTAAGCAACCGACTCTTGATTTCAGCTCAGGTCATGATCTCACAGTTTGTGATTTCAATCCCCACGTTGGGCTCTGTGCAAAATACCATAAACTGAAAGTGCACTAAACATGAAACCTACTGAACATCATAGCTTAGCCCAGCCAACCTTAAACAGGACCAGAACATGTATATTAGCCTGCAGTTGGGCAGAACTGTGTAACAGAGAGCCTCTTTGACAACAGAGTGTTGAACCTCTCATGTGATTCACTGAATACTGTACTGAAGGTGAAAAACAGATGTCTGTAGGGGTGCAGAATGGCTGTCACTATGTCACGTTTTGACCCTCATGATCATGTGGCTGCCTAGAGCCCAGCATCGCAAGAGAGGAGCATATCACATATCTCTAGCCCAGGACAAGATCCAAATTCAAAAACCCAAATACAGTTTCTACTGAGAGCGTATGGCTTTCCCAACATCTTAAAGTCGAAGAATCATTAAGTCGAACGATAGCAAGTTGAGGACCATATTGGCGTCCCAGCTGGGGCTGGCCCACTCTGGAAGTGGCCCTGGGCAAACAGACAATAAAATCGCCTTCTGAAATCCCATTGGAAAATTAAATACCCTCTTCTTCCAGAGAAAATATTCAGTAAAGGTCCCAGGACAGGGTAATGGCAGAGCCAGAAGCAGATCTCTGGCCACCACTTTATCCTTGGTCTCCTACTGTCCCTATGGTATACATGTGAGCACCTGCCCCAAGGTTATGGAAATCAGGAATTGAGGATCTATGGAATTGTAAGTAATATTTCATTTTAATAACAAGCATATTCTAAGAAAAGCAAATTATACTAGAATGTCCAAAGAATGTTCACATAATGGTAACTACCATTTATTCAGCTCCTGCTATGAAGATAAAATTAACTTTACTTGGACATAAGTAAATAGTGTGTACCAAATGATCTATTACCAAGTAATAGTATATGCCAAGTGTGTGCCAAATGTGCCACACATTTACTCATTTGTCTCCCTATTATTAGCCCTATTTTACAGATGAGAAAACTAATATTCAAAAAAGTAAGTCATTTTTCTCAACAGGCATGACGTTTCAGCAGGATTCAGCTCAGGACTAACCCCCAGGTATGTGTTCCTCTCCGAGTGCTACATTGAAGGAAACAAAGAAAGGGAGAAGGAGAGGAGGGAGGGAAGAGAAAGAAAGGGAGGCCAGAGGAAGCAAGGAGGAAGAAAGAAGAGAGAAAAAGAAAAAGAGAAGGGAGGGAGAGAGGAAAGCAGGAAGAGAGGGGAGCCAAGAAGGAACAGCTCACAGTGAGAACTGAGGAAAAGAGGCACCTCAGAGCAGCTATGAATCCCCTTTCACTCCAAAGACAGCCATTCTGATCTTAAAGAGCCGATGGTGCATAACTTGGATGAAAAAAAACAAAGGCCCTCCCCCTCCTACCTTAAAATAGGGAAAAGGAAATATATGAGCAGGGAGACTTCAGGAATAATCAAGGTGAGCTTGTGTCACCTTGTTTTCAAATTGAATTGCCTAGAAAAAAGGTCTCTTATCATGCATTTGAGGATATATCACAAACTATAATTAAGAAAATTACCAGACACATTCCTCTTTCATGAGCAACACCTTCATCTTCTTTAGAGTCCATCAGAAAGCAGATACCAGTGAAAATTAAAGCCAAAAGCCTTTAAATTGTAGCCATAAAAATAGAAACGATTTTGCTTGGAGCCTATATCCTGGTCTGTTTTGTCCAGGTGTAAACACTTCCTTAATTTTCAAACACTGAAAGACAATAGGATTACATGACTTAATGAGTGAGAGGGCATGCCATTAATAGTATAACCAATCAATCTGTTTTATATAACACATGAAGTTGAAAATACCTCTGAAATTCAGTCTATCACTAATGAGTCTTTGAGAGCCCAACTCAAAACCAACCTGAACAGAGCTCTTGATTATGCACCCTATACTGTCATCTAGAGTCAAAACTCCCATACAGGGGTGCTGGGTGGCTCAGTCGGGTAAGCGTCCGACTTTGGCTCAGGTTATAAACTCAAGGCTCATGAGTTCAAACCCTGCATCAGGCTCTGTGCTGACAGTTTGGAGCCTGGAGCCTGCTTCATATTCTATCTCTGTCTCTCTCTCTCTCCTCTCTCTCTCTCTCTCAAATATAAATAAACATTTTTCTGGAAAATCATAAATAAATAAATGAAGTTTTTTTTTTAAAAATCCCAAACGGTAGGCAAAGCCACCCTGAGGTACAGAAATTAGTGTGAATTGCTAAAGGAGGCACACAGAAACACAACCATGATTGCGTATCTGAAGGCAAACTATGAGAATTAAATTTTGGTAAGTTGTAACCAAATAAGTGAATTCTATAAATTAAAACAGTAACCATTTGTAGACAGCTGAATATTAAGTCAGTATTCCCTGGATAGCCTGGGTTTCCTTTTTTGCATGTTTACTGTCCAGCTAATGCAATATTCCACTATTTGGAAACTGTGACAATCTCTGTGCAAATAACTTGGAAATGAGGTCCCGGCACGGTTTGGGGATGCCGAGAGCTCCAAGTGTCTTACAACGCACACCAACTCAAGCACTTAGCATCTTAGCAAAGCACTGGTAACTAGGTCATTCTAGAAACACACACAAGATTTTTTAAAGAAGGGGACAGCATTATTTGAAAAAAAATAGAGCAAGATTCATTTTTTTTCTGTTGTTTTTTTCAAGCCAAATACCACCAAACCATTTTATTCTGATAAATGGTGATAGCAGTGTTGATAGAGTCACTAACAAGATGCTCCTTGATTTCATTACAATAAAACAACTTGACTCATCTTGATTCCTGAAGCAATTAATCCTTAAATTGGCCTCTGATAAGCTGAAAAGATGTTTAGCCTAGCAAGAGAAATACATTACTAACATAAGGTCAAGCTTGCTATTGAAAAGTGCAGCCCATCTCTATTTCTGGAAGTTAAGATCTTAGGTTTAATTACATAAGTGATTTCATTTTAATCTATGTAGAAAAAATGTCCTTTATTAAAAAGGTGATGATAGCTAATGAAAACTCACATAGGGGTTGCTTGATGCCAATGAGGAAGTCTGTGCAAAAAAGCACAAAAAATTACCATTTCACATAGAGAAGTTGGTATCCTTTTAATATGTATTATTTAATGGGAGTTATAATCCACAGAATTTTCATTTCTCTTTATTTGTGCTATTTTCTTTTTTTAAATAGTTTTTATATTAAATAGTTTTTAAATAGTTTTTTACATTTCTTTATTATTGAGAGACGGAGAGAGACAGAGCATGAATGGGGGAGGGGCAGAGAGAGAAGGAGACACAGAATCTGAAGCAGACTCCAGGCTCTGAGCAAGCTGTCAGCACAGAGCCCATTGCGGGGCCTGAACCCGCGAACCGTGAGATCATGACCTGAGCTGAAGTCGGTCGCTCAATGGCACCCCTATTTGTGCTATTTTCTAATATACAAAGCACTTAAGCAAACAGTGCCATCACTGGGAATCAAAAGATAAGCAAAATTCGTGAACAAATATGTAAAAGAAAGTATGAAAAAATGTGTAAAATAAAAATATGTAAAATATTTACAACTATGTAAAATACATACACAGTTGTGAGGTTTGGTTTTTAAAGTAAATGTATCCCTAAGTTGTCTTTATTTTATTTTGTGATTATAAAGCCGGTTTAATAAAAAATAGAACTGTTACAACGAAGAGAATCCATCTCTAGATCCCACCTAGAGCTAACCTACACAAACACATGGCTCAAAATTGAATCATACTGCACATAGTCTGTTACAACCTACTCTGTTCTTTTAAAATTCTGTCTTTTCATTTATGATTTTCTACAATATAAGCATTAATCAGGAAAACAATTAGAAAATAATAATGTGTCTTTCTTCGGGAATTTAAAGCAAAAGATGATGGAAATAAAACTAGAAAGTGCTGATCGCTTTATTCATCATTACATTTGATCTCTTATATTTATGACTCTCATTCCATTAGCCAAGTAAAGCATTAGTGGCAAGAATGCAGGTGGAGAAATTGATTTAAATGATATCTAGGACTGATTGTTACCATTAGAAGGTGCAGGCCAAAGATCTTTGCTCCTTTCTGTACAGAACTGAATTTTAGTCTCCACCCAATATGTATGCACCTTCTTAAGTCTGGGTGCCCTTAGAATTGCCTGGACAGCTTCTATAATGTGCCACTTCCTGGGTCTCATCACAAACCATTTAAACGAGAATATCTGTGGTCCCTGAGAATTTTTACAAAAGCTCCCTTCAGTAAGCTGTAGTGAGGACTGACATGCCGTGATGAATGTTCGTGAGGATTGCTAACTACTTCCTGGTCTACATGCTGTCTAAACCATGACACTGAATGAGGTCATCAAGAGACTGATCATAAATAGGGAAAAGAAGACACCTAAAGCGTGAGCCCTGGGATATTCTAGCATTCAGGGAGATAGAAAACAGTGCAAGGAGCTCTAAAGAAGTTCCAGAAAAACCAGGAGAGAATGGGCTCCTAGTAGCCAAATGGAAGAAATGTTGGAAGGAGGGAGGAGGGGTAGTTACCCATGGTAAATGATGGGTCAGAAATATAAGGATTGAAAATTGACTTCAATTTAGCAAAACAGAGGATTCTGGTAACCTTCACAGAAGCGGTTTGGGAAACCTGACAGAGACAAAATTCGAATAGAGTCTGTTTATACAGAAATGGGAGAAAGGGAACATTTTAAAATCTTTTAAGGATTCTTGTTATAAATAGAGCAGAGAAATGAGTTGGGAACTGAAGAGATGTAGTGTCGAGGGAAAGACATTTTTAAGGGGGAAATGACAACAAGCCTGTATCCTGACACGAATGATCCAGAAAAGTGGAAAAAAAATGATGATGTCAAGGACTGCGGGGACAATTGTTGGGATAATGTCCTTGAGTATATATGGGTTTGGATGACTCAGTGAGAACTCATCTGTGGGAGGAGGAAAGGCAGAAGTATGGTGTAGATGCATGTAGGTCAGAAGACTAGAGCAGACACTTTGGGAAATGCTTCTGACTGCTTCTATTTTCTCTGGGGAGAAGGAAACTAGGTCATCACCTCAGAGTAGGATGACAGTGGTGCTGATGGAGATCTGAGCAGAGAGAAGACGTGAAAGAGGCCCCTCACAGAAACTAACACTAAATGACCCCAAGAAATGGACATCCCCTTCCACTCCTACCATAGTAGTATCTAGTAGACACTCAATATTTAAGTCGAGAAATGAACATCTCTTCATGAACTGTTGCTCCATTGCAGACTAAAACAAAACGTTGAGAATCTAGGCTTTATCTCTGTATCCACCAAAATCATCAGAAAGATTCCTGTTCCTGTTTAAGCCATATTCCTTTGCTGGGCCTGAATAGCAATGTATTATTATCTCCTGGGTTTTTATGGAGGGGCAATAAAAGAGGCAGTTCCTTCCTCATTAGAGGCTTGAATGTTGTTTTTGGTTTTGAAGACATTATCCTAAGCTGTTTAGTGCCCCCTCTATGAAGCCCCAAGTGAAATGTTTATCCTGGAGGTGTCAAAAGTAGCTATTTATATCTCATATTCAGACAAGCACAGTGTACCTAATTAAACAATAAAATCTATCTAAATGAGTAACTTCCTTTTTTGTTATGTCTGCAAGAAACACAGAACCAAATTTATGCCTTAGCTATAACCATTATTGAGCGCATGTGGCCTGCACAATTGGGATCTAATTTTCCCCTGAAATCTACTTCCTATTTTAATTTACATTTTTTTGAAGTCTAATTTTATTCAAATTTACATTTTACCATTTTCTTCTAAACCACCATGAATTTATTTATGGTATAAGGCAGTGTGTAAATAGAGGCAAATTGGTACCAAAAAAAAATATAAAGTTGAAATTGCAAACATGATTTGTCTACAAACTATTGATGCATTGCTATATTTACATAGTTCCTGATACTTTTGTGTTTACGATCCCACTCAGATGTTCCCTTAATCCTTTAATGACCAGAAAAATTAAGATTGCCTGAGTTTCCCAGCTAATGAGCTAAGATTCATATTTGAATTAGCATCTTGCCTACCATGCAGGCAGTGTGTGCTGAAATTTTCACAGAACCAAGATATCTACACCAAGTTCTTCACACGACACTCAATGTCCCCAGATCCCCACAAACAAAAGAGGTTAGAAATTCAGTTCTGAAACTACAAGTGGACTGTAATTTTTCTAAAAGTTTTACTATTTCAATTTTTTTCTTTCCAATATAAAGTAACAAACAGGCAGCTATCTGTGGCCAGCACTGACCTATCAGTGTAGATTTTCTTCTTCGTATTTCTTTCTTTTGTATGAACAGCTAGTTTTTCCCCACCTGTATTTTACATGCTTTGTATTGCTGGCATTGCTTTTATTTGTGGTATTTGTATCAATATTATACAATTAGATCTATAAACATCCTTCAACATTATTTGCTTATTTTTACAGAACAATCTTGAGGAAGAACAGGGGGACTTAGAAAAGAAAATCTCCCCCAAGTGCAGGTAGATAGAAAATGACAGTGTCCTTTCATTCTGTTTACATTTAAAGGACTGTATTTCTTGGGTGACCCCCTAAAGGCTTCCAACCCTCAGTCTCACGGACCTTCATCAAAAGATGTTATCATGTTGTGTCAACCAACAAAAATAGCATGATTGCATACAAAATCAGGCTACACAAAACTCGCTCAGGCTCAAAGGCACAATAAATCTGCAGTATTTTTAATATTTAAAATTCTAAACAATACTTTCATGCTGGGCTTTAAACATATATTTTTATAGTTACTAGTTTAGCACTTCTTTTTACAGCTCACACAAACAGTGCTGTCTTTGTAAATTCCCAAAGGGACGATTGAGACAGTGATACTGAACTGCACCATGGTTGTTAATTCTTAATGTCTGCAGGAGAAGTGCTGGCTTCAGGGTGAGCTAGACTTGACCATGGACACTGGTAAGGAAAGGATTAGGAAACGGGGACATGGGAGACAAAAGAGAAGACAAACACAAAAATTAGGCCCGGAAATTTAGAGCTGGAAGGAGGGTAGATTCCTTCATTAGACAGTTGGAATACACCAAAGTCCAGACAGTCTTCAAGACTGATGGAAAGTCGCAGGGCTAATCTGTGTTAAAGCCAGGCCTGTGTTGAAATTTTCAGGCCAACCCTATCACATCACACGATCATAACAGAAAGTGTTAACTCACCGATGGGATTAAAACTGAAAATTCAAGTGTTACCATCATTATGATAATTGAAGTTTCATGGTGTAATTAACATTTCATCCAAAACGCTGTTGTTGAGGGATAAGTCATTACAAGAAGGCATTAAACAGACTAGATTTTTAAATGAAGAGAAATTTTATTCCCAATGAGAAAGGTCTCAATAATGGAAAACAATTGAGAACTACAGCATAAATATCTCAAGGAGCAAGGATGCACCATAAAACACTAAATACCAGCCAAGGAAATATCAAAATTATCAGAAATATTGAAGAAAAGGCAATTCCTAAGGTAAGAAAAGTTATAATAAAAGTGCCTTGTAATTAAAATGCTCTGCCATGTATAATATCTTGATTCCAGCACTCTGAACTTATTTAGTTCCTTCGGATACTCATTTCTCTCCATACTAGGAATGTTGGTTTGTGTGACAAATTCCCATCATCTCAAGCAAAAAAAAAAAGAAAAAGAAAGAAAGAAAATCATATAGAAAGGAAGGGAAAGCACAGTGCCTTTCTTGTTGTGACAAAATACTTTCCAAAATGAGCATTGAATCCCATGTGGCAATATGGTAATGAGATGACATGTAATATTTATGTAAATTTTCAAAAGGTTAAAATATAAGAAATCTTTAGTCACAAGAGGGCTTTCTTTAAGCTTATTCACTTCAGAATGTATATGACGACAGAAGCTCAAAAAATGAAAAGTCAGCCATAAATGAAGAGTGTCGCATTGTGGACAAAACATTATTATTCATGACAATGAAAATTTTTAATGAAAATCCAATGTGACACCGAGTTTAATAAAACGGCAATCCCCACCACTTAACAATAAAGGAATCATATGAAATGATGAACTGACAATATGCAATAGTTTTTAGCTGCTTATCCGTATGCAACAAAAACTTTCAGGAACGAAGACGTTTGTTTGCTTTGATGTTTTTAATAATAATAAAAGCATCTAACTTATGCTTAGCATAGATCCTCCTTCTAAAAACCCTCACATGCACATGTTTCATTTGTATAGCACTATCGCATGTTTACGGAGTGCACAATGACAAAGACATAAAGGTAAGTGTCACTTGTTTCCTGCCATGAAACTTCTGGCATCGAGAAAGCACTCAGAAAAGGATACTTACTATTCGTAATTAATACTAAGTTTACTGGAGTTCGCAGGATTTCCTATTTGTTAGAACGATGAGAACAAACGAAATTATACCATCTTTATGCATAACATGAGGTACCTCTTGTGGAAACTAGGTAGTATCCTCACATTTTTCTAATATGCTGCTTCTCAAATAACTCAGGTAGATCAATCCTGGACATTCTCTAAATAGAAAATTCATAAGAAGTTTGCTTCATTTAACTACAGAGTCCTGACGAATCCAGTGATATACAGGCATTTGTGCTCAATAGAAATTATAAACGAAGCTGACAGCGCTCTTCCCTCTTTCTTCTATTCCTTCTTCCTGGGCAATCTCATCTACTCTCATAGTTTTGACTGCAAACACTATGCAGACGATGCCCTCTTGTTTGCCCCTGACCTTGTCCCTGAGCTTCTCTGGGCTCCTGGGGCCCGGTCACATCTGGGAATAGCAACTTCAACACCACACCGGCACCTCCAGCTTTGTGTGTTTAAAACCGAGTTGCCATCACGTTCATCCGAAGGCTGTTCTTTCTCCTGCAGGCACCCTTCGCGTCACAGCACCCCCATCCGACCTGTCATTCGAGCCAGAAAACTTGTCCCCATCTTTGACCCCAGTCTCTCCCTCCAGCTTCATACCCAACCAATCAGCAAGTCCTAAAAGCTTTTTCTCCTAAATATTTCTAAAAACATTCCTTCCGCTGCATGCCTAGCACCATTTCCCTGCTTCAAACCCTTGCTGTTTCTCATGTGAGCCACTCGAGTGGCTTCTTCACCAGTCTGCCTGCTCCCCCTCAAAATCACACCCAGAGCGCCCCCATCTGTTCCCTGTGCCCATCTGAGCAGGGTTCCCTGCTGTCAAGGCTCTACAGTGCTCCCTCTCACTGCAGCCAGAGTTGGATCCTGTAGACTGGCAGATGCCTTCCATGATCCGTCCCTATCGTACTGTGCTAACTCGGTCTCTTGTCACTTCCAGTGACACTCTCCTCCACACAGTTTATTATAGTTATTATGATTTCTTTCATGCTCCTTCGATCTACCTGTGTCCCCCTGGACTAATCAACTGGTGCTCACAGTCCTGGACATGGCTCTTCCAGAAAGCCTCTTCTGAAACCAGACTCCTTATAGATGCCTGAACAAAACACAGAGGATCACGTTGTCATTTTGGACTCAAATGAACGAAAGATCTTATCCATCAACAGGTTTTAGTAATAACTGCAAAGATATAGGCAATCAAGTGGCTCAGATTAAATCAAGAGATATCTGAGGCTGTGAGAGTGATTCCCCAGCAATTCCTTCCGGACACAGACAAGCTTGCCGCTCGAGGCAAGCAAAGTACTTGGAAGTGATTTCTTCTCAGTGGGTATGTTTAGTTTAGGAAACATCCACTTTATGTCACCGAGCTTACATGACATCATTTCCGGGAACTTACTGACTATAGGCAGTAACTTAAACAGAGCCATTTTGTTAAGGACATTCCATAGATAAGGATATTCTAGCAAATATCATTAATCTGTTTACCAGGAGGGCCAGTGATCATACTGACAAAGCTACCCAGGTTACCTGTCTTTTTTTTGTTTCAGGAAGGTAAGCTGACCCCCGTCCCCATGTTAGAAAAAGTGTAAATAAAAATAGTGGGCCAGCTGATTTAACTCTTTCTGCTCCACTCCCCATCTTATATTCCAATAGGAATACCTGAAAGTTTGTCCGAGCTATTCTGATGTTACTATACTCACAGAGATCTTCACACTGGGAAAGCAGATGTTCTAACACAATCTATTTAAAAAAGGCCCAAAAATCCAAACTCTTAGTCTTTCTAAAAATCATTACCACCTCATAAATGTGCATAGCAGACAGGCCTATATCCCATCCCACACTTCAACCCAACATACTTCAATGATTATATTTCTGGACGGGATAAGGCGTGGGGAAGAGGAAAGAATCAGAACTGATATGGTCAGAAATGTTTGTTACACCCAAGGACAATTTTTTCAAAAACTCACAAAATAAATTTTAAAAGAGTAAAGTCAAATTTTGTATTCAAACACAGCATTTCCATGTATCTATCTTTAACAACTTGCATTACGATTTTCTAATAATAGGGGCACCTGAGTGGCTCAGCGGATGAGTATCTGACTTCGGCTCAGATCATGATCTCACAGTTCGTGGGTTTGAGCCCCGCATCAGGCTCTGTGCTGACAGCTCAGCTTTGGATTCTGTGTCTCCCTCTCTCTCTGCCCCTTCCCAGCTCGTGCTCTGTCTTTGTGTCTCTCAAAGATAAATAAACATTAAAAAAATAAAAAAAAGGTTTTCTAATAATATGCATATTCATAATTAACATATGTTTCTGAATTTCACATATTTTCAGAAATTCTAACCTTCTTCATTGACATTTTTCTCTAAGTCTTTTACTTAATTAAAATAGATGTTTCTTCTATGGGCACAATTTTCTCACTGCTCTATCTAAGAAAGACTATTCATATGTCTACACCTCGGAGCCCTCAAATTCCAGAGGGCACATTGCTGTCTTCCCTACTGCACGGTCCTGGTCACATTCATTCTTTTACGGAACACTTGTTCCTTAGGTCCCAAGCTTCTCAACAATAACATCTTATTCCCCCTCAACTGATTGTAATTGAGACATTCGAGACATTTCCATTCTTCTCATTTATAACATATTCATTTACTTAACTATAGAATTATTTGAACTCTCTTATCAGTTTTGATCAAATACAGTGTGCATGAACTTTCTACATTTCACTGAAATTAAAAATTTGTTCTCATAGAATTGTTCAGAACTTCCTCTTATAGTATTTGTAATTTCTGTAGGATTTATAGTGATGTCCCTTTTAAGTTCCCAATTTTAGTCATTTGTACTTTTACCTTCTTTTGATTAGTCTTGCTATGGGCTGCTGAATTTTGTCAGTCTATTTAAAAACCCCAATTTTGTCTGTTGGTGTTAGCTAGTTCATTAAATGTTTATCCTACCTTTATTATTTTCTTCTGTATACTTGCTTCGAACTTAATTTATTGTTCTTTGTCTAACTTCCTGGGACAGATATGTAGGTCACTGATTTTTAACTTTTCCTTTATTCTAATATAATTAAGAAAATAAATTCCCCTCCAAGTACAGTTTTAGCTACATACATTAGTTTTTATGTGTCATCATTTTTAGGATCCTTTAGTTCTAGATATTTTCTATTTGTTAGTGCACTTTTATTGGGTTATTTATGGATGAACTCTAATTAAAAACATTCAGTATCTTCTATTTAGCTTTTTATATTTTTTAATGTCTAGCTTATTTCATCTGTGGTCAACAAACACTCTGCAAGATTTTAACTGCTTCAAATCTGTCATCTTGCTTTATGGCCCTAAATATTATAGTTAAATAATCCCTGAGTACCAAAAGGGAGCATGCATTCTAGCTGCTGCATGCAGTGTCCTATATATGACAAGCATGCTGCTATTAAAGACGCTGAGCTCTTTTATATCCTTTCAACAGTTTATCTGCTTGTGTTATCACTTTCTAAGAAAAGGGTGGGTTTCTATATTTTTTATTTTGGTCAATTTGGGCTTCATATTATTTTCTTTATATATGTATATTGTTTGAACTATGTAATTAGACTTTCATTTTAATAAAAAATTGTTAAATCTTTGTGGCTGTTTTACCCTTTGACCATGATGAAATGCCCATCTTTATTTCTATTCTTGCTGCCTAGCCACACCAGCTATCTTTGATAATGATTCTCTGAATATGCTTTTCTATCCTTTCATTTTTAACTTTTCTGGTTTCTTATATTTAAAACATATCTCTAGTAAATAGCCAATAGTCAGATTTTCTTTTTTATTTGGCATAACATTTTTAAAATGTGTTTGTTTGTAAAGTGATTCATCACCTAAGTAGGTTTAAACTCACATTCTTAACTATGTTTTTTCTATTTGTATCAATTTTCTCCCCCATTTAGTAGCTGTACCATTTGGAAAATATGACCTCCTCGGTCAACCCTCCTGGGGAAGAATGGCATAGAGAATCATAACCTGACTCTTAAAACTCTTTCACCCGGAAGTGACATGTCACTCCTGATTACTTGTCACTGGACACAGACAATTATGTGGCCATGCTGAAATTGAAGGGAGCCAGCCCATGTACAGTTCTCTTTTCCCAGGAAGAGAGATGAACCAGATCCATCAGGGAACACTCTAATACGAGACAATGCTCTACATAAATTTTTAAAACTTCCATATGTCAGAGAGCATGACAAACATTATTCAAAGTCAGTTAACACCTGGGCAGAACTATTTCAAATGTGTATTTAAAAAAAAAAAAAAAGACTACTATCCAGAATATATAATGACATCCCTCTTTTCATTTCAATAATTTCAATTACTTAAATAGATTCCAAATTATTCAGACTTGTTTCTGTGTCAATTTGGTGAGCTCCTTTTTTTTTTTTCATTTTCTCCATTTCATCTAAAATAAAAATTTGTTGTCCTAGATTTCAGACATTTGAGTTCTCAAAACATTTATTTCCTCCATACCTTTGATCAGAAGGTCGCTTGAGTACTCCAGCAAAATGAGAAATCAAATCCCACAAAACAAAATAAATCGAGGAATTTAAAATTAAATAGCAATGTAGTCATAATAACATGGCCATAGTATTATAATACATTAATTTCACCCTTTGTAGGTGAAGATCTGAGGAACTGGGCAATTTCATACACTGTATAAGAGAATATAAACATCAAGTTTAGAATGCATGTATCCTATTACCCAGAAATTCTGCTCCTAGATATGAGAAAATGAGAGCACAAAATGGAAAGTATCGTAAAGCTAATCTGTACACACTGACCAGAAAATCTCTCTCAGACATATTCCTAGTTCAAAAGAAGTTGCATATCAATATTTAGAGTAGTCTATTTGTGTTAATATTATGCACATAAAAAAATAAAATCATAGAAGCTGCTTTTTGTACATATGTGTGTAATATAAGTATATAGAAAATGGTCTCATAGGACCAACCACAGGAGATTACCAGTGTGAATAGGATTGGATGACGGTTAAGAGAAACTTTTACCTCATCGATATTATTTGAATATTTCACAATAATTCACTAGTTCTTGTGTACATGTAATCATATGCTAAAAAATACTAAATAATACACTAACTACCACACATTCTAAGGAATAACCAGATTGTTTCCATGTTTCTAGAATTATTTACATCTAAGCATTTTCAAGTGATTTTTCATGTTTTAACAAAGTCATACATGCACATAATAATGAATCAAGTGGTGGAGAAGCATTCATATTGGCAAAGCATGGTCCTTTACCCCATTCTTCCCCAGATCTCATCAGCCCAACACCATTCATCAGAGACAAACTCAACTCTTTCTGTTTCATCTTCTTATAGTTAACACAAATCATTAAGGAATAAATTTATACCTTCATTTCCCAATTTTAATAATATTTTATACCCCACTATAAAAGATAAAAATGTGCTCATTATATTGGCTCATACTCTTTCTTTTCTATGATTATATTTATATATTATGTATAATTATATAAGCTTTCCTATTATCTGAGTAGCTTTGAATAATATGTTTAAATAGTTCCCATTCTACCAATTTTTGACAAAATCAGTCAAATTTTACTCTGTAAGTTGAGAACACTAGCACCCTTACCATTCTTTTCTCTTTCCAACTCCACTTCACCTCTGCTCTCTGCACAACTGGCCTTTTTATAACTTCAAAGTTGAAAACATGGATATTTTGTTCTGCTACCAGAAGCAAGCCTTCTGTGCTTAGTTTATAGGTTGATTCTAAAAGCTGAAAGACCAATAAACAGAAGTACAATATTATGACTATACAAGTATTCACTATTTGGGTTACTTACCATGTGAGGATTGCATTTCCTTTTCCACATTCCATTACCATGACCCTGGGACATGTGAAAGATAAAGTACTAGTACTTTGTCAAATGAATTATTCTTTTGTCATCCTCTATCAGTGACATTATTGTGACACAATTTAGTTGGCATTGTACATGGACCATAGCTTTGGACTGGCCATTTGGTTTCTTCCTGGAGTTTTTGTGTGCTTTAATTTCTCTGATCGAACACTGGTACTGCTACTAACTACCATGCTGGAAACTCCCATCTAAGATAAACTCATTCTTTCCAAATCCCATGCTCACATCTTCATATACTTCTCATCTTGTTGGAGGACTTAATTAACTTTCTAAGCAAAGGTATGGGGGTAATGTTTTAAAAACTAAAATATCTGAAAATAAGTTCTCTCTGGCCTCAACCTTGATTGATACCTTAACTGTGTTTCAAATATGGGTTCCAAATAAGATCTCTGAGGAATTTTTAAGGTATTCCTCTACTATCTTCTTCCATTGAATTTTGGAGATTAAAAAAAAAAAGTCTGCTGTCAGTCTGATTCTCATTTCTTTTATAGGTAATTAGATTTGGGTTTGCTTGATTTTTCTTCTCAATTTTACAAACTTCTCTACATCCTTGTTGTTTTAAAAATCTTGAGAATATGTTTAGTCTGCACTTATTTTCACTTTCTTCACTCTCTAGACTCTTTCAGTAAGAAGATTTAGGTCCTTCTCCAATACTAAGAAAGTATTATTTTTTATTTCTTTGAAAATCTGCTCTGATCCACATTCTCTTTTTTCTCTCATTTTGGAATTCTTATAATCAGATGCTCCATCTCCAAATCATCAGTGTCTCTGAGGAGAGACTATCAGGTTGACTATAGAGGCCCATATCCTCTCTGCTTTGGTAGCTTGGTACAGAATAGGCTGAGGATGTCATAGTGAATTCAACAGAGAAATAGGATGACAACAACCAGTGGGCTCCTGAAAGCCCTCCTTGCTAGTAAGTCTACTTACATGACCAAGGAGTTTCCACTCTTAGAAAATCACACAGATGTTCCCTCACTGCATCTATAAATACATGGGACATTAAAGGACAACACTTCTTGGCCACAGCACTGACCATCATCATGCACGCCACCTACATCTGACCCAGATGTGGAACAATGAGAGGTAGGGGAATGCACACACTCTAGTGCTTCCCTTGTGGTAAAATTCCCCCCTTCTCCAATAAATTATGCATTATTTTATATCTGTACTGAATTTTGGTCTAATATTTTCATTTTTCATCTCATTGCTCTACATTCTCGGGAATTACTCAAACTTATTTTTTAATTTCCATGACTCTTTCTCGTTTCTTAAATGATTCATTTTCCATACTACTCTTTTTTGCAATGATTGTAATATTTTCTTACATCTCTCTGGATATATTTATGAAAGAAATATTTTAAGTAGGTTTATTTTATTTTAGCTCTCTTTAGTTTCTGTATTTTTTCTGCCTCTCCAGTACCAGCTTTGTTGCCTGTTTGTCTTCATTTTTCTCTTTCATGCTCTTGGGTCCCCTCATATGTCTGGTGATCCTTAAGGGTGGCGTAGATTTCCTCTGCTGATTTGTAGATAAGGTCTTTCCATTTGAGCTCTTTCTCCTGAGGGAGGATTCCAATGACAGCTTTGTGTGGGAATATAGACAGCTGACTGTCAAGCTCTAGGTATGACATAACTTTTTTTAAGAATAAGGAGATGGTGGGAGGGAGGGGTAGAAAGAATATGATGGTTGGCAGCAACATAAGACTATGGTCATAATAAAATATAAACTCATGATATAACTGGCCAGCCAGGCATGGCCCAAAGGCATCAATGCACAAGAAAACCACACTGAGGGGTAGGCAGTGCTGAAACCAACAGCAAAGCCATTCGCACTGCTCCAGGACACCTGTCTTCTCACAAAGGCACGAAGCTCTGTACCTGAAGAATTGCACCCACCCAGAAAGAAAGCCTGCTCTAATTTATTCAAAGATGTCTTACAGACTAGCAGTGGACCTTCAGGCTTGCTGGAGTCTTAAGGGAATCAATGACAGAGATGAGAAATAAAGCTTCAAATCTCAAATGCAGCTAGAAGATAAAGTGGGTCTCAAATCTGCTTAAGTAAATTTATATCACCTATCTCTTCTCTTTATTTTGCATACGAATAATATTTTTTTCTTTCTCATGTAAAATGAGACCTTAGAATTTTTAATAAGACTCTTGAGGAACTGTAGTGATTCTTTCTTAGACCTCCTTAGTTTACGAGACCACCATGAAGACTTAAACCTACCCTTCGGTCTCTCCTCTGGAAGAAACATGATGAGGCTTTTAGAGTGATTTTTTTTTCCTATAAAATTGTCCATTTTAATTCTTTATTTTTTTAAAAAAAGGACTTTTTTTATCCAAAGCACACGTTTGTTTTGAAAGTTACAAATTGAAATCTAAAAAGTACATGGGAAATTTAATTAGCCACTATATTTTCCTCTTCTTAGCCATCTGAAAAATCTATTTGCTGAGCATGCATTAATAATCCACAAGTAATGAATTAATTCTCATGTCAGCGGGCTACCCACAAAACCTCCTTTATATAATAACTCCAAAAATATTAATTTGCTGCCGCATGCTAGTCAAATAGAGCCCGCTCCTTCATTGCTCAGCAACACCTGGCTGACCTCTGGGGCCTCAGTCAGTGCACAGGGAGTGGTGAAGAAAGGAATTGTGTGCAGTGTTCAATGGCTCCTTGGATGGGCATCTCCTAACCCGGAGGCTGGGACTTGAGGGCAAATTGTCATAGACAAATTCAAACTTTATAAACTAAGCAAATAGTGTATTTAGCTGCCATCTGATATGCATGCTCTCAGTTGATGTCGTCAAAACCAATCACACGGAAATGGAATCTTTTTAGAAAAATAATGTAGTTTCTTTGTAATGATTTAGACCCAACTTGAGATTTTTAAAAAAATTAATCAGTCATCAATCCCCACTTAAAAGGATGTGTTCAATCACTTCTATAAAAGGCAAAGTACTGAAAAGAAATGTCACTAAAGGAATTTTCTCTTAAAATGCAATATACTGGGCCACATGTACTCACAGGCACATGACCACACTCACCGAGAGATCTCTATTAGCATTCTTCAATATCAAAGACATGAACATTCGACCAACTTCCTGACATAAAAGATGTTCTGTGTGCTTCAAAAGACATGTCTCAGTTTTATAGTGAAAGAAAAATACATTAAGGCATGGAGGAAATGTAAAAGGGTCATCTGTTAGTGTGTGGTGTGGGTTGGTGACTTGAAAATAACAACCAATGTGACAGAGAGAGAAGAGAAAAACAATGACTGGGGTTAGAATACAAGGCGAAAAATGTAAAATGTTAGAAGCATTTCAAAATCAATAAACAATGTACAGGAATTAAGAGAAAGCAATCACTCTGAAAAGCCTCTAAATAAAAAATGTTTCTAAAATTCTTAAAATTACTATTTCTGTTTGGAAGATGTGAAATTTGATTTCCTGAAGAGAACTGAATGCTGCGTAAAATAGTGGAATGGCTTTCCTAATCATACATAGTCTGTTTGAAAACATGAAAGATTGGGACAGCTGGGTGGTTCTGTCAGTTAAGCATCCGACTTTGGCTCGGGTCATGATCTCACGGTTCATAGGTTCGAGCCCTGCATCGGGTTCTGTGCTGACAGTTTGGAGCCTGGAGCCTGCTTGGGATGCTGTGTCTCCATCTCTCTCTGCCCCTCCCCCACTCATTCTCTCTCTCCCTCTCTCTCTCTGTCTCTGTCTCTCTCTGTCTCTGTCTCTCAAAATAAATAAATATTTTAAAAAAACATGAAAAGATTAAGCCTAAGAGAAGTCCTCATTCTTTTAACCCAAGTAAAAATTTTGCACTGTCCCCAATATCCTTTGAAATTTCAAATGAAATTAATGTTGCTTTTTAATCCATATAAACAATAATAATCGAAGATAAAATTTGGACCTTGGAAGACACTTGGTTGTTACTTCAAATCACGTGATAT
This sequence comes from Cryptoprocta ferox, assembly GCA_028646485.1. NCBI lineage: Eukaryota > Metazoa > Chordata > Mammalia > Carnivora > Eupleridae > Cryptoprocta > Cryptoprocta ferox. Next base: position 80,784,087 of record CM053566.1, on the reverse strand, counting down.
CCAGGGGTCTCCCGAAGCTGCTCTATTTTCTGTCTCAGATGACATGTAAAATAGAACACCATTCGCCCCTTGACACTATAGTTTGTCTGTGCCTTTGTGATCAGTACATATACATGGACACCCCAAATAACCCAAATAACCCCCCCCTTTTTTAAGGTTCATAAGCTGAGCTGCGTTTACAGGACACTCCGCCATATGACCCAGCATACTCATGGGTCTGGATGTCAGGGGACAGACATTTCTGGGAGACCATTCTGCCTACCATACGTATAATTATTGGAGCATGTGGATAACTGAGTTGTTTTTTTAATGTGCATTAGTTTCCTAGGACTTCTGTAAAAAAACAACAAAAACTGGATGGCTTTACAAGAAATTTTGTGTCTCAACAGCTCTGGGGGCCAGGAGTCTGAAACCAATTCCTTCTGAGGCCATAAGGGAAGGGTCTGCTCGAGGTCTGTCTCCTTGGCTTGTAGGTGGCTTACCTTCATGTCCACATGACATTCTTCCCATATGCTTGCCTGTGTCCAAATCACCCCTCTTATGAAGACACCATCATACTGGATTAAGGGTTCATCCTATTCTGGTATCACCTCATCTTAACTAATTACATTTGCAATGATCGTATTTTTAAATAAAGTCATAGGAGGTAGTGGGGCAGGGGGCGGTTAGAACTTCCACATATTAATTCTGAAGGGGCCACAACTCAACCCTTTACACACTGATAAGTGATATTTCTTTCAAACTTTAAGAATTAAGTACAAAACATTTTCATAATGTAATTCTTTTCAGATACATATTCTTAAGCATTCTGGGTCATGAGAAAGATCCATCAATAAAGAATACAGAAGAGAGAAGATAATGTTTTCATAATCATCTAAGGGAAACTCTCTTTTACTCTTGGAAGAAAGCAGCCCCAGTAAAATTAAAAAGTCAAATTTCACCGTTATCATTCCCAGAATATTAGAACTCCAGCCTCAAATTATTCCAAAAGAAATATCGATTTCCTTAAAAATCAAAAAACCTTAACATGTTGTGTATGTTCCAAAATTAAATTATTTCTGCGCACGTCCTTCCTAGCTAGCCCTTGAGCTGGTAGGATTCTTTGGTTTTGCAGATATCACCATGGTTATCTTGGGGCACACCTGAGGCATTCGATGATCTGCAAACACAGTCCCAGGGTAAGTCCCAATTGGCCCCGAGGGATGGCAAATCATTGCACCACTCCAGGGCCTGCAGAAATGACAACAGCTGATCGAGTCCCTGCCCCTTCAGCTTTAGGATAAATCCTACACTTACATTTCAGAGGTCTTTGTTTGCAGAACAAGAGCAGAAATAGGTTTCTACAGACAAGAAATATAGGACACCCTCCCTCCTGTGATGTATAGACACAGGACTCCAAACTAGAGGAGATATTATATACAAGGCACCTAGCACAGTGCAAGGCTGCCACAAATGTATGGGAAATATTTTGCATAAAAATTTGATTTCAGCACTCAGCGATATCGCCCCCCAAAACCTACAATGGATGACTGCTCATACTATCACTCATTCATTCTACAAACCTGTATCAAGCACTCTGAGTGCAAAGGACCACAACGAGAGGAGTTAGAAATCATGAGTGATGCACACTTTGGTCCTACAGGCGCTATTGTTCAGCCCCATGGGATCACAGGGAAACCAAGCAAAGGAATCTCTCTTTTCTCTGCATCTCCCTTTTAAATTAAAAGGAATTCAGAAAAACAAAATCCTTTTCATCAACAGCCTGCCTATTTTTATACTTCCACTGAACAAAATGTTCAAGGGCAAAATCGGCCACGGAGATAATAAGAAAGGACTCTTTACAGCAGCAGGTGTGAGATGAACGGAGGCATGACAGGGTTACCTATGGCTTCCAATTTTCCAGAGATGGCTTTTCTGCCTGGTTAGGCAAGAAGAAAGCAAAGGCGAAAGATGGAAGGACACATTTTGCCAAGTTTAAATCTGTCTCAGAATATGTTTCTTTAAGATTTTCTACAGTTCGGGGTGCCTGGGTGGCTTAGTCAGTTAAGCATCCAATCTCAGCTCAGGTCATGATCTCACAGTTTGTGGGTTTGAGCCCCACGTCAGGCTCTGTGCTAACAGCTCAGAGCCTGGAGCCTGCTTTGGATTCTGTGTCTCCCTCTCTCTCTGCCTCTCCCTCACACGTGCTCTGTCTCTCTCTCTCTCTCTCTCTCTCTCTCTCAAAAATGAATAAAACATTAAAAATACGATTTTCAATAGAGTTCAAAGCTTTTAGATTCTCAGGTTTATTTTTTTCCTACCGAGAAACTGAAACATGTCATAGAAAATGAACCCTGGAAACAACAAGATATGTGGATAGATGTTTTCCATGAAATAGTTTACACACTGATACATTTCATCAGACACTTAATTCATTAAATCTTAAGATTCAAGAATATTGTGTGTTTGATTAATCAAGGAGGCCATTAACCTGAGGTGGCTCTTATGCCCTGGCAGCCTACATAAGCAAACCAAAATCCAACGCCTCAAGGTGACAAAGTCAAAATACTGAGGATGATCAATCACAGAGAGCCAGCAAGGCTATAAGCTGTAGCCAGTCAATAACGCCCTTTCTTGTTTCTGTCCTTTCTCTACGTATCTCTGCCCTGGCTCCTGTCCGCTCTGGCACTGTTAGTCATCAATCCAAGCACAAACTGGCTCCGCTCAGTCCTTTGCTGGGTCTCACGAGGCCAAAAGCAAGGTGTGGGCAGTGCCAAGTTTTCCCTGGGCGCTCTGGGGAAGACCCCACCTCAAGCTCCCTCAAGGGGTTTTGACAATGCCGTGTCTAGCAGCTCTGGGGCTGAGCTCCTCGTGTGGCTGCTGGCTGTGGGCAGGACAGAGGGCTTCCTACGTTCCTCGTCATGTTGACGTTTCCATCTCCAAACCAACAACGGTGGGGTCCAGGCCTCCTCATACTTCAATGTCCCTTCCATGCCTCCACTGCCTTCTCCTGCCACAGCTGTCCTTTGAGTCCAGGTACAGAAAATCCTGTGCTTTTCTAAAGGCTCATGTGATTAAATTGGACCCTCCCAGGCATTTCACGAAAATTTCTCTATTTTAAGGTGCATAAGCCTAATTGTGTAAGTAAAGTCTCTTTTGCCACATAACATGACATATTCACATGTGCTGGGATTAGATCATGGGCATCTCTGACAGGCCATTCTACCTATGACAAATACAGTTACTGAGGCAAGTTGATAAGTGATTTTTCTTTCAAAACTGAAAAATTAGGTATAAAATAATTCCACAAAGCAATATTTTTCAGACATAATCATCACAAGTAAAGCCAACAATCTTGCTTTCAGATTATTTACACTCACTATAATAAAAAAAATTACTCATTAACTGCCTTTATGTGAATTATTACAGTCTAATGAAGGCTGGAGAATGTATCATTAGCCTTATTGTTGAAGCTGATAGTGGCTGAGTAACTCATCACCCATCACTCGTCAATGACCTCCATGTCTTTACTATGTGATAGATCAGTTCTTATGGATTAATGTGAAAATAGACTCATGTCATTTTTTATTGGTAATCCAAGCTAGAAAATGTTAAAAAGCAGTGAAAATAGCTTCCATTAATTAAAGGTTATCCATAGGAAAACAGTGGATGTCAGCCATGTTGTGATTAGGTATCATTCTACATTTAAGGCATTTGCTAAAGACAAGTGAAAACAGATTCTCTGTCCTGATATTTGTTTTCCTACCTCTGGGCTTAGTATGTGATGCTGTTACAGAGGCTCTATTTCTAGACCTTTCGTTCCAGGAATTCTATAATCAAGTGATATATGACAACGTGTTACCTCACTGTTAGTAACTGTGGGATTGGCAGTAAATTACCACGACCCCATGGGTTACAAATGTGTTTGTGAGTGTTGCCTGAGGCCATAAAAATGGGCTTCAATATATTTGCATATTCTCAGAAAAATTCATTAACCTTTTTATTTTCAGAGAGAACTGTGTGAAGTATTCCAACGTATTAGAAACCATAGGAACAAATATAAATTGAATCACTTGGATATTTAGGTTTCTAGTGTCTTGTCACATTGAAAAATAAGCAGCACCACAGGATTTCCAATACTCACCTCTCTCCACTTGATACAGAAGGCATTTTGATCCATAATTAAATTTGTGCTCTTTCTTGCTAAAAGAATTGAAATATCCTACAGTGCGGTGTAGGAAGTTTTGACATTCTCTTTCCATTTAGAACCATGTTACGACAGCTCACAATTTTCCCTCCAAAAGGGCACAGAAAACACATCACACACTAATTGAGGCCCTGCCTAATCAGGCAAAAATCAGATCTCTTTCAGCTGAACTGTAGCTTATGGTAACTCTGGATGTATAATAAACCAAGTCAAGTTACCTCCAAAAATGAAACAGTAAGGAAATATACTTTGTTCTACTGTAAATGCTTCTCATTCTGAAAATCACTCCTTCTCCCCTCTCTCTTCCATCTCCTCCTCCTCCACTAATGAAATGGTCTGAGCTCTCAAAGCAACAAAGTCTGATGGTTATCTGATTACAGGTATTAACAAATCTAAACACAGAATGATTCTATATGAGGAGACATGAAGTAAGTTCCACTAATCAAGAAACGAAACAGTATCAAGGCATCTCTGCTAAAGAGACAATGCAGAAATGTGTAGTTTAGGTATTTGAAACCTACTGGTCCCTTTGATAAAATCATTCCTGCTTATTTTTATGAAGGAATTAATATAATTTGTTCATTCCATCCTTTTTAACCTTTCTTTCAACAGACATTTGACCAAGAGGCTACCGCACACCAAGCATTGTGGTTAGTGGCTGGGGATAAAATGGTTGCAAATCCAATCCGATCCTCACCCTTGTGAATCTTAACAGGAAAGAAAGAAAGGAAAGAAAGAAATAATCATTAGGAAAGAAAGATAATAATCAAATAATCACAGTGACAGAAAGGAAAGAAAGAAATAATCATTAGGAAAGAAAGATAATAATCAAATAATCACAGTGACAGATGAAGTAGAAATTAGTATATTGTTGTAAGGAAAAGAGCATACAACAGGGCACTAGGGAGGCTTTTCCAGAAACATGACCTTTGTCATCTTGAGATCTGCAGATTGAGTAGGAACTAAGTAGGCAAAGTCAGTGCAGGCAGGTAAGAGCCTTTCAAGCAGACCCTGGGTGTGTGTGTGTGTGTGTGTGTGTGTATTACTTTGAAGAAGAAACAAAGAGACATAAAACTTTAGAAAGAGATTTGTTTCAGCATGTTTCAGGAGTTGGTTCATCAAAGATGGGACCCAGTGAAAGAAAGAAATCTTCTTGTGGTTTGAGAGTCTTTGACTGAGCAATTTAGGTCCATCGACACATGTGGGCACTAAATTCATGTAGCGCTTGCCAAGAAAACTGAGGAGGAATGGTCACAGGAACTCAAGTCTCGCAAAGTGCCGTGGGGAACATTTCGGGCACTCATGCTTTCTCTGTCTCTCTTGTTGGTCCGCAGGGATTTTGAGTCTCATCATTTGACCATTTCTTGCTTTTGTTTTCCGGATGCCTGATCTATACCGCCGGTCAACGGCAGCCTTAGCCTCTTTCCCAATGACTGCCAGCAGAGCTTCTCAGGACTTTGCAGTTGAATTTCAGTCATTTGTTGTGTGGGTGGCTACATGAAAGCATTACAACCTCTGAAGAAAACACAACCATGACTATGGAGCCAAACATTAAAGTGAGAACTTGGTAATTCTTGTAAGTAAATCTAGTAAGCCTTGCACAATGTCTCTTCTTTTTTAATGTTTATTTACTTTTGAGAGAGAAAGAAAGAGAGAGAGAGAGTGCATGTGACAAAGAAAGAATCCCAAGCAGGTTCCTGCTGTCAGCACGGAGCCCAGCGCAGGGCTCAGCCTCACAAACCCAGAGATCGTAACCTGAGCCGAAATCAAGAGCCAAATGCTTAATGCACTGCGTCACTCAAGTGTCCAAGGCTTTAGACAGTGCCTCTTAACCAAGATTCAGTCTGATCTGGGATCAGACAGGACAATCTCATCCCCACCCAGGTCTCCAGAAAGGGAGGCTTATGTTAATGGATTTGTATGTAATACTAATTTACCCAAAATGATATGAATAGGGGAAGAAACTTAAAGAATGTCATTTTTTACAATCAAAATCCTTAAACCAACAGAGAAGGAAAATAATAGGAAAAGAAGGAAAGGAAAGAGATAAAGAAGGGGATGGCAATCAATTGATTCCAGCATTAATGGGTTTGGATCTGAAGTTCTGGAGAAAGATGTCTACTTCAGGATGTCATTTGCTTCTGGAGAGCCCAAGAGATTCACAGTGTTTCATCTTACATTGGTGTTTATGTCTAGGGGGTGGGTGTATTTTCCTTTTTAACTATGAGGCATGAATCCAAGGGGCAGTTCCCAGGAGTTTCACTGCAATGTTTGTGGTTCAGGGCCCCTCCACTAAGTTTAAGAGCACTTTTACATTGGTTTCCTCTTCAGTAGAGAAGGTCTCCAGGCTGAACATCATGCCACACTTCCTACAATTTATCTTTAGGTAAAATCAAATGGACTTAATGGAAATAAGCTTTGCCTTAAAGTTCTACAGCATTAAGCTGTATCAGCCTATGAATAATGGGAGTCAAGAACAGGGCAGATATCTCTATATGAATGGGCATCTGGTGGCTAGCTCACAGGGAGATAGTCTATAAATTCCTGTTACAATGGGCCTAATAGCCAGGGGAGCTAAGAGGAAAACCTCTGACCACAGCTACTGAGGTGGCCCAGAGAGTATTGCAAGTTTCCACTTTCAGGTGTCACTCATTGTTCCTGATTTCTCTGAGGATGGGTGCTGGTAGGACCCATGAAGCTTCTGGGTGAAAGGCAAAGCCTTACAAAGTCCCTTAATTTCTGTTCTGACTACAAAGTACCCCTGAGAGAAGGTGAGTAGGTATTACTCAAGTGGGAATCCCAGAGTCTACTGTCATGACAGTTACTTTACAGAAAGGAAATGATCCCAGCCAAGCAGAAAATAGATGATATTCTGCAATTAAGAACATATTCATAATCACACAGGGAGCAACTGAATGAAATCCATTTGCAGATGTTCTAAATAACCGAAAAGTCTCGGCTCATGTCTTTGCCCCACCTTTACGGTTTTCAAAGGGTTTGGGACCTCACAGCTGGAATTTGCAGCAAAGATGTGCTCCAAGATGTGCTCTGTAATCCCATTGAGGTTTCCCTGTTAATACTTGTTTAGGACATTTTTTGTACTTTCCTTTCCATGGATGGTATGGCTTGGTTCTTTCAGACACTCTGTTTCAGCCTGTCAATGCAGACTAAATAACCAACTAGGTGCCACCTGATGCCATCTGGGTGAAGCAAATAATCCAATTCTTTCCAATGTGTTATTTCAGAATCAGGTGCTTGATTCTGGAATCAACTCAAGACCCGATGCCAACAGTCAGAAATTCATTTTGGCTTCAAATTCTGGACTTGTTGGGTGTCCCGGATGGGTTAACATAGCTTGTTTAGTATATTAATCTCCTAAAAGATGAACCTTTGCTTCTCAAAACTACTTTTATGTAGTTGCCTTGGTTAATGGGAGTACATCAGCTGCAATTAAGAAGTGGTATTTCTTCCAAAACAGACCCAAATCTTGAACCACTCCAAAACCATTTCTGTGTAGACATTTGCTCTTTTATCTCAGCTACCTGGCAGGCCTTAGTAAGGGCTACAGTTTTGGCAACTAGTGCCGATTTCATGTCTCAGAGAGGTCTGGATTTGAACAAGCCCCAGTGGGTTCTGATTGTATATCCAGCTTGATAGCCTTCTTGTTCAGTTTTTGAAGAGGATTCATCCACACATAATTCATGATCTAGGATGTCTAAAGTGGTTTCAAGAAGGCCAGATAAAGCCAAGGAAAACTCCCAAATAAGTTCATAGCAGTCATGACTTTCTCTCCTCTGGGAGGAGAGTGGCAGGGTTTAGCGTGTTTCAGCAATGGATAGAAATGTGTGCAGGTAAAAGCTAAAGGATTTCAAAAGAAGTCATTCTAGAAACAGAAAAATGTCCTGTGCTTTAAGTCAAAAGGGAGGTCTGAATGGTATGAGGGATCATGGGGTTAAGTGGAGATCTTAAGACTAAGTCAGCAGGGCCCTCTGTTGACCTCGAGCAGCTGCCAATGTGTGCAAACAAGGAGGGCAGGTTTTTGTCATGAAATAAATGTGAAGATATAATAACCAATGGGTCTCTGATGTCCATTTTCTTGTTAAGTTAGAATCCACAAAACTTGCCTCAATGTACAAATAGAAAGATTTATGATTATTGGAGCATCCTTTAAGTTGTAAAAGCCATTCTTCAGGGAGTCAATGTAATACAGGGCTCAGGAGTGTCAACTTTCATTAGCTTATAGGAAAGAGCAGCTCGTCCAAAAAAAGTTAGGAATCCAATGTCTACAATATCCTTTGGGACCAAGAAATTCTCTAAGTCATCTTTTGTTAATTGGCCATGAAAGTCACAAACAGGCTCCAATCTAAGAGGAGAGAGACTCTTATTTTTTATTTTATGCCATGGCCAAGAAAATACACTTGGGTTCTGGTAAAACTGGAGTTTATCCTTAGAGACTTTGTGTCCCTGTACACTAATAATGTCAGCAAGTGGAAGAAATCAATTCTGCAAAACTCTCGATCTCGAGAACAAGCAGAAGATCACCCATATATTGTACAAAAGTGGAGTCCTTGGGAAACTGGGTGTGTCTAACAGTTCAGCTATAGTTGAGTATTTTCAAGTAAGAGGATGCTTCTGTGAATTCTTGGGCACAACTTTCTATGTGTATTGCTGATATTCCCAAGTGAGTGCAAATAGGTATAGGGAGTCTAGGAGAAAGGATATACTAACAAATGCTGAGCATAATTCCATAGCTGTAAAGTATACAGCAGTCTCAGGAATTGAGAATAAGATAATATTAGAGATAACAGAGAATAGAGAATTAAAATCTCCCTAATGGCTCTTAAATCTTGTGCAAAGTGGTAGCCACATGGATGTGTCTTTATGATGGACAGAAGTATTACAAGGGTTAGTACAAGAATAATAAGTCCTTACTGGAGGCACATGGATATAATGGGCCATGGTCCTTCAATAGACTCCTTTTTTTTTTTTTTCCAGCGGCTATTGGGCATTTCCAGCAAGAATATAGCTATATTTATTGAGATATTTACAAGTTCAGCCTCTTTTATGTGTCCCACATCTGAGCCATCTTTGGTCAAGAGGCTATTAAAGACACATTCAAAGTCTGGGGTGTCCAGACAAGAGGCATCAGGGAGTGGTAATCAAGTTGTGCCATTATCAGGTTGTAAGCCAGAGATTCTTCAGCCTCTAAAGTGTTCCAGAAATACTCCATATGGTCCACATGTAATAATAGCACACCGTTTGTAAAGTAAATCTCATCACAACAGATTCACCACCTGGTTTCGATTTTCTCCATCATCCCAAAGTGTGATATTGACCCATTACTATGGCCACTGCCCTTCCTGCCAGCCCTCGCCAGCAGAGGAGAGTCTCCTCTGAGTTTCTTCGTGATGTTGGTGCCCCAACTGCCAGTGAGTGATTAATACCCTTTGTGAATGCTATGTCCTCTGGGCCCTCTCGAAGTCTTCTGGCCTTACCTGAAATATCCATAAATGCTATCTACTTCCCCTTGGCCTCTTTATTTCTTTCTCTGCCACCTGCCAGAGTAACTCAGCATTTAGCCTTCATTGAGGACAGACCATCCCTTTTTTTTCCAGAATTCTAAGAGCTACTCTGGCAACAAAAACTCCCATTGCCTGGTTTCCTTGCCAGAGTGTTAAGCTCCAAGGCCTGAGAAAGTGCTTATGGGCTAATGAATTCTTGCTCATCCAACCTTACATTCCAACCCCTTTGACCAAACAACTTCAAAATCCAACCCTAGGCATGCTACCCCACCTTCTGTCAACTCACACCAACTAAGCTAATTCTTACAGCGTCTTCAGGATAAAGTCTCCTTCCTCCTTCATCAGGTCTGATATGTCTCTTGCTAGGTCATGCTGGGATTTACCTTTGTTATTGGCCTGGCACTGGTTTAAAATATAGTGTATTAATAGGAAATTTGAGGTATAGTAAGGCCAAGAGATCGGGAAATGATGGGCATTGAAAAGATAGTTTAATACTCACAGTTCCCAAGAGGAGAGGGCATGTCATGCCACAGTAGGGCCACAGGGGGAAGCCCTGGGATTTGTCAGGAGGCAGAGGGAGATGGGGAACTGTAGTCCAGAAATTCCACTGTGATTTCTATTGGAAAGAACAGGCAAAACCAGGTAAGCAAGCTTGAGGATTGGCTGGTATCTGTGGCATGAGGTTGTCCCTAGTTGTCCTGTACCTGGTCCTGGAGTGATTAGGGCAGACAGATAATGGCCTTGAGTGGGAGTGTAGACTCTAGATTAGCTGGTTTGTATTAGAAAAGGATTTTTCCTAAGGGTAGGGAGGGAGACGAGGGAGGCGGGAGGCCAAGGCAAGGTCACTCAGGTGTACTATCAGGTTGTCCCGAACAAGGCATATCCAGAATATGCATATAGAGCAGGTATTCAAGCATCACATTTACAGAAGCGAGAAGCGTGGTTAGTACAGGCACCCACAAGAGGAGGTAGGGGTAGTTCCTGACAGATGTCTGTTTCTTTGCAGGGGCAAGACTTCTGCAGCATCTTCAAGCATATCTTAACAGGGACGGACAGGCTCTCTGAGAGCTCTGAGGTTCATGGTGTCTACAGTGCCAAAATCTTCAAAGGTATTTAACCAGATAACCCCACCCCATATTTCAAGGCCTCTCATTTTCCCAATCATGCACATGACCCTAGTATTACAGACCTATAATGGCTGAGCATTCAAACATCTCTGAAGCTCAGGGACCCTAACTATAAAAGTCTTTGGTCATCTGCTTTTCTACTAGAGGAGAAATGGCTTCTTTGTAAGCCACAGCAGAGTGCTCCCTGGCCCTCACAAAGTAACAAGTCTTTACTGCTAGTTAATGGCCCTCGATTCTTCATTATCCGTCATCACGATATATCCATACAAGTTAGCTTCAACCAACTGACTCCGCAGTCTTTGTAAGCATTGCCACTCTCCCCCCATATCTCTCAGTTCATGAGTCATGGAGCACTGCAACGGGACTACTTCCTGTATCCAGGGATAACCCAGACCCCACACACTGCTCAGCATACTGTGTTCTTCACTATTGTGTGGCAAATCAATCCAAAATCTCCAAAATCTTTTTGCCAAGGTTTTGGACCATTCTTGGTAACATTTGTATTACTTTGCCAAGAAGCAGGCACCAAGATGAGATGAGATACACAAAAAAAACACAGTGAAGGAGGAGGGAGGAGAAAGCAAGAAAATAATTCAGATCACAGTGCAAGTTTATGCTTGCAGAAGGAGACAGGGAAGGAGGAAGCACAGAATAGAAGGAGTTCTGGGGATTGGATGTGAGAAAAATGGGTGATGGACATGGAGGAGGGCACTTGTTGGGATGAACACTGGGTGTTTATGTAAGTGATGAATCATGGGAATCTACTCCAGAAGCAAAGACTACACTGTATGTTAGCTAACGTGACAATAAGAAAAAAAAAAAAAAAGAAGGAATTGTGAACAATTCAAGAAATGTTCAGCCAAGTCCTCAAGTGAAAGTTGCCCTCAGGATGAGCCCTGCCTCTTGGAATGAATCTCTTAGTATTCCTGCCACACTTCCTCACAGGCTGGGAGCAGCCAACAGAAGCATGGCCCCAAGATGAATGTGAGGGAGAATCCAAAAGGTATCGGCTAGGGCCATCCTTCAGAGAATTATCTCTTGCCTTCTCTCAAATGCACAAATATAACATTCAACGTCACTGGCTGATCCAAATCCAAATTAACCTATACAGAACAGAAATGTAAAATGATTCTTGACTCTATATATGAGGGTGCATTTCTATTTCATTGTATTTATGATCCTTTAAAAGCCCCCTCTTTGGGGATTACCACCATATCTGCAGGTGTAGGTGAATAGTATTATTTCATATGTTTCCATCTACGATATCCTTATACATCCAATCATCCCAAAGCCTTCGTTTGGAAAGAGTAGGCATTCTGCAAATCCTGTGAGCTACAGGACTATGAAGTTTCACCCATTCATTCATTCATTCATTCTCCCATGTTTCCATCAGTTCAATGCCACTATTACTCATCCTTGATGACACTCTGACACTCCGCAAGTCCATAAAGCTGATAGCATGCAATTACTGAAAACACACAATAAGCAACTACTTCCTAGAGTCTTCTCCCCAAACACAGGTGAGCACTAATAATCGGACTATATGCTTTACAAATTATGTAATAAGCTCTCCTATCCTAACAAGCACATCAGATACAATCAGAAAGAAACAATTTCCAGCTGTTTTTCCCACAAAGCATACACATGTAGATTTTGCCAACAAACTCCCAACTACATGAATGAAAACCTACATTTTCCTCTGGAAAGATTTTCTAAACCACTTACGGAGTCAACTTTGGATGCAATCACAGCATATTGCGAATCAAGAAGAGAAGGTTTCATATCAGAATAACCTCAGGGCAAGTAAAAAGGTTAAAAAACTATTTCTGAAATTATCCAATGGATATTCAAAGAAACTGGCTACAATTAAACCTTACCTCCAACAGGGCCACGCTGAAAATCTCAGAATACAGATACCATAGTAGTTTAACAGACCTGCAAGGGAGTCGGTGTTTTGACGTTAATTGAAAAGAACACTGTATTTGCTGGAGTTGAAATTTCTGAGACTGTCAATGCACTTACTGAAAATTCATTTGCGAATTCCCTTCTGATGTCTGTTTAACCTGAGTTCAAACCCCCAGGAAAACCAGGATCTCTTCATCTGTATCTGATACAGCAGGAGGCAAGACACTTAATAAACTGAACAAGACTTTAGAAAGATGGAAGTCTTAAATTTGAATTCAACCCATGGCTTACTTGCTATGGACAATCTTTTTCCTGGAGAAACCTCAGGCTATTATAAATGAGAAGCAGAGGTGGCAGCCTACATACCACATACAAATGTTTCCTGTCTGTTTGAGGGCTGTCGCTGATTGATGTATTTCTCCTAAGGCAGACCAAGAGGAGTATCTCTCCATAAAAACAATCGGATGTAAAGTAATGACAGGTCAGAGTGACGACAATAACAACAAAAGAAGAGTACCAGTTAGCAGAAGAAACAATTCATATAAAATAAATGAGTGATTCCAATGGGCTTTAATTTTGTAAGGAGAGGGATTTTTTTAATGTTTATTTATTTTTGAGAGAGAAAAAGAGAGAGAGCGTGTGGAGGAAGGGAAGAGAAAGAGGGAGACATGGAAGCTGAAGCAGGCTGCAGGCTCTGAGCTGTCAACACAGAGCCCGACGTGGGGCTCAAACTCACAAACCGTGAGATCATGACCTGAGCCGAAGTAGGACGCTCAACCGACTGAGCCACCCAGGCGCCCTCAGGAGAGGGATTTTTAAATCTAGGGGTCATCATGAGACAAGGTCATCAATGGCAACTTGAGATCATTACTGACACAATGCACCCCAAACCATTGCACAGATGAGTTGGTCCACGTACTCATTCATTCATTCATTCATTCACTCATTGTATTCTTAAATGTATCACTCAAGAAGGATGGTATTCTTGAATGACTGCCCCTTTCTAATGCTGAGAAGGCAATGGGTTTGTAGCTCTCCTTCAAGTATAAGAATACAGGCAGAGGCTGAAATAAGTCGTTAAAACAATGGGACTGAAATCAGCCTATTTTGCTTCCCACGGCTCTATTGACAAAATGCATTTATGTTGTGATTTCAGGTCAGATATTTTGGCTTTACAAAATTATGATAGAATGGAAATGCTTACCAAGAATTTTATTGAGCCACTGGTCTACAGGTAACCCATAAAATTTGGTATCTGTAAGCAGTGTGTGGCCATGAACATTTAATGCTCCAACTCTGCTATACAAGGACTATAAAACTGTCCTTCATTCTATACTGTCAAGGTCAAAAGAATAAAACAAATCCAAATAATTTTTTTTTCTAAACTCCATATGCACCAAGAAACTCTAAAACTCCCTGGGGTAAAAAAGAGCTCTTTCTAGTCTGGCTTTGTGTTTCCTCTCTGTTCCTAACTGTTCGGAAACATACCCAAGCGATTCAATATCATCACAGGCTACTCACCTCCACATTTCCCGCTTTCAAATAGTTTATACTGTGAAATCACAAAGGCACTGATTGTCATTCTCAAAAGACAGAATCACTCTCCTATCACATCAAAAGCATTTGAATAGTTCCTCTAGTTACGTTGAAGGTTAAAGCTAAAATGTTGAAGCTGTTGCATTATTATTTTGAAATGAAATAGCAAACCGCATCAGACGCCTCAATTGGCACAGCGCTGTGCAGGCTTGGAAAACTGAAGACACATGCTTAGATTATGCTCAGGATCCCTTATATTTGATTCATGATTATTTTCCATGTGCAAGCCTCCATATGTTCTCGTTTTCCATTAAGAAACAATAGGGGAGTCCTTCTGAAGCTAATTTAACACCTGTGAATTCCCATCGGCTGTAACCGGGGACAGTAATCTGTTTGATTAAGGGACTACCTTAAATTTCAAATGCACTAAGTTCAACTTCCGTGCTGGGACGCTATTTTCATGAGGAGTTCATTTTTAATTTTAGTGATTATGTGCAATGGACGGAAGTACAGTGGCTAACAGATGTACAATTTTAATTTTCTGATAACAGAAGTATGAAAAGTTCCTCCACTTTGACATCAGTGTGACTCTTTGAAATTCTTACATCACCACAAGTACCAAATAACCAAGCAATATTTAGGTTAAAGATAAAAAGATATTGTATCATACTACTTCACATGTCCTTCAGACCTTGAGCGCTTTGTATACACGGATTACACATAAAATACTCCCTTTTTCTGGATTCCTCTTCCATCTAAGTAAGAGCTGGACTATTTTCCTCAAGCTTTGAATAGATACCAACAACAGCCTTCTAGAATAAACTCCCAAGTAAGGCAGGCCACTGTGATTCTCTTTTTCTGAAAGTGTGGGTTACCTCTTGGGTACCATGAAACCATATTGATTTTTCCCCAGGCAATTCAGCACCGAGCCAGGTTATGTTGGCTGCTACAGGGGAACTTTCTCTTAAAGAATTTACACCATTGCAATAAAATACTAATGTTTCCAACAACACAATCCTTCTGAGGGAGCACTCACTGGTTTAGGATTTCTTTATGAAATCAGACTAAAAGAAGAACGATCTGTCTGAGGTGGGTTATAACATCGTTTCTTGGCCTTTTTAACCCTCTGCCCCTTCTGCAAAACAAACCATTAATCCATGCCTGGGTTTGCAACTAATTCATTCGGACTTGGAAATGGACTAGGGCTTTGGGACCTGAGCGTATGCATTCTTCACCTTGTACACATCCCCTCCCCATCATGCCCACTTCTCCTTCTCCCCCCTTTGTGAATCATTCTCTGGGGAAGTCAAAACTAGAGAGAAATCTGCACGTTGAAACAGAAGGAGTTCATTATCAACATAGCAGGAGCTAACAATATAGGTCCCCACAATGACAAATAAAACCACCAATACAGACTCATGAGAAAGTATTAAAGAACATTCTAGATAAGGTACAATCCTGATCTTTTAGGGTAAACCACATACAGCTAATTTTCTGAGAAAATTCCTTCCTTAGATCTTGGCAAGACTTACCTCTTCCCTCCCGCTAGTTCCTTGTTCAACTGTTGCATCATCAGAGGACTGCCCTGAATAAAGCATCACATGTAATATCTCTCCCAACCACAACACTCCCAATGCCTGGGTTTTTCCTCCTAGCACTGATTTTTGTCTAACTTTATATTATGTACTTACTTGCTTTCTGATTATTTCTCTCTCCCACTAGAATGCAAGCTCCATGAGGGCTTGGTCTGTTACATTCATCCGTGTTCCTGGCACCTGGACCTGCGCTACTTGGTAGGCCCTCAATACACATGTATTAAATGAGTAAATGAATACATGTGTCCTGAATTCCAGATGTAAAATCACTCATATATAATTAGTGCAATCCACCAAGGAGGGGAGATACAAATTAGGATGATGAACTCCAATGTTTACAGCAGTGTTACCAACAATAGCCAAATTATGGAAAGAGCCGGAATGTCCATCGACTGATGAATGCATAAAGAAAATGTAGTATCTATATATACAATGGAATACTATCTGGCGATCAAAAAGAATGAAATCTTGTCATTTGCAGCAACCTGGATGGAACTAGAGTGTATTATGCCAAGCAAAATAAGTCAGTTAGAGAAAGACAAATATATGATTTCACTCATATGTGGAATTTAAGAAACAAAACAGATGAACATAGGGGAAGAGAAGGAAAAATAAGATCAAAACAGAGAGGGAGGCAAATCATAAGAGACTTTTAAATACAGAGAACAAACTGAGGGTTGCTGGAGGAGTGTTGAGGGGGCGGAGAACGGGCTAAATGAGTGAGGGGCAGTAAGGAGGGCACTTGTTGGAATGAGGACTGGGTGTCACATGGAAGTGACGAATCACTGGGCTCTACTCCTGAAACCAATACTACACTGTATGTTAGTTAACTTGAATTAAAACAAATTTAAAATTTTTTAAAAAGAAGAAGAAAGAAAAGTTCTAACACAGAAAAAATAATGATGACAAGGTTTATGCCTCAAAATGTAGAGAAATAAATAAAATTAAACTTTGCAGCTTCTAAAACATACATCGATACATTATTATATCTCCCCCCAAGCATGAAAATCCATACTCTCCAAACCACTAACATTATTTTATATTGCATATTTATTTTAGAAACAATACTTCAAGCATATGAATAAGATGTGTGCAATAATTAAGCACTGAACAACTTAGAGCCTCTATCTTAAAGAATGCATCTGAGCCTGTTTTATCGCACTGATTATTATGTTGATGGCAGGCTTTTAGGGAAGGAAGGTAGGAAACTGGGAATGATACCGCCTCACGCCAGGGAACAAGTACAATCCCCAAAAGTCTATGGTCTGGGAGTAAAGGCCCCTGGAGTCATCCTCTGCAGCAAACTTGCAAAGCTCTTCTGGAAGCTTACAAGGATGAGTTCCAGTGATAAATCTCCCTTGGCTAATCTGCACCTGACCATCAGAAACTATGCCCTCCCCTTACAAGGTGCCCTGAATAGCATCCCCCATTGGCTAATCTGCATCTGACCATCAGAAGGTACAATGCGACCCCCCTCCAGGGTTCCTGAATAGCATCCCCCAGAGTTCTTCAGGACCAGAAGCCTATTTCATGGCTCCTTGTACAAACAGTTCCAGCTTTTATTGTTGGGTAGGAACATGGTGGGGACAGATATGGACAGAAACTTTTGTCCCTGTATTTACTATCTCCTCTGCAAAACACAGAATGCCAGTACACTTCGTATTGTCCTTGTACACGTCACTGTTACACGGAATCTCAGGATCACTGTGGAAATCAGATCATTAGCAGTAATTTTGGATTATCTCTCAGTCTCTGGTTTGATGCATCATAAAAGGGTTATCTTTTTATAGTGTTATTAAAATAGTCTAAAAGATGCATCCTATCAGAGCCTCTATGAAGAACTTTCTTGCCTCCCAATTTATGTCTCATACTAAACACTCCATTTCAGCACAGTCCTATAATTGCGCTGTCTTACGGTTATTCTCGTCCTAATTTTTCTTCATCAGTCGGTCAGGTTAACCTTTACTGAGAGTCTTATCTCATCTGGATTGCTCCTCCATCATTCCCCAAGTGCTGTCTTCTCTAATATTTCTACTTTTATCACCTGATTTTATTATTTGGTGTTAAATGTAACCCTGCAGCCAATACCTGGTAAGTCGTCACTTGAATGACCGCCTCTTGCATCACACCTCAAGCCAAAAAGGGCAGTCGAGCCCCACTGGAGATAGTCTTGGGCCTCATTTACAGACCTCACACTCTAAATCCTGACCACTCACCCCTTCACTTCCTGCATGGGCGCTAATGGAATGGGGGGCCCCTGGCCTTTAACTGCTAAAACTCAAGGAGGGGAAATCCTCATCTTCCCAGAGCAAATTCTTGAGGAAATAAGCCACTGACTAAATTTTTATGAAGGAGAGGGAGCATGGTGCAAAGCAAGGAGTGTAGATAATGCAACTGGAAATGGTTTCACCTAGGAATAACCTGTTTCCATTGTTTAATTAAAAATAGACATTTTTACAGGCTCTACATAAATGATACGGCCATTCAGGCACAATTACATCTTCATGAAAAGGTTCTAACTGTCCTGCAGAATCACCTGGGATTCCTACAGGCAAAATGAATGCATTTTCATCTTTCCGGCACTCATTGGGAAAATTGGTGTCTTGCTTTAAAATATCTCCTCCCATTCTTTGTTACCTTAGCAGAGAAAACCAGGCCTGCCTGCTGTATAAACATACATTCTTGTTTCCCCTTGTCTTACAGGAGAGAAGAGCATTATTATTGAAATAAAACACCATTCACACAAAGAAGGCAAAGGAACAAGCTTGTAGCAAATGATTCCTGACAAAGAGACAAATAATTAATGACTGATTACCAACAAGGTAAAATTATCTGGAGCGGTGTCATGATTATAAGTCACACTGGTGAGCAAGTTTTTTTTTTCTTTCTTGACCCCTGAGCAAGTAGACAAAGGCGTATGAAACCCAAAACAAAGGCATATTTAACATGATTTCCCTGCACCTGCCCATCACAGCATTTCCCACTGTCACGCCTTGTCGGTGCTCAGGGGACTGGTTTCATGGAAGCAATGCGAGGTTCCTAAATAATACATCAAAACTGGGCTCATCATTTACCTTCATCATTATTTCTCTATGTCACCAAGCTGGAATTCTATTTTCATGTTCATTTCAAATTTCCATAGTCGTCCGGGGCTGCAAGGTGCAGTGGAATAAAGAACCCTTTGAGAGAGTGTGAATGTCATGTGGAAAGAATTGTTTGGGATCAACAGGCAAACAAAGGACTGCAGTGAAAATTGCAGGTGGAGAGAAAGATGCTCATTACCCCCTGACACAAAAATGTATGTCTTTCCTGTCTGTGCACCCGTGTGGTCCACAGGGACCTGGAGACCATCAGTTGAGCTTGACACTGTGTTCTGTCATAGCTGCAGCAAAACGGCTGTTATAAGAAAGCCACACAGGGAATGGCATCTGATAGATGGAAATGAAAAACCCTATGAAACAACCACATAACCCCATCGGTTATGATATCGAGTGTAATTTGCATTCCAAACCCTGGATTAGTCAGTATTTTACAATTATTTTTAACTGTGTCATGAAATATTTACTTGACAAAGAAAAATCATTTGACTATCTTTGGAACAAAGATCTTGACAAATCGTTGAAATCACGCTGTTCTTCTCATATATAGTATTTTCTCAAGAAAAGTGATAGTATCAGGAAATTGAGAATCTAATGAAATGCTCAAAATAATAATTTTCGTTCTTTATAACATATGAAATACTTGCGAGTAACTGTGCTCCCATCAGGAAATCTGTAGTATGATCAAAATAATGATTTATTTTCCAGAAAGATTTACTTTAGCCCTCTTTAATGCCAAACTTGTATTCTGCAAAATGAGCTTAAATAACATTTATCAGTATTAATCCTCACTAGGATGTTGGGAAGAGAAAATGAGAAAAATCTGCCACTATCTGGCAAGCCTAATATTTTGATAATATTTCCTTTTAATCTGCCACTATCTGGCAAGGCTAATATTTTGATAATAATTCCTTTTTTAATTTTTTTAATGTTTATTTTTCAGAGAGAGAGAGAGAGAGAGAGCAGGGGAGGGGCAGAGAGAGAGAGGGAGACACAGAATCTGAAGCAGGCTCCAGGCTCTGAGCTGTCAGCACAGAGCCCGATGCGGGGCTCAAACCCACGAACTGTGAGATCATGACCTGAGCCGAAGTCGGATGCTTAACCGACTGAGCCACCCAGGGGCTCCGTTCATAGCCCCTTTTTGCTTTTCTTAGAAAACATCACAGACTCTGACTTAGGTGGCTGTATAATTTCAACAATTAATTTCAACCAACATTAACTGAAAAGAGTGCAAAATCCCTCAATAACAAAATTAGAGTAAAAACTAAGCAGAAGTCATTTCAGAATCTCTGTGTTTTTAAGCTGCTTCTCCATTAGAACAACATTTTACTCTGTAATTTCTAAACCATAAACAACGCCCAAGAAGACTCTTCAAAAGAGTGAAAGAATTTTGCTAGTCTACGTAAATATCCGTTCTGGTGTCTTTCACCCTCTTATCCTCTCAAATGCTTAGTGTCTTTGATGCCTAGAGTCCTTCAGAGTACAAATACATTGGGTACAACCCACCAAAAACACCAACACTTCTGCTCTTCCATAGCCATTCAAATGTCTAGCTTTGATGGCTCTCAGAGTTAAGTTCATAACCTAACTAAAAATCTAAACAGGCAAACAGGCAATCCAGACTTAAGTAACAGACTACTCCATTTGAATTTACTATTTCAAGTTAAAGAAATATTGGTAGATCATTACTTTCCAGGGTGATCGGATATTTTAATGCTATCATTATGCACTGGACTGTAATTCCCTCAGAGGAGATCATGTCTTGCAAAGGTATAAAGTACATTCACGTATTATTTCATTAACTTAATGCAAAACTACATTATACATGCCAGATTCTAGAGTCTGTAAGAAACTTAAGGGGTAAATCCATAGATTAAAATTCTTTTGGGGGGCACCTGAGTGGCTCAGTTGGTTGAGTGTCTGACTCTTGATTTCAGCTCAGGTCATGATCCTAGGATCGTGGGATTGAGCCCCACGTTGGGCTGTGTGCTGACCATGGAGCATGCTTGGGATTCTCTCTCCCTCCCTCTCTCTCCTTCTGCCTCTCTCTCTCTTAAAAAAATTCTTTTTTACTTCCCCTCATATTCTGAGGGCATAATGGGAATTTCTAGCACCTTGAGGGAAACAGGTCATCAATAAATATTTCCTGAATTCATTTATGTTTGATGTTTAGTTCTCAGGTGGGTCAAAGATGGAGGCAGACAGTTTGGGTTTAAAGCCTGGTAGTCTAGAAAACTCTCTCACCTTCTGTACCTCAGTTTCTACCAGCATAAACTAAGCCTAATACCAGAGTTTACTCTGCTTAGATGATGGATGGTAAAATGACATCAGGAGTAAACTGTACAGGGAGAGAGGCCCGGTGAACACATGTGGCCTGTGGTTACTTCTCTATAGTAAACACGGACTTTTATTTTAAATAAGATACTATTATGTCTAGCTGTTAATATGCTGCATTAATTTACTTCCAGGTTTTCTTGCTCTGACATTTTCCTTTAAAAACAAGAATCTCTCTGCCTTATCTTATGTCATAAAGACAAATACAGAACATCACAAAAAATATGACAAATGTTTAATAGGCTTGGAATTTCATAATGAAGATAATTAAACAGTATTTGAAATAGTATTAGGTTAGCCAATTTTCCCCTATTGAGAACATACTAAGTTTTCTATGAAGTACTGCATCGATCTAGACAAATAATAAATGTAGAAAGTAGACACTGTGTTTTTAATATCTATTCAGGGTCTTTCCTAAAGCCACATCGCTAGTTACCTCTAGACCCGGTATTAAAACCCAAGCAATCTGACCCTAGATATCCCACTGTTAACATTATCCTGCTTAGTTACTTCTACTGGTCGTGGTGTCTTCAATCCTGCTGTGCTAAAAATGTCCTGTTGTAAATTCACCTTAAATCTACCTGTTCCAAGTAATTGCAAACGAAACTAGAGAACCTTGAGAACATTCGATATGATGAAACATCATTCTCAGAAAAATAAATGCCACTTTTCTGATAAGAATTGCATTAAAATTCTGAAAAGTTTTCAATTATCCGATCTCTTTGGACAATTTGAAACACCAAAATAAATTTGCACATATAGTAACATAAACATATCATTGTAACTTGACGTTAAGAAACAACCTAGAGGAAGAAAATAGTTGCCGGTATCAGAAAAAGTATGTATCAAATTTAAAACCTACTATTATCATAAAGGAGTACTAATAGTTGTGTTAGGAAATATTTCTCTTCCGATTCTTTAAAGGAAAAAATGGAACTGTCAGAAAGCTAGTTAACTTTGATTAGGGGGGAAAATCTTTTTCAGCCATGGAAATACAGTCACTATGTGACCATCCCCAAATATGGAGGATTTTCATCCCCTGAGTTCGTTCTGCTGAAATCCAAGGCAGACAGATCAACTCATTTTATTCTTAAAATTATTAAATTTAATATTATTAAATTTATTTATTAATATTACATTAAATTTATTAACATTAAAAATATTAAAATTAAAATTTTAAACTCTGTCGGCAAAAAAAACTCAAAGTTATACTTCCTCTGGAAATATCACGTAGACCCCTTCACATACACACAGTATTTCAGGTGAGCACAGATTTCTCAGTGGTGTTGGAAGGACCTGATGTGATAGAACATATTATAAAGAGAGAACGGCAGAGAGTATAAACCAGAGAGCCTCCAGAATCCTTTTTTTTCCCAATTGTCATTTTTCCTTCAAAGTAAACTATGGTTTTTAACAATATTGTGAAATAAAGAGACAAAATGAAATGCCAGAGCTTGGTCTGGTTCCCTACGGAAGGATACAGAATATCCACACATGGCGCATACACTCTAATATGTTCAACTGTCAATATCCGTGTGCACGAGAAAAACACTGTTCTATCAAAATGCCTTGAAGAGATGTAAGACTGCCTTGAGCATCAGTTCTATAGGACTGTGGTATGTTCACAGGCTCATTCTTTTTTTTTTTTTTTAATGTTTATTTATTTTAGAGAAGCAGAGAGAGTCAGAGCACAAGCAAGGGAGGAGCAGAGAGTGAGGGAGACACAGAATCAGAAGCAGGCTCCAGGCTCTGAGCTGTCAGCACAGAGCCCGATGCAGGGCTCCAACCCACAAACTGTGAGATCATGACCTGAGCCGAAGTTGGACTCTCAACCGACTGAGCCACCCAGGCGCCCCACACAGGCTCATTCTTACTCAGGTACAGCACGGCCAGGAGATCAGTAGGAAACTGCCATTGCGAAGATCATTTGGGGAGTCATGTCAGCAAGATGACAGAGGACAGAATGGCAGCCTTTGTCCCCTACAAAAAAAATAGCAATGCAGCCAATATCCACAAAGGAAAACAGCTCTATGAGTTCAAGAGTCCAGTTAAGAACCTATAGCAACACAAGTGTGGCAAAAAATGGAGAATGACTACACGCAAGTATTGCTATATATTTGTAGATATAAACACCATGCTGCACACCTTAAATACATGTAATATTCACTTGTCAATTATACCTTGATAAAACTGGAGAGAGAAAAAAAGAGATAATTTATTTTCCCAAGAGAAGGAGCACATGTCATGTCAGAAGGGGTCACACAGGGTTTATGGGTAGGAGACAGAAGGCAGACGGAGAAGGAGGCTGGGGAAAAAAGTCTTCACTGTGGTTTCCATGAGAAGGAATAGGGGAGGCAGTGAGCAGATGTAGGGTTGGCTGGTTTCAGTGGGCCCGAGGGACACGGGGCTGTCCCTATTCCCTATTTGCCTGCTACCTGGCCCTGGAATGATTGCATCAGGGCTATTGGGCCTGGACATGGAGGCCCAGAAAGGGGGCTTGGTTGGGAGGAGTTAGCTAAGAAGGGTACTGACTGGCCTCTATCCAGAGTCTCAAGCCTGGGTCAAGAGAACATTTAAAACACTACATTACACATGGTTTAATGAATTTAAGAACAGGCAGTCTAGTTAATCATGGCCCATAAAAATACTAGAAATTCCATTTTTTTTTAATGGGGGGAATAAAGGGATTCTAGCATCCAGCCCATAGGTTCCCTCACTTAAACAAATGTGGCAAAGTAAGTTCCCACCTCTTCCCCAAACCCATATGTTCTGACGAGCTTCGCATGCCATTGGATTTCCTTTATATTTTGCTCAAGGTTTCACTAGACACATGGTAAAAATGTGTACTTAATCAACACCTCTGCAATGCACATTTTACAATAAAAGAAAATTATTCTTTTTTGTAACAACAAAATAGTTATGACATATTGTTATTGTTATTGTTATTGACATAGACAATAGTTATGTTTTTTATTGCCTTCCATGGGTCAAATGCTGTGCCGGGCACCTAAAAAATATCAAATCTAACCCAGTATCATCTCCACTTTACAGAGGAGGAACTGACGCTCAGAGGTGTCAAATGGCAGAATCATTGTTCCTCAGCTACCATGAATCATGACTGGTTTTCAAAACTGAGTGTATCTGGCTCCAAGGTAACACACTTCTAATTATGCCAAATTATCTCTCAGCTCCACTTAATTACCTCGGTATACTTGCCTGAGTAGATGGCTACCTGAATGGGTCCACAGAGAAAGGTGTGTGTGTGTGTGTGTGTTTGTTTGTTTCTGTTTTCACTATTTCCAGCAAAAAAAAAAAAAAAAAAAAAAATCCCTTGAAGATTTTAAAGCAATTAGTCACCATTATACAGATAAATCAACTTAATCCCAAAGAGATAATAAAGATGTAGTGTCTCCCCATAGTAATAAAGCAGTCCGGTACAAAATTTAAATCAGAGTTTTCACTTTGTGAAATTATGTCTTGGATTTGTATGTCAGGGACCCTGGACACAACCCAGACGAACAAGGAAGCTGCTCTTCTGAAGTGGATGGATAAGTAATAGTCCATTCAACCTTCCCAACCCCTTGGAGACTGAGGGCTGGAAGTTAAGCACTTTGTTCTTGGGTATCTGTGTACATCATGACCAGCAGGCCTCCCTTGGTGCAGAACCCATGTTCTTTCCATGAAGCTGGCATGCTTTCCGAAAAATGAAATTTTTTCTAATACCAGCAATGCCTAATTAGTCCTAGTTTGAATTTCAACTGAGTAAAACTGTAGATTAAGAAAGGTAATTTTAGAGACAGATCCCCTTCTGGCCGTTGAGTGTGCCGACAAGATGGCCTCCAGAGGACAGAGGAAGATGCCCACCCCCCACCCAGTTCCTCCAGGGTCATCCAGGATCACCAGGCTAGACCACTCCCCAGAGCTGAGCCGTGTTATCACATTCACCGCACAGGGAAGATGTTTGGCCAATGTAACAGTTGCACGCCCAACAGGTTTGTCCAACCTTGTTCATTCCAGGCACCTTTGGCTTTGAGGGTGCCTACCCTCAAGACCTGTTGATTTAAAAAAATTTTTTTAATGTTTTATTTATTTTTGGGAAAGAGAGAGACAGCGTGAGCAGGGGAGGGTCAGAGGGAGAGGGAGACACAGACTCCGAAGATAGGCTCCAGGCTCTGAGCTAGCCGTCAGCACAGAGACTGATGCGGGGCTTGAACCCACGAACCATGAGATCATGACCTGAGCCGAAGCCGGACGCTCAACCGACTGAGCCACCCAGGTGCCCCAAGACCTGTTGATTTTAAATACCCAAGAAAATGGGGCGCCTGGGTGGCTCAGTCTGTTAAGCGGCCGACTTTAGCTCAGGTCATGATCTCACAGTTTGTGGGTTTGAGCCCCGAGTCGGGTTCTGTGCTGACAGCTCAGAGCCTGGAGCCTGTTTCAGATTCTGTGTCTCCCATCTCTCCCTGCCCCTCCCCCACTCATGCTCTTCTCTCTCTGGCTCAAAAATAAATAAACTATAAAAAATTTTTTTAATATATAGCCAAGAAATCAAGAATAACGAGTGTGAGAAGGATGGGGCAGTGGAGTGGAGTGGAGAGGGAGGGAAAACAAAATGGAATCTTGCATTATGTTGTTTATACTTCTCAAAAGAAGCAGTATAAATGCTTACATATCAGAGGAATGTCAGGATCAGTGTGTCTTTTATGTGCTAAAACTTGTAAATATAAACCTACATAATTTTAACTTATTTTCCTCATAAATTTATCCATGTGTTAAAGCAGATATTAAACTACATGTGTGGCTGTTTTGTCAATATTTTTAGAGCCAATGATTAAAATATTTAATTCATCCAGATTATTATTTGACAAAATAAGAGGATGGACAATTTCAACGGATGTTGGTAGGAAAAGCACTGAGAAAATAGAAGCGGAAAACTAATAACTTGGAAAGGCATTTCAATTATTAACAGAAATCGTTCTCTCCCCAAGTATCATATTTTAAAGATTGCAGCCAACTGTCTAGTTGCTAAATGCCATACTTAGTGGGTAATTGCAAAAACTAACTGTGTCTATTTGTCACAAAACATCTGGCCAGCCCAGTAAAAAGAAGAAATTAGCCAGACCTTTTCCAAGTATAATATGGACACGAACACCATGTAAACTGTAGTAGACCATAAATTTTAACAGCAGTTAGTCTTTTATGAAAGATGCAATGTCAGAGGCATGAGTGAGATATTACCTGGCATTTATTTGGTAATATTATTAGACATTATGAAATCACAATATTGAAAACTAGAATTTTTCTTAAGAGAAAAATACTTCTACCTTTTTCTTTTCTTTTCCTTTTTTTTTTTTTTTTTTCCTTTTTGGACCATCACGAGTATACCTTTTAACCCTCACCTCCATCAAAACCATGCTTTGGTGGTGCTGTTTGACACCCTGGTTAGTTTTTCACAGGCCAGAAACTGCTCAAGATCCTCAAGGCTAACTGCTCACCTGGGTCACCAGTTACTTTTCCAAAAGGCTTCCTCCCATCCCCACTCGACTCTTGCAGGATCTTTCCAGATTCCACCTTGCAGTACAACTTTCTCTGGAATTATTAACAGTTTTGTCCCCACCCATGAGCTTTTCACCAACTTCTGACCCTTAGGATAAGCCCAGGAGTCCCAATCATGGGGACAAGAGCTTCTCCTTCACTTTGAAATCTTCTTGAGCCAGAACAACCTCCATCTTCAACCTGATACTGGAAACCCAACTTCGTACAGAGATGCCCTCATCGTTTTCTCCTGGGATTAATGTTCCACTGCAAGTTGTAAGATAAAATTGCTCCTTTAGGAGAAAAACTATGATTTAAATGTATATGGACAAGTTACATAAAGTGACTCCTACTGGATATTATCGTGCAACAGAACAAATTTTCCCTTGTGAAAGAGGGGAGTCTGGAATCCCTAGGCCAAGGCTCTCCTTGATGCCTCCAGACTTCATGGAAGGAACAGTCATTCATTTATTCATTCACACGTCCATTCAGTCAATGTGCATTTACCGAGTTCCTGCTATGTATTAGGCATTATGCTAAGCATTGAGGATACAACAATAACCCCAAAATTGGCACCTCTGCTCTTGTGGAAATGACATTCTACTCATGCAGATACTTTAAAGCCTCAAATAAGAAATATGGATGGGAATTTCTTGGGAGGTTGTAGGTAAGGAAGTGACACGATTTGCCCATGAAAGGATGACTCTTGTTATCACCAAGATGAGATTGGCAGTCAGATGTGGGAGGGCGTGAGGGTAGAAGCAGAGAGAAGCAGAAGGTAGTTGCACTGAATGTGGATGGAACTAGAATGTATTATGCTAAGTAAAATAAGTCAGAACAAAAAAACAATTATCATCCGACTTCACTCCTATGTGGAATTTAAGAAAAAAACAGATGAACACAGGGGAAGGGAAGGACAAAACAAAGAGGGGGGCAAACCATAAGAGACTTTTAAATAAATACGAAGAATGAACTGAGGGTTACTGACGGAGTATTGGGTGGGGCGATGGGCTAAATGAGTAATGGGAATTAAGGAGGGCACTTGGGATGAGCACTGGGTGTTGTATGTAAGTGATGAATCACTAAATTCTATTCCTGAAATCATTATTACATTACATCTTAACTAACTTGGATTTAAATTAAAAAAAAATTTTTTTTAAGAAAAAGTTTATTACATTGGATGATGGTGGCTTCCGGGAGTCTGGTGGCTGTGGGGGTGGGAGAAGTGAGTGAATTCAGGATGTATGGTGAGCGGAGTTATCAGCGTTTGCTGATGGAATGAACATGAAACTTAAGAAAGCAAGAAAATCAAATGATAGAGGATTACAGACAGAAGATACAATAGTCAAGAATTCAG
This sequence comes from Cryptoprocta ferox, assembly GCA_028646485.1. Taxonomy (NCBI): domain Eukaryota; kingdom Metazoa; phylum Chordata; class Mammalia; order Carnivora; family Eupleridae; genus Cryptoprocta; species Cryptoprocta ferox. The sequence continues at coordinate 80,755,892 of CM053566.1, read as the reverse complement.
TTGGTATATGCTTAAGAGGCCAACCGAATCAGGAGAAAGCAGGACACTGACCCAATAAGGATTCAGGAGAAGGAACCAGATGGACAGTGATCAAATTGCTGCCAGTAATGCGAGGAAGCTGGTCAAGAGGACTGTTTTTGAGGAAGCCTAATAGGAACTGTAACATGGTGCAAGGTGTTAAATACATACAGTCAATATCGCTATATATCCACAAGGAGATACCACCTCAACCTGTCAGAATGGCTAAAATTAAAAACACAGGAAACAACAGATGTCGGCGAGGATGTGGAGAAAGGGGAACGCTCTTACACTGCTGGTGGGAAAGCAAACTGGCACAGCCACTCTGAAAAATGGTATGGACGTTCCTCAAAAAGTTAAAAACAGAATTACCCTATGACCCAGAAATTGCACTACTAGGTATTTACCCAAAGGAATACAAAAATACTGATTCAAAGGGGCACATGCACTCCATTGTTTACAGCAGCATTATCTACAATTGCCAAATTATGGAGAGAGCCCCAATGTCCATTGACTGATGAATGGATAAAGATGTAGTATAAATATCCAATGGAATATTACTCAGCCATAAAAAAAGAACAAAATGTTCCCATTTGCAATGATGTGGATGGAACTAGAGTGTATTATGCTAAGTGAAGTAAGCCAGAGAAAGACATATGATATGATTTTACTCATATATGGATGGAATTTAAGAAACAAAACAGATGAACATAGGAGGTAAAAAGAAAGGTAAACCAGG
>CM053566.1:80615756-80754635 GCA_028646485.1 Cryptoprocta ferox | reverse complement strand
AAATATCCAATGGAATATTACTCAGCCATAAAAAAAGAACAAAATGTTCCCATTTGCAATGATGTGGATGGAACTAGAGTGTATTATGCTAAGTGAAGTAAGCCAGAGAAAGACATATGATATGATTTTACTCATATATGGATGGAATTTAAGAAACAAAACAGATGAACATAGGAGGTAAAAAGAAAGGTAAACCAGGAAACAGACTCTTAACTACAGAGAACAAGCTGAAGGTTACTGAAGGGGAGGTGGACTGAGGATGGGTTAAATAGGTGATGGGGATTAAGGAGGGCACTTGCTGGGATGAGCACTGGGTGTTGTATGTAAGTGATGAATCACTGAATTCTACTCCTGAAACTAACTGTATGTTAACTAACTGGATTTAAATAAAATTTCAAAGAAAAGGATTTAGCTATGTATCAATGCTAAAGCTGTTTTTCAAAATTCTGAACTTGGAGTTTAAACACAATAAGTTTTAACAATTTAGAGTGCTGACTTCTCAGACCCACATGTCGACTACGAAGTAAAATGCATGCACTTTCGACCCGTAACAGGATTCTCTTGATAATGTTCATTTCAGACTCAACGCTGGTTCTTCTTCAATGTAAAAGGTCAATTCTTTCTTTTTGGTTTCATCTGATTCATTGTAAATTTCACCTTGGCTATTAGATTCACTCACAACTGAAAAATATATAGTAAAATATTTTAAACAATTTACATATATTAAACAATCCCCCCAAAATGAGATTAGCCTTTTAATTTATCTACCCATCCATCTCTCTATCTACTGCTCAAAGAGTATCAAGGGGATAAATTGAGGCAGAATGTAAGAATCTTTAAACAGTTACATTTAGATATATTGATTCATAGTTTAGGATATCAAAGCAATGTAAACATTTAAACACTACATGCCAGCAACATCTGTACTTGGCTTTGTCCTCTCCAATGGTGTTTGCCACCCTCCCCCTACCACTTAATTCATTGGTCCTACTTTCTCAAGATCCTACTTTTGCCAAAGCCTACTAGTCTTAGGTAAGCACAGAACTAGTCGGGAGGTATTTGGGGGATATGGACCCTTGGACCTCCTTCATGGATACTTGATAGGAGCTAGAGTTTATACTAACATACAAACCCGGTGTCTGGGGCTGGTTTAAAGATAAGGAGAAGCCAGTGCCCTATTTAGCCCTGTTGGTATATAACAGCATTACAACACACAAATCAGAATCCTTACAATACTCAGGTGATGCTGAATGCATTTAATTAAAAGTGGCAAAAATGATTCTAGTAATGTTTTCAGAATAGAAAAATTAACATGTAGGGGATGTTAGTCTTTTTTTTTTTAATAGATCTATAAAGTATCTGAAAGCCGAGCTGATCATTTAAATTCTTTTGACTAGGGGCACCTGGTTGGCTCAGCCGGTTAAGCGTCTAACTTCGGCTCAGGTCATGATCACGGTTTGTGGGTTTGAGCCCATGTCGGGCTCTGTGCTGACAGCTTGGAGCCTGGAGCCTGTTTCAGATTCTGTGTCTCCCTCTCTCTCTGCTCCTCCCCTCTCAAACATAAACATTAAAAAATAAAATAAAATAAAAAATAAATTCTCATGACTAAATTTTTTTAATACCACCAAGAACCAGGCCTTCTCAACACTCTGGTCAATAGCTTACTCCTGAAGAGAGAAAATATATGCATATTTCTATACCAAATACTAGTGAAAACAGCCCCCAACATAAAAGGACTGCTTCATGGGTGTCTTCTGTCTCACAGAGAGATGCTAATAAATTCACATCTGAAGAATATTATGTTCTATTCTACTTCTCTAAAGTCTCCCTTCAGTGCAGTCTGCCCCAAGGAGAAATGTGAAAGCTATATAAAAATCTGAAATAATGACATTCTCACCTGCTAGTTTACTTCAACTTCCATAGAAACATTCATGTATCCTTAAAAGATAAGAAAGTTGTTTTACGGCAGTATTACTGAAAATAGTACCTAGACAAATGAGTGCTCTCAGTAAGTGACTTGATGTGAAAACTCTTCATGGGAACTCCATGTCCCAGCCTGTGTTCCAATAGACTGGTATCAGAACAACCACCTACATGTAAAAATGCTGCAGATTAATGGATAAATGGTAATATACCATGAGTCAGTTACAGCATCAGTGATCAGATGTCAAGAGAGCACTGTTTTCATCTTGCCACCAAGAAGCTTTATAATCTCTCACATCTGACATGTTAAATGGGCTCATGCCCATCATCTGTCACATGTACTGCTGCACAGACTGCTTCTCTGTCTCCTAATCCAACCTCCCCCACCCTATAACTACATGCCCCTGCCTGTTTGTACCTCTTCAATGGATTCCCACTGCTATTAAGATAAAATCCAACATAAGGTCCTGGGTCTACTCTATGGCCTGTGCCTACAGATTTATTTCCAGACTCATTTCTGGATACTCTATTACACATTTTATTCTCAAAATGTACTGAAATTTTCACTTCCTCCACCTTGCTAAGCTGTTTGTGCTCTTTGCCAGTGATCTTCTCTCTGCCAAGAACGCTCCTCTTCCTTCACCTTCCTTCTGGCTAATTCCACTGTTCCTCCAGGTCTGAACTGAAGCATCGATTTCTCAGGGAGAACATTGCTGGCTCATTGATTAGCATAGATTCTCTGCTGGATGCCTGTCTGCTGCCCTGCCTTCCCCCATTACAACATGTCCCGGGTCATCATAATTTCTTATGTAGCATCTGTTTCCTCCCCCTCACATAACGTCCAGGGGAAAAGGGATTCTGGCTACCTTTCCACTGCAGGCTACCCAAGACCTATCGTCATGCCTGACACAAAGCAGGCATCCTAAAAATACTTAATAAATAAACGATTTCATAAACATGGCAAATCCTACCTCCTAAGTCTCTTGTGCTCTTTATCCATAAAATGAAGCATAGACAAGACTCATGTGATCAATGAATTATACTGAAGAAATGTGTAAGCACAAATCACATGGCATAAGACCTGAGATTCTGTTTGCTGGGTGCGGGGGCTGCTGGAATACAGTCCTTCCCTTTCCTTGTCCTCAGAATGACAGTTTCATGTTTATTTGCTCTTCTAGTGACTTTACTTGCTCTTATTGACCAGTGCAATATTTAACTAGCCGGCATTAATCATTCTCAAACCCTTTGGAAATCAGAGACCTGGGCTTCTGTACAAATGCTTTTTGTTTAAATTGCTTCCAGATGATTGTGCTAAAAAAGCAACCTATTTTATGGAGAATCAAGTATGAATAATGTGAGAATTAGAGTGAGGAAATGGAGTCTTCAGCTAAACCAAGAGGAGGGGATTGAAAAGGAAATTAAGGTAAGATGCATTAGTCTGGTACAAGAATTTCTTTTTCCCTAGTGAATTTAAAGGCAGCCTGATAATAAACATTTTTAAATAGCTCTAAGTACATCAATGAGGAAACTAGTGCTATTTATCCCATTTCTCTAACCACTGTCTGAGCAGTTTCCCAAATAGGGATGCTCTAATGGATTTAAATAGGTGTACCTGAAACTTACTTTTACGATTTCTGGTCCCACCTTCATACCCCATTCTCCACACTAAAGAACGTTCAAAGAGCAAGGATCTACTGATTGCTCATTTCCTCCTGATTTATCTGTGGTTTCATATTTCCTTCATAGTGTTCCACCTGCCCTTTTGTGTACGCCCAGCCCTTTGATATTCCCCACCCCCAACCTATTTGATCTCATGACCCTATAAAATAATCGATGATCTCAGGGAGAATCAGTGTCCTGCTTTGACCACAATGTCTTTTACTGGTCAGGGAAGATTTCCTGAGCATCACCTTATCACCCTCCATTATGTTAGGACCCCATGCTAGACAGTCATGCCTCTCTATGACCCTTCTTGCAAGCACTTAAATACAACTGTAATTATGTAATTATTCATATGATGTCTTTCTTTCCCATCAGGCTGAGAGCACTGGGAGTAAAAGGATCATTACAAATGCCGGTCAAGAGTTCCCCTTTTGGGAATGCAAACTGGTGCAGCCACTCTGGAGAACACTACAGAGGGTCCTCAAAAAATTAAAAACAGAACTACCCTACGACCCAACAATTGCACTTCTAGGTATTTATCCAAAGGATACAAAAATGCTGATTCAGAGGGGCACATGCACCCCAATGTTTAGAGCAGCACTATCAAAAATAGCCAAATTGTGGAAAGAGCCCAAATGTCCATTGACTGATGCATGGATAAAAAAGATGTGGTAAGGGGTGCCTAGGTGGCTTAGTTGGTTAAGCGTCCAACTTTGGCTCAGGTCATGATCTTGTGGTTTCTGAGTTCGAGCCCTGTGTGGGGCTCTGTGCTGACAGCTCAGAGCCTGGAGCCTGCTTCAGATTCTGTGTCTCCCTCTCTCTCTGCCCCTCCCCTGTTCATGCTCTGTCACTCTCTGTCTCTCAAAAATAAATAATCATTGAAAAAAAAATTTTAAGATCATATATATATATATATACATATATATATATAATGAAATACTACTGAGCGATCAAAAAGAATGAAATCTTGCCATTTGCAACAATGTGGATGGAACTAGAGTATATTATGCTAAGCGAAATAAGTCTTGCAGAGAAAGACAAATATCATCTGAGTTCATTCATATGTGTGTGGAATTTAAGAAATAAAACAGATGAACTTAGGGAAAGGGAAGGAAAAATATGGTAAAAACAGAGAGGGAGGCAAACCATAAGAGACTCTTAAATACAGATAATTAACTGAGGGCTGCTGGAGAGGAGGTGGGTAGGGGATGGGCTAAATGGGTGATGGGCATTAAGGAGGGCACTTGTTGGGATGAGCATGGGGTGTTATATGCAAGTGATGAATCACTAAATTCTATTCCTGGAACAAATACTACACTGTAAGTTAACTAACCTGAATTAAGAAAAAACAAAAACAAAAATAAATGCTGGTCAAGCAACCTTAGTTCCAAAGAACATATATCCATCCTTCCATAAAAATAATTAGGCAAATCCTTGGTCATGTGGAGAGGCAGTTCAAATTGATTGTTTCTGCCTTTTAACTTTTATTTACAAAACAGAAGAAAATCCTCAGGATTTAAATTTGATTAACTGAAAAGTAAGAGTTCTCTGAATGACTAGAATAGCGATTCAGTTCATATTGGCCTCAAATTATATTCACAAGATTAATCATCTCAGAATTGTCTTTTACTATGTCAGCACAATGTTCAGTATTTTTTGCAAATATACAACTGCCAAACTCATAAAATCAAAATATTTATCTAGATATTAAGAATCTTTCACAACCTGGCTCAATCCTATTATCCAGTCATGCTTTGAGCTATTCTTAACAATCTTTTTTCTTGGCTTACATTGATTTGCTCAAAAACTTCTTGATTTTTGCTTTATCTTATCATGTACCTTGAATATCCACCCTGACCTCAACTGATCCAAATCCTACCCCATCTTTCAATATCCAGTTAAAACCTACAACTTCCAAAAAAGATATAGTTGAGAATCTCCAACCTGAAGTAAACTCTTATGTTTCTCATTTTAATTAATGTGTGTACTAGATTACTCAGGTAAGCTCTGGGCTGTAACAGTGTTAATGGCTTAAATAGGAAGTTTCCTTCTTGCTCACAGAATACTACTGAGTAGCCTCACAGATGGGAGGAAGGCCTGCTCAGAGACCAGGAAAACAAAGGGTCTCTAGGACATTGTTTCCAAGGTGACCGAAGAAGTCGTCTCCATTCCAACCACCAGAAGGGGACAGATGGTGAAGGAACACTTAATGGGAGAACCTGAAGTAGGGATCACATTTACTTATAATTCTATTAGTTAAAACACAGTCACATGCCATTCCTAACTTCATGGGAAACCACAAAAAGTAGTCTAGCCATGTGACCAGAAAGAAGTTGATGTGGACTTTTCTAAGCAGTTAGGTTTCTCTGCCACAGAAAGAGTATAATGCTGCATCTTCAGATACTTACGACATTTCTCCTTTAATTACTATTTATATCATTTTCATTATTTAGCATTTTACATATGCATTACTGACTTACTTAAATATACAGTTCCTTGCAAATATTAAAGATCTTAGGTAAGGTTTTTCCAGATTCTGGCTTGTTGTCAATCCTTTCTGAATTCGCTAACAGGGGCTTCTAAGTGCAGATATTTTGAGATGTGGTAAAGAGCCAGAACTATATGTTTTATGCACCAGATGCAAGGAGACAGAGTTGCCATGATGTTGTGAAAGTTGAAAGAGGGAATTGTGTTCTCAGCCAAACACAAGGCTTACCCACTCCAGTAGAGAGGAGGAATTTAAGAGAAGAGGTAGGCAGAGTTCCACTATCGTTCTTCCAAAGCGCCCAAGCCCTCTCTCTCATGCGTAGAGAAAAATAACATTCAACATCCCCCCAAAGCATCTTTATATTATAGCAGTACATCAGCAGCTCTGAATAATTGTGTGAGTGGGGCAACTTGATGGGGGAATTTATTTAGATTGTAGAAATATAATTGATGATGATCTGTTACTTAACCTGAACAAAGGTCCACTTAGATCTGGGATGCCAGATCATGAAGAGTCAGCTGGGAGGCAAGAAAGGAACACCAGAGTTCAACAGAAGGATGGGTTGAGCAGGAAGCCATTAGAAAACATTTATAAAGGTAAGTGAAACATAATTGACCTCTGATGGGTGATAATATGTGGAGATCCAAGTACACATGGTAGTTGACTTCACGAGAAATCTGGATATAAACTGCAAAATCCCTCAAATGGATTTGCTCAGAGGCAAAATGCCCTTCCCCCAAAATATCAGAAAAGCCAATGCTAAGAGCCACTGGGACAACAGTCATGGGTCCCAAGGTAGCAACAGGGGCAAGTATTACAGTTAGGAAATCAATCCAAAGAAATCTTCTCCCCATATCTAATCAAATCTCTACTATAGGTCCCATCTCTGGAATTGGCCAAAGCCTATGCCACAATCCCAGTCTAACCTATTAGGGTCTTTCACCTGGGTTATTTTTGTGCCACTTTAAGGTAGCTGTCAGGCAGAAATACAAAGATGACGATGCTAGAGATTGGAGGCCATCAGATTGACTGGTGGAACAGTCACTGCATCACATAGGAACTGAAGAAGGAGGGATCTGGGGCAGGGCATCAACAATGTCTGCCCTACCTCACCCCTTGCATGACTCAAAACCATAACCTATAGAGAACGACCACCACTGAGCTTCTCAATGTTTCTGATAGCCCACACACTGGAGTATTCCTTACTCTTCTTTTTTTTTTTTTTTTAATCTTTTTATTGTTTTTATTTTGGAGAGACAGAGCATGAGCAGGGCAGGACAGAGAGAGAGGGAGACACAGAGTCCGAAACAGGCTCCAGGCTCTGAGGTGTCAGCACAGACCCCGACGCGGGGCTCCAACCCACGAACCATGAGATCATGACCTGAGCTGAAGTCGGACACTTCACCGACTGAGCCACCGAGGCACCCCTTCCTTACTCTTCTAATGAAAGGACAGTCTTCTAAATATTCCCAGAAATACTACCAATCGGCACTGCCAGTCCCATGGAATAAATCCATTCTAGTCTGTCTACATTCCTGAGCCTTCCAACCCATTCTGTAATAATCTTCTAAGACAGTTCTCTAACTGTAGACCATTATTGTATAAAAAGCTTTGAAGGGCTATCCACGTGGTGTTTTAGGAATTCTTCCAGAGGTCTTTGTCATGCTGTTCAACACTGGAAGGCTCCTCCCTTTTAACAAGCATAAGGGAGCCACTTCTGGCTGACCAGAAGGTTCACGAGAACTTGGGGGTTCAAGGTTATCACAAGTTCACCCACAAGTCCCCATCCCATGTCTCAGGTCCCAGTTACTTTATTATTATGACTCTGACTTGTGCATAAGAGACGTACCAGGCTGTATCTTCCATGTCCTTTAGATTTTTATCTCCTGTCTTTTAATACAGTCTGTCCTATGGCTGCGGGAGTCTTCCAGTTTCCCAAGTGTGCCCTAAGTGATAACTGTTGATCTGGGCCTATTGGTTTTCTTTCCTTATGGTTCTAAGGAAGTTAACAAATGCTAGTCACTTCTACAGCCCATATAATTACTGTTGCCCTCATATTGTGCTGACGTATAAGAGTTATTGCATAAGTTAGCAGTCCTGTTTCAGCCTTTACCTCAACTCAATCCACAGAGGGAGACTGAGTAATTATGATGCTACAACACCCCAGGGATTATCACTATCCCACTCACCACCAGCAGCAGCAATAGTTCTTGATGCCATATGACCAATGAATGGTCCAATTTCTGGAACTCTCAGAGTCCTCTTGTTGGTATAACTTCTAGTACTAACCCTTTCCACTTGAGTTCCTCAAACAGAAAAAACTGAGATAAAGACTTTCATGCAGGCAGTTAATTTAGGATATGATCCAGGAAGCACAATTAAAGCAGTAGAGAAAGTGTAGCAGAGAAAGGGGAAAGCTAATAAACAGGTTACTCTGAGGAGTAACTGGAGCTCAATTCCTCCAGGGCTTTCTAAAGAATCATGTAGAGATTCCTCATTATTTTTTCACTGAGGGATGGAAAATTCCACTAACTGTCTCCTTTGTGGAGGATTGCTGGTTAAGGCATGAAATGCTCACATGCCCATGGAACAAGATACTGTGGTACCAAACAAGTTCCCAGGTAGGAGAGCCCAGAGATGAGGGGGCTGGAGGTTGGACAGCACCAGTAAGCTGGGGAACTGCCCATCACTGAGAGGTACATGGGGATTTAGAACCAGGGGACAGCACCTGCCTCACTGACCACCCCTCTTCCATCCTTAAAAGCATTTGATAACTTCCTATTGTCAAGTCCCCACGTTCTGAGTGATCAACCCTCTGCCCTGTGAGCCCTTTGTGTCAGCTGTTCAATCACGCCAGGTCTTCTTTCTGCTCTTTGAGGATCCCCTCTAGCACCAGTGCACCTCTGCGGTCACTGCTCCAGCTAAGGCACCCTGGCCCTTCTCCTGGCTCGGTCATTTCCTGCGCACCCCTCGGAGTTTATGGATGCCATTCCCCTCAGGACTGCTTCTCTACAACTTCAGGGAAGGTGAGCTCCTCTTGTGATTTACCTCCGGAGCATCCTGCATGTCCACGTAAACACTTGTCATCCTCATTACAACACATTCAGTGTCTGACCTTGTCCACTAGACCGGAAGCTACCTGAGAAGAGAGACTATTTTTTCTGCATCCCTAGCATCTAGCCAAATCGTGTCCCACAGTAAACCCTTCACTAACATGTGCTGACTGAATACACAAAGAACTTAGAGCTCAGGTTTAGTAAGGTTAGAAGAGAACAATTAGCAGAAGTCTTCTGATCAGAAACACGGAATTCGTGACTAGTGACACAGTGACCGTGCCCTACACGTCCTGCCATCTTCACTGGCCTCTTCGCATGATGTGGCACTGCTGCCACTGCTTCTGAATGCTTGCAAATGCCCGTGAGCCCCTTCAGATTTGTGTCTGTGGAATAGAAAAGCTGATTCTCATGAAAAAAAAATCGTTTGGACAACACAACCTTAGTTTTTATATATAAAAAGAAAACATATAACTAATATTGGAAGAAACCAAAAAGGATAGAACACCTATTGATTCTTTCCTGGAGGGAAAAAGATCTACAAAGATAACTGGGCCAAATAGCAGAGAGAAGATTTAGGACCATCATTCCAAACAGAATCTCAACAATTTTCATTACACACTTTTTCCCCCCAATTTTGTGTGTTTCAGAATGCACACAACAGTGAATGGAGAAAATGAATCACAGCTGAGACCTGGCCTATACGCGCTCCATTGCACTTCCCCGCTTTGTCAAAGCAGAGCCCCCAACGACGTGTGCACGACATCTGCAGCCGTGCTCAACTCGGGGACTGGAAATGGCATCTGCCTGCAGCTCTGTCGTCACTAGTTCTGAGCCTGCCAACAGGTGACGGTAGTGGGGTAAGTGGTGGACCCTCAAAAATATGCCCACGCAGAATATCTGATTGAATTTTTCTGGGGGTGGGATCCAGGCATTGGAGTTTCTGAAAATTTCCTCAGCTGATTCCTATATGCACTTGGGGCTGAGAAGCATTGTAACAGAGAACGCCTCGCCGAAGCACAGTCAGTTCTGGCCCTGAAGTCTGGCAAAATCCTTATGCCAACTGATGATGGTGATGATAGCGTAGTAACTGTACCAGGAGTCCCAGCGGTGGTGGTGACAGCAGCGGGAGTAGTAATGGAGGAGGAGGAGAGGAGGAGTGGCACTAGTAAGAGTAGGACTCCTAGTAGAGGAGGAGGAGGAGTAGTGACAGTAAAAGTAGTCACAGTGGCAGCAGCTGAGACTTACTGAGCTACTGAGCTCATATTAATATGCCCACGCTCTGCTAACCTCTTTTAAGATCAATTCGATCCCATCCCAATTTTGCAGATTAAGAAACTGAGCCACAAAGATTATTAACTTTCCCAAGGCCATAGAGCTAGTGAGTGGAGAAGAGGAACTCAGACATCGGACTTCAGAACCACTGCCTTTAGCTGTTACACTACCTCTGACAACTTAACACTCAAGACTGGCATCCTTGAGGATATCTTTGGGTTGATGAGCAGTTTGGCATTGGGAAAATGACTGGTCTTCTCAGGAAGCTAAAGTTCCCCACATATAAAACTACATAGGTAAAGAAATAGCCTTGTAAGATTACCACACAAAGATTTCACTGAGAACTAAGCATGATATGCCCTCAAGAGTGAAAGATCCAGAAAGCCTGGGCGGCTCAGTTGGTTAACCGTCTGACTTCGGCTCAGGTCATGATCTCGTGGTTTGTAGGTTTGAGCGTGAGTCAGGCTCTGTGCTGACAGCTCAGAGCCTGGAGCTTGCTTTGGATTCTGTATCTCCCTCTCTCTCTGCCCCTCCCCATCTCTCTCTCTCTCTCTCTCTCTCTCTCTCAAAAATAAATACCTAAAAAAAAAAAAAAAAAAAAAAGTAAGCCTTCCCAAGGAGAATTCCCAGAAAGGGCTGAGTCTGAATTGAAAGCCACAAAAATGCCTTTAATCCTTCAGGACACAACACAAAGTGACTGTCTCCTCAAGAAAAAGATTCTCCATCTCATACATGGAAGAGGGGAGGAGACAAAATAAAATTAGAGAATTTCAGCTGCAATCTGCTTATATAAGTACCAGTCTACTAAAGAATATCTGGGATTGCTGCCCTCTATCACAGTAATCCCTTTGTTATGAATGGCTCACTGACTTCATTATTACATGTGGAGTTTCACTTGTGAGGGGGGCACAAATATCCTAGTTACCCTACAACAAAAACTTATACTTGAAAAACACAGATTCCATATATATTTATATATACATATATATCTGTGTATATATAATATACTATTATGTATTTATTATATACTACATATTATCTAATAATTACTAACATATACTTACATATAGTACTATGTGTGTTTATATACACAGATACATATATATTTATACATAGCATACACATATATATGCATTCTTACAAATGAGGGGTAAAGATGTGTTAGAAATACAATGGTTAGCCTCATATAGTTGGCATAATTTCAACAGTTGTTTTTAGACACTGTTATTTATCTAGAAGCAAGACTTTTTTCAATGAAAACTTACAAACTAGATCTACATTTAAAAATTGATGAAGAAAACTGGAGATAAATATGTGTAAGAAATAAGAGCACATATGGTAATGGATATATACACGCTTTTCTGGTGGTTTTCATCCTTAGAGCTTCTCTTTTTCATCATTATACCCCTTACACACTCTAAACAAACATTTTCTTCCATCGACTTTGGCTTATCCTTATCTTCAAAGAAATACATAATTGTATGTGACACAATGAAGTCAGGAAAGTATATAAGTTGAATAACAGGAGCCTGGGTTTTGATTAAGTATTAAGACTTGTATCTAAGAACAATAAGACAGCTACACATCCATTCTTAGTTGTCATAATAAATTATTTCATTGTCTAAACTAGGCAATTTGCTATAGTATATTTGACTTCCCTAGAGGTTGAAAAATAGGAAATGATATTCTCCTGTTTCATGGCGAGTTCAGTTAGATCTTACATAAAATAAGTCGGCTTGGCATTCCATTCCATCATTCAACTACTTCCCTTAGACTGAAATAACCCTCTATTATCCAAAATAAAGCACTGTATCAGAAGATGACAATTTGTCTTGGTAATGAAGCTAATTATGTCATCAATTACAATCATGTTCCTTGAATATGGTGATTCTGAGGCTGGGCAACAATTTGGTCCTTCACATGAAAATGAAACCAATTATGTAAGACAGTAATGAAATTTGTTTTGTCTTCCTGACCTCCAACCATCTACTGATTCAACCATTATGTTGCCCGTGAGCATGGGTTAAATATATATATTGAAGTTGGTGACTTTTCTTTAATTTCAGAATCATTACAACTGATTTTCTAGTTAATAAATACTAATGCTGAATTGAAACTTCTATTAAAATAAGCTATTAGTCATCGCTAAGTTTACTTAAACTTAGAAATGCATGTTTATATTTTTTTGTATTTTCCAAGGAGCTTTTATCTAACTCAAGTATGTTTAATGCAGTCTTACAAATAATATAACAAAATAATAATGCTAACCAAAATTTTCACAGGTCTGAAAACTGGCTTTGTCTATGCTCACTTTCAAGTCTGCTTCTGACAATAAAAAGTCATCCATAATCTCATATACAGATACCTTTATTAATTTATTCAACAAAGATTTATTCAATTAATTACATCCTGGGTACACTGCTGCGTGTTAAGAAAGAAACATTAAACAAGACACACATGCTTCATATCCTCCCGGAGCTTAAATTCACAAACCCGCTGGTGTTAGAAGAGTGTTCTCAGCAGTAGGACCAATCTGCTGAATTCACGAATGCACTGATTTGCCAAGAATATATAGAAACCTGTCCTACATTTGGTAAATAAATTCAAAACTCTTATTAAAATTGTTAAAACATTGTTTCTATGTTGGTAACAAGCCTGTCAAAGCTATTAAAAACAACCTTGTTTTAAGTCACTACAGTTTGTACATTTGGTGATTTGGTCATTCACAAGTCCATCATGCAGTGAGTTGATTTTGGAAAGTTGAGTGTTACTGAATTGACCTAAAGACTCTTTCTTCCTGCTCTTGCTGATGGCGAAATCCCAGGACAAGCTTGTTAATGCATCTCACCGAATCTCACCAGAAACTGTGTGCAGCTCTTACAGAAGGAACTTAGATCTGCCATGTAGATGATGACACTGAGTCAAATATCTGACAAAAATCATGAAGTTAACATCATGCGTGGCTGAGCACTGTATCTTTCAACTTAGCATCCAGTCCATTTTAACTACAAGGGTCTCCGCCATGTCTTTCATACTCAACTGCAGGATCTACTGTTTTTTTCTTGGTGTTTACAACGGATACATGCGGATTAATCATGCTGGTAATTTCTAGTACCTAAAAGCAAATTGCAGTCCACCTCAGGGCGATCTCACATCCAGCCATTTGATTGGAAATTCAGAGCTGAAACCTGCCACCATGTTGGTGCATAGGTCCTGCTTTGATTCATAAATGAGCAATGGCATGAGCCAAGTGAATGCAGTAGGTTCTTTGGAAGTGTGACATACGCTGTCAAAATCAAGTGCAAAGTTTACACAGCAAAGCTCACGGACTTCTCTATAAAGTTTTGAGGATGGAACTGCTATCAGAAAACATATCTGGCTTAGATTTTTCATTTATCCAGCAAATATTTGAGCTACACAGTTTAATTATTAAACCCTAACAGGACACAGTCTCTGACTTCAAATTTCTACTCTGGTGGAGTAAGAATGCGATAGGACCCTAGGCAACTTTTAAACTTCTGTGCCTCAGTGTCCTCAATGACATGATGGAAATTATAGTGATAATGATCCCATCCAGTAGTGATGAGGATGAAGTAAGACAATAAAGATTAAGTGCTTAGAAGCTCCTTCTCACTGCTGACACCGGACTGCATCTGGAGCAGGAAAAAAGGTGAACAGATACTGAGAATCACATACGCACGGGTCACAGGCATATGTAGGGGGTCTCTACAGTGCCAGGATATCTGGGTCCCTATAGACAAAAGACTGGAATGTCCAGCAAGAATCAAAACAAAAAGGCCTTTTAGGCATCAAGGACTCTGAGTTTTATCCTCTAGATTTCGAAGAGATAACCTGAATAGTCTGAATCAGAGAAGTGTCATAATGAAATGTACATTTTAAATGGTCAAAAATCCAGAGATAGCAAAATTAAAATCATCAGATCAATAAACCAGTAATTACCATGAGCTTATTATGCGCAGAAGGACAGTCTGTGAACTGGGAGCTTTCAAATCCAAAACGGATATGAAGCTCAGAAGCATGACATCACAGGATGGCTTATAAATGAAAATGAGGACTGCTTAACCTTTACTGTGATTGGTTATCACAATGGAAGTTTCCAGATGGCAGGGTACTGGTCAGAAGTGATTATCTTATACCATTTTCAGGAAGATAATTTTAGCTTCTTTTATGATTGCCAGAGGCATTTACAAGAAATAAGCTAAGTTTCACGTATGTTCATGAAATAAGCTAGATTTGGAATAAGTTTACGTGACTTAAGCGGTATTGTCTGCTTGGAGGAGTTTCAAGCCTGGTTTCCATTTTATTACAATAAAATCATTTCACTAATGGTCTGAATGACTGGCTATGGATATGGATGTGGATATGGATAGATATCGCTGTAAATGTGGACAGAGGTATAGATAGGATAGATATGGATGTGGATCCTGTCGATGAAAGTGTAGACCTGGCATTTAACCAGTGAAAGAAGTTTCTTCCTGTCCCAGGTCCTGTGCTTGGTGCTTCACACAGATTATTTCAGAAATTCACCAGACAGCCGCTTAGTCCTCAAGGACTTCGAATTCCGGAATGAGAGAGGTCTTGCCACAAGACATTTCAGGGAGAAATTAATTTGAAACTCAGCCTGTGGGGTGCAGTCAGGGAACAAGGGTTACCAAGCAGACAAGCGGCCTGGGCAGAGACCCAGAGGCAAAGGAACACGCACCCTGCTGTGCTGTGGCAAGGAGGCTGGGGTACTTTTACTGCATGACAGGCACTAGATCCCTTATCTAATAGAATAGCCACCATAAATATGTAGGATATCATCCATTACTATGCCCCTTTTACAGAGGAGAAAACCACAGTCAATGGAAGCCATTGCATGCACTTTCACTCAAGAATCACATATTCAGCAGGTTTTGTTTTTTTTTTTAGACAAATAGTGTGACAAGAGTAATCTGAGTAAACCCGCATTCCTTTTTCTTCAAGACAAATGGGGGACAGATTGTAGGAATATGAACTTGGAAGGCAAGGAGATCAAACTGGAAACTACAGTAGTGGTATAACACCGAATGTTAGGGATCCTGACGTCAGCCAGGTGATGTGACAAAGGTCAATGGGTCCAGTAGAATGAGCAAGAGGGGAAGAAAGCTAGAATGGAGAATCTACAATCTAGAGTGACTCCTAGACAACTCTTCATAGCCTGGTTAAAAAAAAAAGTAAACATGGAGTTTAGAAAATAAAAAAAGCAGGACTGGCAGAGGTCATAGAAGAAGAGCTTTCAATTTTTAATGTTTGGAGAACAAGGCTTCTCTGGTTATTCTAAGGGAAGTGCCATTTGGAGAAATGCACCCGGGGCATAGTGCTGAGATCTGCAAGCCATCACCATACAGCTGGTAGTTGAAGCTTCCTGGCAAGTAAGCAAGTGGTTGGAAAGATGTTTGCTAGTGACTCAACAGCTGTGTCTCTTCTCCCTTGAAGCACTATCTTGATGACATAGCTCGGCAGGACTGCCACTCCTTGAATGTGTCTGGTCCTGCTGAGCTGTGACATAGTCAAGGAGTGAAAGACCACCAGGTGTGCAAACATCAGCTAAAACAATGCTGGTTAGAGAGGAAAACCCTCACAAGGCGTCATGGGAGGCAGCTCTCAACAGTTCCCCAACACCATGTACCAACAGAAAGTTCTGTGATTTCCATCAGGCTCAAATCTAAGAAAGGAATGGATGGTAGCACAGAAAGGCTTGAAGGGCCCCGAGTGGAAGAGGCTGCTCTGCCACACCGTGAGGCCTTCCTGGAGGACACCCACACGACCAGCAGCTGCAGTCCATACAACAGACCAGCATGGAGGAGGCATCGCTGTCCAGTCCAGCTGCCTTCCCCCATTCACACCAGGTAAGCAGCACCAGCAAAGACCGCTTGCGAAACAAAGGTTGATGGTTTTACACAACATTAAGTGGTTCTCACAACGATCAAAACAGTATGCTTTCCTAAGAGATAGACTGATTGCACTTCACTTTGTCTTACTCCAGAGGCACAGCAAATATGTCCTGAAGCAGCCTGCATTTAAAACTCATTACATAAAAAATATTCTAAAACCGCCGTAATAAAGTCTGCTAAATTAAGACAAACTACGTTCAGATGAGAACAGCAGTTGATGACCACTTTTATTTAAGAAGTTAACATTTTTTCCTTTGAGTTTAAAACACTTGGAAAACAATACCAGCATGCAGTCCATAACAGAATAGGATCCTTCTGGTGCAGAGTGTATTAAGACCTTCTGAGAGTAGATTATTACTATGTTTTGGATCCTTAATTCAAAGCATGTCTAAATACTTTGAGGCTTACAGGCAGATTTTCATGATTATGTGGAGAACTGCTTATAAAAGATAAAAAATATGAAATAAACAAAACCACCTCTGTGAGTGAAGGGTAATACACAACAATGACCCTCAAGAAGAGAGTCAGTGAAAACAGTGGATGACAGATAAATGGCCTGAAGTCTAGTAAAAAAGAAAAATGTTTTTTAATTCCCCCATGCAACTGCAAATTCCATTTGAGTTACTAGTCATTAAAGCCATTTAGAATTTAGCTTAAATGTTTAAAAAAAGTCATTAACTTCACTATCTTTTCAATGTGTTTCCTTAATATTTTGTACATATCATTATTGTATTATATTTAAAGCCAAGAGGATATTTTAATAACATCAATCTATACCCTGCTAACAATTGCTTTCTATTTTTAAAGCTATTTTCTTATATACCATACATTTCTCTACCCAAATGCTCCATTCCTACACACACCTACACAAATAAGCAAACACAGAAACAAACACACACACGCAGTATTTTATGATTTGGTAACAGGTCCTGGCTGAATCTTACAATCTGATAAAAAACGTAATTTGAGAGTCCCACTAAGAGTAATAATGATTCTAGTTCACATTTATGCGCTGCATGGTTTGGTAGCATTAGAAAGATATCTTCCAAGGAAAGGAATGTTTGTGGAATAGAAAGAAATGTAGAGGGTCGCCTGGGTGGCTCAATCAGTTAAACGTCTGACTCTTGACTTCGGCTCAGGTCATGATCTGTGGTTCGTGACTTGAAGCTACGCATCGGACTCTGTGGTGACAGTGTGGAGCCTGCTTGGAAGTCTCTCTCTCTCCCCCTCTCTCTGTGCCCCTCCCCTGCTCTCTCACGCTCTCAAAATAAATAATTTTTTTAAAAACATACAGCAAAACAAGTGTACAATTGTTCCTTCGGTCATGTAATTTGACCCATTCTCCTGGGTGCTATGGTCAGTATAAAGAAATTTTAAAAATTAAAAACTTAAGGTGCTAACAAGCCATATTCCTAAGTCCAATACTTACTCAAGATGCACCTGGTAGCTCTCTGAAACAATGTGTCATCCAAAGTTGACAATTCTAGAAGCTGACCATCTTTTACTGTAACCTAAAGGTAGCTGTAATTTCTTCAGCTTTCCATGATATTTGAGTTGGTTAGTTATTTGGTATTCAAAAAAAAGTGTTTAGGTTCTACTACTCAGGGCTAGATGATAGATAAATATGGAAAACATTTAAATATTTTAATTCTATAAACACCAAACTTGATGCAAATAAATTCCTCTAATTCTAGTTGTTTCATCTCATAAGAGCTTTTAAAGAAAAGTGTAATTACTTTTTATCATTGATCTGAGTTATTAAAGGAGTTATGGAAGTCATAACCAAGTTGTATCATACCCATTCATTCAGTCCAATCAATCAACAGATACAAGTAAACAATACATATGTTAAGAAACAACAGAATATTGTTTAATGGCAATATGTGCCAGAAAGTGATCTTTAGACACACACAAAAAAATGCTTTTCACAAAAATTTTTAAATGCTTATTCTATTTAAAAAATATTAAACAACCCATAAAACTGGAAAGTTCAACAAAAGTATATTCGTTTGCATCACACACACACACACACACACACACAAGTATACATATATGTATATGTAGATAGATAGATATAAGATTTTCAAGTTTTGCTCATAGTTATTAGGCATTGTGTAAACAAAACAAAGACAAGCAAGTAGGTTTGAAGCCTGGTTCAGGTCAGCTTATAATTCCCATGAGAACTGTCTGTCACTCCTTTATTCTCTCCCTTCCTGTATCAGTCTGTTCAGGCTGTTTTAATAAATTACCATAGACTAAGTGACATAAACAACAGGCATCCATTTCTCACAGTTCCGAGGCTGAGAAGTCCACAAGTAAGGTGAACTTGTTCCTACACATTCTGTTCCTATTGAGAGCTCTCTCACTGGCTTCCAAATGGTCACTTTCTCTGAGTCCTCACATGGCAGAGACACAGCCTTGTCTCTCTTGTCCTCTTCTTCTGAAGCCACTAATCCCAGCATGGGGGCCCCATTCTCATGACTTCATGTAACCTTAAGTACCTTCCAAAGGCTTCATCTCCACATACCATCATATGGGAGCGACTTCAATATATGAATTTAGTGGGTACACAATTAAGTCCTGGCACCCCTTATCGCTTCTTCACTCATTACTTCTTTTATCTTAAAAAAAAAATTATACAGGAGATATGAAAACTTTGGGTAGCTCGAGGTGCAAATGTATATGCCCAGGGTTGTCCCCATCAAGTATACGTAGGCAGAAAGATAAAAGATTCTCTGGGTAAAAGACATCATGAATTACTAGGAAATGTCTATGAAAAGTGTTCACAATTTTCAGTTAAAGTCAACTTGACAAAACAAATACTGCTGTATGTCCCCATGATATATTATATATTAAATTAGTAAAACTATATGTACTAAATGTATAAAAATGCATCAGTCTCCAGAGCTCAACAGTTTGAGTCTGAACTCCTGTTCTGGCTCTTACTAAATAGCTGACTTTGAGCAAGTGAACTGACCTGTCTGTGCCTCAACTTCCTCATCTGTAACACAGAAACAATAATATCCATCTCATGTGACAGTTGTGAAGAGCAAATGAGCTCATCTATAGATAGCACTCGTATATGTTATATAAAGTAGAATTTCTGGTAAACAGTAAGCACTAGAAGCTTGTTATTATAGCAATGAATGAAAGAATTACCAAATACGAAGATGAAACCCAACATATGCTCTCACAGGGGTTGCAATTATAAAGAAGATTGGAAAGGGATATGGAGCACACCGACAAGTGGTGGGCTCACGCTCACCCTCACCCTGAAAAGGTGAGAACTTTCTGAATTGGCCAAATTTCTTACCATTGCATAACCAGGCTCAAATTTATGATGGGAACCAGAGTATTCATCAAATCAAATGTAAGGACCTGTTGGGTTCATTGCGGAAGCCCCAGAACCCAACCACTGTCTGTTGAATGTTTGAATGAAGAAATGTAAGTCCCAGTGGGAATGATGTACAGATGAGGAAGATTCACATAAATGGTGGTGATAAATTTGGCCATTTGGAATTTCAGCAAAGCACACCAGACACCTGGTGAAAAGTTAAGAACAGAAATGGTATGGTCTTCTCATTTAGGAAGTCTGAATTGTTAGGGTTAAACTCAAAAGAGCCTAACAACGAAATGCTTTGAATTCACCTACATAGAACTACCTGGGCAGTTGTAGAAGACATTGTGAGAAATCTAGTGACAAGCAATAATTATTCACTCACTCCCACAGTGTAAGTAAGAGAGCTGTTATACACATGCCTCCCGCCTGTTCGGCATTGAAGCCACTTCTTTTAGTAACACCACATGATTCATCTCTGAATAAAATAGTCCTCCAAGATAAGAGAATCACAGCTTGTAAAGATATCAGCCAAAAAGTTGGACCTGTGTTGGGAGCACTATAGAAAGACAGCTTTGCTCTATTAAGAACCGGCTCTATCATTGCTGCAAATCACAATCTATGACTTGCAGCCCCATGTCTGGCATGCACAGGTATTGTCACAGTGTAACTTCAGTGTATAAATAGCTAAAATTTCAAAACCTACAGATGCTTGAGGATGTCATTAAACTCTCCCATAGTCTTTTAAAGTTCTATTTCTACAGTAGTTAAGCGACAGAAAGTTCAGTAAACACATCTGTACTGTTACTTATGTATATGTATGTATCTGGATATTTCAGAGTGTTCCAAACATCTTATCTTCCAAGGTTTCAAACGTTAATGTATTTTTAAATTTGTCAAACAACATGATAAAAATGGCTAACAATAAATTCCTATTTGTACAGTCTCAGGAAAACTGCTTAATTCCTTAGAAGAAATATGAGTTTGATTGAGCCCCAAGGAATGAATGAAATGAATGAATGGGAGTTGAGAAGCAGAAAAGCTGATGCCTCTCTCTCTCTCTCTCTCTCATATTATATATATATATATATATATATATATATATATATATATATATACTATATACTATACTGCTAATATATATATAGTATATACTATACTGCTAATATATATTAGCAGTATAGTAACATTTGTTGTTAATAAAAGGTGTTTCCTATAAAGAACAATATTCTGTATCACTCACCAAAGCAGAATTGAACAAGAATGGAAGAAAGGAATTAGCAGAATGCTGCTTACATACTGGAGTGCTAGTTAAGATCAGCACTGCTGACAGTGCTGCTGTCGGTCAGTAGAGCTGAGGAACTCAGTATGGGTTGTCTAAGTTACTGACCTCTACTTTTCTCCTCATCCCATTATAGTAACTATCCTCGTTGCTTTTTCATGAAGTGTCCCATTATTCTTTGGATAGATTCTTTTCAAATCCCTTGAAATATATCTAAAATTATCTATGCTGCCAAGATCTCTCCATCTTAACCAAAAGGATTTTCATTCCACATTTCAAAAATGTGTAGAATGAACCCACTCTGATCGCAAACGCAACACATGGAAAGAAAACGTCTGTGTGCAGTGTGGGGAAAAGTAACACAAGAGTATGACTTGTGCATTGAGCCCAATTTGCCAGCAGGAGTGAGTACTCCAGTCCACCAGAGACAAAGCCAAAAGCTGAGCGACTTCAAAGACAAACTGGACTGCCCAGAATAAATACAGGAACATGACATAACATTTGAAATGTGAGTTCTGGAATTTACCTTTGAAATACAGATGTAGTTTTCCATTTTCATCCCCATTAAATTTAACATCATTTGTTTGAGATGATTTTCTAACATACTGAGTGCTTTTTGAAGATTCTTAATGCATTACCTAAGCAAATTAGTATGAGATAACTTTGAGAAGGTTATATGCACTTTTGTTGTCTCAAACTGGATAAGCCAAAGGCAATCCGGAGACACACCTAGGTTAAAGTATGGCCCAGGGAACCAAGGTACTGACTGTGTGCTGATTGGGTACTGGTGATTCCCAACACTGTCATGCAGACAACTGAAACAAATCTCCAGATTCTGGGAGTACTAGTTGTCTTCTCGACACAGTGGAAGGGAGGACTGCCACATCATGAGAGGATCAAAGACTGACATCATGACCTTGCTGTAAGCTGTGTCAGTTTCCTAGGTCTGCTGTAACAAAGTTAAAAAAACTGGGTGGCTGGAAACAACATAAACATATTGCCTTAGAGTTCTGGAGGTTAAAAGTCCAGAATGAAGGAATCAGGAAGGCTATGCTCCTGATAGCTCTAGGGGAGAATCATTCCCTGCCCCTTCGAGCTTCTGGTGTTTGCAGGCAATACATGGCCTTCTTCAGCTTGTGGGTGCAATGCTCCAGTCACATGACCGTCTTCTCCTTGCCTGTCTTCACATCATCTTCTCTGTGTGCATGTCTGTCTGTGTCCACATTTCCCCCCCTTTCTTAAATGTTTACTTTTTATTTTGACAGAGGGGGGAGAGACAGAAAGAGCTGGGAGGGACAGAGAGAAAAGAAGAGAGAGAATCCTAAGCAGATTCCACAGTGTCAGCACGGAGTGCGACACGGGGCTTGTACTCCTGAACCACGACACCATGACCTGAGCTGAAATCAAGAGTCTGATGCTCGACTGACTGAGCCAACAGGTGCCCCCAAATTTCCCCTTTCTATAAGGGCACCAAAAATATTGTATTAGGATCAACCCTAGTGGGATCTCATTTTAACTTGATTACTTCTGTGAAGACTCTATTTCCAAAGAAGGTCACCTGCTAAGGTACACGGGTTAGAAATTCACCATACCTCTTTGCAGGGGAGAGGACAATCCAATCCATAACATACAACTTGTTAAAATCCAGACACATACAACATCATGAGCGTTTACCGATCTCCTGCTAAGATTTCATTTTAAGTCCTCTTGATAAGATTTGTACCTCTTCATTCTTAAATCATTGTTTGGAATTTTTATGGTTGGTGTGTTTTTAAAATTCCTCAGTCAAATAGAATAAATGGTGTGTTTAAACAAATTAAAATGGTCTTACTTATTCTAAAACACTCCAGTCTTTGTTATAGTAATATGTACTGAAAAGTTCGAATAGACAAATATAAAATGCAATGTTGACATATATGTCAATGAAATCCTTTTATCATATAATATCAGATGGGAAACACACTTTAGGAATTACTGCCCTAAGCCACACGACTACTATAAATAATTTTTTTCATCTTATTCCTTAAAATCATCTATGTAATCAAATACTCAGTTTTCATATTGTCCTTTCTCTGCAGCATTACGATTTTCGATATGTAAGAAGAGATTGAAATATTATCTTTGTTTTCTGCTCATCCCATCTTCTCCTTACTAAAAAATTCACTAGTTCTCCATTTCGTTTTCCTGAGTAGTCAACTATGCTTTGGTGGACTTAAGAAGGCATGTGTGTGTCCACATAAGAATTCACTTCCTTTGGGACGTCACCTTTCTCTCCTTCGGAAAATCATACTGCCCAGCACACTCCATTTGGATGAGACCAATCCCACCCAGGGGTGGGAAATATAAGAGTATTCGCTTAGGGTTGTACATGAAGCAAAGCAAGACAGGTTTATCCATGCAAGTTCTGCAGTCGGGGGAAAAAGAAAAAGAAAAGAAAAGAATCTTGGCTTGCTTGAAAACTGTAAGCAGTATTTCATTGACAGCAACCGGTAAGCTCACATTCTTCTTTGCACAGGGAAGTTTGAGTTAATGTTTATCCCAGGCAACTGAAAAAGTAGAAACACATGCCTGATAGTTATTAGCAAGGCATCAAAAATTCCTGTAGTTCACACGCACTCAAACAATACCCAACACAATGGAGTATTTTCAATTTTAGAAGAGGTCCCAACTTTCTACAGAAATAGCATTAACTAGCTTTCCTGTCTAGTTCCGCTTCTGTTTTCCTCTAGGAACTGCACTGGCAAGTACAGCAAAGGCATTTTCTTCAGAGAGTAAGTCGCTTAAGAGCAGAGACAATGTGTTGCCTTATTTGCAACTTTCATAAATCTTAGCGGAGTGTTCAATAAATATTTGTTCAATTATTTCTTTGATAGCTTAGTAGATAATGCATCATTGAGTTTATTGATTAGAATTAATTGCTCCATCTCCAATTAAAATTCGTTCGCTGTAACCCAAAAGCATACCCATCTTAAGATACTTTACATAAATTGTGTTCCAAATTGAATATCAAGTTGAGGGATTTCCTTTGCCCTTGTTTCTGGCAGTCTGTTTCCCTTCGTTTGAAATATTAGTCTCTAAAGACTAGTTTCCTTTGAGCAGATTATCAAGATTAACAATCATTCTGCACTTTCTATTCCACAAGGAAAGCTTTTACTCAATTTCTCCAGGGAAACAAATGCACTCTCTACTCCTCCTGATTTGTTGGGTTAATGTATGTTATTTCTTTTGGTTGGAGCTGCTGCTACTGTTATTATTATAATGTTTAATTTTGGGAGTTCAGTCCTCTGAATAGCATTGAGAACATCCCCACAAAGCTTTGTTTTTTAAAATACTAGGAACATTATTCCTACAGAACGATCACAGCAAGACGGCCTTTTGATCCCTATATATGTCCACGATGTGGGAATACTAAGATCTTCTTCATTCACCCATAGGTTTATCTTAACATAAGCTTAGGCAAACATTACACAAGCACAAACATTACACTTTCTACCAGCTTCTGCCTCTGGCGTTATGGAAATACAGCTGAAAAACGCACCTGACTTAGAGAATATGGTTAATCGTATTATAACAGTGTTGTATGGTGACACATGGTAAGCTATGCTTGTGGTGAGCACCGAATAATGTATAGAGTTGTTGAATCACCATGTTGTGATTCAATGGAACATTGTGTGTCAACTATGATTCACTTTTTAAAAAATTGGGGCGCCTGGGTAGCTCAGTCGGTTAAGCATCCGACTTTGGCTAAGGTCATAATCTCATGATCTGAGAGATCGATCCCTGCATTGGGCTCTGTGCTGACAGCTCAGAGGCTAGAGTCTGCCTCAGATTCTGTGTCCCCCTCTCTGTCTGCACCTCCCCCACTCATGCTCTGTCTCTCTGTCTCTCAAAAATGAATTTTAAAAATGTTAAAAAAAAAAAAAAAAGGAGGAGGAGGGGTGTCTGGATGGCTCAGATGGTTGAGTATCTGACTTTTGATTTCCATTCAGGTCATTTATTATCCCATGGTTGTGGGATCAAGCCCCACATCGGGCTCTTCACTGAGAATGTTGCCTACTTGAGATTCTCTCTCTCTCTCTCTCTCTCTCCCTCTGCCCCCTCTTCTACTTGTGTTCAATAAATAAATAAGAAACAAACATACAAAAACACATATAAAAATAGGGGGAAAAAAGAAAAACATACCTTGCTTTTCTTTCACCAGATGTGTTTTTTTTTTCCTGAACATCAACAGGAAACATCAACCCTTATAATCTGATTCTCTATTTCATTATGTTTCTGCTATTTATTTTTGCTTGAATTTTTTTGTAACTCTCTCTGTTGGTTAAGATTAGATTTGGCTGTGAGGGGGCTCCTGGATGGCTCAGTCAGTTAAGCATCTGATTCTTGATTTCGGCTCAGGTCATGATCTCACGGTTCATGGGTTCGAGCCCCATGATGGGCTCCATGCTGGCAGTGCAGAGCCTGCTTGGGATTCTGGCTATCCCTCTCTCTACCTCTCTTCCTGTTCATGCTCTCTCTCTCTCAAAACAAATCAACAAACAACAACAACAAAAAGATTTGGCAGTGAGAACAGAGACTCGAAATTACAGTGGCTTAAACATGATGGGATATCTTCTTCCTTCCTAACAGTCTGCATGAAAGGAGCCCAGTGCTGGTATGGTGGCCCCTCGGTGTCAGGGACACATGCGCATTAGCTGGTTTGTTGTTCTGCTGTTCTTAGAGGGTTGTTTCCCCCTGTGGCCTGGCGAGGCTCACCCTCTCAGCTACAGTCCTACCAGTTAGAAGGGAAAAGGCAAGCAGAGTGCAGGTCTCATATCCTCAACACAAATCCAAGCTGGCCAGAATACGGCTACACTTCTTGGCCCAAGAGGATAGGAAATATCACTCTGAGCCTTGGCTGCTAAGAACCAGAAGTTATGTGATCACAGGAACAATGACGAAGGTGAGCAGGGATAATTAGTGGCTCAGCACTTCACAGAGTTTACTTTTCCTCTCTTGGCTTTGCTTTCCCGACACAATTCACTAGGTGCACAGTTAACAAGACTCTGAATTATAAGATATTATACCCATAACAGAAGTTCATCCTTGGTTACTGAATAGACCATGAGTTGTTAAGGACCATAAATTAAGATAAGGTTTTACAGTTAAATGTACTTTAATCACCAACAAATAGCTTCTGCTGAAGCCAGACTCCTTATTAGACTTCTCTTCACCAAATACCCAGGCACTACCAGGAGGTGTGAATTTCAGGTATTTTTCTCACCAACTGAGCAGATCAGCATGTGGTAAGTAATACTAGGATTTGGAAACCAGAAACTAAAACGGAAACCTGTAAATTCCATATAAGTTTTACCTTTTTTTTTTTTTTTTTTGCTTCCACAAATAATGATACATGCCTTAACAGGAAAGCAGAAAAAAATGCAGTTGTGTGATAACAATATAATTGTAGCACATTTGGTTCTGCTCATTTCAAGACTGCCTCTATTATTAACATCCTCTCATTTTTCATGTGACATACGATAAGAATAAAGGAAAAGATATCAGTGTGGGATATGGTTGAGATTATTTCCAGGTCCTCATACAAAGGTGATCTCCTAGAGGGATCACTCGCTCAAAACATGTTAGCGCTGACTTCAGGGAGAGACCAAAATAATTGTCAGCAGCCGAGAAAAAAAGAAAGCTAGGAATTGTTTAATGTCCATAGGCTATCCCAAAGAGCAATGAAAAATCAGGATGTAAAAACTAGTTTTGCATAGTAAATGTGTTTTATGGTACAAAAGCATAGCTTTGAAATGAAGGTAACAAGGTACATCAACTCTAAGTGCCCTATTCATCACCTGCAAGCCTTCCGCAGTCGGGTAGCATTAATTCTACGGTTTTGTATTGCAAGTCAGGCCACAGGATATGTATTATTTTACAAGGAAATATTGGAAATGGTTGGAGGTGCTTGCAAACATATACTTGAGATAGAATAATGACACATAGCACATTTACTATGCACACAGAATTTAGTAGAAGTAGAAGTAGAAGGAGAAGGAGAAGGAGAATCCTTGCTCGTCTTAAAGAATCAGCCCACCAGGCCTTATGTAAGGTTGATGCCCTGGTTCAATACATTCACATTAGGTAGGAGGAAGGAGATGTGCACCAAACAATTAATTTAATACCTTGAGGAGCATAAGCATCCCATTAAAGGCCTATAAACAAGAAGCCCTTCTCTCACCATGGTAACCAGTAAGAGCTGTCAGAGTTTTTACAGTTCAGGCTTCTGCCACTGCTCAAGGGAATCCGGAAGATGCCTTAATTT
This sequence comes from Cryptoprocta ferox, assembly GCA_028646485.1. Taxonomy (NCBI): domain Eukaryota; kingdom Metazoa; phylum Chordata; class Mammalia; order Carnivora; family Eupleridae; genus Cryptoprocta; species Cryptoprocta ferox. The sequence continues at coordinate 80,727,375 of CM053566.1, read as the reverse complement.
CCTCTGCTTCTAGACATGTTTTCCAAAGGTTAAGGCACTTTTTTGAGGGTCATGTTTAAGGTTCTTTTTTAGTATCGAGAATAAAATCAAATAAAGCAGACCTAACTGAAAATTCTGTGCAACACATGAGAACTTGCTAAACAAGGTTGGTTTCTGCATTCTATAACTCCGGCAAAAGGCATGGAAAAAAAGGGCTGGTGCCCTGGACGGCAAGAATGGGTCAGAATATGTGGGTGAGGGGGACTTCAGGAGACCCAGAGTTGAACTTGCTATACAGGCATAATTTTCACTGTCTGGGTGAAAACACACCCAAGAATTGAACGTGTTTTATGATTCTAAGGAAGTAGCCATTGCCAAAAGGCTGTGCCCATATTCAACCGCAGCCAAAATGGATGGTGGGTAATCAGTGTCCATTAAAGAAAGGTCAGGCCATGGATAAGCATGGTGGACGTCTGCACCGGAGTGAGCTGCTGCAGGGATGACTGCTCACATGATCTAGTTATAAATAAATTCTCTCCTTCAACACAAGCTGCTCTTTTTCACACTCCTGCTTTTCCTGCTGAATGTACTCAACCCTGGCTCCCTGACTCCCTGGGTTTATCTTCTCACTTACTAAGCCTTTAGCCTTATCTGTTATGTCACATGTTTGCTTCTTGGGAAAGTGATACTCTCAAATGTCACCACAGTGATAACCGAAGCCAGTGGTCTTACATGTAGAGGGCCCACAGTAATATGTTCTAGACTCAAATAATGAGAGACCCTGGTCCCCCATGGAGGAAAGGTCTTCCAGAGCCCCATTATCTCAGAGTCCTGTTTTTACTATTTTTATGACCACTAAGCTAATGGGTTCAAATTTTGAACATATGGTATTGTAGGCCTACCATGTCTTGATTTTAATAGGATACTTGAAAAAAAAGTGTTGTCTTTGGGGATGTATTGATAAATACAAATGAGAAAACCATATAATTATATAGACATATAGCTGAGCACAGAGCCTACCTACCATAAAAATCTTGGTCAATAAGTAGATGTAAAAATTTTTTGAGGACAGAAAATGTTTATAAAAATTTTCAGAGTCCCATCCTTGGCTTTTGCTATTTAACACAGAGACAGGAGAAATTTTTTTTTTCCTAGAATTTGAATGTAACATACATTTTGTAGCTAATTTGATCAGATAATATAATCTTCATTCAATATTATCCTTTTAATCTACAACAGCTTGAAATCTTAACATTAAGCTACTAAAATAGAGGGAGAGGAAAAGTTGACATACAGAAAAAGCCAATATAAGTCAACAGAGGAATATGACATCCAAACAATAAATGTGAAATAAGGCTAGATTATTGGAAACAAAGTCCTGAAATTAAAAAAAGGATGATTTATTCACTCAAATTCAAAGAGCACTTTAGTCACCCATGCACTTTGAACGTGACTGGGACTTAAAGTGTGAGCAAGGCCTGGACATCAGAGAACTTGCAGTGGGAAATGTGTAGTAGAGGAGACAGGCTGGCAAACATCGATGTGAGAGAGTGTGATACTAAGAGCTGACATCCGACGGGCTGCCCAGCAGCATGCAGGCTCATGTTAACCCTGCCTAGTGACAGGTGCCCAGGCCACATCACTAATAAATATTTTTAATATCCCCTGAACCTGGTGGTAGGTTCTAGAACACTGCTGTACCTAAAGATAGGCAGAATTTCTAACAAGACAGGACCCATGAAATCGCATGCAAGGCTGAAGGAGCATTGCCTCCAGCAAAGGCTGGAGACATAAAAAGACTGGACAAATAGCAGCTGGATGTCACAGGTCCATGGAAGGGCTTTGCTGGAAGGCAGACCCGGAGGGGTAGGGAATGAGCTCAGGCATGGATTTGGGAATCACCCATGTGGGCATGACAGACCCAATGACAAGAGTGAATACAATCTCCAAGGAAGAGAATGCAATTGGCAAAGGAGATGACGACCCCATCAGACAAATCTAAGATTTCTATTCTAAGTAGTAAAAATTAAAAATCACTAAACATCTGTAATGTAGAACAAATTGCTTTTATAGAAAAGGAGAGGATGGAGCGCCCAGACAGCATAGTCCTATCTGTGTCCTACACTCCTGGGGCCTGGAACGTGCCTCTCGACCACGCCGAAAGTCAAACAGAACCAAACAGGAAGTCACCAGAGGCCCTAATTTCATTTGGGCTACTGTAGCTTGCCAACTTCTGTTCACATGACCCCAAATACTCCATTGAGAAATTTAAAACTTCAGTTTGCTGGTGACACGTCTCCAAACCGTAAGTCGGCCGGATTGATTCTTTCCAAGGGCTCCCTGGGCTTAAGCAACGACGATCTGAACGTGCAGATTTTCTCGCTCTTTGGTTTTAACCAACCTTCTTATCCCAATATCTCCCTTGGTAACAACGACAATGTCTGAGGAGGGGAAAAACGAAGAGAAATCTTTTAGAGGATTTGGCTCAGAGGTGCCCAGAATGATAAATGATGATTTTCTTCCTGGGCTTTTCACAACAGTCATGTTGGAGCTCCGTGCTTGGAAAATGAAAAGGTTCATTTCTGACATTGCTCCCGCGCCGTCCCAAGGCTCACTCGCTGACGTCCCACCTTGCCGCCCCCGCAGCAGCACTGTCACCTAATGGAACGTCACACCTGAGAGGGGCTGCGTCTGCCTTGCACGACAGAACAGCGGCCACAGGGGCAGCGAGGCTCTGGCAGGGGTCACAGGCAGGCAATTTCCTTGTTGTGACTGATGATCAGAGGCTCCGCGGGGCACGCCCCCCCTGACAAGGACCTGCCGGACCCACCGGAATTGCATTTCACGGCTCCTCTTTTAAAAAAACAAACGTACATACTTATGAAATCACCCATATGAAGCTCAGCGCGGCCTTGATTAAATGCATCTGTGCTGTTGTGTGATGCAGTTTAGGGGCAGAAGCTGAGAACACCCTAAAATCAAAAATAGTGATGCCAGTTGCAATTTTTAAGCTGAAAGAGAAGACGTGCTTCCCAAGAATAATCCCTTATGCCAAACCAACTGTTAGAGCAGAGATTACTACCCTTAAGGCAGTTACCTTATGCTCAGAGAGTCTGTTGCCAGGAAAAGTGGCAGCTGTCCCCCCTTCCCCTGGCTGGGGTGGGGGATGGGGCCGGGCAGCCGTTCCCAGGGCACATCTGGGAGTGCTGGCTCGCCTCCTGTTAAACGGTCTGGTACAGTGAATGTGCACACTACACAGGGGCCCGGCTTTTGCTGGGAGCACATAATACAGGCCAGAGCACATCTGTGTGGCAGCCCACAGGCTGGAAGCGCAGGCAGCGCTATTTACAGAGGGCTTCTTCTAAATGGATTTTGCCTCCTCTAAATGTATTGCCCTGCCGTTATGTAGTCGGAATGCCCTTCCATTTTCGGGCACAGAACCCTGAGGCCACAGAGATGCCCAAAAACTTTCATCAAAAACAATCCCCAATTCCTACTTCGTTAAGGGATCGCCTGTATACAGCTTCTGACAGTTAATTATTGAACTGATGGTGGCTACGCCTCAAGTTCTTATCTTCTTTTCAATGATTCTGGCACATGCCTCTCAACTAGATGGTCCACGCCCGTTTCGCTGCCATCGAGCTGAGAAACGTAAAATGGTATAAAACATCAGACTGAGTCACTGATCCAACATACTCCATTGAAGGGTGCAACTTGAGTGAGTATTTCACTAGTTTTGTTTATATCTTGATTCAACTCATTGATTTGTTTTTCAAAACCTCATCATCTTTTTCTGGCTCCCTGTCTTCCTGGAACATCCAAGATTTCAGTAAGACTTCAAACAGTAAGTCAGCCTTGTTCTCCTGGATACCTCTACTCTGATGTTCCTTCTCTATCTGCTCCGTAATCTGAGAAGAGGCATAAGTGAAATAACTCTTCTTTCTCTCATACATCAGACCATAAGAGACACATGACAGGAGATATCGCAGGGTGGAATTTATATATTTTTTTTCTACTTTACATTACCTGCCAGGAGGAACTATAAAGCGCAGGATTTATGGACAAATTTTAGAAGCATTGGGCCCTCCAGATCACTATTTTAAATTAGGGACTTTTTACATCTCTAATTTACATGTGAGTTTAAGCAACGAATACTAAAGGCATGACCTAAACGGAAAAGAACTTCTTAGAAAAAAATGTTAGAATACAGAGAGTTGCTCTACGAGCTTGGTACAGGGTCTGAAGGAAAAACCTACGCAGTCAGAAGCCAGGATCAACGAAGTAGTAAATGACCCGCATTTAATCTCAGAGAATCAAGCTAACAGAGACGGAGCGCACGGCTCACTTTTAAACACATACATGGTACCTGGTACCTTAACGTGGCATCTGGGGGGCTCACCATCATCCCCGGAGCAGAGCCTTTGGCTGCCGCCTGACTAGGCTTAGTTCCAAGGCGATTCCAAACAGTCTTCTTGACCGAGCTGAATGGTGGTGGACATGGGCATTGTTCCCTTGAAATCCCCTGCAACTTTAAATTCACAATGATCTTTACGGATGCGGCTGCCATTCGGATTCTGCACTGGTTCAGAGAGGGCACTTCATCGAGTGGCACCGACTCCTGGCCCATAACGCCTCCCTCCACGGAATGAGCTCCGGGAGTGAGATCGCGGACTGCAGCCGGCCTTCATCTCATGTGCCCTCAGTCTTCATAAACACTGCAGGTGATGCAGACATACACATGGGCTTCGCCTGGTTTTGACTAGGCCACTACTTACATTCTATTTTCTTTATGGAGCAATAAGAGACAGCACAACAAGACACACAGCAAAGCCGTGAGCTCTAGGCATGTTTTGAGAGTAATTCATGGACAGTGATCCGTGAGTGCGTTCCAACTTGGGGAGGAAAAAATGAACACTTGCCAAAGCTGTATCGATGAACTTAGTCATGGTCTCAGACAGCTAGTAGACGGGTGAACGCAGACAGACAGGAGTACAGATGAGCGCCCACCCAGCCCCCGGCCAAGCATTGTACCAACACAAGTTTACTTATTTAATTCTGAAAGTATATCTTGAGATAAGTGAAGCTATACAAAAGCAACTAATGGCCCTCAAGCCACAAACCTAGTAAAAGGTAAACTTAAAAATTCTAACTCAGGGGGCACTTGGGTGGCACAGTAGTTAAGTGTCCACCTTCGGCTCAGGTCAGGATCTCATAGCTTGTGAGTTCTAGCCCCGCATCAGGTTCTGAGCTGACAGCTCAGAGCCGGGAGCCTGATTAGCTTCTGTGTCTCCCTCTCTCTCTGCCTCTCCCCCATTCACACTCTGTCTCTCTCTCTCAACAATAAAAATAAAATAAAAAATTCTAACTCAGGGCACCAGGGAGGCTCAGTCGGTTAAGCGCCTGACTTCAGCTCAGGTCATGATCTCGCAGTTCATGAGTTCAAGCCCTGCGTTGGGCTCTGTGCTGACAGCTCACAGCCTGGAGCCTGCTTCACATTCTGTGTCTTCCTTTCTCTCTGCCCCTCCCTTCCTCGTGCTCTGTCTCTCTCTCTCTCTCTCTCAGAAAATAAATAAACATTTAAAAAAATTTAAAAACCTTATCATCTTTTCATTATACCTATGTATTTTTTAAAATTCTGACAACCACTTACTAAACTCATAAGAGATTTCGGATTTTCTTACAGACTATATTTTTGTAAAAGTGTTACAAAATCTGATAGAATAGCAGATAATTATAAGAAAATATTTTAGGAGAAAGAGACTAGAATATCTAATGATGTTAAAACAATTGCCATCAACACTTCAAAAACCACTCGATTCTCTGCTTTGAATGATATTGAAGCAGCATGAATGTCATGAAGTGGACAAGAGAGAGGTTTTATTTCTTCAAGAGGTATTTGTTGTCAGGCCACCATGTGGCAGGTGCACCGCTAAGTCCTGGGCACGTCACCATGAATAAAGCAACGAAAGCACTGAGTTCTGGCTGCAGGGACCAAGTGGTCAAAATACCGGTCCTCCTTCAATGCATTCCTTATCTTAAGAGAAGTGGGACTTTAAGAAACAGTGAATGAAAGGTTTCATCCATCTCAGCGTCCTGAACTTCACTCTTGGGTGGTGTTCCCTACCCGGTATCTTCTCTGTAGAACTATACCTTTCAAGCTTCCTTGAGATATGAACAGGTGGAAGGAAGGAACTGATGAACGAAGTAAGCCTTTAGGTGTCCAGAAATAAATAAATAAATGAATATATAAAGACGTCCCATGCACCAATCATTGCAACGAAGTGCTGGGGAAATGATAATAAAGAGAACGTACATTCTGATGTTCTTCAGCTACATAAACAAGATGACAAGAACATAGATTATTGCCAAGGATACATAGTGCCAAATAGTTTCCTCTTATATAAGTCTCAAAATAAATTACACAGATCTATAGGATAATAGGAAAACAAGTAAAACTTGATAATTTTTTACTCTGATGCATATATTGAAACATATTGCTGTTTCTCTGCTAGAATGGAGTATCTGTAAGCACTCGCACGTCTCTCTACAGTAGCCATGCTAAGGGATCACTGACGGGCTCACCAAATGAATGAATGAATGAATACTAAAAAGAGTGCCAATTTGATCATCAGGAGGCCACACTCCGGTCCTCTTTACCAGTGGTTCACTGTTGAGCTGTGTAAGACACTGCATCTCAGATCTCAACTTTCGGATGAGAATGGTTTCCTTCAAATTCTAAAATTCTAAGTTGATGAGTACTTTAATTATAAATTTTAAATATGCACATCTTAAGATACCACACAAAGAGAATGTTTTAGATATAGTTAAGTGTCTTCCTAAAATGTCGAGGCTACTAATTTAGATATTTGCTCACTATTCTGGGATTATACAACATTAAGAAAGGAAGATAACACAAATCTTTCATCTTTGCCAAAAAGGATAAAAATAATCCTTTCTTCGGCGAAAATGTTGATGTTTTTGCTGTAATTAAATCCACAGGAGAGCTGACCCATCCAAATAGCAACAAATTCTTCTGTGAATTATCATATATTCCTAAGCGCCAACTAAGGCCCATTTCCCTTATTAAAGGCAATACTGAACAAGCTACACAAGGAGGAATTTTTATTTTTTCACATATTTTTTCTCTATTCATTTTCCCATTACATAAAAAAACCAGTCTGCTGCAATTCAGAAGAAAACTTTTGAAATAAAATAGCATATGCCCTCAAAGTTGACATTCTATGCTTTTCAAAGTACTAGCTCAGTTAAAGCTTAAAATAATCCTGTGAAAATGATATAACTAGTTATTGTTTTACTATTTTGCAGTTGGAGAAACAGAGGTCTTAAGTCACTTGCTCAAGGTCAGAGGATAATAAGAGGGGGCACCTGGGTGGCTCAGTCGGTTAAGCCACCGACTTCGGCTCAGGTCATGCTCTCACGGTTTGTGGGTTTGAGCCCCGCATCCAGCTCTGTGCTGACAGCTCAGAGCCTGGAACCTGCTTCACATTCTGTGTCTCCCTCTCTCTCTGCCCCTCCCCAGCTCATGCTCTGTCTCTCTCTCTCTCTCCCAAAGATAAATAAATACACATTAAAAAAAAAAAAAAGAGGCGGCTAGTAAAAGGCACAACCTGTGTTGATTCAAGGATGGATCTCTCCTCCTGACCACAACAAACCGAGTGGACATCTATTTTTACTCTGTCTTAATTAAAATCAATTCAGTGAAGATTTTGTGTTTGATGGGTTAATAGTGATAAATTTTTAGTATCACAATAGCTGGTTAACTTGCAAGCCTCAATTGGTGTATTGTCAGGAACTATATGTTAATTTTCATCTTAACTGAAAATACCTAACAGAAGTGTCATGAAGCCAAATAAATATTTCAGATTACACTTATAACTGCTCTCTGTCATTGAATACTTACATTTTAAATCAGAGGTAAGACAGAGATGAGTTTGGGAGGACGATTTTAAAAAAAACACTCTTTGTTTCTTAGATTTCAGTAATTTGGGTGTATTTGTTTTTCACGGTCAGATTTAATGTCTATGATCCAAATCACCAGAATACAGAATAAAAAATGGAATATACTGAATATTTGTTGATAAATGTAGGTTATTACATGATCCGTTTGGTATAAAAATTACTCTATTCCAAGAAGACAATTGAAGTGATTGAATCACATCTATCGCATCCATCTTGGCTGCCACATACACAACCTCCATCTTTCTACCAGTTCTGGTTTTGTGTTGTTTTCGCTTTTAATAACTGACTCCTTGCTTTGAAATGTCACAGAAAGAGAGTTCTCATTAAATTTCTAGACAAACTTTCCAGAAATAAATAAATCTATCCAACTTCACCCGATTTGAGATTCCACCGGATTTGAAAACCATTCGTTCATTCTCGAGCCACGATCGGGGTCCGTGTTCTGCCCCAGGGACGATGCCTGCAGAGCACAAAGGGAGGGCTTTGGGGCCATCTCGCCCTTTCTGTCCATGGGTCAGGGTCCATCAGAAAGACAGGGCACGTTCACAGGAAACACAGGAGGGTCCCACAAGTAGTCATAAAGTAGGGGGACCAGCAAGCAAGAATGGGACATCTGCCATCAGGAGGAGACCCCCATGGCAAGAGAGGGAGCTCTTCTGTTCCTGACATAAGAAAGACACTCATGTGAAACAGACTTGTCACTTTGTGGTCAGGCCATATAATCTTAATTAGGAAACTATTTTGAAAGAAAATGAATATAATTGGTACTTTGTAGTAATTCTGACAGAAGCATCACTGTGGAAACTTGTTTCCACTCTAAGCTGTGAGGGGGAAGGTCACCTCTGGAAATTCCAGTACATATATGTCATTTGCCTAGGGATTACATGCATTCAATATCTTGTTGGTCATCACTCAGTCTTAATTTTTGGTTTGATTCTATTGCCTTCCTTTACTCATGAAGGAAGATACAGATATACAATACCTAGTAGGCAACAGGCACATATTAAAATACTAACTAGGTCACCAGACCCCTAGGGGGGAGCTTGGCCGGGAGCCCAGGCACTGGCCCTCTGGTCCCTGGCATAAGAGAATTCTCTGACCCTGCTCTCTAGCTCCTGGCTCTACCAATGCCTCCCCCTGGCCAAGCCTGACAAGAAGCCAGCAGCAACATCATCCCTCAGTCCAGTCGGTGACGTCAGACGGGACAGCACAGGGTGGAGAAGGGTGGAGACTGGGTAGATCTTAAGAAGGAACTGGAAAATATCCAGGACAATCCCCAGCAAAAGCACATGACAGTCAGAGACTCTTCCCACAAACAGGTGTGGGAAAGGTGTGAGAAGAACAAAAAGGGGCCAAGAATGGCCACTACGTGACCATGGGAACGAGGCCGAGTTACACTTTACCCAACTATACATCAACATCATGCTTTGTAGTCTGCGTACAAATTACTAATCCAGTTTTATAAGAAAACACAACTGCAAAAAAATTAAATAAACTGCCAAAATTCATACGACTGGCAAGTGGACGAACTGGGAGTTGAAACGAAAGCATTCTGATTTCAAATCACAAGCTTTTCCAGGAGGGAACCCACACCCCAAGCCACAGTGAGGAGCTGTTCGACTTCCCACTGGCCTGAGATGCAGCCCTACTAGAGAAGATCAGATTTTAACTGGCCCTGTTTGCATCCAGATTAGGAACAGCTGATGGGCCCTGAGACTTGGGTACCTGAGAAACCCATTAAATCACATGAAGAACAGAACTAGGCATCGAGAGTTTGTTTTTTGCCTTTTAATCTATTGAAGACATATACTGGAAGAAAATGTACCACCCAGGCATTTTTCCTCTTTGCCAGAGGCATGAGCACCACTTGAGAGAAGATACTGTCATTTATATAATACTGGGATGGTTAATATTTATGCTCCGTTGTCTGCTACTATCTGCCCCGGGACAACTTGAACTAATTTTTACAGTATAACTGGCAATATGCTTTGTAAAAACAAGACAAGAAATACATGTAACCAAGCTGTTTTTGATTTGGCCTCAATAAACTTATCTTCCATTAACCTCCTTCAATTATCTAACAATGCTCAATAGCGAAGATAATTTCTCTTATGTCCCTTGAGTAAAACATGCGTACAAAATGGACTTGTTTATCATTTTGGGATCGGCCCATGCAATCTTTTTTTTACTGAAATATATTTGACATATAACAATGTGTAAATTTAAGGTGTAGAAGATGTTAATTTGATGAATTTACATACTGTAATATGATTGCCATTGTAAAGATAATTAGCGCCTCTATTACATTACATAATAACCATTTCCTTCAAGTGGTTGTAATAATTAAGTTCTAGATTCTTAGCAAATTTGGTGATACTGTTGTCTGTATTCCCTACACTATGCATTAGAGCTCTAGGACTCGGTCACTCTTCACTGCAAGTTTGTCCCCTTAAACAACATCTGTCCTACCCCCTAAATGCCCAGCCCCTGACAACAACCATTTTACTCTCTGCTTTAATGAGTTTGGCTTTTTTAGATTCCACATGTGAGTGGAATCATACAATATTGAATCATACAATATTCATCTTTTTCTGTGTCAATACTGCCACAAATGACAGGATGCCCTTTCTCATGGCTGAACAATATTCCATCACACACATAACATATACGTGTATCTATTATGTATACACGCATGTATAATAGGTAGAAGGTGTGTACATGTGTATATGTACATGCATATATCACAGGTAGAAGGTGTGTACATGTGTACATTATATGTACATGCATATATCACAGGTAGAAGGTGTGTACATGTGTACATTATATGTACATGCATATATAACAGGCAGAAGGTGTGTACATGTATATATACATAAAATTGTCTTTATCCTTCATCTTTTGATGGGCACTGAGGTTGTTTCCATATCTTCACTATTGTGCTATTGTGAATAATGCTGCGATAAACATATGTCCAGAAGTAAAACTTCTGGATCATATGGTAGATCTATTTTTAACTTTTAAACATTACATTTTTAATTGTGCATTGTCTTCCTATAGTCATGAAAGAGCAACATGGATACTTCATAAAGAGCAACATGGATACTTCATAAAGAGCAACATGGATACTTCACAGGCAACAGACATATATTAAAATACTACGTAATGATCATCGTCTAGGCATTGTTGAGAGGAATGCACAAAGAAAGACCAAAGGATACAATGAAACACACATACACATCATCATCATCATCATCATTGGACCAAAGGACTTTGCCATCTGATGGGATGGGTGAAATTCTCCTACAAGTCGAGGCAGATATGCAAAGAAATCACCAAATTTCAGAACACCAGAAACATAGTTATGACATTTTCTGCAACTCACACAAAGGACAACACTGTCTATTTTATACAGGGACATGTATACATATATAAATAGAACCGGCCTGGTAGAATACTCCCCACTGAGAAAAGTGGTTTCATCTAAGGAGTAAGAAAAGGAGAAACTGAAGACAATAGTCAAAAGAGAACTTACCCCTACCAGAAATGCTTCACCTTCTATAAGATGAATATATTTTTGCACATGTCTATTTTTCAAAACCTTTACAATGACACAAATAATGGTGCATACAAAGTTGTATCAGCACAGATGAAGGAAATGTTAAATGTGCCCCTGTAATCATGGAAGCCATCTTAGAGGAGGTACCATTTGCATTTAGTCCTAAGGATAAATGGGAATACTCTGATGGGAAACATGAGAGTGGGGCATATGAAGGGAAAAGCAGCAAAGTATGCAAAAACAATGAAATGGGACAAAACCTGGTGGGTTCTGTCTTACAGTGGCTAACCGGTAGAAGGTGTGTGCACGAGACAGGAACACTCGCAGATGTGCTTGTAAGAGGCTTGCTCACAAGACTAAAGAATTTAGAATCAGGACTATCAACTTTTGACCCATGACTCTTTAGATAAACAGAAACATCTCCTGCCTTCCTTTAATGTTAGTTGTAATTTTAAAAATACATTAAATATTGAAACTAAAAATAAAACAAAGGAATGATAGCTTTAGTATTACATTCGTACACACAAATACACAACTTAATCTTATGATCTGGCTACAAGTTTTGTATTCTTTTAAAAATATATATTTATTTATTTTGAGAGAGAGAGAGAGAGAGAGAGAGAGAGAGAGAGAGAGAACACCTGTGCAAGCAGGGGAGGGGTAGAGAGAGAGGGAGAGAGAATCCCAAGCAGGCGCCGCACTATCAGCACCAAGTCCAATGTGGGGCTTGAACTCATGAACCATGAGATCATGACCTGAGCTGAAATCAAGAGTCAGACACTTAACAGACTGAGATACCCAGGCACCCCTACAAGGTTTGGATTCCATGCATCATGAAAGAAAGAGAGAAAACATAGCTTATATTCAATATCGATCCAGTTATACTGTTTTATTTACACAGACAACAATACGCATGAAGCAACTTTCCCCATTATGTACAGATTTAAACAATGGGATCATGCCCCGAGCCAGCAAGGGAACAGCGATTTACCTCATAACCAAATCCTAGAGATTACTTTCTGGAAATTAATTTGCCAAATTAATCAAATGGTAATTTTAAAAATTAAAACTTTTCTGGATCATTTGACAAAACTGACCATCTCTGAGGAGACTTTTGCACAAGCTTCCTTTGCTGCCAGGACACAGGACACTACGGACTCCTTCTCTGGATTTGTTCTTCCTCAGATGTGGTGTGCTTTCCTTCCTTTAAGTCATTGTCAAGACCACTGCCGTTTTGAGATCTTCATTAAAGGACAAGGCATCTACACCACACGGTTTTCATCTGTGGCTGGAGCAGGTGCGGCACGTCGTTGGAGGTTTCTTCCCCCCAGTTGCGGGTTCAACATTTTCAAAGCTTGCCAAATATGCTTAGCTCTTTTGAAAACTGTCATTGTTGGAAGTTTGAAGCGTTTGGTATTTTTCCCTGATGTTCCCAAACCAGAGCAAGTTCAGGTCGTAGATATGGGCAAGCACATTTCCCTTTGACAAGATTGCAACATGGTGTCTATGGGCTAATTTCAATAATTCATCAGCAGTCTATTCCAAGTCTCATGAGCCAACCTTTGTGGTACATCCAATTAAGTCTTTTTTTTTTCTTTTTAACATTGGATGTTTTCAAAAGAAGAGTTCAGTTCATTGGACAAAGAGACAAAGAAGGAAGATTGTGGAATGGTGTGTATCCCGTGGCTCCACCTGACCCAGTCTGTGGGTACTCACAGCCTGGGGTGGGCATTAAGTTTGGAGGAACCCATGTTAATGGCTCCTGCCGGATCCAGGGCTCAACTGCATGAACATCATCTTACCAAGCACAAACAAACCTTAGAGGGAGCGGGGATATATCCCAACACATCATGCTCATGGGAAGGTTGTATCAACCACAGTGGAATGTGGCAAAGCTATAATTTTTTTAATAGTATCTACCCCTCTTTCCTGTCTAAAAAATTCTCAGATGGTTCTTAGAGTACAGAGGTTCTAAGTATCATTGGATGAACTACGATCTTGCTTAGGAGGAAGGATTAAAAAAACTCAGAATATTCTTCTTACAAAGTTCTATTTTGATCTGTAATACCTTAGGACAAAGTTATTCATTACATCCCCTCTGAAAATGAGTAAGCCGTTGGTTTTATTTTTCACCCTCCCTCGAGGAGTGAAAGCATCTTCAGAAGAAATTCCCAACCACAGGATGAAAATCGCTTCGTTTTTTTAGAAATTTCAAGCCCAGTGAGAAGATACTCTAATCTGAATCGCAAAAATTCTGATGGACTTTCAAATGGTGTCATTGTGGAAAATAAGCAAATTCTGTTTGTCATTAACAATCTTCACGGTGCAACTTGGACAATCTCCTATTCAACATCAGCGTGTAATGAACCACATTATTGGCAAGAATGAAGTCTTCCCTTGGATCACTAGGCAGGGTTTTCAAAGTTACTATTTGCTTGTGAACAATCTAGCACATTCCAGAGACAAGAGCCCGCATCCCTTCTTGGTCTTTCCACCGAATATCCCTGGTACAACACAGCAGAACTGATACTTCATCAGTTAATGCGTCAATCATTTTTCCCCTAAATTAATTCCTTATATAAAAAAATTTGACTCAGTGGCAAAGCTATCATCGGCTTTATTGTAATCTTCAGGGCTTGAGACAAATTTGGATTTTTTCCATAGTCTTTTTTTAGCCACATATGCATAAACTAGAATTTGGAAAAAAAAATTGTTTTGCTATAAAATTCATCACAGTGAATAGCATAAGAGTAATGACATCATTCTTGGCACATTTTACAGCTTGACATACTAAATAATTAATTCAGCACTTGACTACTGTGACAGTTAAATTTATGTGTCAACTTAGCTGAGCCACGGCACCCAGATATTTGTCAAGCATTATCTTAGAGGTTTCTGTGAAGGCAGTTTTTTGATGACATGTAACATTTAAATCCGTAGACTGACACAGACTGCCTCCATAATGTGGGTGGGCCTCATCCAATCAGTTGAAGACCTTAGGAGAACAAAGACTGACCTCTCTCTAAGAAGGGGGAAATCTACCAGCAGAAGACTCCCTTCAGATTCACCTGGCAGCACTAACTCCTCCCTGGGTGTTCAGCGTGCTGGTCTACACTGCCGAATTTGGACTTGTCAGCTTCCACACCCATGTGAGCCGATTACAACGTTTTTTTTTTTTTATATATTCGTGTTCTACATTTAAGAAATATGTATATGTACATGTACATATGCACATTCTACTGATTCTGTTTCTCCAGAGAACCCTCACTAATACAAACCACACATCCAAGCAAATTCATATTCTGGAACTTTTTCCTCAATTTCCAGTCCAGATAAAATTTGGAAGTCCTCATAATGAACTTTTTCATTTCCTCAAAGATATGACATTTCTTTAAAAAACATCATAATTAGAAATGTAAGTTCTCAGATTCTATCACTTTTTACATAAAGTTTACATGAGTATGACTTAAATTTTTCCCAAGTAGTCAAGAGGGCCAGGTGATATTCTTGCTCAGAACTTTTAGAAATGAAATATTTCCCCAACAACTGCAATCCTGTTCTTTACAGGATACATGAATTAATCCTAGATACAAGCCTTGTAAATTTTTCAACTTTACATTTCCATCATCAGTTTCCTAAAAGAAGAGAAAAACAAAAAGGAGTGACTCGACATTCTTGCAGAGAAAGAAATAACGCTGCCTGTCAATGACTGATAGAACTTTTCCTACCACAGGCTCTTTTGTGAACCATGAAAAAGAAGGCTTGTGTTTATTTTCAGGATGAACCTATATCCACAGTCTATCATTAGTCAGCAATCGGTGATGCCCACAATAAATTATTTTATACTGATAATCTTGTGATACTGGGCTGATAAAACCAGGATGAAAAATAACTCCTGAGAAAGACAGAGTAAGATATAGTATGGTTCTCAGGGTTGAAAAATGCTCTATGTATATCAAATTACAGAATAAAAATTAAAGTTTATTTTAACAAGAGTAAGGGAACAACTGATTCATGGTGGCTATGTGCATAAGGATATTTATGATTTACTAAAAAGAACTTGTTTGAGAGGCAGTCACAGAGCTGATTCAATGGTTCAAAGAAGCCATTAAGCCCAGGTTCCCTCAGCCTTGTTTCAGGGTCTTGGCCTTGTTCTCAGGCTTAAATCTTCATTGTCACAAGATGGCTGCCACAGCACCAGGCATCATGCCGAACAGAGAAAGCATGGAACAGCCAAAAGTAAAGCGTTTTCTCCTTACAGATCTCTCTCTTGTCAAGAAGGAAGATTTTCCCGGAGAAGCCTATCAGACCCCCGTCATAGATTAATTCCTAGAACTGTGTTCTCATTGCCCCTCAGAACATTCACTTTCAAAGAAACACAGAATTGCTATGATTCTGAGACTAACGATTATGTGTCCACCAAAACTAAACACGTTGCCATTTAAACAAAACTGGAATTTTCTTAGCAACAAAGAATAGAAGCATAAACATTGGATGGGCCACAGGCCAAGTCAGTAGACATTTATCGCTTCACATATGCATAAGCACATTATCTATAATTAACAAACATGCCACACTCTTTGTAATAGTAGGATTTATATCAAATACTGTCTTATTCTACAGTCAGCATATTTCCACTTGCCAAGAAAATTTTCCCAAGGGTTTCTTTTACATTTTCATTTATTATTTTATTTTATTTACATTATGAAATTATGTAAGCTTTTTCCATGTATTCCAAATAAATTTGCATTCCAAATACAAACTTATTCCGATTGAGTGAAATGTCTCAAACCACCCCACACCTTTATTCAGACATGCTTTCTCTGTACCAGGAAAAGAATCATTAGTTTAGACCGTATCCTGTTACAAATGTGTCCTACCTACCAGTTTTAAGTAGGAAATGGCAAAAGGTAAAGGACAGATGTGTAGGGGGAAATGGAGACTGGAGACCAGTTAGAAAAGGAATAGAATTTCCCACCAAGGGATAGACGTCAGAAAGGACACAACGCTTTCACTGTCCCCATGAGCTGTCACTCCTGAAAGCATTTAAAGCAGGAGACCAAATGCTCCCTGATAAAGAGGCTAAAAGTGATTGCCAACTCAATAATAACCACCCACATTCTGCTAATTTCAGGGTCCTAAATACTTGGAGAATATACTAATAATATACAGTTGCAGCTGCCTACCGTAGCTAATTTACTTTCAGGAATATTAAACAATATTCTGTACAGGAGCACATAGAATACACAGAGCAAAAGATACCAAGGATGAAGTTTTATAAGAGCCACATAATAATAACATGACATGCCGTACCCCACTTTCCAGTCAACATACTATTTATTTATTTATTTATTATTTATCATTTTTGAGAGAAAGAGAGAGAGAGCGTGAGCAGGGGAAGGTCAGAGAGAGAGGGAGACACAGAATCCGAAGACAGGCTCCAGGGTCTGAGCTGTCAGCACAGAGGCTGACGCGGAGCTCGAACCCACGAACCGTGAGATCATGACCTGAGCCGAAGTCGGACACTCAACCGACTGAGCCACCCAGGAGCCCCCAGTCAACACACTATTAAAAGAAAATCTGAATTGCTTGGGGAAAACAAGGCATTTGTAAGCAATTTGCAAGAGTCTAACAGAATTGCTTCCAAATACAGAGAAACTCATGCTTCAGCTTTAAACTTAATCAGTGGCCTATACCCAATTTGTTCTCAGAATTGTCATCTCTTTAGAAATTGGTGTAAGTAACCTCGCTCAGAAACATGGTGTCTGAAACCTACAGGAAAGTGTCTGGCCACATTCATCTCACTCCACCTTCTTTTTTTTTTTTAATTAAACAGTTTTTTTTAATGTTTGTTTATTTTTGAGGAAGAGAGAGAGAGAGAGAGAGAGAGAGAGAGAGAGAGAGTGTGAGCAGGGGAGGAGCGGAGAGAAAGGGAGACACAGAATCTGAAGCAGGCTCCAGGCTCTGACCTGTCAGCACAGAGCCCAACACGGGGCTCGAACTCACGGACCGTGAGATCATGACCTGAGCCGATCTCGGACTCAACCGACTGAGCCACACAGACACCCCATCACTCCACCCTCTTAACCACAGTACTGTGGTGCTGTTTTCTGAAGCAGTCAAATTATGTGCCACTTATTTTTCTAAATCTCATCTGTGCCTGCAACCTTTCAGAGACAGCCATACAGAATGTATAGGATATTGAGGCCTGCTTATGGGTTCTTCCATGAATCGGGGTGATCAAGGATTGAGACACCTAGTCTTAGTGACTGACATTTCAAAGGAAGAATTCCATCATGTCCAATGATTTGGAAAATAAAATATTCCCCTAATAATGTGAGAAGAGTGAATCCTAGTCCAAAAGGCCCACATTGGACAAATGCATTCTAGACATAATTCAGGCCAGACTCATGCTCTTTAGTGTATACTTCAACTTTGGGTTTGAGGGGGGACCCTTTGTTACGCAGATGTACTGAGCAAGAGGCTAACTGCAACCCACACTCTCAGTCATTTGAAAGCAGGATATCCCAAGGGAGCCAAGCCAGCTCTCTGTCCCCTCCTCCTCCCCTCGCCCAGCTTAATCAGCAGTTAAACCAAAGCCTCACGGATATCTGTCCTCAGCCCAGATCTCTCCCCTGAGGTCAGACAAATGTCACACTGTTCACAGGACAGTAATGTTTCCAAAACCAAACTTTAGATCTTCCCCAACCTCACCTTGTCCCAGTGTTTCCCATGACATGAGTGCCACCAGCACCCAGAAACAACTCATCAGACCCCTAGAAACCATCTGGGGCCTCAGGTCACACATCCCAACTATTAGCAATCTTAACCATTTTCCCTCCCAAGTAACTTTCAAATTTGCCCATTTTTCTTCACGTCCATTATCACCACAGGAGTCTGGGCTCAGGTCGGCCATCTCCCACAATGGCCCTTCCTAATGGATCGACCAACACTGCAACCCTACTTCCCAAGTCTGATCTAGTCTATGCAGTATAGCCAGAGTGCTCTGTTCAAGGTCAACTCCACCTTCACTGCCCCATCCCCAATCCCACCTCCTTCCTGCCTGCAACCCTTTGGCTATTGCTCTTAGAATCCAGACAAAACTGCTTCCTGCAGTCTACACCCCCTTTAATGGCTCTGCCCCCCTCTAGTTTACATCAGGCACCTCTCTTTCTTTCTTCACTGCATTTGCCATTTGTTTTTACCTACTGTGTCCCCTCACCCACCAAGCTTGTGCACATTCTATGTCTCCTCCCTGGGACATATTACCTCCCTCTTTACCCGGCTAACTCTTCCTGAGCTCATGTCACCCAGAAAGCCAGGTCTGAGGCAATGACTAAATAAGTACTGATGCTTTATTTAAGAGACGCAATCCCATGGCAGGATGGGAAGCAAAGAAGTAATGCAAAGTGATGTATCACCATCCTGGCCGCAGGTCGTTTGGTGGGTGCACCCATCTGGCCCCGAAGGGCACCTAAGATGGGCTGTTCAGGACCCCATGTTTGAGAACAGCCCATCAGAGGGCGGGAGGGGGGAGAACCACTCTGCCCAGGTCTCTCACCGTCTTTTTCTCTCATTAGCCACAAGTGTCTCCATGGGGAGTGAGCTCGCTCATGGTTCCAGACTGTGGCTGCCAATTTCATTATTTGAGAAGCCAGACCACAAGCCATTGTGTGCTGACTGATAAGTCCTTCAGTGACTAGGACAAAACAGAGGGTCAGGGCGTGCGAGGGTGGGAGGCAGCCAAGGTGGGGCAGGGGGGAGTCGGGCCCTGTTAGGCAAAGCCTCCACCCCCTCAGGCAGCAAGCCGGCCACCCTGCTGGGGCAATATCGTGGGGCATCAAGCCAAGGATGACACCCTCTTAGGATGTCGCTATACCTCTTGCAATTCTAATAACGGTATTTACAACAGGTTTAATGACACAGAGAGAGAATTGGTTGAGAGTCCAATACTCAGGGAATGTAGTCTAAACACCTGTGTATAAGCTTTGTTTCTATTACCCTCTTTGGTTCTGCTGGAATTTTTCCCCCCAAGAGCATTTATTACATTCATAACTTCATAAAATGGAAGAAAACAGCATCTCAAGAAGAGGGTGTAACGGGTCCCACAGCCATCCCTCAGGAAAGCACAAGACACGGACAGACCAGGAACGCCCAGGGACGGCCCGACCCCAAGGTGAAGACGGGAAGTGAAGGCCGTTTTCTGAGCAATCTTGTTGGTCGAGTCCTTGGCTTCCCCACCGTAAACTCCAAATGAGGGTTGTTTGTGATGAAGAGAAAGTGAAGACGTGCATCGGAGAGCTGGCTTCAAACCTGCATGCTACATCTCCATCCTGACTGCTGCACCTAGCAAGATTCTCCTGTCACTTCCCCACTCGGGGACTATGCTCTTCTTCAAATTTATCTTTTTCTCTGAAACTCCTCTCTAACTTTATTTGACATTGCGGTCGTAAATAATAGATGTGAGACACTTCACATCCGTACCAGAAAAAAAAATGTTACAAAATAAAGTTGTATAAAGCCTCCAGCTATCATTATAACTGAACAGCAGAGAATATTTCAAAATATTTTGGGGGAAAAAAGATTGTTGTGAAACATCATCCCATTTCAACAGTGATTTTCGATTGGGGTGGTGACTGGTCTGTAGTTTTCCATATTTTCTGTCATCAGCATAAATGTCTTATATTTCGGGAAATACATATTCTTCCAATATTTTTAATAAAATAGCAATTGAAGATATACTTTTAAAGCATGGCATGTAATGCTGATAGTATGAGGCGACTCTAACACTCCTGTAAGAATGGCAAATCGGGGCGCCTGCGTGGCTCAGTCGGTTAAGCGTCTGACTTCGGCTCGGGTCATGATCTCATGGTTTGTGAGTTTGAGCCCCGCATTGGGCTCTGTGCTGACAGCTCAGAGCCTGCAGCCTGCTTCAGATTCTGTGTCTCCCTCTCTCTCTCTGCCCCTCCCCGGCTCACACTGTCTCTCTCTGTCTCAAAAATAAAATAAACACTAAAAAATTTTTTTAAAAAAAGGATGGCAAATATATTCAATCTACCTGGAAAACAAATGGTATATCACATTTAAATGATTATACTCCTTGGTGCAGTAATATTACACATCCAAATCTCTCCCAAGGGAAAAAAATTTAAAGGTTGATGAAATTTCACACACAAAGAAATGCTGGGGGAAAATATTGCTTGCTGGATCACATATGATCACATATGATCACAAAAATGTTGACTGCTGTATCACATGTGATCATGAATCAGAAAAATAGGAAAATGTACCCAGGCAATAGAAGATTAAATAAATTAGAATATATCCATATTGTGTACATCATAAAGATTTTAGAAATTAGATTTGTAAAGAATTTTAACTTTTTATCATGGAAATGTTTCAACATGCACAAAGTACAGAGAATGGTGTATAGAATGAATTCCCAAATTCCCATCACTGAGCTGCAACAATTATCCACACATTACCAAACTCATTTCATGTATAGTCTCGCTATCTTCACCCCCCTCAGACGCACATTTCGAAACAAGATTCTCACATTCATAGCATTTCATCCATGAATTATTATTCAGTATGTGTCATAAGTTTTAAAATATTAGAATATCATTATTATACTTAAAAATAAATAGTAATTCCTTAACATAACCAAATCTGTACTCAAGAATTTTAATTCTTCTAATGACATGGGAAACACTTTGATAATTTAAGGGAAAATGCAGGATACAAATCTGTACATAGTGCATTATTCAAACACAGAAAAACAAATGTAGAAAGAGATAATAAGAAATACGTGGGTATTCTTAAATTTAATGTCCATAATCTCAGCTCTCCGCAACTGAAGGACCTTGACTTGTCATGTTTGTGGGGCCCTACCTGGAACAGGGACCCTGTGCTCAGTCTGTGTGCATATGTGGACACAAGTGGGGCAATGAGGGGGTGACCTAACCTCCCTCCCAGCCCCCATGCCTCCCAGAGGAACTCTGCTGTCCTCTGCAGATCACTGGGCTTATGCTTTATGGGAAGATGCATGCCCAAATTTGGGATGTCCAAATTCCTTCTGAAATTATTTTCCTAAATGTCATAGATCTATTATTACAGCAAAATGTTCTATAAAGTATATTTTTATTGGACAGATCATGCTTTGGGGTTTATTTATTGAATACTTTTTTTTCTTCCATTTAGAAAACCAGGATAAATATGTTCACCAGGTTGTTGTGAAAATTAAATTAGCCACTGCTTGCCAGGCGCCTACCACAGTACCTGGAAGTCAGGGAGCCCCTTGGGAGTGAAGGTCATTGCGGTACCAGTCTTCCATATAGGAGGAACATACCAAGTAAACTGCATTTATTTTCTCTATTTTACCCCAAAACTAAACTACTGTTTACAGTTAACCGAACTATATGACCTAATTACAAGAAGCAAATAAGTAACTTGTATTTTTTTACCCCAGCTGTGGACCCCCTATATCACTCTGAGTTTAACTCTCTTAAATCCTCCATATTCCTCAACTGCATAAAGTTTACTGTGTCATCATTCCACCTAACATCCAAGTAGGAAATCTCTGTCTTACTATGTATTTTCAAAATTGAATAAAAAGGCGGTAAAACTAAAGCAAATTTTTAATGAGTGATAGAAACCCTCCTCAAACCACAATTCATGTTCTCCAATACAAACCAAAAGCTAGAGGGACCACCTGCTAATAATTATTTTAGATGAAGATATTCTAGGGATCTATCATTTTCTCCATCTGGCTGTAATATACTGTATTAATGAATATAAAATGGAGAAAGATCACTTTTAGATTTTGAGTCTGAATCTTTTAAAAAACCATGATGATCACAGAAGAAGGAACTCCCTGGTCGTGTCCCAGCTTTTTCTTTACTGGTATGAGACACCACTTCTGGTGACTCACCCTTCCCTTGGGAGCCAATGACAAAGCACTGATTACATAAGGCATCGCTAACTATTATACAGACTATATTTGGATCATGAAGCAAACGCTGGAATCCGTCAAGTACAATTCAGAAAATGCTGGTGGTCCGTAAATATGACGTTTTGAAATAGCGCAAAATAAGTATGTCCTTAACAATGCTTATAAATAGAAAAACAATTCTAGCTCGCTATCCTTAGAAAGGATATGCATCACAGATAATTTAGTAAGAATCAGCCCCCAAGGAAATAAGACTCACAAGGCATTTCTGTAAGTGACGTGAATATGTGCATAAGTGGGGGGTGTGTGTGTGTGTGTGTGTATGTGTGTGTTGTAGGGGCGGGTATTTAGCAGAATCACCTGATGAAATTTCAAAGTATGCATTCCCTCTTTCAATAAAGCCTTCATTCAACAAATATTTGCCGAGGGTGTTAGGTGCCAGGCCTTGTTTCTCGTACACCCAACATCCCATCCTTCAATTTCACTCTCCAACAAAACACATATTCCAGGATTTGTTGGCTTTCTCTGGAGGTGAGGAACAGTGTGTGCAGTGTTCAAATTTGTTTATCTCCCCCAGACTCTCCATTATCTTCAACTAATCAAAGGCTCTTCCACACAATATCCAAGGAGGCAGTCTATCCCACCATACATTTTCAAACTAGAAAAACAAAAACAAAGACAGGGAGACACCCCAAATTTAAGGATCTTCCCAAGATCACACAGCTAGTTATTAGCAGCAGTGAGATTTGAACTTCAGCCATTTGGCTCCAGATGTGAACACGTCTTCTAGACAGACAGCGAATCCTAAGGGGTGTTGAGGGAGGAGAGAAAAAGGAAGCCAGCAGGGCTGAGCCAAGCTTGTCCAGTTCCTTTTTACGAACCACAGAAGTGTCAGGTTCCCCTCTACTGGGGAGAAAGAAGTGATTGAGGGGGAGAGGGAGGCAGGGGGTGTCACCCAAATACACATCCTTCCACAGGGAAACATGAGTCTGAGTTCTGAGATGCCCCCTCTGACAGCAAACACCTGTTCTGACATGAAACAGGTACCTGCATGTGCATTCAAGCGTGCTGAGAAGCAAGGTTCAGTTTTGTGGATTCTCCTTGAAAGACGGAATGCATATCTTTTCTAGCCTCCCTATTTAATCACGCCTGGTTATATCAAATTTACTTGATCCTTACGACCGAGAAAGCTTCAGGCACCCAAATTAACGTACTGTGTATGGTGTAGCTAAGAAGGGAAACTCAGCATGCCTGCGTGGCTATTTTTCCAAGCCCTGCCCCACTGTGTTTGGTAAACATGTCATTTCTCTGTCCTTAATCTCATGCCAATGCCTGAAAAGCACTGTGACTCCAATAGTCTTGTCTAGATCCCACTCCTTCTTCTGAGGCTGCTAGTAAAATGCACGTGTGGGCGTGTGTTCTACTCCAAAATCTACATTATTTCCTTCGTTTCCTTCTCCTAATTTCCTCTTGTAATTATTATCAACATCTCATACAGTAGATTCCATAGTACAAGTCTGGAAGTTTTAAGTTTCTCTTTAAAAAACACAAACAAGTGGGTCTCCTGGGTGGCTCAGTCAGTTGAGAGTGTGACTTCAGCTCAGGTCATGATCTCGTGGTTCATGATTTCAAGCCCCATGTGGGGCTCTGTGCTGACAGCTCAGAGCCTGGAGTCTGCTTCGGATTCTGTGTCTCTCCCTCTCTCTGCCCTCCCCCCACCCTCTCTCTCAAAAATAAATAAACATTAAAAGTAAAAATGAAAAAACATATAAAATAAAATAAGACAAACAAGTCTGTTTCAGGGATTCAGAGAAAACTGAAATCCCTCACACAAGAGAAAAAATAATAAAGCATTATGGGAAGTAAAAAAGTATGAGGATATCCCATTGATCTTTCATTTATTCCCCATGGCATGCATTTCAAGAAGCCTAGAAATGCTTTCACCTGGATTGCTTCTGGGCTAATCAGGAAGCCAAAAGAGAGAGAGAGAGAGAGAGAGAGAGAGAAGGAAAAAAGAAAGAAAAAAAAAAAACCTGTGCGCTCACTAAAAATTTCCAAAGGTTCCAAAGCCCCACTCAGTATCAGTTAAAGTAATCTCCATATAATGCACTTAATGAATAACTTAAATGAAAAGTAGTAATTACACAATTAGACAATAATAAACAGACTGCATGCAAATTATTCTCCAGCTCTTTCCTCCATATTCCCGGCTACACTGAACTTCTGTCTAAACCCCACTGACATTTCCTCCCTTGAGACAAAGTCCAGGGGCACAACATGAATCCAGGGGGCAGAGCACCACACCCAGAAATCATTGCTGCTGCAGAGGTTGCAGGCTGCAGCCGGGGTAGCAAAATTCAGAAAAACACCGAAATATCATGGGCCCCGGTTCCGCCGTCTTGTTTGGCTAGAGGAAATGGAATCCTTGCAAAGCACTGACTGGTCAGTTTATGCCAATTCTCATTTCATCAACGGCCCCTGGGCATACACAAATACTTTTTAGCTGGGTCAGTACACACCACAGGAGGCACACAAAGATAGCCAATCATCCTTCCCTAAACAATGAAATTTTTAACGGTAAAAAGAAGTCAGACCCAAAGATGGTCAAGGAAAATAAATGTGCCATTATAATGAGGCAGCACTTATTTTAACACTTCCATCTAGGAATTATCCATAAACCAAAAGTTAGATCCCAAGGTGAGACCCAAATTTCCCCCAAATTAATGATGCACAGGTGTAGCTGCGGCCTGAGGGAGAGGCCAACCTGCTGACACAGCCAGTCCCCCTGGAGTCCACAGCACACCCCGTGCCAGATTCTTCCATGCTATTCCCAGAAATCCCAGCTGCCCTTGGAAAAAACATCTTTTCAAAGAAAATTTGAGCCAAACAGTTAAAATTAGAAGACAGCAAGTTTCTCTTCATTTTACTGCAATTTGAGTATAACTTATCAAATTGTCCACTCAAAGTCTCCACGTTTGCACCCCCATTCCATCATCATCGAGTTTACTATTGTCGTCAGTATGGTACTTGCAGGACCATCCCAGAACATATCGAGAAAGCATGGGATCAAGTACATATCTCTTCCAAAATGTTTCTTTAAATCTTGCACAATTCTTCAACACAAATTGTACCTCTTGTAAGTTAAGATTACACATTAAATTAAATGCTAAACTGGGACAATTTTCAATTAGAACTGTATTAATACAACTCAGTTCACAGTTCTCATGTCACATTTACTGGTCAGGGCAACCTAATACCATAGAGGTCGCCCAGTGACAGGAAGAAGGTTAGAGAGGGAAGGAAAGAGGAGGGAGAAAGAAAGCGAGAAAGAGAGAGAGAGAGAAGGAGGGAGGGAGGGTGGGAGAAAGAAAGAGAGAGATGGAGGATAGAGGGAGGGAGAGAGGGAGAAAGAATGAGAGAGAAAGAGAGAGAGGGAGGGAAGGAGGGATGGAGGGAGAAAGTGAGAAAGAAAGAGAAAGAGAGAGAGGAGGGGGAGGAAGGAAGAAAGGAAAGAAGAGGAAGGAAGGAAAAAAAGAAGAAAGCAAAGGAAAAGAATAGAAGGTGAAGAATCACCACGTGCCATTTGCTTACAAGTGTTTTTCCTCCTCTAGTTTATTCCCATTTGTGTGTGTGTGCACGTCTATATTGAGTAGACCAGAATTTAATTTTCTATATAGACTCAACTACCACAAAGGATTTGAAGTAGGTGCCCTTCACCTATAAGAAAAGTATATAAGTCAGTCCAACCTGAGGACTTCCTAATCACACATGAAAAAAGGCAGCTAGTGGGCAAACTTGCAAGCGTGTGTGAACCAATAGTTGCAAAGTGAGAATCAGAGTAGCTCGGAGAAGAGAGCTTATTTCTAACTTATCTCTAGGTCTGAAAGCCTAAAGAAGAAGAAGGGATCTGAGAAACCCTCGACACAATGTTACCATAGATGAAAAAAATGTGGAAAGAAGACAAAAGACAAGGCATGGAAGACAAAAGATAAGGCATGGAAGACAAAAAAAAGGTACATGGTTCAAGCACTTCAGCGTGATTACCATTATTCTCACTACTTCTAATACTTCCACCGCTGCTACTACCATCATTATTATTACGTACATTGGGGACTGTACTGGTACACATTCAAATGGGTGGCTTCAGTCAGAGGTCCGACTCTTGGTTTCAGCTCAGGTCACGATCTCACAGTTCGTGAGTTTGAGCCCCATATTGGGCTCCACGCTGACAGCTTGGAGCCTGCTTGGGATTTTCTTTCTCTGCCCCTTCCCCAGTTGCTTTCTCCCTCTCTCTCTCTCCCTCACTCTCGCTCTTGCTCTATCAAAACAAATTTTAAAAATTTAATTAAAAAATCTTAAAACACAAACTTAAAAAGTTAGTGTCATTGGAACAATTAGCTTGCAGAAAGGAGCACTAACAGAAAATAGAGCTAAAACTAGAAATCAGATCTGAAGTGTGGAAGCCTGGGAATCCCCAAAACAAATCATGTGTTTAGATTTTAACCTGGAGGTGTCAGGAGTCACCGAAGGGTCTCAAGCCGTGACGGGCGCAATGGAAGGGATCTTTCAGAAATACCCAATCGGTAGCAATGTTAGGATGAATCCGGGAGGCAAAAGGTGACGACCCCGATCCAATAAATGAGGTGTGTTCATTCCAACACGAGACAAATGAAATTTTTATGAAATTCTCCACATCAGTTTTGAAGAAGACAAACCGATGTTGACAAATCAAAGCATGAAAAGAAGGATGTGGCATCAAGGTCAGAAGTGGGTCTGTGGTGTTTCTTTTAATCAAGCAGTTCAGAGACACGGCCTATTCAATAATTAAACGTCTGTTCTCGGTGCATCATGCCCATTGTGTCATTCTGGAACACGCAGGAAGCAGCAAAGAGGAGTGCAGGTCATTTGACTTCAATCAGAAGAGTTGTGATCAAGGACGCAAGCACCAGGCATTGCTCCCCAAAATACAGCGGAGCGGCTGAGTTGGTGCCAGCGCGCAGTTGGGACCAGAAAGGCACACAGCCGGTGGCACACACGACAGCCAGGCAGGTTCCTGGAAGAGAGACCCACAGGCTCCATGCCTCTGCAGACCAGGATCCCAAACCCACGGATCTCGGAACATGCTGACAATTTACAAGGTTTCTCTCCCCTGCCTCTGATTCAGGTGGCACAACCGGTCGGGGGCAGAGCTGAGGTTTCCAGGGATGCCCGTCCCTCGCTCTCTCATTCCAGCAAGTCAAGCATCTTACAGAAACTTGCGCCTACCATGCCTTGCCTGACATCTCCCCTTCTCCAAAACGCCCTGCCAACTCTCCTCCTCGTGGCCCATCCGTGTCGTCTCCCCCATTTCCACCTGACTGGGTTGCTTAGACACTGGAAAGAGACCCACCTATTTATTCTCAAGTAATTACTTAAAAGTAAACATTTAGCTCTTGGTGCCATCATCTCGTGCCTGAAGGACCAGGGCCAGCTGTCGCAACCACGTAGAAGAAGATGGAATAATAATTTTTTTAATATTTTATTTATTTTTGAAGAGAGACAGAGTGTGAGCAGGGGAGGGGAAGAGAGAGAGGGAGACACAGACTCTGAAGCAGGCTCCAGGCTCTGAGCTGTCAGCACAGAGCCCGATGCGGGGCTCGAACTCACCAGCTGTGAGATCATGACCTGAGCCGAAGTCGGCCGCTCAACCGACTGAGCCACCCCGGTACCCAGAACACGGGATAATAAATAAGGAGGTTGGCAATCTGAAGAAAAGACAAAGGAAAAGAGGAAGACAAGGTGGCAGGAATAAAGGCCGTAAAAAGGAGCAACATGAGAGTGTGTGCTGGCGACTGTGTGCACAGGGCTCGCGATGCAAGACTGAACATTAAGCTGCAGAACCAGGGAGAAGACGTGAGGTTGACGGATTCCTCTACGGATCCGGCCTTCACCACGTCTTTGGAAGAACTGAACCAAAACGAAAGCCAAAGTCGGTAAAACGCCTAGGACAGAAAGAGGTAAGTAGTTAAAATAAACGGGGAAACTAAGGCAGAGTCTGATGTAGCGGCTGCTGAGAAAGGGCTGGGGGTGGAGGTGTGGGCAGCAGGAGCAGGTGCGCACACTTCACAAGCAGAGCTTCACTGCCATGGCCACAGCCACCTTGTCCAGGCCAGAGATGAGAGATTTACGTTTCAGCATTTGCAGATTTTACTCCGAGCCTCTTGGCAACCAAAACAAGGAGGAAAAGCATGAAAGGACAACGGTATTCCTCAAACTGGAATCTATTTAATGCTGTTCTGCCAGGTCACAACTGAAAAGTCACACACACACACACACACACACACGCACACACACACAGTCAGTGTAAGAAATACTGGCAAACGATTAGAGGATTAAAACGAAGCTACGTTTGTTTCTTCTTCACTGTACGACTTCATGTGGCCATCAGTGTGCTAACACACTGAGAGGTCAGCAAGGTCTGAGGCACAGGGAGCTTTTTTTCATGCACCAATTAGTGGCCTTCCTATGAAAAGGGCTCTGCAGAATGTAGTTTGGGAAATAATGACTTAAAAACTAATAATGGTCAAGAGGAAAAAAATGTTCAGAAGTTCAGTTTTTCTCTGGTACCGAGACCTAAGATATGTCTATGCTGTGCGTTCTGGAGACGGACACACTGTGTAAGCGGCCAGCACCCCCATGTCAGCCCTGCCATAAACGCCCGAATAACATTTCTCTGACAAAATACATGGGCATGCGCATAAGACAAAGGAAATATTGTACATGTATATGTAGTTTTTTTAAAGGCCAAGGCTGTTGTCTGATTGTCTGAATATGTGCTTCTCTAGTGGTCTGAAGTGATCCAAGCCTAAAATTTAGAATAGCAAGAATAGATTAGTAGCACACACTTCAAGTAATCTCAAAGAAATGTTCTAGACTGATGTGTAAGCTGACTTTCTACAGCTTAAGGGTTAAAGCTCTTTGGAAGAACATGCAGTAATCTATGCTGCCAATTAAGGACAGATTGATTTATTTTGCACCTAAACAAAGAAAAGGACTGTGGTTTTAATCCTCTAATAAAAGCTCAGGATTTATGCTTGCATAGAAAATTCTGTGACTGATACATGGACTCGGGCAAAGGGAAGGTCAACAGGAATAGGCATGTTTTCTTACCAAAGAGTCCACACAGGTCCACTCAAACAAAAGGTATCAAACTTCTACACTATACAGCTTGGAAATAAGTTTTTTTTTTTATCCAGAAAGATTTTTAAAGCAGATGTTGCAAATTACCCATTTAAACCATGTAAAGGTTTTCAGTATTGTACCCGAAGGCCAACTCATTTTAATGAAAGGTAACTTCTTGGTGTACCTCCAAGACAAATTGGATAAAAAATTTAACACCAAATAACTAAATGAGTTAAATAGGATATCTGTGATAAGCCAATTATATTTGAAGAATGTCTACCAAAAATAATGACTAGGTTTTCAGAGTAATTGATCTTAAGCTATCCTTACAGAGAGCAGGACCACTCACCGACTGAGGCCACATCCATTTTTGATGATAATGCCTTGTCTCCTTTTTTATTCTCAATAGCAATAGGGAACCCAAGGCAGTTTCAGGTCATTGAGATATAAAGGAAGGCCAAATATGGTTTCATTTGTCACCTTGTGAAATTGTTCTTATCAGGGAGAATGATCTTACACTCTTCTAGATACTAGTGAGGTCCCCATATGACCCAAAACATCAGGTAAGGGCCCAGACCAGCATCAATAAGTTCCTCTAGCCCAGCCCCTTGCTCTCCTGGTCCCAGAGGTAAAGATTGGAGCAGACGACAGGGAAGTGGCAATTACGCGCCAGCTACAAGAGCAGTTCTGTCTTAGGCCAGATGTGCTCACACTCCATGCAGCGTGCACAGTACATACTGGTGTCCCCACAGAGCAGGGAGCCCAAGGTAAGGTAGAGTCAACTCCACTCCCCTAAGCAACCCAGCCGGAATCAGGTTCAGTGTGGGCTCCCCCACCTGCCTGCAGCCAAGTTCCATAAAACTACATCCACCTCTCAGCGTCCTGTGAGTTGGGAAAGCATCTGCTCCTTCTGAGGGAGCAGAACCAATTGTCCCCCTTCTGCTGCAACTGTCCGTCTTTGGGCCTCAGTCTCTGATTCAGGCCCCCTGTTACTATCACATCAGGAATAGAAAACAACACGAAAATAACCAAAAATCTATGTTTTTCTTTTATGAAATGACAATAAACTTCTGTAGCCCAAGACTGCAGACAATGATACTGACATTCAGAGTCTTTGCAAGTTGACACCCTAAAATATACCCTAAGGCTGTTTCTGGGATAAGGTCCATATACTGTTTTCTGGCCAAAGTGCTGCGGGTCATTGTGGGAGATGTGGAGGTCCAGATGCCAGTCTTCCAAGATGTTTGCATAAAAACTGCCCATCCCACAGCACTCTGGGATTCTCTCGGCTTTAGAAGCAAGTGGAAAGGAGACACTGTTTGCTAAGAGCTTCTGGGGAGTGACTTCGCCACCCCTAACATGCTACCTTTACTTGCCAAGGCCTTCTGCAGGATATGGGCCAACGAAATCATAAATACACACACGCTGAGCACCTGTTAATTTCTAGGTTCTCCGCTGAGTGAGACTGAACAGAAGGATGAGCCACTCTTCCCAGACTCAAGGGGCTAGAAGGCAAAACTGGAGTAAGTAAGTAAATATATACATTAGACACATAAACATGTAGGTGTGGGGTTCAGCCTTGGGCTTGAATCTGGGCTACATCACATACTGCCCTGGTCACTTTGCTTACCTTTATAGCATATGAGGTGTTCTGCACAGTGTCTGTCCCAAAGTAATTCCTTAACAACCTGCAATTATTGTTAACTATAAAAGATCCAGAAAGCAAGAACATAGTTGGCCTAATATACATCAGTCCCTCTATCTATCTAATGTATGTGAATGATATCAATATATTCATTAATTCTCATACTCCCCTCAAGCACGATTATTAACTGCACTGATACGGCAAAGTTCCTGTGACCTATAAAAGACCGGGTTCAAACTCTATCTGATGCCAAGCCTGTGCTCTTTCCCCTACAGAACACTTGGGGCTACAATCTAGAACTACGCTGTCCAATATGGCAGCCACTAGCCGGTGTGGCTATTTAAAGTCTAACTAGTTCAATTAAATTAATGACAAATCTAGTTCCTTGGTTGTAGTAGGTCTCAAGAGCCACATGTGGCTTGTGGCCACCATACTGGACAGCGGAGATACAGAACATTCCACCAGCACAGAAAGTTCCACTGGGCAGCACTGATCTACATAAAAGACCAACAGAGAAGACTACTTTTCACAGCGCGGGAAAACGGTATCTCTTAAGTTGAAGCTTGAGGAAGTGAAGGTAAGTGGTCCATGCTATAGTCCTGAGTGAAGCTGCCACAATCATGAGGAGCACAACTGAGTCCAACATCTATGTCTTCACCCTTATGTCTCTATTACGCAGGAGATAGGAAACCTCTGAATTCCTAGAGGCTGCTGTTATCCAGCTAGTTAACATGCTTCCACCATGCTCAGAGGAGGGTCCTTTTGACAGTGAGTCTGTCTCTGTTTCTTCAGTAAACTGCTGCTGGGAAAATAAAATCGCACCGAACACAGGAAAGCACGGTGTCAGGAGCAGTTCTTGGTCGCCTGCCGATGCCAACTGCTTCGTCCGTCTACTTCGGGTTTTTCTCACGTGCGTGCTTACATGCTTGTGTTCTCTGCTGCCGAAGACACCAGCCAAAATGACCAAACATTTTAATTAGCCTCCTTTTCAAGAACTCCATTTAACCAAGCCAATTTTGAAAAAGTTACTTGTAAGGGGATGCCTGGGTGGCTCAGTCAGTTAGGCGTCCCACTTCGGCTCAGGTCATGATCTTGCAGCTCATGAGTTCGAGCCCCGCGTTGGGCTCTGTGCTGACAGCTCGGAGCCTGGAGCCTGCTTCTGATTCTGTCTCCCTCTCTCTCTAACCCTTGCCCGCTCACACTCTGTGTGTGTGTGTCTCTCTCTCTCAAAAATAAATAATTAACATTAAAAAAACATTTTTAATTACTTGTAGGATAATATCCTCTTTCCATTTTTATTCTCTCCTTTAATCAAAAAATATTTATTAATCACCTACTATGTGCCTGGCACTGGGCTGGATGCCAAGGATACAAACTGGAACCAAAACAAACCCAGTGGCTAACGTCAGGCCATTTACACTCTGCAGTCTTCTCTCCTCACAGATTAGTTAGGTTTTACTACAAAAGATGAAATTAATGTGCAGGAAATAATTTAACTGATATAATTCAGCAAATAATGACACATCCCAAGTACAACCAATAAGTTAATTACCTCTAGAATATACATTTATCGCTTGCCATTTTTCTCTCTTCTCTTTTTACTCCTCTGTATTATACTTAAAGCCGTGTGTTAAAAAGAAAACGCCCCAAATGGCATCTCTTAGGTGGAGTCCCCAAACTGAGCTTACTGGTTAATCTAATTGTGGTTTCAACCTTCCCCACAAATGTAGTCTTAACCAGTCAGTCAGGAATTTTCCAATCAGTGCAAACCTCTCTGACCCCCTCCATCCCCCAAGGGAAGTTGAGGAAATCTGCATGACAAGACGGCCTATTCTTCCCCTCAGAGAAATCCACCTTGCTTGGAACAACCCTTTCCTTTTATAAAAACCTTCCATTTTGAACAACTTCTTGGTGCTATGGGGAGCTGCCCAATTCATGAATAGCTTAATAAAGCCAGTTAGATCTTCACATTTATTAGGTTGAATTTTGTTCATTAACACCTATCGATATTACACTTATTCTCAGAGAAACTTCAGGTAAGTACGTACTTTTTCCTCAAAGGTGGGAAGAAAACTGTACAAAAGAGCCACTGTACGTCCAGGCTTATACACAACGTAGAGACCCTAGAAATAGTCTCTATTCTTCACCCTTCTGAGAATCACTGTTCAGACCTTTGAAAGTCTTTTTACATATGTGCATTTAAATTATGAATGCCAATGAGACGCGGGCAATGCAGGGCACCAAGACAAGAAGAATTTTGTTCAATTTTGTTAATAATTCTTAAAATGGTGAGCCTGCAGAAGTCAATGTGATTGAAGATTGTTTCGTGGTCTGTGAGATGAATTTGCACACCTTCTAATATCTCCTCCATGGCCTGAGGCTGAGTGGCCATGAGCAATGATCATGTTTGACTGGGTTCTAAGAAACTATACTGTTTCTAAACTCAGTATAATGGATAATTCCACAGGAAAAGAAAATAGTTAAGACAACTTAAAACAGGAAAATAAAAGGAGAGAGAAGGGACAATGTCAGTAATTTCACTTTTATATAACACAGCTCTACAGCCTGAAAAACCAAATTTTCTTAATAATGTCTGAAAAACTCAAAGGAATAACAGGCGCACACGTGAAGAAGAGGAGTTGGCTCCATCAAGGACATTCAAACTAAGAGCTATTAATCCTG
The DNA here is from genome assembly GCA_028646485.1 of Cryptoprocta ferox. Lineage (NCBI taxonomy): Eukaryota > Metazoa > Chordata > Mammalia > Carnivora > Eupleridae > Cryptoprocta > Cryptoprocta ferox. Next base: position 80,693,424 of record CM053566.1, on the reverse strand, counting down.
AAGCATCTGTTCTTCTTAAGGTCTGCATTATTTTGACCTTGGTTTGAAGAGGTAAGAAAATAAGTAGAAGGAGACTTTCCATCTTAATACGAAGAAAGAGGCACCTGGTGGGCTCTTCAGTCAAACCTCTGACTCTTGGTTTCAGCTCAGGTCATGATCTCAAGGTTCCTGAGATGGAGCCCCGCACCAGGTTCTGCGCAAACCCTGCTTGGGATTCTCTCTCTCCCTCTCTCTCTCTGCCCCTCCCCCACTCAAACTGTCTCTCACCCTTTCTCTCTCAAAATAAAAGATAAATAAACGTTAATACATAAATGAGTAAAACAAGGCTACCATCCTGCATTCTTTTAATTCCCAAGACCTCACAGAGTCACTTCAAACGCCGCCGTCGAAAAGGAGAACATTCTGGTGTGGGAAGGAGACTCCCTTGTGGAGAAAGATCAGTATGTGGCTTGCAGGAGACAGACTCCACAGTGTTTTCCTGCATGAGAAATACAACCGTTACGTGACATTGAACACAGAGGGCCAGGCCACGGAAAGACCCCCACCCGATACCGCTCAGTCCAACTTCACCCTCAATTTTTCTTTTTCTAAATGTAAGAGATACATTTCTTTTTTTTCCTTCTAAAATCTCTTGGTCCTACATCAATGGTTTCCAGTCAATACTTTGCCTCCTTCATCTCAAATCCACCAAACTTTAAATTGATTTTCAAAACATTTTCCTATCAAATAAATGTGGTTTTGAATTCTTTCTGACCAATTATTCTCAAGTTTTTACTTGTTTTACTCTCAAGTAGTTCCTCCTAGAGCAGCTCTTCTCACTCATCTGACCATTGCCATCATCACAAATTCCCCACATTACTAACAGCTGAAGTACACTGAATATTCCTTCCCACAAAGGATTTACAATGCGCTTCAGGAGATAAATCAAGGTATGGAGGATAACCGTTCAAACCAGGAGATTACACGTTCACTACAGACCTTCTAAGGATAGTGTTTGCTCTATAACTGTATATAAAAAGTGGTACTTAATTACGGTTTTTGCATTACTTAAATGAGGAGAACAGGAGACTGATGTGGCCCCAGTGCCCAGGTGGCCTAAGCAAGCGAATCAAAATCTGAGCCTATAAATGCCTCAAGATTATAAAATTGAAACCTAAGGACAACCGAGGCACCTGAGTGGCTCAGTCGGTTAAGATTCTGACTCTTAATTTTGGCTCAGGTCATGATCTCACAGTTTGTGAGTCTGAGCCCTACATCGGGCTCTGAGCTGACAATGGAGCCTGCTTGGGATTCTCTCTCTCCCTCTTCTCTCTGCCTCTTCCCCACTCTGGGTCTGTCTGTCTGTCTGTCTGTCTCTCTCTCTCTCTCTCTTTCTCTCTCTCAAAATAAGAAAAAATTTAAAAAAAAAGAAACCTAAGTACAACCAATTACAAAGAGCCAATGAGGACTGAAGCCACAGGCAATCAAGATTTCCTTTGCTTCTGCACCTTCTTAACCTAAGTCTTTCCCCAGGCTTCTGTCAAGGGAGCACTCCTAACCACCTCCCATGTGATGCTCCCCAATTCAAAATGATTTTTGCTCAATGAACCATCAAAACTTTTCATATGCCTCAGTTTACCTCTTAACAAGGTCTAAGGTAAAGGGAAGACTTTTAGGAAGAGAGTGCCAAGGGAAGACAATGGCATGAGCAATGATCATTTCTGAGTGAGTTCTAAGAAATCACACTCTCTGAATTCCAGGAACAAAAGTGGCATTGTATGTGTTACATTTTAAAAGACAATGAGTGACCCAATTTGACTAGAAGAACAGATTTTCTAAACTGCTAATCACTGAGTTTCACTGACCCTCTTTCTAGAATATTCCATACCAGGAATGGTGACCTTACCCACTGCAAGGTTTGTTCCATCAATCATTGCCAATGAGGAGAAATGAACCAGGAGGGAGAAACCTCACACCATGTGTACTGTGGGGATGTTACTGACTAATTAATTAGAATAAGTAACTTTACACAGTGCCCTCCAGTTACACGGCCATCTCACATACTTGCTATATCATCCCCACAAGCACCAAATTTTAGTGTCATGTTTAAATTTTGTTTAATGTTTATTCATGTTTGAGAGCAAGAGAGACCGAGCATGAGTGGGGGAGGGGCAGAGAGAGAGAGGGAGACACAGGATCCAAAGCAAAGTCCAGGCTCTGGGCTGTCAGCACAGATCCCGACGCAGGGCTCAAACCCATGAACCACGAGATCATGACCTGAGCCGAAGTCAGACACTTAACCAACTGAGCCACCCAGGCACCCCTGGTGTCATGTTTAGACTTCAGTAAAGCACAGACTAGTAGTTCTACTAAACAACAAAAAAAATCCGGGGTTAATTGCCACCTTTGGTCAACCTGTTGTAAATGGCAGAACAAGATTGTTACACCCTGTTTTTGGACACCACACCATCACCAGCCAGGAAGTCAGGCCTGTTTAGCACTCACTGACGAGGTCACGTTGTTCTTTTCTGCGGGCTCGTCCCTAACTGATATCTCCCATGGCTCCAATGCGGAGCTGAGTTAATCATCCTAATCTACCGCACAGACAATTAAGTAGAAATATGAGAATACCATGCCTGACTGTTATAGACTCCACACTGTCACTATGTCCTTCTCCCTGATCAATTATCCGGCACATTCACAACATTTTCCCCAAGAGGCTGAGTCACTGTAATTCCTCACCATTGCAGGGAAACACAAGTTTCCCTGACTTATAATCAGTAGAGTTTTTTAAACATCTGAAGATGTAAATGTAAATACATGTCTACCCAGCAATCTGTTCCATGACGATCTCGAATGCATACAAAGGGCTTCATTGTTTCCTGTTTCGGTGTGCGACAGTTCACTCAGATGGTGGTCAGAGAATCACTCAAGTCGCCACTAATTTGCAAAAGGATTAAACTGCCTCAGGTTTCTGAAAGACCCAGCGTGCACTAGATCTCCTCTCGTCTGGGTTTTGACGTTGCATGGTCCACATAGCAAGGCTAATGCTCCTCATAAATTTGGGGAACTAAGCCCCCCCCTCAGCTTCGGCACCTCCCACTGACCTATATCTGCAGGGTCTGCCGGAAGCTCACAGCTGGGGTAAACCAGGGTGTGCTTCCCCCTTGAAATAACTTAAGGGTGAGCTGGAGAGAGGGTGAGCTGGAGAGAGGGAAAGAAAAGGGGAGCTCCCAATTACAGTCAGAATGGTTTCTTAACTTTCTAAAAGACCGAGAGCAGAACAGAGTCTGCTTTTCAAAGGGGGCCATTAATTTTTCCTTAATTCGAAACTACATCTCAAAGTGTATTTTCTTTGTATTCAGAAAGGGATAAATGGAAGACTAAAAAGCAATGAGGCAGGCCTCACCAGCACCTGGCCCCCAAGAGAACAATCCCGGTTCATTTCTCAAGTTCGCCAAACTTTTCTTTTCACTCTTCATGAAAACTTAGCAAAAAATCACATCAACCTGATTTCAGAGACATATCCTTTGCTTCCTGCCTTAAACATGAAGTTCCAACGTGTTTATCTGACACCGGAATGCACTTTCTTTCCCTCTTCAGTAATAGCGACCGAACACGACAAGTGAACCAAACGCGCATCGCAATGAAATCTCCTTCCAACGGCTGTACATGCCTGATATTCATCTTCCTCGGTTGGGCACAGGACTGTCTCCTTCAAAGCGAGCTCTGTGGCTATGGAAGAAAAATCAGGTGCAATGAACAGGAACCGCTTCACCTGTTAGCCAAGAGGATGTTTACGGTGCTGAAAAATGAAAAGTTAGGGCAACGGACAAGCCAGCCTCAATCGCCTTGAGTTTAATGTCCCATCAGACAGTGAGGCCCCGTGTTTAATGCCATGTTTACCCACATATCACTTACGAGTTTCATGATGACTCCCTGACTGAGAAAAACAATACATTACAATGCAACATGGAGTCGAAGCTATATATTTTCACTTTACAAGAAAGACAGCTGAGAGATGACTTGTTCAAAGGAAGGCAAAAGACAATCAAGTGTCATGGGCTCAAGATAAGCCAGCTGGCACTATCAGCCATGCCAAGCAGGCTACCAATTTATAATTCAAATGTTGGGAGGTTTATCATTCAAACGATCAACTTCCTGCAGCAAACATTTACCGCTATGCCAGTAACATGAGCCAAAAATGCTATACATTCTGCCTAGGGGTCACAATAAGATAAAAGCCGAAGCAACCCATCTTCTAGAAACTCCCCATTTATCCACGTAGGGTTTATCAATGTGGTAGCCACTGGCAAACGAATGTGCTGTGCTGTGCTGTGATTGAGATATAGTATAAGATTCCCTCTACTCCCATGACTAAGAGGCCCAGGATTCTGTTGACTAAAAGGACATTTTTTAAATGTTTATTTATTTTTGAGAGAGAGACAGAACAGAAGCAGGGGAGGGGCAGAGAGGGATACACAGAATCCAAAGCAGGCTCCAGGCTCTGAGCTGTCAGCACAGAGCCTGATGCGAGGCTCGAACTCACCAGCTGTGAGATCATGATGTGAGCCGAAGTCGGACGCTTAACCAATTGAGCTATGTAGGCGCCCTGACTAAAATGATTCTTTTAACTCAAGGTATAATTCTCTAAGATGGGTATATGCGTGTGACCCCGTGTGAGTCACACCAGACCACGTTGATACAAGGTATTGACTTGTTATTGTTCACAGCAGAGACGGGACTGGACAGATGAGTGTTTACGGAAGACAACGTGTTGGACGACTTTCAGAACTTGGAATGCCATGGTCTCCCATCCACTGCTGGTGCAGCTGGAGTAGGTCAGAAGAGACCACTCGACGGCAAGCGGAGACTACAGTGGACAACGAAAAAAGTTTGTCAAAGCTCTCCCTCTTGGCCTACTTTTGAATTTTGTCCCACTCTATAATAATCACAAAATTCAAACTGCCCCAAAACTGATTAACTGCAAGATTAAAAGAGAACCACCATCCACAGAGAAAAGACCAACCCCAGGTGGGAAATAAGGAGACGAAAAGGAAACAGCATGTCAGGCAATTTGGAGATAAAATTCAGGAAATTCAATATTCACTGTTAATTTTCACACGAATCCCTTATACTGTTTTCTTTTTTGTCTCTAGCCAGCTGTGCTTTTTAATAGGACAATTATTTGCTATTCGGATGTATTCCAATTATTTCTTTAAAAAAGCACTTCTATAGGATAATCAAGTTTGTCCATTTGAGAAAATTTCTCTCTACGTTTTATTGCCTCGTGTGGCATCTACGGAGGTAATTTTGATTATGCAGAATTAAATTATTCATCATGATTAATAACAATCGCTTTAACAAGTAAAGATGGAGAGTGTTTATAGCTTTGATTCAAGTGCAAACAAGGAGAGCCAAATAAACTGCAGAAGAATTGGAAATTGGGTGATGCAGGTAAGGCCAGAGGAGAAGCAATTGCCAAGCGAGACGGGCACGGGGTGCACCATTCGCATCTGAGCACCCGGGTCAGTAGCAGAGAGGACCAGCACAAGCTGCACCACGAAAATGAGTTTATTAAATTCCAGCAAGGCCTCCAGCTGCTCATTAGCTGGGAATACTCTAGAGAGAAGCACCAGGAGCCTCGTCCTTTAGGACTACTTTAAAGCAGCAAAACTACGGTTTTTAATGTGATGCGCACTGGAGACACTGATTTATTAAAAGTTTGTGTTTTTTTTTAATGCGAGTTACGTGTGTGTGTGTGTGTTTTAACAACAACATTCTCTATTAGTGTGCCTGGGCCTCTTCTATCTGCAAGTATAACTAATGGATAAAGACATTTGGTGACTTTTCTCTATCTCCAAAAGTTAATTAGTGCCACCATGTTTGTTCTTCATTCTTCCCTTTTCCTGGGACTATTTCCACGAGGGTTAAGGTTAATCAAAACTGCAGCAACAGGATATCGGTTTCACAGGTGGTGAGACTGCGCTGGCTTAACTCACTTTCACCTCCTCTTCACAGGAGACAAGCGTCCAATCCCTGATATAAAAGCACAGGGATAGGACCCTGATGAGAACATGCTTCCCTACTTTATTATTGACTGCAAGCCCTGATGAATCACATGTTTTTCTGTTTTGAAAAGCATTCTGGAGGGGCGCCTGGGTGGCTCAGATGGTTAAACGTCCGACTTCGGCTCAGGTCATGATCTCGTGGTTCGTGAGTTCGAGCCCCGCGTCGGGCTCTGTGCTGACAGCTCGGAGCCTGCAGCCTCCTTCGGATTCTGTGTCTCCCTCTCTCTCTGCCCCTCCCCTGTTCGCACTCTGTCTCTCTCTCAAACATAAATAAACATAAAAAAAATTTTTTTAAGCATTCTGGAAAAGTCAGGTTAAATCATGAATGCCCCTTAGTGCTCACCTGGCAAGAAGCAGAAGGCAACTTTTTCCCTCAATTCAATTTTCTGGGAACTAAGGGGATGACCTACTTTTCCCCAAATCAAATGATGTGTTTTTTTTTTTTTTATCGTCATTCTCCTTGACATTTTTTGGCACATCAAACTTCGTAGCACTCCCTCCCTGCTGGATGCTACCTTTGGCTTATATGGTAATACACTCCTTCGGTCCTCCGCCTCTCATCTGACACCTGCCGCTGCTCCACACGGACACACTGACCTCACTCTCTCTCCCAGGCTGCATCTGTGCGCTCATTACCCCCAGATACAATCATCGATCTACCATCTTCTGTCACGCCTCTAAGAAAATCCATTCCTTGATCTGGTCTGCTACCACCTCTGTGTATTTGAAAATCAAATCTTTCTTGACAACTCATTCTTCATCCAATTCTGGGACCATATCTCTATCATTCTATTGCCTAGACTTCCCAGAAAAAAGAATGGGGTTGTCATTTTTAAGAGAACTACATACCCAAATGATTAGCTTCCCAAACATGTTACTGTGGTTATGGCCCTCCAGGAAAAGAGCAATAACTGGGGACTTAGCCAAAACTGAAGCAATGAAATATCAGTTTCAGAAGTGGTGAGACTGTAGTTTTTCTTAGCATTCACGGAATCTATTTTTTCATTCAAGTTTCTATAAAATTTTATAGATAGATTATATGCCCTAAAACTTCATATATCCTCTCTCTGACCTTGAAATCAAGAACTGTCTCAAAATATGGTCTTTGAGAGGGGACACTGAGCACAGAGGTCGTCTTCATGGGAGTGCACTCTAATTCGATCATACATTAGACATAGCACTTCAGAAAGAGGGGCATAAACCGCCACCACCCATTCCTGAAAATGATCAGACGTGATCCTTTCTATACGGCGTGTCTGTCACCAAGAATTTGAGAGTTGAGTGTGCTCCGCGCTAGAAGAGATCCTGGCTGGGTCAGGTTTTTCTTCACAGAGATTTTCTACTTCACTGTTATTAAATTGAGAAAGTTTCTCAGGGCCCACAGTTGCCGTAAATATTCCCCTCTACTTTACGTTGCATTCCAGTCAGCAAACTTTTAAGAAGGTACTAGCAACCTAGACATAAATACACCAGAACCTGTGCGGTGAGCACTCTTGCAGGAGGCGCAATCCTGGCCCCACAACCTGAGAGCTGTGCCACCTTGGGCAAGTTAATTCCCCTCTCTGTGCCCAGAATTTTGGTTCCGCAAAACATGGAGCATAGGAGCCGCTGCAGTAGCCAAGGCAGAGGATGAACACAGCCCGGCCTGAGGTGCTTGCTGCTAAGCAGGCCAGGATACAGGCTTGGAGGTGGTCTGCAGGGTGGGCAGACACGGGCACTAGGGGCCCGAGTTGGAAGGCGAAATGTAAGCACGGGTTCCTCGCATTCTGTGACATGGGGCAAGGACATCTTCCTGGTGACGACAGCTCCTGCCCTGTAAAAGGAAGCTTCCAATGAAGACATCATCATTTTGATCTGAGGCCCGAAACACACAATGTGGCCATGATCTTCAACCTGGAAAGGTCTCCGCACCTGTATGTGCTTATATTTTCTCCAAAGGCGATTCTTCCTTGGACAGGCTTGGGATGGCCGCCTCAGGAATCGGGGCTCCACGCTGCTCCAGCGTTAGACGATTCTCTCAGGTACAAAGTATGTATTTCTGAGGGAGACCACTTTCTTGGAGGGATCTCCCAATTATCTTTAACTTTTTTTTTACTTGAAAGAACGTATATACACATACGTGTGTGTTTAATCATATGTGTATATATACAGTCATTACCACCATCCACCTGCCTGGCTAGGTCCCTGTTTCCAATGACATCATACTCATGTGTGCATGACGCATGCTTCTTCCTTCCTTGAGTATTTTCCAGCTTCTAATCAAACCAGTCAGTGGAGTAAGACCAGAGAGTACCAAAAAGGTCCTCAATGACACGTAAGGTCCGAACGCAGAGAACCCTCCCACATTTCCTGGCTAGCTGAGGCATGACGGTCCTAGATAGCAAAAGTTACGTGGGAAGGGCGCCCACTCCCTCGGCCATCATGGCCAAGGAGACGAATGTTCCAACGACAGGAAACGGGATGATGTGGGAACCGATCCTTTGCAGCTTGTTGTAGTTCGATTATTATTCCTCTGTGGTTTTTGGGTTATTATAATTCCACCAAATATAATTTGGGGTCAAAATACCAGGGGCGCCTGGGTGGCTCAGTCTGTTAAGCATCTGACTTCGGCTCAGGTCATGATTTCACTGTTCGTGGCTTCAAGCCCCACATGGGGCTCTTTGCTGACAGCTCAGAGCCTGGAGCCTGCTTCGGATTCTGTGTCTCCCTCTCTCTCTGCCCCTCCCCTGCTCATGTTCTGTCTTCTTCTGTCTCTCAAAAATAAATAAACATTGAAAAAAAATTAAAAAGAAAAACAACAAAATACCAATAATGGTTGTTCCTAGGCATGATGGCAACAAAAAGATACACTCATACTTTAAAAAAAACAATCTGTTTGCTTCCTGATCAATCTGAATCCCCCTGGACCAGTTATCTGTCACTTAGCCCACACCTACCCATCATTTCTCTGCTCAGTAACGCTGGAGTTAGGCGACCACACACTACTCCCAGGCTACCTCCTCGTCTGACCTCCTGTTAGTAGTAACATACTGCAGGCACAGGAGGACGGAACGCTAAGATGAGAGAACTCTTTGTCTTCTATCCCTCCTCCCCTCCTTCCTTCTCTCCCTCCATCTGTCTCTCTCACTCTCCACCTCTCCCCTCCCCTGTCAGGGTCTCTGGAAGTTGCTGGATTCCTCTCTTCAGTCCCAGTACTGGCCAGGGAGCCCCTTTGCCAAGCTTTCCTCGGCCCAAGTGAATCCTCACCAGTCCCAGCCACAGTGCGGTGTTGGGGTTGCAGGGTCGGGGGGAGGCCCTCTTACAAATGGCCATGCCCCCTTGCTGCACCTCCCAGGATACAGTACTTGCGTTTTGGACTCTGATAACACCATCTCCTCCCTGTCCTCTAGGAGATCTGTGCTCACGGCAAACTCCTAATGTTACCAAGTTCTGGGTCATCTTGCCACCCCTGTTCTCCCCTTCCTGCTCTTCTGATATTTTTTAGAACTATTCCCTTGATTCAGTCCTCTCTTTGTGGAATGTCTAGGTGTTTATTTCCCTTAAAGGCCTCCCACCGATACAGCGCTTGGTACCAGGAGTGATCCCAGGAAACACTCGTTCTAAGCCGGCGCTCTGGTATTGATCTGCTGCCCTGTTTGAGCTTGAATGGTGTGATGTCCTCATCAGCAGAACTGGCTATCCAGCCAACTGCAGCCTGAAATGGCATTATAATTAGTTAATCGCCGGTGGTATCTTGAGATAAAAATTCTATCAAAGACAAGACTTTGGGAAACCAAGTGCCTACTTCATTTAACTGTAACTTCCAGCAATGATGATTTAAAGGACTGTAGGATAGGTAGCTGCTTCTGACTTCGTGGGATATACAGAAAAAAACAGTATCTCAGGGGTTTAAACTCCCAGTTCAGAGAACCAAAGACCTTCCATGGAAAAGTAGCTAAAAAAAAAAAAAAAAAACCCTCATCCCACTCATGACAACAAAAACTCACGTCTTACAGCCAGAGCGCGTGGAAGGCTAAAGATCATGCCAACGATAGAAGAGCAAGTTGCGGTACAGATTTGCCAGGTGGACACAGTCACCACAGTGGGCAGCAGGGCCAGATGGGCTATCAGAGAGTGCCCCCTACAGGGACCCTGCGTGGTGGCTAATCCGCTGGGAAGAGAGAGATGAGCAGCCCATTAGGTCACCTGGTCTATATAACTGGATCGTCTCAAGGTCTGGTGAGCAGACGCTGACTTGCATCACCACGACTGGAGAAGCACACAGCCTGTCACCCAGATCAGAAGGAAGCCTCTGCCCAGGTCACAGCCCCTTCACCAAAGAGGAGGTTGGTTCCCCTTAAGACTGGATCCTACTGCACCCAGTGTTCTGTGTTATCAGTCCTCCCACGCCCTCCTTGAAGGCACCTGTGGCCATTTATTTGGGTGGCTATACACTCGGGAGACAGAAAACCAGATCACTGGGATTTACTATGCACTTGACCTGTGTGGACACTAATCTCTAGGGAAAATCACTGTGATCTACTGTCACAAAGAAGACTGTCCCATTTCTGCAGTAACAGAGTTTCGGCCCCTGTCCCTCTCCCGGTTGGTCCCAGACCCAGCTTGTACGACTGTCTCCAGTTACCAAAGGCAGAATTGGATGATCAATTCTCAGCAAGCAGCAGATCCTCACACTGGCTACCTGACCAAAGGTAAGAAGGGCCAATGGATATCATCAAGGTACCACCACACCCTCTGCTCCCAACTAGTAAAACAAAAGCAATGCTATACCCTTGAGGAAACCTATTAATTTAGTCATACCATAGAAATACCATAAAAGACTTGGAAATGGTAGTATTGGTAACTAATACCACATCCCTATTTAATTCACCTATTTGGTCCAGGCAGAAGGTGGATCATGTTTATAAAGGATAGTTGTGCCTTCCTACAAAGACTCATTAATTTTTTGTATGGTATACAGTTGCCTCATGGAGAGAAGGCCTGGACTTCCTCTGAATTGAATACACATTATTTCTGCCACAACTGTACCTTTTGCAAATATTTTCGATATGTATACATTAATACGTCCATCAGGGTTCTTATGCTTAAAGACAAGGTTTACAGTGTCAGAAAGCACAAAAAGAGAGGATCATGTTAGTGGTGTTTCAAAGATTTTATGAAACATTCTAAGCACAACTGGTATTTCACTTTAAGAATCTAATAAATATTTTAGAATGGCATTTCATTTGTTTTACACTGACATTTGGTATTAGCATGAAAGGGCTGGAAAAAGAAATTTAAAAATGTTCCCTCCGCTACCCGAGTCCTTATATTTAGAGACCAAACTGATTTATAATGTTCATAAGAGTTATTTTAAATCATTACTGACTGCAGAAGGATCTGAACCGGCGGTGCAGAGGTGAAGTTCACGGTTTGTCTACTAAATACACAGTTCTACACTTGACTCTAAATGCTCTTCAAATTTATTTATCTAATGTGTTCTATTGAATCCTATCTCAACCTACACTATTTATTCTATGCTATTTATTCTATTTATTCATTCTATGGGATGCCTCTGGGATAGGTGCCATTTCACAGATGAATAAGAAATGAGATAGAAAAATTTATTATTTTAATTAAATCATATTTTTAGGAGTCATTTGCCTTAAGTCCTTGAATGCCCATGATATTCAACCTCAAGTTATTTTCAGCACAATATAGTCCTTACAGAGAAGCCAGTGGAATATAGAGGTCTACAGCATTCCAGAGCAGAATCTGTACAGAATCTCCAGATAGTGACTCTTTTTTCTTTCAGAGAGAGAGAGCAGGTGTGCACTGAGAGAGAGTCTTAAGCAGGCTCCATGCTCAGCATGGAGCCCAACATGGGGCCCAATCTTACAACCATGAGATCATGACCTGAGCCAAAATCAAGAGTTAGACGCTTCACCAACTGAGACACCCAGGAGCCCCCAGACAGTGGTTCTTAATTCTGAGTGTACATCCTCCCCATTATTTAAGGCATTAGTATTTGTCAGGAGTAAGGTAGTGCAATGGCCTGTGTTGGTTCAGGTAGAAACAAAACACTTCCTCTCCTTCCTACTCTCTAGTTAAACCCTCAGGGCTAGTGAATTACAGTCTAAGGAAGGATCGGCTCTGTTTTCTCTGCTTGGAGGTCTCCAACCTCCTATTTCCAAAGCTCTTCTCTACTTCCAAAGCTCTTTGGAGCAGACATAAATTGGGGTTCAGCCACAAAACAAAATAACATAAAATTCAAAAAACACAACCATTCCTAAAGAAAAACAACATACTGGAAGTACAGTTTCTTGTTGGAATTTGTGCCACATTATAAAAGATGATCCAAGACTTTAAATTAGCATTATATATACTAGATATAGGTGGTGAAAGCATAGTATCAGTAAGGAAAAAAAGAATCAAACGGAAGTATTATGTGTGAAATATATAATAGTTGAAATATGGGAATAATAGATGGGTGTGATCGATTACTGTTTAAAAGTGCACGCTCCTGGGGCACCTGGGTGGCTCAGTTGGTTAAGCATCCGACTTTGGCTCAGGTGATGATCTCATGGTTCGTGGGTTCGAGCCTTGTGTCGGGCTCTGTCCTGACAGCTCAGAGTCTAGAGCCTACTTTGGATTCTGTGTCTCCCTCTCTGTCTGTCCCTCTCCCACTCACGCTCTCTCTCTCAAAAATAAATAAACATTAAAATGCACACTCCCATCCCCCACACCTTCATGGAAAGAGTGTGTCTCCTCACCCCTTGTCTTTTGCCTACACGTGGGACTTGTTCTGGCCAGTGTGATTTTTTAGACATGACACAAGATTTAAAACATATTTGTGTGGTCAAGTCTGTACTCTTGCCCTTCTGCTCTCAACATGAAAAGAATATGTCTTAGGTAGGTCACTAGCCCCAAGAAGAAGATGAGAGGCACATATTTTTAAGTGCACAATACAGTAAACTAGAGACAATATACTGTACAGATCTCTAGAGCTTATTAATCTTACATAACTAAAATTTTATGCCAACTGAGTAACACCTCCCCATTACCCCCATCTCCTGGCAACCACCATTGGATTTTCTACTTCTGTGTGTTTGACTATTATTCTAGATATCCCATACAAATGGAATCATGCAAGATTTGTCCTTCTATGACTGGTTTATTACACTAAGCGTAAATGTCCTCCAGGGTCATTCATGTTGTTGCCAATGTCAAGATTTCCTTTTTATAAGGCTAATATTTCACTACATGTATACACCACGTTTTATTGATTCATCCATTGACAAAGACTTAGGTTGTTTCCATATCATGGCTATTGTGAATAATGTTGCAATGAACATGGGGATGTCAATATCTCTTCAAGATCTTGACTTCAATTCTGTTGGATAAATGCCCAGAAGTGGATTTCTTGAAGAACCTCCTACTGTTTTCCACAGCAGCTGCACCATTTTACATTCCCACTAACAGTGTACAAGGGTTCCAAATTGTCCACATTCTCACCAACACTTGTTATCTTTTGTTCTGCTTTGTTTTTTATAATAACCATCCCAACAGGTGTGACATAATCTCATTGTGGTTTTTTTCTGTGTTTCCATGATGATTAGTGATGTTGAGGAAGAGCTGTAGAACTTTTAATTTTAATCATGGTCACTTTTGTGAATGTAGTTCTAGAAAAATATCAAAGATAAAAGCTGTATATTCATGAGGAAGATATTCAAACTGTTCCCACACTGCATACTCTGTGGTTGAGGACTTTCTGTCTGACCTGCATTTGAAAAGAGAACCATGCAATGGATAAGAGCAGGCTACTGGGCTATTCCACTATGGAGTAGCTGTGTGATCTCTCTGCACCTCATTTCCTTATCTGAAAGTCATGATAATTGTTACTACTTCATTCCACTGTCACTGGAGAGTAAATACCCCAATTGATAAGACAAGTTTCCTGATAGGTAAACAAATATCCCCTTCACGCTATCGGATCAGATAAGCTTCATACTTCATACTTGCCAACTGTTTCTGACTCTGACTGTAGACCACGAAATAAATCTGTGGAGATATAGATGGAACGGCCCCTGTGAGTTCAGCTCCTCCGGTGATAGACTGCACAACACTGTCAATCCAAGCCCACTCGTAGGTGGGACTTTTTAGATCAACCGAAAACACTAAATTAAACATGCCAAATAGATGAAGACACACACACCAACTTGTATATCACACAAGACAAAGACTGTGTCTTCTATTTATTTTTCATTCATGCACAGCAACTATTTGGGCAGTTTATTCACACCAGACGTCCAAGGTCACCATTAATTCTGTTTCATAGCAAAGGCCCTTCTCTAGGAAATGTCCTACCCACAGTAATTCTTGTGGAAAAAAAGACACTCCTTCAAAAGTTTCTAGCAAACTTTTATCCAAATGCTCCAGCTTTTTTATATGTCTCACATTTCCACTGTTAGGAATTCTTCAGTGACATTTGAAGATGTTTTTCTGTCTTTCCACTGAGTTGGGTGGTTATGATAAACACCATTTTACCTAAACACATTGAAAGTTTCTCAGGACACAAGGATGTTAACTAGAACGTCCGTTTTAAAAAGTCATATAATGTTTTATAACATGCTAAAATAATGTTTCTAAATATTAAATAAGTGTGGCTATACAAAATGGAATGATCTAGCATACCTAGAGTTCACTTCAGAAGATATCTATATAATCAGCTTTATATATTCAAACAGCTCATTTGAAACATATGGCTGCTCTTTTTTCATATTGGAGGAAATTTCCAGTAAGATCTCTGCATCACCCTTAATTAAGACTCAGGTCACTTCAGACAAATGTCAATCAAAGCTCTTTCCCTTTCCATCACGTGTTGTCATGTAGGTCGAAGCAGGGAAAGGGAGGTCGAGATTTTCAGCGGCCTTCTCAGCAGCTGGGCTAGCTTTCATCAGATAGCTCATTAGTGCCAACAGGCTGATTGACAAGGTTACCCCAAATTCAGACAAGGAGCCAACCAGATCATTTGCATATTATATTAATGACATTCAGAGTAGCATTTGGTGTTCCTAGGGGGATAGAAGAAGAACAAACTGTAATTTTCACAATCATTAATTGTTTAAAGGAAACTGCAGATTTCTCACAACACTTAGGATGGTTAAGGAACTTCAATTTCATGTAGAAGAGGAGGAAAGCTGGAAAATTCTGGAACAGCAGCCTTGCGAGCCACTGATTTTGCTTGAAGTTCAAGGGCCAAGGGTGTCTACTGGACGGTGACAGTTGACAGAGCCACACTGCCGAGCCTCCTGACAGATGAGGGATGGGGACCGAAAGCAGAGGTGAGGGTGGTAAGTAGCGACCATCATCTGTGCATTGTGCTACTGGGGGGGTCAACCTACGTGCCAGCGAGAGTGTCAGAGCAGAACTCAGCTGATTCCTTGGCCCCAGACTCCTGCAGCTTCCAGAGAGGGGTCTACTGAGCCCTCTGACTCCTTCCTACCGCAGGTTCTGGGACTCACCCATCCCCCGGAAGGGGAAATCCACAGGTTGGCATAGTGTCCTGGGGACCCGGGGACCAGGCTGGGTTCATTTCCTAAAGCTATCAAGACAAAGTCCCGCAAACTGGGTAATTAGACACAGAAATGTATTCTCTCTCAGTTCTGAAGGCTGGAAGCCCAAATTTTCAGTGTGGGCGGGGGCATGTTCTACAAAGGTGCTTCTAGCCTCTTCTGGCTTCTCGTGGTGGCCTGGCAGCCTGGGTGTTCCTCGGCTTGTAGGTACCCTGCTCCAACCTCTGCCTCTGTGTTGGCATAACTGATTTCCCCTTGTTCTCCGGGTCATCACGCGGCCTTCTCATAAGGACATCAGTCATTGGACTTATGACCTACACTAACGTGTATGAAATCATCTTAACTAATTATATCTAAAGATCCCATTTCCAAGTAAGATTACATCCAGAAGTCTCTGCCTTTTTGCTGGAGACTCAGATCTGCTTGGGCACCCGCTCTACTGAGACGTTCCCTGCCTCATTTCTTTGTATCCTAATTTCCAGTCTTGTCTCTTCAGAGAAATTTGGCTTTGCTTCCCTAATTCTCTGAGAAACTGAAGAGCAATACCGGAATCTCGATACCTCGGACCAAGAGAAAGTGCCGACAGCGATCTCTGATGCTGACCACCCCTCTGGCTCTGATGTCTGATGTGAGAATCTCTGCATAAGCTCGGTCCGGTGCAGTGCAACCCCCTGGGATGGCTCACAGCCTTGACATCAACTGCCTGCGCATCCGACTTTCTGACGTTGTGCTAGGCTGAGCTTGGCTCCACCACAACACTGCCCCCTGCCCGCTGTCCAAATAGAAGGCTGTCCAGAAAGGCAAGACCCTCACAAGACCCCATCCAACACTGTCTTTTCCAGATATTCTTCTATATGAATTTTTTAAGTTTTAAAATTTGGTTAATTATGAAACATGTCAAGCATAGAGAAAAGTGCACAAATCTTGGAGGTTTGATTTCTTGCACAAACTACATACATGTCCTTCTCTGATTCACTGTGTGCTCTGCTCTGCGCTGTCCTTATTCTGGGACCCAGAATGCCCAAGCAGCCACTATCCAGAACATTGCTGGCCCTGGATGGTTTCTCACTGACGTTATATGATCACTTTTGCTCATAATTCACTGGACAAAACTAATCACATAGCCCACTCCACCCCCTCCACCCAAGGACCAGAAACTGCTCTTGTCCCATGTGTCTAGAGGCTGGAGAGCCTGGGGATATTTAATGACCTGAATTGGCCATGCACTGAACTAGGTGGGAAAGCCCAGAATTAGGTGTGCTAATGCATCAGTGAAGAAAGGATGGACCCACTCAATCAGTGAGGTCACTGGTAAAACAGATGTCAAAATAATCTTGGTAGGGCTACAGACATTCCTGGAGGCTCTGGGGGAAGCATCAACTTCCAAGCCATTCAGTTTGTTAGAACTCAGCTCCTTGCAATTGTTAGACTGGGATCCTTGTTTTCTCACTGGCTGTGAGAGAGGGGATGGTATGTGCTCCTGGCATCTACCCACAGGCTGCTGCCTACAAGAGTAGACCAGGTTCTCCCAGGCTTCAAATCTCTCTGACTTCTACTCCATCTCTCTGACTCTGGTCAGAGAAAATCTTGTCTTTATTAAGGGCTCACATGATTACACTGGACTCATCCTGGAAACAATGGATAATCTCCCTATACTAAGGTTTGTAAGCTTATTACACCTGCAGAGTCCCTGTTGCTGTATGTGGTAACATATTCCAGGGATAAGGGCATGGACATCTTCGGAGAGCCGTGCTGCCTACCACACTCGCCAATGTTCTATCTCCTCTTCCTGTTAATTTCTGCTCTTATATTTATTATTTTCTTCTTCTTTTGTTCCATTACATTGGCATATTATTTTTTAATTTTTAATGTTTATTTATTTTTGAGAGACAAAGAGAGAGAGGGCATGAGCAGGGGAGGGGCAGAGAGAGGGGGAGACACAGAATCAGAGCAGGCTCCAGGCTCTGAGCTGTCAGCACGGAGCCCAACACGGGGCTCAAACTCACAAACCACAAGAACATGACCTGAGCCGAAGTCAGACACTTAATTGACTGAGCCACCGAGGCGCCCCTACATAGGCATATTTTAAACATCAATATGTACTTGAAAACAATCTATATATTCATATGCCCTAATATATCCTTCCTCGCGTTTTTACATTGCAATACAGAGACAAAAGGAATATTTATTTCATACACTAGGGTAAACTAGACACATTGAGGGGCATCTGTTTGGAGCCTATTGGAAAAACTTTCCTATATTTCCTTAATATTATGTAGCTGTAATAGCAAAAGCAAGTACTGGTGAAGAATTAGGAAATAAATTGAACATGGAAGTACGCATAACATTGCCAAATATTTTTCAAACATATAAATGAGAACCTTGAGGCTACTTTGGATGTACGTACTACTTTACTATCCTTGAAACGCCTGTATGCAACTCCTGAACATGCCCTTTTAATGACGAGCTCTTCAAATTTGTGACAGTCACTTTCGAAAAGAAAGTTTGCTCATAAAAAGTGGGTGGCAAAAATGTAAAAAGCTACAAAAATCTCCAGTAGGTGAAATTACATTTAATTTTTTAAATTTTATTTATTTATTTACTTTGAGAGACAGAGTGAGTAGGAGAGGGGCAGAGAGGGAGGGAGAGAGAGAGAATCCTAAGCAGGCTCTGTCCGTGCAGAGCCCCACGTGGGGCTCCATCTCACAAACCCTGAGATCATGATCTGAGCCCCAAGAGTCTGAGGTTTAACCCACTGAGCCATGAAGGTAGCTCTGAAGTCACATTTAAAGAACCACATTTCTGTGTCTTTCAGTGACAAACGTCATGTTGAAATCTCTTCTAACAGCAAAGGATTTTAAGCCTAATTGAGGTTTTCCATGTCAGTTATTCCAAAATAATGATGCTCTAATTTTCAAGATCCACATGCATGTTCAAGAGCAGTTACTCTGTGATTAACGTGGCAACCACTGACAAAGGTACTTCTGCCACAAACAGGGAACATTCTAATATGTGTCAAAAGAGAGGCTCAAAGTGGTGCCTGGGTGGCTCAGTCGGTTAAATGTCCAACTTTGGCTTAGGTCATGGTCTCACTGCTCGCCAGAGGAGTTCGAGCCCTGCATCAGGCTCTGTGCTGACAGCCTGGAGCCTGGAGCCTGTTTCGGATTCTGTGTCTTCTTCTCTTTCTGCCCTTTCCTCACTTTCTCTCTCTCTCTCTCTTTCAAAATAAACATTAAAAAATAAGGAACCCACGAGAGGCTCCTTATGGCTACATGCCATTCATTCCTGGGGGTTTCATTACTTTTAGAATTCTCATCACTGACAAGATGTTTATTAGAAAGCGTTCTTAAATTGTTCTGGAAAACGTCTCTATTTGCCCTCATTTTGAATCATAGGTACTTTGAAAATAAAATTCTGGCTGACTTTTAATCTCTTCTGTCAGTCTAATCATTTTCCTTCACAGGCCATCTGCCTTTTCTCTGGTTTCTGTAAGACTTTTCTCTTTGCCTTTAATATTCTACAATTTTCCTTTGCTTCACCTAATGGGAATTAACTTTAAAGACATCCTGCTCTGGATTCAGAATACAATTTGTTAACTTTCTAATTAATGACATGCACAAGCCTTATGAACTTTGCTGACTTCTGGCACGTGGAAAATCCCCAGTCTCATCATGATATAGGACAATTCTAGACAATTCTATCAGCACAGAAATGTCTTCGTACTCCCAAGTCGGACCATTATGGTGTCAGTCACCACAGATGAGTGCTGCCTGTCCCAGAAGTGCCTAAAAAGGGAACCATGAAGTTTATACACCTTTGTGCCTGACTTCACTTGCTCAAAATAACTGTTTAGCGATTGATCCATGTTTTATGTTTATCAAGAGTTCACTGCTTTTTATCGCTCAATACTCATCAGTAATATAAATATGCTATAATTTGTTACCCAGGTTGATGGACACTTGAGTTGCATTCATTTTTTGGCTCTTATAAATCCAGCTGCTATAAATATTCTCTTCCTTCATGGACACATACCTTGTGTAATATCTAGGAGTGGAATTGCAAGGCAGTAGGAATGTGTAAATTTATAAGAAACTGTCAAGCAGTATTTTTTTTAAAAGATGTACCATTTTACACTATCACCTGCAAAGTATGAGAGTTATAGCTTTTTCACATTCTTGTCAGTTTTTTTTTTTAATTTTAGCTATTTCTGGTGGGAATATAAAGATACTTGTGGCTTAAATTTGCATTTCAGTGATGACTAATGATGTTGAGCATCTTTTTATGTATTTATTGGCCATTGTTAAAATTTTCTTTGTAAGCATGAGAGACTCTTGAATACTGAAAACAAACTGAGGGCTGAAGAGGGAGGGGGAATGGGGAAGGGGGGTGATGGTCATGGAGGAGGACACTTGTGGGGAAGAGCACTGGGTGTTATATGGAAACCAGCTTGACAATAAACTATAAAAAAAATAAATAAATAAATAAAATTTCTTTGTAAACAATTCAAGTATTTGTATGATTTTTAATTAAATTCCTAATTTTTTTATCTATCTTTGTGCTTTGCACATTTTTGGCAAGATTAGTTGGTCAGATACATACATTGCAAATATTTTCTCCTAGTCTCTAATTTGTGTATCAATTCCTTAATCATAATTTTAGTGAACAGAAATAAATGTTCAATTTTGATGAAGTCTCATTTACCATTTTTTTTTCTCTTATGATCCTTGCCCTTTTTGGCATCTGAAAAGCATCAACATCTTATGTTTATATTGGAAGATTTAAGTTTTATATTTACATTTGAGTTTACACTTTAAGCTTGGTCTATAATCACTTTCAAATAATTTTAACGCACAGCGCATGGGTCATTTTCTTTCATACGATTTTCTAGCTTGGTTTCAGCATTGTTTGTTGGAAATAATTCTTCCCTCCAACGAATTTCTTTGGTGACTTTGCAAACATTAATGGGTCATATCACTGGGAGTCTCTTTCTGGACTCTATTCTGTTTCGTGTATCTATTTTTGTGCCCTTACATTGATTTTACATTGTCTGGATTACTATAGTTGTATAGTAGGTCACAAAATTAGGTATTATAATTCTTTCAACTTGGTACTTTCTCAAAATCATTTTGTTTCTTCTAGCTCTTTTGCATTTCTATAAATATTTTAAAATCAGCTTGTCAATTTCTGCCCCCAAAACAAAAGCCTGCTGTGATTTTCACGTGGATTGCACTGTATCTGTAGACAAATTTAGAGAGAACTTGCTTCCTGACAATATATTAAGGGTTTTGACCCATGAATATGTACATACCTCTCTAGTTTTAGATTTCCTTTAATCTTTCCTTGCAGTATGTTATGGTCCTGATTGCAAAGTTCAGCCACATATTTTAAATTCATTCTTGGGTACATTTTGGGGGTTTTTCCTTCTAATATAAATATGTTTTAAAATTGTGTTTCCTTCTTTATATAGAGAAACAAACCGAATCTGTATATTGACCTTCTATTCTGAACCTTGCTAATTTCACTTCTTAGTTCTTGTAAGATTTTTTTAGATTTTTTGGATTCCTATGGACACAATAAGGTCATCTGCAAATAAAAATATTTTTTACTTCTTCCTTTCTGATCTTAATGTCTTTTATTTCTTTTTCTTTCTTATTGTCCCTGGCTAGGACCTCCAGGACAATGTTGAATGAAAGTGGTGAGCACCCAATCTTAGTTGAAAGCGATAAGCATCGCAACATTAATTTTATGTTCGCTGTCATTTTTATAGCTGCCGTTTATCCGATTGAAGAAATTCCATTTTAGTCTCACTTTGCTGACTGTTTTCATCATGAAAAAGTGTTTGGTCTTTGTCAAATGCTTATGAATTTGTATGATTTTTCTCTTTTATCCTGTTAATGAAGTGTAAGGTGTTGCCCATTTCTAAGCGGCTCTTATGAAATTCAGGTTTTGATGGCGGGGGTCGGGGGGGGAGTGGGTATTGTTCTTTGTTTTTTTAACATGGCTATTTAGTTTTTTAATCAGCATTACTTATTCTGTAGTTATTTATTCACATATGTTACCTACTACTCACATGCCGTGTGGTGGGATGAGCAGATATCAGCTTAGTTCTTTCTGCTACAGCAACTGGGTTTGTCTCTAGAAGTCTATCTTTTGGGATGTAACTGTTTTCTGGGAATAATAAAACTTGGGGTGAATTATTTTAATTGTTTTATTCAGGTTGTTCAATAATAAAGCACATCCATAAAGAGATGATCCCACACGTCTCACACATCTGAGTTCAGAAACTCAGAAAATAGTGGAATTTTCCAGTGTGTTCTCAAGTCTACTGGGTGTAAATAAACTGGGATTAGAATAGCTGAGAAGACACGCAACCTGTAGTGTGTCCTTTCTCCGAGGTCAAAACCATGTAAAAGCCACATTCCACTAATGTGGAGGGTATTTTTCCATTTTCCATTAATTAAATTTCATTATTGTAGGAACCGGTGGAACAGTAATATTTAGGGAACACTAAGCAAGTACAGCAGGAATGTGGAGGCCTCCGGGCTGTAACTGACATCCCTAAGGGGACCTCCATCTTACTTACAATGGCAGGGTTGACACACAAAAAAATAGCAAATACATAAGTTAGTGCAAAAGGTACATGGCAAATCTGATTCAAAATAATGAGGGACTGGGATGTTTCTCTCCTCTTAGAGCAGAGGAAATAATAGTGGGGGGGGAAGGTACCTGATTTATATTTTAAATAAATACGGTAGTTAGATTAAACACTTCCTTAGATGACTTGCAGTTCCAATAGTCTGTTATTCTGGAAGATTATCCAAAACAAATTCAAAATTAAATATGTGTTCAGAGAAAAACAAAGGGAAATGTCATGAGAACCTCGGTACTAGCAGTCGGCTGTTAGACTCCAATGACTCTGATTCTCAATTCCTCCAATCTCTCCACTACCTTTACAATGAATATTTAAAAAAAAATTTAGGAGTCTCTGTACTTGATTTCCTACAAATTCACTGCATAGCATATGGAAACAAAAGCTATTTTTATCTCTACTGCTAAAGAAAATTCACTATAACAATATTAGAAAAGATTTTAACTAACCTTAGTGTCTCTCAGGCTGTGCCGTGTGACTACTACCTATTCACACATTCATTTATTCCTAGCAATCAGTCAGCCAGACCTTGGGCATGTGTGGAAAAACAGCAAAGCCAAAGACCAATCTGAAGACTTCTAAGTTCTCTGCCCACTCACTATTCTGTCCCCCAGGACCCAGCACAGAAGTATTTTAGATGCACAGTTGGAGTCAAAAGGCACGAACTAGTATCTGTATTTCAGCCACTGGATGGGAAGAACTGCAGATATTAACATTTTCTTCTCACATAGGAAGAGTCTCATGATCTATTGCTGAAGACAATAAAGTCAAGATGCTTAACTTTTTTTCACTAGATCACATCTTATGTAAATAATCACTCTTTTCAATGTTTATTCAAAATCCCTTGGGATGCCTGGGTGGCTCAGTAGGTTAAGCGTACAACTTCAGCTCAGGTCATGATCTCCCAGTTCGTGGGTCTGAGCCCCATGTCGGGCTCTGTGCTGACAGCTCAGAGCCTGGAGGCTGCTTCATATTTTGTGTCTCCCTCTCGCTCTGTCTCTCACCTGCTTGCGCTCTGTCTCTCTCTGATTCTCAACAATAAATAAATGTCAAAATCCCAATGATACTTTTTTCAGAAATAGAAAAATCCATCCTAAAATTCATATAGAATCTCAAGGGACCCTCGGTAACCAAAACAATCTTGAAAAAGAACAGGAGTGTCTGGGTGGCTCAGTTGGTTAAGTGACCAACTCTTGATTTTGGCTCAAATCATGATCTCATGGACAGTGAGTTTGAGCCCCATGTCAGGCTCTGCACTGACAGTGCAGCACCTGCTTGGGATTCTCTCTCTTTCCCTCTCTCTCTGCCTCTTCCTGCTCGTGTGTGTGTGTGTGTATGTGTGTGTGTGTGTGTGTCTCACTCTCTCTTTCTCAAAAATAAATAAAATAAACATCAAAAAAAAAAGAACAATGTTGGCGGGCAGGGGATATCTCATGCTTGCTGATTTCAAAACTTATTGCAAAGATCCTGTAATCAAACAGTTTAGTACTGGTGTAAAAACAGACCTAAAGACCTGTGGAACACATATATGGACAAATGATTTTCATCAAGGGCACCCAAACCATTCAATGGGGAGAGGATCATCTTCAACTGTGTTGGGAAACCTAAGCAGCCACGTGCAGAATAATGAACGTGACCACACACCCGACACAAAACTTAACTCAAACGGATCAAAGAGCTAAAGACAAAACCTAAACCATAAAACTGTTAGAAGAAAACACAGGGAGACAAATTCTTCCTGAAGAACATGATCTCGTGTCAGATGGACTATGAGCAGGGACAGCTCAATGGCACCTTTGAAATCGCAGGGTCAGTAATGCCCAGCGCCTGGCCTCCAGGCCAGTCTGTCCACGTGACTGTCTGCCCGTCTGCCCACCCACGTAGCCAGCAGGTCGCTCTCCTCTGTCCTTGATGGGAGGGACAGCCCTTCTTCTACTACCTATCTGTGTATGACCCTCCTGGGCCCAGGGTAGACCCATACAGTCTGTCTTCTGGATATAAATTGGAATGTTTATTTTATGAGAAACGTAATGCGATTTTATTACTGGCATGGATTAAACTTATGAATGTTAAAAAAAAAAAACATACGGGAAAAGCTTCATAACACTGGATTTGGCATTGATTTCTTGGCTATGACACCAAAATCAGAGAAAACAAATAAAAAATAGATAAGTTAGATTTCATCAAAACTTAAAATGTTGGCATATCAAAGCACACTATCAACACAGGGAAAAGGCAATCCAAGGAATAAGAGAAAATATTTGCAAATTATAATCTGAAAACAGATTAATATCCAGAACATGCAAGGAACTCCTATAACCAAACAACAAAAAACAAACACCTTGATTAAAAAGTGGCCAAAGGACTTGAACAGACATGAAGACATAGGCATAGCCAATAAACATACGAAAAGATGTTCAACATCATTCATCATAAGAGAAATGCAAACCAAAACTACACTATTACCTCACACCTGTTGGAATGACTATTATTTAAAAAAATAATAAAATTTTAAAAATTAAAAAAAAAACCCACAAGTGTTGGCAAGGATGTGGAGAAATTAGAACCCTTGTGCGCTGCTGATGGGAATGTAAAATGGTGCAGCCTCTGAGGAAAAGAATATGGAGTTCCCTCAAAAAATAAAACATAGAATCACCATAGGATCTAGCAATCTCATTTCTGGATATATACCCAAAATAATGGAGCGCAGGGACTCATCCAAGTATTTGCACACCTATGTTTGTAGCAGCATCATTTATAATAGCCAAAAGGTGGAAGCAATTAAGTGTCCATCGCAGGTGAATGGACAGTAATTGCTTAGTTGGGACAGATTCAGTTTGGTAAGATAAAAGCATTCCAGAGACAGACAGAGTTGATGGTTGCACAGCAATGTGAATATACTTAATGCAACTCAACTATATACTTAAAAATAGTTAAAATTGTATGTTTTGTGTTATGTATATGTCACCATGACAAAACCTAATAAATTTTTTAAATGAAAGTAAAAGGCTTTCACTGGGATATATTAACCTCCTAGAGGTATAGTTTAAAATATTAAGATTTGAGAGGCATGTGAAGTTGGGGATTCAGTCAGTTATCATCGACTGAGATATTTCACCTCAACTTTGACAGAACAGCTACTTGCCATAACAGAGTGACTCTTCTGACTTGCATTTCCTAGTTCATCACTAAAATATTGTGTTGAAGAGAAAAAGCATCTATCTCTCAACTGCATTCCATTAATTTTTTTCATCATATGAGCGTCCATTACTTTTCAGATAAACAGCAATACCAACAAAAGGGCCAAAACATTTTTGAGAAGTTATAACTAATCAAACTACTTGTGTCTCCTCTGTCACCACAGTTAGTGAATTATTGTATCCCAATGTAAATACATATTTTCAAAGAGAGGTTTGCTAACTCCCTGTCACTTTTCCAATGTGCCTACATCCAAGACAGATTTTAGGCTATTTCAGCCAAAAAACATTTTCTAAGCAGAAAATCTGATAATACTTTGTGACAAAATAACTGGGTGCATGAAAAGCTTATGACATTTCCCACAACGTCAGGATCTTCAGTGCCGATGTTTTCTCAAAACATCAGTAATAATAAAAATCTACATTTGTCAAGCAGTCACTACTTTCCAAAGAACAATGCATACTTATAAAATTTCGAATTTTCTATCAAATTACCTTTTCTGAAAAGTCTTGAAATTCTAATTCTTACGCCTATATCTTTGAAATTAATATACCTAAATTCTCTTTGCTACACTGTCAATAAGTTTGCTGGATGGGTGTCTAAATGTTACTAACATTTCAGAAAGTCACGTCAGCATCTTGGCAGCATAAGATACCCCTTGTTTCATCCCTCCCTGCCAAAAACCAAAATTTCGGCATCCATCCTTGGTCAGAAGGTGCATTTGAGAGATTTGTGGAATCCAGAACCACACACACAGGGACCCAGGAGGAATCTCACCCACCCATTTGCCTGGTAACAGGCAGACAGACCTCAGTCTAGCTGCGGACCCTGCAGTGGCCCATCAGCTGTCTCCAGGCCCTCTCAGTCATGGTCCAGGAGCCCCTGGAGAATACTGACTCAGACTCACCCAGAGGTAAGAGCCCCTTTCTGGAGGTCCAGGTTTCTAGAAAAGAAGAAGTTCCAGCACCCCTTTGGAGCAAAAAAACAAAAACAAAAACAAAAAACAGCAGTTTGGACACAATGAGGTGGGAAAGAGGAACAGTTTGACTTTTACCATGTCACTCATCCCTCAAGTCTGCATAAATCAGGGGCAAGAGAGATCTTTCTCCGTATGTGATTTCTCCTGTGGGAAAAGGAGACGGTGTGAGTGAGCACCCAGCTTCCCTGGCTGTGCGAGATCCTACCAGATCTCATTTCTCTCTCACTGCATCAAAAGAATTGGATCGTGAGGAGTTGGAAAGAAACAGAAAGAACAGCAGATAGGACTCTCAGAGGAGATTAAAGGGACATATCTTATTACCTGCCACACAGATTCCATCAAGAAGCCTACCCTTGAGCCCCTGGGAATGTATCACTCGTGACTATCCCCAACTGTCACCCGAGCATGTCCGATGCCACACGCCTCACCTGCACAGGCTTTGGCAGAGGACTGGTAAGCAAGTGCAGAAAGCACATCCATATCTGTAGGTCAGGGAGCGACCATGAACTTGAGATTAGACTATCTTTTGGGAAAACAGAGAGAGACTGTCCGCACTCAGCCTGGCATGTTACAAGATGTGGGGAAGACATACACATTGAGAATTCTGCCCCAAGAAGGAGCAGGAAGATGGAGCAGGGGTATCCACAGAAAGCGTGAACATAGCCTTGGAATCTGCACCAAGGCCCACAGAGGTACCTCTCTTTTGAACACAGGAAAGACTCTGTAGGGGGTGGCTGATACTTCAGATGTAAAGAGTGTAAAGCAAAACTTGAGGGAACATGAAAAATCAAGGAAAAATGATATCACAATCTCATGAAAGGATCCAAATAATCTCCCAATAACTGAACCCAAAAACACGGAGATTTGTAATTTATTCAAAAAAAGGAAGTCAAAATAGCTTTTTAAAGGAAACTCAATGAGCTAGAAGAAAACACAGAGAGGGGACCTGGGCGGCTCAGTCGGTTAAGCGTCCGACTTCGGCTCAGGTCATGATCTCGCAGTTTGTGGGTTCGAGCCCCACATTGGGCTCTGTGCTGACAGATAGCTCAGAGCCTGGAGCCTGTCTTCGGATTCTGTGTCTCCCTCTCTCTCTGACCCTCCCCTGTTCACACTGTCTCTCTCTCTCTCTCTCTCTCTCTCTCTCTCTCTCTCTCTCTCTCTCAAAAATAAAAATAAAACATTAAAAAATATATTAAAAAAAAAGAAAAGAAAACGCAGAGGGATCATTCAATTAAATAAGAAAAATCAGAAAACACCAAAAAAATGAGAAGTTTAACAAAGAGACAGAAAACACACACAAAAAATAACCAAACAGAAATTCTGGAGTGAGAAATATATTGAATGAAATGAAAATTGTAATAATGAGTGTTTTTTTTTTTAATTTTATTAATTTATTTTGAGAGAGAGAGAAAGCACAAGTGGGGAAGGGTCTGAGGGAGAAAAGAAAGAATCCCAAGCAGCCCAATGCGGGGCCAAACTAACAGGAACCGTGAGATCACAACCTGAGCCAAAGTCAGATGCTCAACCAAGTGTGCCACCCAGGTGCCCCTGTAATAAAGAGTTTTAACAGACTTAATTCAGCAAAAGAAAGAATCTGTGAGACTGAAGACAGGGACCTTGAAATTATCCAGTCAGAGAAGAAATAAGGAGAAGTAAGGAAAAGAGTTGAAGGAAATCCACACAATCTGTGGTTCACAACCAAAAGAAACACTCTATGAGTTATCTGAATCCCCAAAGGAGAAGAGACAGAAAAGAGGTAGGGGGTGATTTAAAGAAATAATGGCTCCCAAATCTGGGGAGAAATGGATATTCCAATTCATAAAGTTCATAGGTCACCAAAGAAAGTCAATTTGAGATCCTCTCCAAAACATATTACAGTAAAACTGTCAAAAATCAGACAAAGAGAGAACCTTAAAGTCAGCATGAGAAAAAAAATTTTTAACTTACAGAAAATCCTCATAAGGCTATCAGCAATTTCTCAGCAGAAGCCTTACAGGCCAGGAGAAAGTGGGATAATATGGTCAAAATGTTAAAGGAAAAAATAATAATAATAATAACTGCCAACCAGGAATGAAGGAAAGTTGAAGAGGTTCCCAGAGAAATAAAAGCTGAGGAGTTTTCCACAAGACTAGCCTTAAAAGAAATGCTGAAAGGTGTTTTTCAAGCTGAAATGAAAGGATGCTAATTAGTAACATGAAAACGTAGGACAATATACAACACACTGATAAGGGTAAGTGTAGAGTCAAATTCAGAATACTCTAATACTGCAATATGGTAGAATGTTAACCACTGAATTCTACTTAACCTTTTATAAAGTTTAAAGGACAAGAGTATTAAAAATAACCATAGCTACAATAATTTATTGATGAGTACAATATAAAAATAGCTGAATTGTGACATCAAAAATATAAAAGGAGGGGAGTAAAAGGGTAGAGTTGTTGTATGCAATTAAAGTTAGCAGCACAAAATAGACTGTTACAACTATAAAATATTTCATGTAATCCTCATGGTAACCAGAAAACGAAAATCTACAGTACATTCAAAAAAGATAAAGAGAAGAGAATCAAAGAAAACCACTATATAAAATCACTAATTCACAAAGGAAGCATCAAGAGAGAAGGAAAAGAACAAGGGAACTATACAATAGCCAGAAAACAATAAGATGGCATTAGTAAGTCCTCACGTATCAATAGTTACTCTAAATGTAAATGGACTGAATTCTCTAATCAAAGGGTACAGAGTTGCTGAATGAACTCTCTGCTGCCTACAGGGATTCCTATCAGTTTCAAAGATCCATATGGGTTCATAGTGAAGGCATGGAGAAAAATATTCCACGCAAGCAGAACCCAAAATAAAGTAGGGCTAGCTATATTTACAACAGACAAAGTAGACTTTAGGCCAAAAAATAGCAACAAGAGACAAAGAAGGTCATTGAACAATCATAAAGTGATCAATTCATCTAGATCTAACATTCATAAACACCTATGCACCCAACATCAAACCACCTAAATATATTAACCAAATGGTATCAGATCTGAAAGGAGAAACAGACAACACTATGATGACAGTAGAGGACTTCAATACCCCGCTTCAGCAATGGAGAGATCATCCAGACAAAAAACCAACAAGGAAACATTGAACCCTTCTGCACTACTGGTGAAAGATCCAGCAATCCAACTTCTGGGTATATATCCAAGGGAAATGAAAAAGGATCTCAAAGAGATATTTGCACTCTCATGTTCACTGCACCATTTACTCACCATAGCCAAGATATGGAAGCAAATTAAGTGTCTCTCAATGGATGACTAGATAAAGAAGATACAGATAGATGACAGATAGATAGATAGATGATTGATAGATGATACATAGATAGATAGATAGATAATTTTTAAAAAAAGGAAATTCTGCCATTTGTGACAATGCAGGTGGACTCTGAGGGCATTATACTAAGTGCAAAATCAGAAGAGGAAAGGCCGATACTATCTGATACCAATCGTATGTGGAATCTAAAAAACCCAAATGCAGGGGCATCTGCATAGCTCAGTTAGTTAAGTGTTCAACTCTTGATTTCAGCTCAAATCATGGTCTCATGGTTCATGAGTTTGAGCCCCATATCTACACTGTAAGTGCAGAGCCTGCTTGAGATTCTCTCTCCCTCTCTGCCCCTCCTCTGCTCATGCTCACAGTCTCTTTCTCTCTCTCTCTCCCTCTCCCCCTCTCTCAAAAATATATAAATAGATTTTAAAAAACCAAATGCATAGAAACAGAGACTGTGGGGTAAGGGAAACGGGGACATGTTGATCAAGCTAGCACTTTTCAGACCAGTAAGTTCAGGTGATCTAATATACAGCATAGGTGATTTTAACTAATAATACTGTAGTTTATACTTGAAAGTTGCTAAGAGAGTAGATCTTAATTGTTCTCACCACAAAGAAATGGTAATTATATGATATGACAGAACATATATCTAACACTATGTTGGAGATCATTTTACAATATATAGGTGTATCAAATTAACATGTTGTAGGCCTTAAATTTACATGATGTTGTAAGTCAACTATATCTCACTAAAGCTGGGAAGAAAAAAAACTTTTCATATGTGGCTTCTCCTTTGAAAACTCTAAAACTTTTAACAAAAGCTGCTGGTGATTTTCAAAATCTTCTTCAGAATATATAATTAAGTATCCACTGTGATCAAGATACTATGTTAGGCACAAATTATACAATATAGAGTGACATAATCCATTGTGTACTGATTACGAGTGGGTTTTTTTTAATAAATCCATGAAATTAAAGAGAAATATAATTAAGTAACTATTGCTGTACAGATCAGTGAAATAAGAAAGTAATTGAGAGCTCTCCCTGTTGTCAATTGCAGCACTAAACGCCACTGAAACTGTTTCAGCAGAAAAGTTAAATTAATTGCTTTGTGTTTTGCCCTCTGGTTTCTCTCTGACCACTCTCCAGTACATATGGTGAAGAACAAAAAAAAAGCAGCCAAAAGATTAGCAGGCAGGAGCATAAGAAGGAAAACAAAACAAAACAAAGAATCTCTACACTGACTTTTAAGTTAGAACGAAGAATACCTCTCAACGTGTTCATGGAGACACTTTTATAAGCATTGAGTCACGCTGCAACTTGGTTTTATTAATAATGTAGAAGCTCTACAACACAAATGTTTCTGACAGAGCAATACTTTACAAGCTCTCCTTGATAGCCAAGAATGCTTCTTTCACACTGTTCTGGAAGCACAAGATCTGGTTAGCAATTTCTGAAAGACATCATTAGCTCTTCAGCGCACCATCCCTCCCCTGCAACTGCAACTCCTCCCAGAAAGGATTTAAATAACAGTGCTCATTTTCAAGAGCGCCATTCTCATTGACAACAAAGGCCACATGAGGCATCGAGGTTGCTATAGCATTCTTGTCAAATGGTGTTGGAATATGAGCCTTGAGAAAAAATACACATTCTAGCTCTAGAGTTCCACTTTTCACTTTTCTTAAAATTAGCATCTTAAACGTTTACAGGTACATGCTTTACTCCTAAATAGGTTTAATGTGTCTTCCATGTGAACTATCTTCTAAGTCTACCTGATATCTGAATCTGCTAATACACGATAATCTTTGGAGAAGAGGTAGAAACATTTTTTACAAAGGCAATCAGAATTTACAGATTTTTTTTCAGATGTCGGAGATATTTCGACAAGGAGAAATAAATGTGTGTCTGAGATAAAATGAATAAATTCTATCTTATTTCAAAAATCAGCTCTTCGACCCAATGTTCAGACTCAGTAACATTAACTAGAGTGATCTAACAAGGGGTAACAGAAAGATTGCCTTTGTGGGTATTCTTAGCACCATTTTCTGCTTTCTGACTTCTTTGTTTCTTCATTGGCAAGTGATTTTTAGGGAACCAATCTTGCTTATTGCTACCCAACAAATCACTCCCATAACTTACTGGCTTAAGCCTACGCATTTGTTTTATGACATCTCATTTTAGGGGTGAGAAGCGAGCTCAGGGTTCAGGTGGGTGACTGTTACACTCCACAGGGACTGATCCTGAGGTCACTTGCTGGTCCCCAGCTGGCACAACAGCAACACACCCCCATGCACATGCTTGGACCTTGGAAGTGACGGCGGGGATGGTCAGAAGTCTGGGCTCGGCCGTGACTGTCAGCGGAAGGGCCTACAGGCGATTAAACCCTTCTGGCAGTGTCAGAATGTTCACTCTTGCTACACGGTGGCTCAGGGATCCCAGAAAGACTGTTCCGAGGAACAGAAGGTAAAGCTGAAATTCTCTTAACAACTGGTCAAAGCAATTACGCGGTGCAGCTCCATTCAAGGCAGGGAGACATAGGTCCCACCTCTCGAGAGAAATATCAGAGAAACTGCAGCCATCCTTAATCTGTCCCCATCAACAAGCTTTCCTGTCCCTCCAGATACAAATCACAATACTTCACCCTCAGATACCCTACTTTCTGACTTATCTCACCTTTATTAAACCATTTGCCTATTACTTTTAGTTAAAGAATCACCTCAGTCTTCTGTGAGTTTCTTCTAATTGCGAAAGAAGCAGAGAATATAAAAAATAGAATTTTTTAAAAAAATTGTTAACGTTTACTTATATTTGAGAGACAGAGAGACAAAGCGCGAGTGGGGGAGGAGCAGAAGGAGAGGGGGACACAGAATCCAAAGCAGGCTCCAGGCTCTGAGCTGTCAGCACAGCGCCTGACGCAGGGCTTGAACTCACGAACCGTAAGATCATAACCTGAGCCAAAGTCGAACGCTTAACCGACCGAGCCACCCAGGCACCCCGAAAAAATAGAATTTTTGGCATGCATTTATTAAATTTCAGAATGTCTATTTAATAATAAAACAAGCATATTTGTTACCATGCTTGCTATTATCAAGGATAACGTATTAACAATATGACACATAGAAACTGTATTACTGATAAAGAAATAAAAACCTGTTCCAGATAAAATGACTAAGCACCAGGCTATGAGTTCGTATCTTCCCTATTCCATGGATTGCAGTCTCAGGCATATAACCATCAAGTCGCTTTTTTAGGGTCACTCAGCTGGTGGATGTCAGAGCTGAGCAAGCTGCCTTCTGTGTGACTGAGTGCATACAGTGCTTGTGTTCTATCGGATTACATCAATTTTAACATAAAATTCTACAGTGAAGTTCAATGCCATTTATCCTCGTTCTCTGTGAAACCTCGACATTCAATATTCAGAGGTTCTTATGATCATATATGCACAGTGCCTTTTAAAAATCTCACGGCATTTATATTCAAAACCTCCCTCGGAGCTCTAAGGATATAATAATTTATATTTATGCCATATACAACTTGGAGATAATTACATGGCAGTTGGGCTATTTTTTTTTTCTAACTACCACACTAATGTTCAATAACTGCACTTTTGACAATCCACGGGCATTTAATTAGCAAAAAAAAAAAAAAATCTTGGGAAATGCAAGCATCGTGCTCATTCGACAGACTTGAGACATGCCACTGAAGAAAAGGGAAGATTTCATGGACGCTCAGGTAACTATCCTAGTGTGGGTCTTCATATGATAATTAAGTACAATGATCTCATTTTTTTAATCTACAAACTGATTTTTATCATTTAATGAGAACCACATTATAATTAAATATTTAAGTAATGGTTCTTACAAAGCATGTTTTCAGTATCATCAGTATGTACAAATTTTTTAAACACTGTTGGTATGTGAGATTAACCCAAGACTCAACGGATTTAGAGTTTAAATTAAATACATCTCTGGCCTATACCTAATAAAGAAAATTAGATAGAAACATGAAATCTATAAATTGTATGAAATGTGCATCTATATGTGCATTTAAAAAAATAATCTATAGGAATCAAATTACAACTGGCATGAATCAAAGAATTTCTGAAGTTGGTTCTTGAATGGACCAGTAAGAAATGTTTAATAATTTTGCTTGCTACATCTTTACTTAATAAATAAAACCCCCCAAAACTCATAAAGGCTTTTTTGAAAATGTTTCAAGTCAACATGACAATATCTCTTAGGCAGTTTTTTTGGTGACAAAATTTGAGTAAACAATTTTTATATTTGTACAGTATTTAGAAAATATAAAACAAATACAAACATAGAAAGTAAATAGTGCAATGAATTCCCTGCTACTCATCATCCAGTTTCTTTTTGTTTTCCTCAAATTTTTATTTAAATTCTAGTTAGTTAACACATAGTGTAATGTTGGTTTCAGGAGTAGAATTTAGTGATTCATCGCTTACATACAACACTCAGTGCTCATCCCAACAAGTGCCCTTCTTAACAATCCTCAGTCTGTTCTCTATAATTAAGAGTCTCTTAGAGTTTGCTTCCCTCTCTTTCTTTCCCTTCCCCTATGTTCATCTGTTTTGTTTCTTAAATTACACATATGAGTGAAACCAGATGGTTTTTGTCTTCCTCTGACTTATTTCACTTAGCATAAGACTTCATCCATGTTGACTGCATCTAGCCTCATTCACGTTGTCACAAATGGCGAGATTTTGTTCTTTTTGACGGCTGAGTAATACTCCGCTATATATATATGTACACCACATCTTCTTGATCCATTCATCAGCTGATAGACAGTAGGGCTCTTTCCATAGTTTGCTTATTGTCGATAGTGCTGCTATAAACATCGGGGTGCATGTGCCCCTTCAAGTCATCATTTTTGTATCCTTTGGGTAAATACCTGATAGTGCAATCACGGGATCACAGGGTATTTCTATTTTTAACTTTCTGAGGAACCTCCATACTGGTTTCCAGAGTGGCTGCACCAGTGTGCATTCCCACCAATAGTACAAGAGCGTTCTGCTTTCTCCACATCCTCGCCGACACCTGTTGTTTACTGTGTTGTTCATGTTAGTCACTCTGACAGGACTTATTACCCAGTTTCAACTTTTTTCCAATCATTGCCACTAATCTTCCATCCCTGCTCTCACCAACTCCCCACCTCTACGGCTTGATGCAAATCCCAGATAAGGTATCATTTCACCTGTAAACACGACAAGTATTTAAAACTTCAAATTGAGTGAAGTTAGGATATTTTACAAAATCAATAAATACTTAGTTTAAAATTTAATTATTTTTTGAAAATATTTCTTATTATTTGAATAAGAAATAAGTGTTTGAAATAAAGTTGAAATGTCATTATTTACCCTTACAGGAGATGTTACTACTTTTAAGAGTTAGGGAGTTATCCATTTGGTAATCAATAATGCTTAATATAAAATCATTGTTATTAATTCATCAATGACTCAATATTATTAACCTGGTTTAAGCCACCAGTTTAAGTATTTTTTTATTGTTTATACCACACCCAACTTCAAAACACTGATACAGTCCTGTACATATCTAAAATAATAATGTGTGATTTAATTTTTAAAATTGATTTGCCAATTCAAACTGGTTTCTATCCATTAGTCAAAACTAGCAATGTTCAGGGCACCTGAATGGCTCAGTCAGTTAAGCATCCAACTACAGCTCAGGTCATGATCTTGCAGTCTGTGAGTTCAAGACCCTTGTCGGGCTCTGTGCTGACAGATCAGAGCCTGGAGTCTGCTTCAGATTTTGTGTCTCCCTGTCACTGCCCCTTCTCTGTGTGTACTCTGTTTCTCTCTCTCTCTCTCTCAAAAATAAACATAAAAAACTAGCAGTGTTCTATAATAATTATAGACAAAATCTTTGACAAAATGTGAAATATGATAAATCATATTCCCAATTGGCAGATTCATTAATTCTACAATTATTTATCAGTCACTTATTGTATCCGGCTCATCCAGGAATTAAAGATAAAACAGCAAACAAGATAGCTAGAGCTCCTGTCCTCATAGAGCTCATAGTCTAGCGGGAAAACAGACAGTGAAGAAACAGAATTCTAAGTGTATCACATAACACCACATAGTAAGTCTTATACGGAAAAATCAACCCAAGTGAGGTGGTTGTCAGTGACTCAGGGGAGAAGCAGTTTGATTTCCTGAGAAGGAACCCTGTGTGTAGACACTGCAATGAAGAACAGGAATAACCCCAGCAAGAATTTATGGAAGAACGGCAAGAGGGAAAGCCTTGGAAGGGAAACAGAGCCAATGTCTAACGGGAACTTCCGGGGAACCCTGAGCTCGCACACAGGGAGAAAGGAGAGAGAGCTCCAGGAGAAGAGGCCTGTCACATCGTCAGGAACCGTATCATGGAAGAACTTACAGGCTGAAGTCCAGACCGCGGGTTTTGTTCTGAGTGTGCTGAGAACCCACTGAAGGATTTTGAACAGGGAAGGAAAGCAATCTAAAGTTTTAGGTTTAAAAGAGCACTCTGGCCTATGTATGAAGACTAGCCGCAGAACACGCAGTGTGGCAGCAAGGGGAGAAGTTGAAATTCCACTGAAGAAGTCCACAGAAGAAATGATGGTAGCTCAGCAAAGGTGGCAGACCTAAAGATCATGAGTAGTCACATTTAGGATAGATTCTGAGGGGCACCTGGCGGCTCAGTTGGTTATGTGTCCGACTCGTGATTTGGGCTCAGGTCATGATCTCACAGTGTGTGAGATCGAGCCCCAGGTCAGGCTCTGTGCTGACAGTGTGAAGCCTGCTTGGAATTCTCTCCTCCCTGTCTCTGCCCTTCCCCTGCTCACTCACTCATGCATGCTTTCTCTCTCTCTATCTCTCTCTCTCTCTTGCTCTCGCTCTCCTGCTCGCTCTCACTCTCTCTCTCTCAAAATACATTAACATTAAAAATGTGTTTTCTTTTAGAATTTATCTTGTCTTTCTTTTTGAGAGACAGATAGAGCATGAGTGGGGGAAGGGCAGAGAGAGAGGGAGAGAGAGGGAGAGAGAGAATCCCAAGCAGGCTCCACGCTGTCAGCATCGAGCCCGACTTAGGGCTCAAACCCAAGAAACTGTGAGGTCATGACCTGTGGCAAAACCAAGAGTCAGACACTTAACAGACTGAGCAACCCAGGCACCCCTAGAATACATTTAGAGCTATAGAGCTTGGTGGTGGAACGGATGTGGAATGCATGGAAAAAATTCACGTACGACTTCTACAACTTTCACCTGAGCACAATGATCATGCCCCTAATGAAGTAACAGTGGGGGGAAGCAGGTCTGCAGGAAGTAAATCAAGATTTCTGTTTTGGTCAGGTTAAGTTTGAGATGCTTATCAGACATCTACAAATGAGCAGGTAGAATACTGAATACATGAGTCTGATGCTTGCCAGGATGGGGGGGTTGGGGTGGAGATGTATGTGCATGGGATTCGTGTGTGTCTAAATTATACTGATGGCATGGAAATGAGTGACATCACCCAGGCAGTGAGTGTGGGCGGAGGAGGAAATCAGGCTGAGAGAACGGATCCCCTGGGACATGAGGAGCTGCTAGCCTTTTGGGCAGAGAAGGGACAGCCAGAGAGAAGAAAAAGCCAGAGGGCCCTGCTCTTTGGAAGCGAGGCAATGTAGGTACTTCCAAAATGACAGCGTGATCGGCTGTACCCAAGGCTTCTGCATGGACAAGCGGATGCGAAGTGAATGATGATTACAATGTGCGTCATGAGGGAAAGGTCACTGGTGAGCTGACAGTGGTCATTCCAGTGGAGTGGCAGAAATGAAAACTTTATGGAAGAAAAGATAAGTTACAAAACCAAGAGATAAAGGATTAGAGAAAGTTAACATCAAATTTTTTTTATGTTTTTTATTTATTTTTGAGAGACAGAGAGAGACAGTGTGAGCAGGGGAGGGTCAGAGAGAGAGGGAGACACAGAATCTGAAGCAGGCTCCAGGCTCTGAGCTAGCTGTCAGCACAGAGCCCGACGCGGGGTTCGAACCCACGAACCTCGAGATCGTGACCTGAGCCGAAGTCGGACGCTCAACCGACTGAGCCACCCAGGCGCCCCAACATCATATTTTTAAAGAGTTTTGGTATGCACAGTCCCAAAGAAATGGCTTATTATTTGGAGCATTGCTGGGTTTATGGGTGATTTTTTTCCTCTCTCCTGGGATGGGAGGAAACAGAGCACATTGGACTGCTAATCAGAATAACAAGGGCGTAGAAAGCAAGAACGTGATGGTGCAGGAGAGAATGAAGATGATTTCAGGGAAAGGGCCTTGAGTCAGCTAAAAGTCGGGGGCTCCATTAGCCCCGGGGAGACTGCAACAGCGCCCCACGGATGCGTGAGGTGAGTGGCCCTGCAGTGACGCCCAGCCTGTAGACCAAGACATGAACGGGATGCTGGCACGGGCTTTATGCCATGCTCCGTCCCCTGCCAAGACTCTCGACCACGAACACCGAAAGAGTTCTTTTCCAGAGCTGTCCCTCCTCCTCCAGGCACATCAGTGGCCCCATGGCCCTGGGGAAGTGGTTCTCAAAGCAGGGTCCCCAGAGCAAATGCAGCAGGACCCCATGGGTACTTCGGAGAAAAATCATTTCTCAGACCCTAACCCAGAAACTCTGGGCAGGAGCCTACCAATCTGGGTATCGACAAGCCCCCCAGGTATTCTGACCCATGCTGAGGGTGAGGGAAAAGCTGTGCAGGCAGCTTCTAGAAGGATCCCCGGTCCCACGGCTTCCAAGCAACCACACTCACAAGCTGACTGTCGGCACCCAACCCACCTCCCTCTGAGAGTCTTCAAGAGCAAGCTTGGAGCCTCAACAAATAATTATCTTTCCCAGTCTATCTCCCTGCAGGGACCATATTCGTGGGCTGTAAACACTGCTTTTATACTAAAAAGCAAAGTTTCTCATTTTTATGAAACCTCAGTCGTACTGGAGCCAAGAGTTTTTTGCAACTGGTTTATTTTTTGCCAGCAGGTCAGTTCCACTGTTCCAATGTTTCTAGTATACTTCACGTGTCAGGAAAATATAATATCTTCATGTTTCTGGATATGAAATGCTTCTGGATATTATGATTATCTATGTCTATTTTTTACTTTTTTTATTTTAGAGATGTGAGCAGGGGAGACAGGCAGAGGTGGAGACAGAATCTTTTTCTAATATTTATCTATTTTGAGAGAGAGAGTTGGGGGGAGGCAGAGAGAGAATCCCAGGCAGGCTCTGCACTGTCAGCTCAGAGTCCAATGGGGCTTGATCTCCACAAACCATGAGATCATGACCTGAGCAGAAATCAAGAGTCAGACACTAAACTGACTGAGCCACCCAGGCACCCCTGTCTATATATAAAATATCACCACCAGACCAGAATTTTGTCTTCCTGCCGCTCTTGGAGGAGGAAACACCAACACCGTTTCTTTGGGTAAGTCATGGAAAACTCATGACTCTCTCTTCTCACAACCTGGGGGAGGAAGCTCGCATCTTGTTTTCCTAGGACTTCAGCAAATAAATTCTCCTGGAGGCTATAAAGTCTGTGTAAATAGGTGAGTATAGTACACATCTGAAATATGGTAAGCTTATGCTATCAAGATGGTATTTAAATTTTATTCTGGTTATCACTTGGATTGATCAAACTTTTAATATAAAGAAGAGTCTTTTCTCATTTTAAATGCTAAAGCTCATCTCAGTGGGGAGTATTATAAACTCTATTTAATGTGCTTCCTTTACAACGTGAGCATCACCTTTGTCATATTAAAATCCATTCATTTTTAGTGAGATAAAATTAAAAAGAACTCCAGCCGAATATAATTAAAAACTTGGACTATATGTCTTCCAAAGAACCAAGTGATTTCTGCACTGTGGGGAGTCCTATATGCTTTCCCGCTGTGGCTAAGTTCATAAGTGCAGTTGAAAGGATCCGTGCTGATTATAATTACATTCTAAATTAGCCAATATTAGCACTGTGCCAAATAATTCACATAGCATGGTTTCCATGTTAGACAATCAATTACAGTTCAGATGAATCCATGCAAAAATCCATAATTTTTACTTAGGATCACAGTTTTTGTAATTTAACATATTATTACAGCAGAGCCTTCAAAAGGTCAGGCAGAACAACGGAAAGCAATTTCCAGTTAGTAAATGTTCCTTTATTGCCACAAGAGGGTAAGAAAGTAGAGTATATCTGCAAGCTTGGTAAGATCAAAATTT
The DNA here is from genome assembly GCA_028646485.1 of Cryptoprocta ferox. NCBI lineage: Eukaryota > Metazoa > Chordata > Mammalia > Carnivora > Eupleridae > Cryptoprocta > Cryptoprocta ferox. The sequence goes on along the minus strand of CM053566.1, from coordinate 80,653,430 downwards.
TAATTTATTTTGACATCCGCCTTACAGAATACTTTAAAATGGAGAACAATTCTATCTAAAACCTATTAAAAATTCACAGTGGTGTTCCGTGACGATGGGTGTCTCGTTGGAGTCTTCCACGCGGGCCAGTTCCCGGGGAGACTGCAGAGGTAGGAAGAAACACCACCAGCCACCACACCAGGTGTGAGCACCTGCCTAGATGCCCAGCGGAAAACAGGTTACGTTTTTCCAAGGTTGAGAATTTAAGCAGCATCCTGCTGCCCCCAGGAGTTCTACCTGTTACAGTGGCAGGACAGAATCATTCCAGAAAACTCTGTGGTTTATCTTCTGCACACTAACGTATTAGGCCTGGAGAAACACCCATTATTTTTCTTTCAGTCTGTAGAGTATATTCCCCAGAGTCAAAGTCACGTGTTAAATTTAGTCCCTAGCCTCCTCTGATACAGTGAAAAGAAAAGCAAACATGTTCTCAAACATAAAGATGAGATCTTGTGTTTATTATCACATAAGAGTAATAGTCACAAATTGCCTCCAAGATTTTAAAATTAACTATATCCAGAATCTTTATATTAACTGAATCGCTGAAAACACACCCACCAAAATCATCCGCCTGCCAGCAACGAAGATGACGCAGAAACACCCCCAGTCTCTGGACGTTTCGAGAATTGACTGGATGGTGCAAGATGAACCTGGATATTTAGACCAGGTCATTTATTAAATATATTTGGTTGGCAAGCAGCCAAATCATATACCCAAACGATCCCGGCCTCACTCCTTACCTCAGGCTCCACAGAGCCCCTCTTTGGAATGAAGGCATTGTCCGGAAAAGGACGTGGAGGGAAGACTGACGTCTTCGCTGAAGTCTAAACACGCTGGCTGGTGCTTTCCTTCTTTCTGTGAGGTCTGAGAACCAGATCCGGAGAGAAGAGGATGCACGCAGAGGAGGGGGGGGCGTCATGAATGCGGGGCCACCCAATTTGAGGCCACGCTCCTATAGATGCATCACCAGAGGTGTGAACAGTGCAGACGTACTGGGCAAGACCAGGCAGAAGGCGGTGTCTCCCTCAAGAGGCCACATGCTCCAGAAGTCCGGAGCACGGACACTGGGGCTGGACTGCCCGAGTTCAAATCCCACCTTTGCTGATGAGTAGAAGCAGAAAACCAAAGCAGGTCTCTGAACCTGCCTGTGCCTCTGCTCCCCTCGTCTGCAAAATGGGAACAATAACAGCACCCTCCTATGAGAGAAAACATCTATTCTGAGTTGCCGCTTGGGCACTTTACAGCATCAGAGTCTGGTCCACAGTCTGGAGTTTTCACTTCCCCAAAGTGGCAGCACAGATCCTGCTAACCCTGTGTGGGTGGCCTGTCCCTCCTCACTCGGCAGGTCATAATCTGCATATTCCTTTTTTTATTTAATGTTTATTTTTGAGAGGGAGGGAGGGGCAGAGAGAGAGGGAGACAGAGAATCGGAAGCAGGCTCCAGGCTCCCGGCTGTCAGCAGAGCCCGACGCGGGGCTCGAACTCACCAACCACGAGATCATGACCCGAGCCAAAGTCAGAGCCCCCCAGACGCCCCCTGCATGTTCCTAATACACCAGCTGCAGGCCCCCAAAACTCCTCCCACAAGCACGCTGGCCGTCCTGAGGCCCTGGCACCTGGTAACAACCACACACACACACACACACACACACACACACACACACACACACACGTTTGCGCCTGCTCCCGTTACCGCCACCTGCAGCTGTCCCTTCTCGGACCGGAAGGCGCGCTCCGGAACCGCAGAGGAGGGACGCAGGAACGCGCTGCTGTCGCCTCCTGCCGCCGGGGGGGTGTCCGCCCGCCTGCGTGGGACCACGTCGCCGCGTTCCCCCCGCACACGGGCGTGCCCTCCGGGGGACTCAGCGCCGCCAGGGGAGCTGGCGCTGGTCACGGGAGCCACGCGCGCCGGTGGCCCTGTCCCCCGCGCCTCTCTGGGAGCGTGCCCGCGGGGGGCACAGGCCAGCGGCCGCGGCGCTCGGGCTCCGCGTCCACGCGGCCCTCCGCGCCTGCCGCCAGCAGCGGGGCAGCGGGGCCCGGGGCCAGGAGGCTCCTTACCGGCTCGGGGCGACTAACTGAGCGCTCTTCTCCTCCTGGCTCGTCTCCTCTGTTTGTGTTGCGTTTTTGCTGTTGTTGCTACTTGGGGAATTTGTACTTTGCAGGGGGGGAAAAGTGGTCTAAAATGCTTAGGAAATATTTCCAGAAAATGCAAACACCTTTAGGTGATGAATACCTAGTAGATGATAAAACATAAAATAAATGACAGGTAATAAATATAAAGGTATCTCTCTTTACTTTACGTAAAGGATTCCTGATTCTGTCTTTTAGGAACCATGAAAAGCTATTCCCAGCTGTGAAACACAAACAGAAAATATGTAAAAGGCACCAAATACACACATGGGGAAAGCCGGTAATTTTTCTCTAATGTGTAATTCTCTGAATCAACGAACCTTGACTGAACGCCTTCTGTGAGTGTGAGAGAACTTTAAGTTTTTTATTTATTTCTTTATTTTGAGAGAGACAGAGACAGCATGAGCAGGGGAGGGGCAGAGAGAGAGAGAGGGAGAGAGAGAATCTCAAGCAGGCTCTGCACTGTCAGCACAGAGCCCAATGCAGGGCTCGAACCCAGGAAACCATGACATCGTGACCTGAGCCGACACTGAGAGTCAGACCCTTAACCGACCGAGCCACCCAGCTGCCACCATGCGTGAGAGAACTTTCGCAGGTGCCCCGACGGGGGGCTGGGAACAGGACCTCTGCAGCTGGCCTTCCGGAACCTGTGCCCGCATGGGTGCTGGGGGTGGAGGGATGGAGGCTGGAAACCAAGAAACTAAGTAAAACACCTAACATGGTAGCCGGTGATGTTGGCTATGGAGTGAGCCTAGGCAAGAGAGAGAAGCAGGGGTTATATGAAGCAGCAGGAGGTTTCAATTTTAAATACGGTGATGTGAGATGGGTCTTAGGGAGAAGGGAGCCTTTGAACAAATGCTGAGGAATCGCAGGGGCCGGGAGGGCAAGGGCCACTCAGGCAGAGGGCACCGTGAACACACACACCTTGAAAGTGACCGAGGTCTGGCCAGGATGGGCATGCCCCACACACAGTCAAGAAGGCAGTCACTGGAGGGGAGGGCACAGGGGCTGAGCCGCTGGGGACAAGGCCATAGAATGCTGGGGGCCACGTGCCCCCGCAAGGGCTTTGCCACCGCTCTGCATGCGGGGAGGAGCCAGTGCAGGATGTGGGAGGGAAGGGCAGCATCCTCGCCCGCCTCCTCCTGCAGAGGCCCCGGGAGGCAGCGGGCAGTGCCCAGGATGGAAGCGCAGGGGGTTCAGCACCAGTAAAGGGGAAGGCATGGCACACGGGTGCCGCCCTGGGCAGTGGGCAAGCGGGAGGATGGGGACCTGTGGAAATTCCCTCCGGCTGCTCAGTAAAACAGCAAGCAAGGTCACCAATGAAAAGTAACATCCCTGCACATGCGCGTGCGTGCACACACACACACCAACCCAACCTGCTACACACGCACACAGAGATTCTAGGAACTCCTATACACCGTAGAGAAAACACAAAGGTTAAGGTTCACCGTCAGAAACACAACATAATGAAGTTAACCTGTTCAACAGCCCAATCAGCGGAAACGAAAAAGGCCAACAGCAGAACAGCCACGACACAGAGGAGGGACCGACGTTCTGGGAAATCTGCCGACCGTGACAAGCACGAATGGTTGTGATGCCCCACGCCTCGGCCTCCACCAACACCAATTCTCATGTTCGTTCTTTATCTCAGTACCATTCCTGAGGTCCCTGCCATGTAGCGGAATATAGAACACTGGCGTTAGCTTTACGAGATATAAAACAGTAGTCTACACTCTATAATTTTTACCAAAAAAAAAAAAAGCTAAATAATTAGTGGTTCCTCTTCATACAGTAATTAGAAGAAATACTTTAAAAATTATTCAATTTTCAATAAAAATTATTCAAAAATGATTCGCCATGGAGGCGCTTGGGTGGTTCAGTCAGTTAAGCATCCAGATGGACTTCAGCTCGGGTCATGATCTCATGGTTCGTGGGATGGAGCCCCAAGTTGGGCTCTGCACTGACAGTCTTTCTGCCCCTGCCCAGTTCATGTACACTCTCTCTGTGTCTTTCTCTCTCCCTCTCAAAATAAATAAGAATATAAAAAACAAACAAAAATTCTTCACCCTGGTCTCTTCTTCAGTCTCCACTTCATGCACATACCCCCAGAACCACCACACAAACCCGCAGGAACACACATGCAAGCACGTTCCTCCAGTTCCCTTGGCCATGCTGCACTTACTCATGCCCCATTTCTCTTTGGAGAGAAATTTCCAGTCCTCGTAAAAGTATGAGGATGGTTCTATTTTCTCCCTTTTAATCTTATTTCTTGCAAATAAGACAGAAAGGTAGAGCATGGTATTTCTTTCAAAGGCCCTGTGCGCATGTGTTCGTCACACGTATCTTAAGAAAGCAACCTATGGTTGAAACTTTTCCTGCCCGCCTAGAGTTAAGGTGCATTCAGCATCTCCCAGATGTTCTCAGATGTCACCTCCCTTGCTCCCGTATTAGCAAGTGGCTCATGTAGCACTCTGCAGGGACTATACTCACAATTCCTATGTTTCAGCATCTTTAAATGAAGCAAGCATGTTCGTATTACCAAGGGTCTCCAAATATAATTACATACCATAACTGATACTGTGAACCATATACTGTTCCACTGTATGATCTGATACAATCTATGGATGTTTGCCTCAAAAAAAAAAAAAAAAAGGTATTGGGCCATTGTAAGAAAAAATACAGAAAGGGTAGTTAATCCACCAAAACTAGCACTTACAATAAGATAAGCTATCACAACATATTTGTGATTTATATTTATATCATGGAGTGATGGACTTCTTAAAAGTCACTTTATTTTTTCAGTGTTGTGTTTTATTAAATTCTCCCATTTCTGTCACTGGTATATATACATGAATCAATTGCAAAATATCTGGTCCTCACAATTTCATTTGCGGACCATCAACCTTTCCTTTAAAAGAGAAAATTATTAAAGAGTTTTCTGTGAGGCTCTGGAAAAAAAAACAGGATTTGAAATATATAATTAGGGAACTAGCTAAATCAGAGTTATGATTTCAATTTTTCTTTGGCCATCAAGGAGACTAGAAATAATTGCCTTCCTGGATTTGTCCACATGATTAGAAACTTCTCCAGGCTAATGTCACATTTACTCAGCCACATTTCGGTCCAATAAAGACAGAACTTTAGCATTTTTAGGGTCAGAATCAATGAACACATGAAAACAAAGTTGAGTCAAAGGCTAGTTTCAGTGGTTTCAATCTGTCAGCTTTTGAGCGACAACATATTTTAGAACACCAAACACACATTTGTGCCAGCAGAGATTTTTAATTAGCTTTCCGACCTACCAGCAATAATGGAGGGAGCAAACTTGGGTCACCACTTAGTGTGTTTTGGATCCTTTGAAAACTGACTTTTGTTCTCTTTTGAGCCGTGGCACTGACTGCCCTGCGTCGCGCCATGGGAGTTTTGCAGAGTGACAAATCAGCTATGGCACAAATAGTTTCTAATTAACAGTGACAGGATATTGACTGGGGTAACAACTGCTTGATAAAAGCCAGAGAAAAGTTTTAGGGGCATGAATTTTCCAGTACATTCAGAAGTGATTATTCTCTCAAGACTTTAGGTTGATCATTATCTTTCCACCACAGATATTGGAAAATCCCCTTTTGAAAAGATGTTAGTGTTGTAGCTCAGTTGGAAGAAATGGATGAAAGACCACTAATCGATGATCATTCTTACCATGAATCAGCTCTTCTACTTGCCCCTGAATCTTACAAAATGCATTCATTACAAAACATAGATGTGACCAGCAACTGGACAACTCTGGCGCCTGGAGTTTTTCCTTAGGGTCATATCATGCTCTGAATTCTTCGGCACAGAGTTGTTCCGATTCGTTATAACACGACTCTTTCTACAATGTAATGCTGCTATTTCAAATAAAGCTGAACAATTCACCTGTGCCCCCAAAGAACTAGATTGCTCCAGACTCCTCAGAGCCGGCTACTCAAAATGATGAGAGTTCAAATCACTTCACAAATCCCAAAGAACTGCATGGGTGATGGCCAAAACATTTAACAATGGGTTCTTACAGGTACTCCCCAGTGGACATCTACCTCTCCTATAAGGGTTATGGACACACAGGTGTTTGTCAGGCCTCTATGAGCTCTAAGTGGACCCACTTGTATCGACACTACGTACTAGAGATGAGGTTCCCAGCAAAGACAGTTATTAAAAAGCACTCAGTTCCTCAAAAATTAAAAATAGGACTACTCTACAACTCAGAAATAGCCCTACTAGGAATTTATCTGAGGGATACAGAAGTGCTGATTCATAGAGGCACGTGTACCCCAATGTTTATAGCAGCACTTTCAACAATAGCCCAATTATGGAAAGAGCCTAAATGTCCATCAACTGCTGAATGGATAAAGAAGACATGGTTTATATATACAAGGGAATACTACATGGCAATGAGAAAACATGAAATCATGCCATTTGCAGCAACATGGATGGAACTGGAAAGTATTATGCTGAATGAAGTAAGTCAGTCAGAGAAAGACAGCTATGTTTTTCCTCATATGTGGATCTTGAGAAACTTAACAGAAGACCCTGGGGGAAGGGAAGGGGAAAAAACAGTTACAAACAGAGAGGGAGGGAGGCAAACCATAAGAGACACTTCAATACAGAGAACAAACTGAAGGTTGATGGGGGGGTGGGAGAGAGGGGAAAAATGGGTGATGGGCATTGAAGAGGGCACTTGTTGGGATGAGCACTGGGTGCTGTATGTAAGCGATGAATCATGGGAATCTACCCCCAAAACCAAGAGCACACTGTATACACTGTATGTTAGCCAACTTGACAACAAATTATAATAAATAAATAAATAAATAATAACCTGTTTAAAAGCTACTTGTATGCAAGAAAACATGTTTCCATTTTAACCTGTCACATTTGAGCTGTTGGGCACCTAGTGGAAACTCGGTAATGACTGCATGGTATACAATCAATTTCTTCCACTAATTAATAAAGTTATAGTCTCAAAAGCAGAAAGGGCCTTACATACTCAATCAGTTCAAGTACCCTGAGCATTGAATCCCCTCTACCATATCACTGCTAAGTCACAACCAAGTCTACAGACAACTTCACGAATGGAGCTATTCTAGGGATAAAGAATAGCAAAGGAAAAGATCCTAACGTCAAAGCACATGGGGTTTGATTGAGGAACAACAAGCAGGCGGTGTTACTGGAGTGGAGAGTGTTAGATGTGGAAATGCTCAGAGATCAGCCCGAGAGGTAACCAGCAAGGGGTGAAGAGGCTGATCTATAAGGAGCAGTGCGATTACCCTGAATGAGGAGGAAGGAAAGGGTTTGTGGCAGGTAAGTACCATGAACCGCCATGTTTTCACAGGGTCACTCTGGCTGCTATGTTGAATGCAGATGGAGGAGGAGGCGAAGCCAGAAGCAGAAAAACCAGTTAGGAGACTATTTCAATAATCCAGGCAATGTTTGTTGAAAGATGTGACCAGGGCATTGGCAGAGCAGATGATGAGAAGTAGTTGGATTCAGAAGATATATTTAAGGTAGAACCAACGGAAATTCCTGATGGATAGAACATGGTCCCTGAAAGACAGCGAAGAGTAAAGGATGAACCCAAAGGTTTTGTTCCAAATAGCTGGAAAGATGAGGTTGCCATTTACTGACCATAGGAAGACAGAAGAAGAAAGAGCAGACTTCGTGGGGGTTATATAGGAGCTCCACTTCAGACAAATCAAGTTTCAGGTGCTTGTCTAAGAGGAGACACCAGAAAAGAAGTGGGAGATGCTATCTGACACTCGGGAGAGAGGGGAGGTTGGAGATTTAAGTTTGATATTTAAATTGCACGTGGGTGGTATTTAAAGCTTTGAGACTGATGAGATCAGACTGAGCCCTGGGTGTTCCACCATTTAGAAGTGGGGGAAGTGATGAGAAACCACAGAGGAGCCCGAGGAAGAAAGGCCCGGAAGCCAGGAGGTAAACCAGTGTCTGAAGCCAGATGAAGACTCTCTTTCAAGGAGTGGAGAATGATCAGCTGCGCTTAACGCTGCCCCAGCTCAGGTGCCGGAGAACCGGCACAGAATGGAATAGCACGAAGGTCATGGGGCCTTGACAAAAGCAATGGTGATACCCTGAGTGGATCTGCGAGGAAGAAATGGAGAGATGGTGACAGACAGCTTTGTCCTGGATCGGCTGTGAAGGAAATCTTGCTCCCTTATCTTGCAGATAGACATTATCATACTCATTTGGCTGTTGAGGAAACAGCTTCTGAAGAGTTAGGTGAGCATCCTAAGCCAATGGGGCCAAAGCTTTCACCTTGACACGTCTCGCTTCAGTTTCTTGGCTGCCATTCAATAAAACTGCCGGTTACTTAAATATATTGGAGGAGCTCTGACACCAATCGCTTCATTACAAATCCCGTTCATCTCTACTAGTAATTCTTTCCTCCCTCATCTTGTACACGTGCTGTTCTGTGGAACGTACTTTGTCCTAATCAGTTTTCATTCTGTTAGAGTTATTGTGTTACTCCTGCCTAGACAGTACATTTTTAGAATTCTGATTCGGTCATTACACACACTTGCTATTTTCCCCTATTTTAGGTAATCCAAACATGTGAAATGGATGCAGTTGTTTCCGTTTTTCTTTTCCCAAGGATTACTTAGATTGCATCCTCAATTTTTCTTAATCAGTATGTAAATACCTGGAGCTTTTCCAGCTGACTCACCTAAAACACTTCCATTGTGATTTAAGTATCATTCTTACCTAGACAATACTTTTTAAGAATTCTAGTCTTCTTCCACAGATTATGAAATGTTATTTTGCTCTGGAAAATTTCTAGTGCAGGTGCTACTATTCATCATTCTTCCTAATTTAAAAAAAAAAGCAGGAAAAGAAAATCAACTCTTCTTCGTATATGATGAACTATATTATTTTTAAGTTGCCTTGCCTCCTAAGTGGCCTCCTAAGCCATAAAACATACTTCCAAGAAACAAAGAAACTGACCAGGTTTGGGTTGGTGGGAGAGTGTGCACCAAGAACAAAGAGAAATAATCAAACATCAAGTAATATGGAGATGTTTATTCTGCCCATAACTAAGAACAGAAATCTTTGCTTTCTGAAGCTTTTCCAGATAAATGACAGTAGATCCTCCCCTCAAAGGGGCTGTATGCAACCCACCCCCCATGTGTCCATCTACAATGGCAGAAATATATGCATGAAGCTTAAGAGAGAGAGAGAGAGAGAGAGAGAGAGAGAGAGTCTGACATGCTCATGACTGTCCCAGCTCGCCGACAAAATGCCTCAGTTATTCAAACACTGAGGGAGAAAATGCAACCTAAAGTGGAGCCTGGGAAATTCGATTCACGGGGTGCTTACAGGGGAGTCATCTTGAAGTCTTCTGTGCATAGTCCAGAAGAAAGTTCTAGATCTCCATTCAAAATGCTCAGGAAACGGCTGATTATACAATAAATATAACAGAAACAATTGGTTATCCATTTTGAAGGAAAAAAGCCTAAGATGCAGGGGCACCTGGGTGGCTCAGTTGGTTAAGCATCCAACTTCAGCTCAGGTCATGATCTCGTGGTTCATGAGTTCAAGCCCCGCATTGGACCCTGTGCTGACAGCTCAGAGCCTGGAGGCTGCTTTGGATTCTGTGTCTCCCTCGCTCTCTGCCCTTCCCCTACTCATGCTCTGTCTCTCTCTCTGTGTCTCAGAAATCAATAAAAACATTAAAAAAATAGCCTAAGACCCATACCTCATTCTTCATATAAAAGTAAATGTCAAAAAAACCTAAAATGCTAAATATTTATAATCCATAGAATGAAAGGGTAAAGAAACAGAAAATATATTAATAAAGAAAACATAGTAAGCACTAAATTTTCCTCCTAGGCAGGCTCAAATCCTTAGAAATAAGCAAAAATATGTGATAATCAATTACATTAAATGATGAGGTAGATTTAGGCCCACTCAAAATCCCAGCAGGATTTTTTTTTTTTTTGGGTGATTGACATGTTGATTCTAAAGTACATCTAGGATGGGGCGCCTGGGTGGCTCAATCAATTAAGCATCCTACTTTGGCTCAGGTCACGATCTCATGGTTTGTGGGTTTGAGCCCTGTGTCTGGCTCTGTGCTGACGGCTCAGAGCCTGGAGCCTGCTTCCGATTCTGTGTCCCCTTCTCTCTCTGCCCCTCCTCCACGTGTGCTCTGTCTGTCTCTCAAATAAATAAGCATTAAAAAATAATAATAATTAAAACAATAAAAAAAATAAAGTACACCGAGGAGCCAACCTAGATATTTTAGCCAAATATGGTGGATAGGGGGAAAGTAGGGCAGGAACTTTAATTTTATTTATTTTTTACTTATTATTTATTTATTTTATTTTATTTATCTAAAGACACAGTATTTTTCAAGTCTAAAGTCAGGGCAGAAATTAGCAAATATATCAATGAAACACGCTAAAAATCTAAGAAAAGACCAGGATTGAAAAAGAAACTAAGCATATGATAAAGTGGTATACTTTACCCCAGTGGGGAAATAATTCATTAAGTGATATTAGGACAATGGACTAGAAAAAGTTAGATCACTACCTTATGCCAAACACAAAAATTAATTCCCAACAGTTTGAAGAGCTAACCTCTAAAAATGACAGAAGAAAATGCAGCTAACATGTCCATCACTTGTGTTACGAAAAAATAATTTTTCAGCAGTGCACAAAGTACAAAGACATAAAAGGGAAAAAAGTGTGACTGCATACATTTAGGAATTTTAGTGTAACAAAAGCACAATAAACAAAGTTAAATAATAAGCAAAAGCATAGGAGAAAATACTTAGGACACATATAGAAGACAAACATTTAATATTCTGAACATCTAAGCAAGAACTACAAATTACCAAAAGGAAAAACAATGCAATAACAAGCAAAGAATATTCATAGGTTAGCCAAAACAGTGAGAACAGAAACGGTTATTAAAACCTTGAAAAGCTGCTCAAACTCACTAGTAATCAGAGAAAATCCAAACAAAACAACAGGATACGGATTGGATCAGATTTTAGAGACTGACTGCAGCCAATGTCAACAGAAGCATAGAGCAGTGTAAATGTTTGTACATTGTCTTTGGGAGCACAAAACGGTACAATATTTGGGGGCAGGGAGTTTCACAGAAGCTCTCAAATTTTGATTGTACAAGACTTTATGACTTAAAAATCTCACTTCCAAAAATCTACTCTAACAGAACCACTAGAGGAGATAAGCTACAAAATATCCTTGAGATGATATATAAACAGACGGATAAATGTGCAGCAATGTATGTAGCATTATTCATAATAAAAAAGCAGAAACAGCATAAGTGTCTGTCAGGGGGAAAATTCATTAAATAAATAAATTGAGGACATCTCTGCAGAAGAATTAAACTTTAAAAAAGTTAAGCTACGTATGGGGTTCTGGGGTGGCTCAGTCAGTTAAGCATCGGACTTCAGCTCTGGTCACGATCTCGTGGTTCATGAGTTCAAGGCCGCGTCGGGCTCTGTGCTCACAGCTCAGGGCCTGGAGCTGCTTTGGATTCTGTGTCTCCCTCTCTCTCTGCCCGATCCCCACTTGTGTTCCCTCTCTCTCAAAAATAAACAAACATTGAAAAAAATAATAAAAATAAAAAATTAAGCTACATTTATATGTTCTAGTTTACAGAAATGGCCTTAATAAATCAGGTCTATATGCAAGTTGTAGTACAAAATACAAAGTAGAACCCAAGTTTGTAGGTAAATAAACAAAAAACTTATATCAAAATATATACAAATATTTATCTGTGCAACTATATATGCTATATGTAAACACTAAAGTCCATAATTAATATAGATTTTAGAAAAATTAATAAATTATTGATGGAGGGGTGCCTGGATCACTCAGTCAGTTAAATGTCCTACTTCAGCTCAGGTCATGATCTCACGGTTCATGGGTTCGAGCCCCGCATCAGGCTCTGTGCTGACAGCTCAGAGCCTGGAGCCTGCTTCAGATTCTGTGTCTCCCTCTTTCTCTGCCCCTGCCCCACTTGTCTGTCTGTCTCTCTCTCTCTCTCTCTCTCAAAAATAACCATTTAAAAAAGAAGAAAAGAAATGATTGATGAAAAACTGTTAAAAGTGGTTACCTACAGGGAATGTCATCGTGTGGGCAAAAACATGCCATGAACTGTCAAGATCACCCATGTGCCACTTAAAATATTTAAATAATATTTTAAATAAAATGCTAACTCCTGACCTATTTTCCAAAGAGTTTTGTGGTGAAGATAAAATTGCATGTGATATTTCTCTGCAATATTATCTCAAGCGCTATAAAATTCAGTGTATTATTATTATTATTATTATTCCTTTAGCACAAATAAATCATATGTATGAAATCCTGAAAGGAAGGAAGGAAAATAGGAAGAAAGGAAGGGAGGGAGGGAGGGAGGGACAGACTCAATAAAGCTGCATGAAAAGAAGAGAGTGTATCAGATCAGATGACCATCCTGATTGCTCTAATTATTGACACAGTGTTAGCATAAGGATTCAAGGATTCGTAAGAAGAATGAATAACTCAACATCATTATAAAGTTCCTTGGGTTTCACTTATACAGTATTTCCAGCCAATGGAACAATAATCAATTACTGAATACTGCAGAAACTCTTTGACTGTTAATGGTAAATTCTCCATTCCTTTTCACTACTTACAAACCCCTTTAGTAAGATTTTATTCCATGTTACATTTCATTCCTCAATTTGTCACCCAAAGAAAGGCTGTCCAATGACTTTATTTTTAGGCTACCTCTCAGATGCCTCTAAAATTCATGCAAATTTTATAAAAACTAGTGTATAAATAAGTTATTCCACACATATCTTCATACACACACACACACACACACACACACACACACACAGCTGACCCTGTCCTTACTGCAGTTCTGAAGAAACCAATATACTTAGTAATATGCTCTTGAAAATTGGTTTTATCGAAAGCATGAAATCAAGCATAAGAAATCAATACTGAAACAGACTGCATAACTCAACAGCATGGCACCCCTTGTCATGTGTGTGGATAAATTTCAAGAATAACCAGTTATCCCACTGGAACTTCTATTAGTACCTAGACCTTACAGTAGAGTCTTTTAACCCATTTTACATTGTAAATATTTAATTTGGCAAGACAGAGTATTAGGCTGCTGAAGGTACTATAGCAATACAGTTTTGAAACTGTAAAAAAATAGAAGTATATAATTTTACTCCTTTTAAGGCAATTATAAGAATAAGAAGCAACTTTTGTGATGTAGTTTTCATCATCATGCAATTATCAGAAAAACAGAATCTCAGACAGGAAATTCTCTGATAGTTACCAAAACAATTTTGTAACTTCTAGTTTAATTAATTGATCATTTTTCCTACCACTTAACTAATTTGCTAAAGAAGTTTTTCAACAAACCTGAAAATTACACTTTACATTTAATGACATCCTTAAAATTAAATGGAAAAGTTAAATCAGTAAAGCATTTTTTAAAATAATAATTTTATCATTCACTTTACTCATCTAGTATAATTATATATTTCCTATACTTTGATCTCTTAGAGAACAAATCATTTTCAAGGTTTTCATACGTTTATAATCAATAGGATTCCAGAGGACAAAAATCAATTTGGATTTCCAGTGTTTCAGCCTGTAGAAGTCTTTTTTTACATATGAAAGATCCTGATTTATTTGTGTGGTTTAACCCTGGAACACCAAAACATACCTGATCACCAATGAAAGGCTGTTCTTCCCCCTGTATCTTTGTGACAGCCAAGAAATAACCAAAATAAGAAGTCTTCCCTAAGTGGGGCGGTTGACTCAGTCAGTTAAGCATCCACCTCGGTTTTGGCTCAGGTCATGATCTCAGGGTTGGTGAGTTTGAGCCCTGCATTGGGCTCTGTGCTGACAGTGTGGAGCCTGCTTGGGATTCTCTCTCTCCCTCCGCCCCTCTCCTGCTCACACGTGCTCAGGGTCCTTCTCTTTCTCTCTCTCTCTCAAAATAAATAAATAAACTTAAAAAAATCTTCCCCAAGAAAAGAAATTTACAACTGGTATTTGCAGCCTGGAATTGCCCTTGGGGCACCAGTGTTCTACTTGCTTAAAGACTGAAAGTGAAGCATTGTTAATCCTCCTGCCGATGCAAGCACTCTGATATCTTACTAAACTGCTATAAAATGAGTAAGTAGTGTTTAAAAGATTATCCAAATATGTCCAGCTATCCAAGGAGTGGATATTCAGGAATAACTGAAACAGATTATGATCCACCTTCAGGGAAATCAAGACTATAAGAAACAGATATTTATCAAAAGAGCTCGGGATCTGGGTATTTGACAGAGGGTAAAATAACCAAAGACTGTTTTCCTGCTAATTCCCTAATGATTGCATGGGGCAGGGGGTAGAAAGAATCAGTCTATGACTTTGAATATGCTAAATAAATTTTTGGTTTTATTTCATCCGTTTCTATGATTTTCCATTTGGGGACAAGACCTAGCTGTCTTCTTGAAAGACTGAATCTGGAAAATCCTTCAGGTATAAAAGAACATCACGGTTGGCCTCGCCACTCAGCATTTTTTCATCTGTCATCTGCCATTCGTCATCATTATCCCCATAAAATAAGAGATCATCTATCAGACAGCTTAAAGTAGGAGAGTCTAGGTGATTCCTAAACCAACTCAAAGTATTAGAGCAGAAACCAAGGCAATTCAAGCAGGTGAAGAGTCTCATGGTCCACCATGGGGCAGGCACAGTGAGGAACTGGCTGGGGACACCCTGAAGATTCAAGGCCCAGAAAGGCAAGGGAAATGTTACAATTCATATGGAAACTCCAGTCAGTGAGGATGAAGATCAGTAGGGGAGCCTGATCAGGGTCTTTGATTCTCCTTCACTGAGTCCTCAAAGTCAAGCAAACTCAAAAGGAAAACTCAAAGGAACTCTCAAGTCAAGAAAAAAGAAAATATATATGTATATACATAGAGAGAGAGAGAGAGAGAGAGAGAGACCCTAAGCTCATTGTGGTCTGGGTTGCCTGGGGACTTTTAAACTTTACAAAATGGCTTTCCGTGTTTATTCTACATAGACCAGTGGAACACAAAACCTTTCTGTCACCTCTCAGATTTTTCAGAGAGACCAGGGACAGAAATCAATTCATGAAATGAATATTTTTTTCTCCTTAGTTGTTTTGAATTTTTTTTTAATAATGAATGTGATAGTCCTGGATTGCTCTATAGATCGACCCATCCAATAGAGACATGGCTAAAAATCGCTATCAGGAATCACTCCATTCCTGGCCAGGAAATATGTAACTCCATGAAGTAGCCTAGGAAAACTAATGCAGGATGAAACTTTTTAAAATGAGCTAAAAATGACTGTGGATGAAACCACAGCAAGCGTTATGAGAGACCACATCCTGTGGAAATACTGCCAGAAAGCCTTGCACAAACCCTCCTGTGCCATGCGTCTTATAGAAATGCCATGACAAGGTCCATTCTTGTCATTCACAGTAACGATGTTCCATAAAGTCACCACAAACACTGAATAAGTGAATACGAAACTATTATTACTCTTAAGGAAAAGAAAAGGTACGTCCCTGGAGTCTCAGGTATATTTATCAGGAAACCTAGTCCCTTCTGGTAGTTTTCCAAATCCAACTAAGTCCTCGCAAGAAGGATTCACCTACTGTCAAGTTGAGGTCTTGCTAATTTCCACTTCCTGCCATTGCAAATACCGTCAACAGTTTGCCCAAAATCTAGTTTATTTTCGTCATAAAACATACTTTTCAAAAGATTTTTGTCCCACAAATGGACTCCTGCTCAAATTCAAAGAACACTACACTGAAATTTCACATGTGTGTACTGTTTATAAATATCACAAACATCTAAAATTGGATGATGATCCCAGAGTTTGAGAATCCCAAAGAAACGTCGGGCACCTGATATTAGAAAAGAGAGAAGATCTGTAAAGGGGGACTTGGGAGGAATGGCTTTGGAAACAAATAAAGAAGGGAAAAGTCACCAGCCACCTGCCTTTGCAATGTGAATGCTCCCAAGTGCTAGCTTCTCTGTAGCCTCACTTCTTTACTGTCATTATCTAAAAAATATAATTTTCATTTAAGAAAAGAACAATAGAATTGTTTAAAATAAGTATAATAATTGGGGGAAAAAGTATTGAAAAATAACCTAAATGGCTAAGAACATGAATGAAAAATTCTGAAAGCCAAGTAGAAAATATGAAGAAAATCAAAGCAATACGGATAATTCCTTTAAGATAAAAATTTCACAAAATGTAAAAGAAGAAATTAAGAGTATGAAAACAAGCCAAATACATTTAAAGAAAGGAACAGAAAAGTTCTGAAATACAAAATAACTAAACATTCATAGAATAAGTTAAAAATAAGAAGTGATAAGGGGCAACTGGGTGGCTCAGTCAGCTAAGCGTCCAACTCTTGATTTCGGCTCAGGTTATGATCTCGGGGTTTGTGCGACAGGATAGAGCCTACTTGGAATTCTTTCCCTCTCTCTGCCCCTCCCCCACTTGCACTCTTTCCCTCCTTTTCTAAATAAATAAATAAGTACATTAAAAAAAAATAAGAAGTGATAAATATTAAAGGATCCCCTGAAACAAGTGGATAATAAAAAAAAAAAGCAAAAACATATAGAAAAAGAAAAATAGCAGTAGGAAAGTATCTAAATAATAGCAGATTCAATAAGGTAAGTACAGCCAAAAAAAGGTGAATATACAGCAGTGTAAATAAAAATGCATTTCAATGTTTTTTAAGTTTCAGACTCACTGAAGTACCCATTTAATGAAACAAAATAAAGAGATCATGGCTAAAGAATGGAGAAGAGGACACCTCGAAACTGTGTAAATTGAACATGTATCACAAGATTCACTGAGTTCCACCTCTGTCTTCAGCTTGAAGTCCCCGAGGAGGTGGACCCCGGGCACAGTGCAGCTCAAAGCCCTGATCTTCCTCCCTCTCCCTGTGCACAGACTAGAGCTACCACACTTTTGGTGGCTCTTCCGGAACATCCCTGTGGATGAGTTGAGCATCACCCACAGGAAAACCCCAGGCCAGGCAGGAGAGGCAAATGCACAAGTTGACGCTACACAGGACAAAGGGCTCCAGACAGAACAATCCATGGAAACCAACAGTTCGAGAAAACAGCACCGTGAGCTTTCACCTAAATCTCAACTGAGGCAGGGGCGCCTGGGTAGGTTAGCTGGCTAAGCATTCAGCTCAGGTTATGATCTCGCAGTTCGTGTGTTCAAGCCCCGTGTTGGGCTCTGCACTGACAGCACGGAGCCTGCTCGGGATTCTCTCTCTCTCCCTCTCTCTCTTCCTACTTTCACTCTCTCCTGCTTTCTCAAAATAAATAAACTTAAAACAAAAACCAGCTCTACTGAGGGGCTGACACTCCCATGGTAATTATTTGACCTACAGTTTTCACACACAACCTTAATTTTTTTTTTTTTTTTTAGTTTCTATCAAGCAACATCATATGTTATTGAAACAAGAATATAATTTGTTTTAATAACAATTAGCAGGAGAATCCCAGATGGGACCAATTTCAATTATATAAAATGAAATCACTACTCTATAGCACCCCAAATTTGGGGAAATTTTGAATTCTTTATGTAAACACACACACACACACACACACACACACACACACACACCTGCACACCTCAAGCAGAACTATGCTGGGAACCAAAAAGTAAAGATTCCGGGCCATAGTGTGAATGAATGAAACCAAGTCAGACTCAAGGAGCAAACTGTGGCTATGGTTCCCTTTTTCATCCTCTCTACACAGAGGATTTAAACATTCCCAGGGTCGGGGAGCCTGGGTGGCTCAGTTGGTTAAGCACCTGACTCTTGATTTAAGCCCAGGTCATGACCTCACGGTTCCTGGGATGGAGCTCCGTGTCAGGCTCTCCGCTGACAGCATATTTTTTCAAAAATATTCCCAGGGTCATGAATGAAATATGTACACATTCAAAACTGAGGAATAATACATGACACATCACTCAATCGTCCATACTTAAATTTTAGATTTAATAAAGTCTTATTCATTATGGTACACGGGCACAGCCTTCACTGAAAACTAACTTTCTTTCTCAATAACGATGCCTTCTTAGTAATTACCCAGGGCAGGAAACGGAGCAAACGGGTGCAGGGATGCTCTCTTTTCCACATGGAGAGGACACACAGAAGAACAAAGTGCACAGAGGCCATCAGCAATGCAGGGCCCTACCACACTCCCTAAAAAGATGTGCCACTTTAATTTTCTGGCACTTTACTAGTTACTTTCGATTTTCTCCTGCTTATTGACTTATCTCTTCAATTCTTCCTACTCCAAGGAAAGCTCTTCGTAGTCTGAAATTGTACAATGTTCATTTTGCATCCATCCCTTTTCCGGTACAGACGAGCAGGAGAAGCTGCATGAAGAGGAAGCACATACGTGATTTGCAGCCAATCCCCTAACCCGAGCACTACCCCTGCCATTGACTGCAACCCTGGCTGCCCAGCCAACCCCAGAGCGTCACGTCCCCCACCTGCATGTGGGAATAATACAAGTCTCACGAAATTGCTTTGCGGTGACTTAGTGTACATGATGTCCATTTGTTTTTTATATTTTTAGTAGTATTAAATGGATAGGAGGAAATCTACACCAACATTTTATTGACTGTCCTCTACAACATGGTGGCCTCACCTTCCATTTTATTGCTTTATAATCGAAAGATAAACATACAATGACAATCATGAAGAGGCAAGGATAACATGTCATTCTGATTGTAGTGGCCTGTGCTCAGCAGACTTCTAGGAAATTCCACGAGAGGTGGGGAGAGGTGGGCTGTGCCAGTTCTATTTGTAAATAAGCTGCTTTCTTCATTTGTCCTTGATGCTGTATCCTTTCTGACTTAAAAATAAAATGTGGGAGTCAAGGCAATACCATTATAACAAGCTGATAATTCTGTCTTCATATTTCTCAAAGCTTCATTCGAGAGCCTTGCAAAAAACACCCTTGATTTTTCATTAAAATTCAATTTGTTGATCTATGTATTTCAAGATGGGACTTCAGAGATCATTTTAAGAAATCAAAAGCTCTATTTTTTGAGACATGGTTCTTTGAAAAGCCTGATCCATGGGGTACATACTGGTTTTCAAGTTTCGTTGCTGTTTTCCTTTAAAAAATATAAATTCCCTAAGATAAAAAAAGTTCTTCTGCATGGGTTCACTTTGAAGACAGATCTTTTCAATATTATATTCTTAAAATGGCAAATTCATCTTTGAGCTGATCTAAAGAATTCAAGGGAAGTTAACATATGCTTTTTTCAAGATCATAAATGTTTCTTTTTTCACACAAGGATCAGAAGAAAATCTTGATTGCCAAAAATACTTTTAAAATTCTACTATATATGTATAGATTGTGGGAAAAGAAAAGGTCAAAGTCACGAAATTTTTGACAAGATAAAATAGATGAAAGCGCACACTTTAGATTCACGGTAGTTGTGGCCACTATATAAACGGGAAGCGCCCAAATTAAATGTCATTGGACTCCTGGGTCACCATTTACTTTAGAGAGTTTCATTTCCTTTGTAAGACTCATGAAAGAAAGCCAATGCCTCAAAAGGTTCCTTGGTCTGAATGATTCTTCAGAAGAAAACACCTAAGAGGAGTATTACATTTTCAAGAAAGATAACCAAATCTATAAAGATAAGGCAGAACCGTCACATGAATCTGAAGAAGTGGATTTCTAGGCTCTAAAAGGCATATTCTTTTTTAAGAGTTATTGTTATTAAAAAGGGGGGGAGGCCTCCCTAAATATGAATTTGTTTGGTCTTGATTCAAACAAAAAAAAAGTCTAAAAATAATGTATACAGCAATGAGGGGAAATCCAATCACTGACAAACTATTTTATGGCGTTAAGGAATAATCGCTATTTTTTTGAAGTCTGATAATAGTACAGTAGTTTCATTTCTTAGAAGAACTTTCCTTTTAGAGATAGGTACTGAAGTATTTATTAAGTGCTCTAAGAGTTGCCTTAAAATAATCCTTTGATGGAGGAAAGTGGGGATTTAGATGAAACAGGACTGACCCATATGTTGATAATCATTGAAGATGAGTGAGGAGACTCAAGTGTGCATCATACTACTGTCTCTAATTCTATAGATGTTTGGAACTTTTATTGGTAAATTTTTAAATAAATATTATCCCTTCTCTAACATTCTTCCCTGTGATAAATATTACATTTCACTGTGAAATACCTTAGTACCTTTGATGACTTCAATACTTTTCATTTTAGACTGGTATGATTATTAAATAAAACGTCTTTCATAAGGCAGCCTACACCATTCCTAGCAGCTAAACAGCAAAGATACGTTCACATTAAAGTGTAAAACTCAAAATTAGCGTATCTTCCCATCATCTGTTGTATGATATATTTGCAAGTATACAGTCTACTGTATGGGCTTCATATATCATAACTCACAAATGACTTGGCTAACACATATCTGTAAATAAATAGAGATTCGATGATCTGTCAAGACCCAGAATGATCTTCTCATCTAAAGAAATGCAAGGAGACGAATGCCCTTCGGTGTAATTCCACCCACAGCCCACTAACCATAAACTCTCCTCGTGAGCTCCGCTTCATCTTCCCACCCCGTCTTCCCTTAGAAGAAGCTTCTCGCAGAGACAACAGCCTTACGAAGAACTTCCTGCTAGGGACACATTTTATCTTATAATTCTAGGTTGATGCTCCCTTCGGCGCTTGACTCCACTTCTTTTTCCATGAACAAGGGAGAAAAACCACAGAAATAGGACAGGAGTAGCTGCTCCTTTGTGTGGGTTCACTCTTGTGAGGATGTGAAAAGGTCAAGATGGGGCTTGGTGGGTGAGGAAGCTGATGAAAACCCCAGCCTGCAGGACACCGTGGGCTGGGGGATCGTGGGTAGGAAGGCAGGTCTGTCATTTTTAGACTGTCATCTCTCTTCTCCTCTTTCTCGAATTCTCATCTTAATCCAGTCGTCCCACGACTGAGTCTGTATTTCTATTTTCCTTCTTAACCATTTGTTTCTTATTTAAGGGCAACTTTACTCCAAATTAAGGCTTGATGTTAAGCAATTAAAAATAGTAATAAATACAAGGCGTCGATGACAGAGGAGTAACTAAAATTTAATATAATCTACATAGCACCACCCATCGACATTGGAACTTCATATATCCCTTCAAATCATTTCAAAATGTGCAATTTTTCCCTATTTTCCTCTGATTTATTTAAGGGTCCTCTATTTTCCACAGCTGAGTGCTGCCATTAGAAAAAAACAAATCCTTTTGGGTACCATGACACATTGAGAATTTAAATGAAAACCAAATGAGGGGCCAGTCTTAGAGTGGAACTGGGACGCCTGGGGGGCTCAGTTGGTTAAGCATCTGGCTTCGGCTCAGGTCATGATCTCAGGGTTCATGGGTTCGAGTCCCGTGTCAGGCTCTGTGCTGACAGCTCAGAGCCTGGAGCCTGTCTTCGGATTCTGTGTCTCCCTCTCTCTCTGACCTTCCCCTGCTCGCACTGTCTCTGTCTCTCAAAAATAAATTTAAAAAGTTAAAAAATTTTTAAAAAATGAAAATCCAAGTATTCCATTGGCAGTTTTAATAACCGTATGCTATAGTTATGCTTCCTGGTTCCAGACAAATTAATTCATTATGCGACTCTCACATTTATGAATGGGAGAAGGAAACATCATCCACTTAGCTCATCACCTGCACCATTTTGTGTGCAATGTAGCCTACAGAAATTTATGTGTTATTTTCATTCCTCCCCGTGTTGCAAGCAGCTGCAGGAAACAAACTGCTGGGATTCATCATGTAATCAATATCTTGTACATTAACGCCTCAGCATCTCTCTATGCAGCCACAGACCATTTAATCACTGCCAGTGGTTCTGTGTGATTCTAGAGTGTACAGTGCACTCCGCAATAAATATTTTATGCTTCTCTTTAGAGGTTTATTTCTATTACCTCTAAAATACCAGGGAAGTAGCCTCTTTATTGTTCTTTCCTTTTGTAAACTCTGGCAGTAGCCATTAGTATGGCATTTATCTCTTTCCTTCGAATGAATTTGGTTTTGTGATTCTTAGCCTAACATAGAAATACTGGAAAGTTTCTGTTTTGCCCTGTTACCTGTTTCCAAAGTGCTCCACAGTGGTTTTGTCCTGTGAAAATTGTTTGAATGGTGTTTGCATTCCTAAGAGCTCCTCAGCGGAGGTGCTGTTATGGCTTTGTTGTTTAAGAGTGTCTTGTCGCATTCATTTTTAAAGATATGGTAATGAATGTGGAAAGGACGAATCAAGTCCTTTCACAGACCTTTTCCTAAATGCCTATCATACTCAAGCAAATAAATAAACCCAAAATCACACAAAGTAAAAGTAAGATTAAGTCTAACTTGGATTTTGATTTCAAATAATGCAATAGTAATTGAAACAAAGAACTTTTTTTTTTCACTAAAAAAAAAAAATCTGCTTCCTTGTACCAGAACTTTCTGAGTGGGGTGGGTTCAGTATGTGGATAACAATCTTTGCTGTAGGTACAAATCAACCTCTAGCTATTTATGACTCATTTCCAAGTTTTATTTATAACAGGAAGATCCAAAATATTTGGGCTTTGTTTCTTAATTTAAAAAAAATGCACTTAATTATTTTACCTGGCAATTATTTGAAGGCAAAAAACTAAAATGACGGATGTTCCTCCTTGCTGTTCCTCTTGTTATGAGCCCATTTGCCCTACACTAAATAGCTGGAGAAAATACAAAGCGCCTGATTCATTAAGCTGGAAACATATTGTCCCTAGGCAGGGTGGGATGGTAATTTACGACACACAGCCAGGAAAGACACACTTTACAACCCAGATTTGCAGCTTTTAACCTGGAAACTTAATAGCAAAGGCAATTCTGCTTACTTTGTTTCCCTTCAAACCAGAAAGAAAGCAATATCCACCTAGTTACAAAACAGAGCAGGCCATATTTTATATTGCCACAGTCAATTATGTGAGGCTGTGTAACCTTTCCCAGCTATTATAGTCTTCAAATCCGTCTGTGCTAATGTTGCCGAACAATATGGAAGCAGCTTCAAAGCGTCTTTGCGGCTCTGGAAAGGAAGGCCAGCTGCACTGCTCAGAGACTAAGCTGCTATGATGACCAGATTTCTAATTTACAGAACAGGGACAGCTCACGTCAGGGGGGACATCATCGGGGCTTTTGTGAAGGTATATCTCCAGCTATCTACTTTTGTCAAGTAAAGACTTGTTTACTGGGGGAAAAAAAAGGGGGGGGAGAGAAAGAAAAAAACCTGAAAAGTTCTGTTGTGAGAAGCTGGCCAAACAAAACAAGAAACAATTAAACAGAAAGGTACAAGATTAAATATTCTCGTTGAAAACAATGCTGTGCTCCAATGTACAGAGTTGAGAGAATTCTACCGACCTTGAGAGACCTACACATTCATCAGACTCACCTTCAAGCCCTAGTAGACCCTGGTGGTAACTAAACATTCACTAAAGGAAGGAAAGGATACAATTGTAAAAACCATGGACCTCCCATTGTTACAACTACTGGCATCCCTTGGGTTACTTGGACACTTTTACTCCTTCTCATATATCTATCTTATGACCCAGGAAGCAAGTCCTGAGAGCACCACATCAGCCTCTGGAGGTCTGGAGGGGAAATACCTGGGCATCGGTCTGCTGGGGTGGGGTAGTGGGGGAAGGGGGGAGACCTGACGCAACACACTCAGTTCAGGAAATAAAACAACTCACACTATTTTCCAGATTTTCACATCAGCTTTTCCTTAGTTTTGTAGACCGCTGTTTTCAAACATGGTCTCGCCCAATATCTTGTTTGATTTTCACAACTCAGGAAAATGTTGAGTTAGTGTGGCCATTTCAAAGAGGAGGAAATGTAGATTCAGAGAAGCTGTGTGGCTCGCCTCGGGTCGCACAACTAAAGAGCTGGAGAATCGGGCCCCAAATTCTACTCTTCTAACCCACAGATGAATGCACTTTCTTTTAACTTCTCACCAATGGATTTGGGGAACAGCAAACATTGAGATTACTTACAGGGTATCCTATTTCACATTTTCTCATGGGAAAGCAGAGAGAATGCTAAGGTACGTATGTCTTAGACACAACGGAGCTTTTCACAGGATGATTCTGAGCCCTTTAAACCATACTGCTTTGTTCTTGCAGACACATTATACTCAACTTATATAACAAGTCCCTAGATCTTCAGAAAGAGGGAAATGTAAACTATTCATCATGAATTGGACTAAAAGCTCTGTTTCAAATGGAAGTGCCTAATGTGATTGTGTTTAAACTCTGCCATATATTAACCTTCAGAAGCCTAATTGAGGAAATAATAATTCTCCAACAGAAGACAGATTCACAATGGGGGACCAAAACAAATAAGCTTTTATTTATCCCTCAGTATTAAAGTCTTCACAAGATGTAATGAAATTGCCAAGAAGAAATCATGCCTGTGAGAGAGATTTCCACTTTGCAATAAGGGAGCGAGATTTCTTCACTCTTGCCCTTGTATTTTTTTTAATGTTTATTTTTTCATTTTTGAAAGAGAGAGAGAGAGAGAGAGAGAGAACATGAGAAGGAGAGGGGCAGAGAGAGAGGGAGAGAAAATCCCAAGCAGGCTCTGTACTGACAGCACAGCCCCGACGCGGGGCTCAAACTCACAAACCGTGAGATCATGACCTGAGCTGAAGTCAGATGCTTAACAGACTGAGCCACCCAGGTGCCCCTGCACTTATATTTTTGTTTTCATACACAGTTTAGGGACAGTGCCTTAATTAACACCTCAAAGCTTCTCCCATGGACAGTTCTGTTGACAATGCCACTGTACTATTCCGTGAATGTCAAAAACAAACATGAATGTAACATTGAAACTTGTGGTTTGTGATTGTGGTCCCACCTACAAACTGCCAGCATCGTCTAAAAACAAAGACAGCTCTTAACTTGATAACAAGTGAATCTTTTAAAGAATTGTCTGTGTTCTTCAGTCTTACATTGTTGTGACCTTAAAGGAAACGGTACATCCTTCAAGTAAATACCAAAGCCAATGTCTAAGGTACCTGATGTCAAAGAGACGATTCATTTACAAAGTATCAAAGTTCCAAAGCAGAATAGCAAGTCTTCACCAAGAGCCCAGAATAGTGGTTTTGCTATGTCCTTGACTGTGAGAATAATTGCTGCCACGTCTCATCGTGAACAGGAAAGTCATCACATTTTATAAGCCCACCTGCTGAAACAGAATTCGTCGGACTGTGGAATCATGATCGAGGCTAATTCGGTTCATCTGCCTCGTCACGTACCTCCTTCTTTCTTCACTGTTCCATAGACATCCCCCTGAATTTGAGTTCTTAACTACATGTACAGGTCTTCAAATTAGAATTTGCTGATATAAATGTATAAGGTTAGGAAGTATCCACAAATTCAAAACCACTGCAACAGGTGTCATACTGTGAGGCTATAAAGTACACATTTCGCTTACTTCACAATCGAACTTGGATGCTTCCTAGAATCCTGGTGGGAATGAAATGACGTAAGGGAATTCGCTAGGATGACATCATCAGAGAGAATTGTCCAATATTTGACCTCCCACCCTTCTGATATCCACAATTTTATCCCATTTCATCAGACTACTTATATCCACATTTTTGTTGTCTCCTTTGCTTCATCTAATTACTCCACATATTTCTAAGTAGAAAATTACAAATACCTCAGTGTCTACATCAGCCATTTTTACCCTCCTGCATTTGTCTGTGGGAGATGCACATCCTCTTTATCAAACCAAAAAATGCCTCAATTTGTATTCCGCTAAAGCATAATGCTCAAAATGACGCAGGAAAAAAAGTTCTCACACCATACTTAGTTTCTGGCAATTTCTAACATAATTTTAAGGTGGGAGTCAGAGATTCTCCAAACAGGTTAGATCATTAGAGGTCCAGCCAGACCCACTCAAAGGCATCTACCCATCTGAACTGAAGTGAGACTCTCTCTCCCCCCTCCCAGGTCAGAGAGATTTTAAACCCCGCTTGTGCAGAAATCTGAGGGGCATACTAGTGCTTGTCACATATGCAAATTCAAGTATACCATTTTTTATTTAGGTATAATGCACATACAACATACCAGTTTCAGGTGTACAATGAAATGACTGAATATTTATATATATTGCAAAGTGCAAGATGATTACCGCGGTAAGTCTAGTTAACATCCATCACCGCACATACTCATAAAATTTTTCTTGAGATGAAAACTTTTAAGATCTACTCGCTTAACACCCGTCAGATGTGCAGTACATCTCCCATAAGATCCCCAGGACTCATTTCTGGTCTGGCTGGAAGTCTGTACTTTCTACGGCCCTGGCCCCACTCACGTCGCCCACCCCACTCCCACCCAGCGCTGGCAGCCACCCGACTGCTGTCTGTACCCGTGAGAAGTACGCTTTCTCAACCTAAACAAGGAGGGGCCCTAAAAATTCTTTTACGTGCCTTGTCATGCCTTTTACCGTCTCCCTCCTTTCAGACTAAACCCTGATACCACTACCCTGGGGCAATGGAGACCACAGCCAAAAACGCACAGAGAAAAGACCAGACGCTTTCTTGAATTTGGAGCTTTCTGATACTCATTCCCCAGAATTAGAAACATTTTTAAATATAATCTTTATCACACGTGTTTTTTCTCTTAACGTGCAATGCTGAGTAGACAGAGACTGTATTTAAATCTCCCAAATCTCCCTCCCTATTTTCTCTCAAGGCTATGACGTCTGCTGTGCACTACAAAAGTCCGTTTTGAAATTCCAAAGCTGAGGATTTCTTTCCCTTTATATTTCTGAGGCACCACCATTCAGTGGGGAGTAAATACACAGACACTGAATTTACGGCTGCCTAAATGGAGGCAGATTGAGAGTGGCAGGAAATACTGATTTTTTTTTAAATTAGTTGAGAATATTTTGTCTTCACATCATCACACATCCTGGCCTAAAACACCACTTGTTGAACAATCTCAGCCTGTAAGACTGAAAGGCCATATTTCACTAAGGAAGTTTAACAGATGTGATCAGCTCGCTTCCCCCCCCCAAAACAAATAAGTCACCTGCCCCCCACCATCTCACAGAAAGGCTCCTGAGGTCTCGAGTGCGTGTGCACATGCACATACCTGTCCAAGATCCAAAGTGATGAGGTCTCGGTCCTGTGTTCAAACACCAATGAGGAAGCCTGGCCCCTGATGAGGTAACGCTGCCACCCCTTCTCTTCTCCACACAGAGGGGCCGCCCCGAGCGATCCGCACCCCCAGACAGATATTGCTTTTCTGTGGGTGCCATAGGCCCTCTCTCGTCCAGGTCCCAGGACAAGCCAAGAGGAGGGCCCAAGTCAGAAGTTTACTTAATTCCACGCTCCCCTGCTCAGCCAGTGTTCTCCACAGCACAACCATTGTGCTGTCATGGCTGAGTTGAGAGAATT
This sequence comes from Cryptoprocta ferox, assembly GCA_028646485.1. Classification (NCBI taxonomy): domain Eukaryota; kingdom Metazoa; phylum Chordata; class Mammalia; order Carnivora; family Eupleridae; genus Cryptoprocta; species Cryptoprocta ferox. Next base: position 80,625,724 of record CM053566.1, on the reverse strand, counting down.
TTCCAGCACTGGGTAAACTGGCACCGTTTCACCCCTGGAACTCTTCAGGTCCATGCCTTGAGTTTGGGTCACCAGCCTGGACTCATACTTTTCTCAAAGAAGTTACATTTCAAGAGTTCCATCCCCTTCCCTTCGACAAGACCTCAGCCAATGCTATCATCACCCACAGCGAGATCTCTCTGAGCTGACCTGGGGAGGACTGAGGTATCTTACGTCTCTAAGGATGGGGGGTTCCTGGTGTCAATGGACCCACTTCAACGCAACTGATCAGCTTCACACATCAGCGGTCCCAACAAACAGTAGTCCAATAAAGTCGTAAGAAATGCTGGTTTTACCGAATCCCAGAAAAATGGCTGCTAACCTAGCAAGTTCAAGGCATAACTACAGAGGTCCCTGTAACCTTTCCAAGTGTAAAAGTACTTCTTTTTCCAACATAACCATGGAGTGAAGAAAAGAAGGGTCTGGACATGTTACAAGGTTAAAAACAAAAAGCTCTGTGGAAAAGATAAATGAGCCTATTATGCATATGTACAGTCATCTAAATAGCCACTCATAAAGTTTCCCAGGGAGAATAATAACTTATACCAACTGAGTAGCTGGGAATTCTGATTTCATTTACTTTGCTATCTAGAAACTCTCCATTTCTAAAATGATTTCTAGTCTCACACCTTGCAGCCCCAGAACATCTGTCTATTGTGTTTAGGTTAGAAGTAGCAATGTACAGACAGGCATTGAAGCCCCTCATTCACCTTCACGAAAACCCAAACGCATGGTACTATCGGCTGGGACAGCGCATAAGCCGAGACTGTGAGCAAACCATTTTTCTAGCAAGTACTTTTCCAAGTAGAGGGATTTAGAGTTTCAGGGACAAATAATACACCAAACACTTATTTGATGTGGCCACGAAATACTGCCAGGGTCAGAGCTAACCCAAAGGAAAACCAGCTCGGCAAGGCTCCAAAGCACCATTTCTTTAAAAAAAAAAAAAAAAAAAAAAAAAAACATTTGTTTATTTATTTTGAGAAAGAAAGAGAGAAAGAGAGAGAATCCCAAGCAGGCTCCATGCTGTCAGCGCACAGCCCAACATGGGGCTCAATCCCATGAACCGTGAGATCATGACCTGAGCTGAAAGCAAGAGTCAGACACTCAACCGACTGAGCCACCCAGGCGCCCCGAAAGCACCATTTTATGATGGGTGTGTATGAAAGCTTGAAGTGACATCCTAAAGGAAGAATGCAACATAGGTAGTCCTCTGGAGGTCACGAGAGAAAATCCCTTGCAGCCTCTCGTTCTCGGAAGGGGATAGGTTGTTTAAAGCAACTGTACTGTATGCATGTTGACCATCGTTTGTGGTACTGTTTCCCCTCTCCTTCTGCACGATAAGCCTCCATATACGTGTACTCCCTGGGTTCCTGTGACCAGTCACTGTGCATATCAGCGACAGATCAGTTGTGAAGAAAGAGCTTGCTGCAGTCACCTTCTGACCTCCATTATGCGTGATGCCATTTAGCCACAAACAAGGCTTTTGTTAAAAAGAAAAACAGGGGAGGTCTGTACAGAGCATATACACGGGAGAGAAAAACAACAGACAGGAGAGCCGCCAGCCCCTGCAGCCTCGGAGGAAAGTACTGTGTGGGCCTCTTAGTATTTCCATAGCGTGCAGCTCACAGGAGTGAGTCACCCGGCAAGAACTCACCGTCTCCGCTCTGTCCCTGCTCAAGCCCTCCTCTCGTAGCCCATGTTTCTCCAAGGGTCTTGCGTCCAGTAATCTTGGGACAAGCTGAGAAAGAAAGAGGTATAATCGGCACTTACGTCACAGTTTCAGCAATCTAAGTGCAATTTTTACATTTTAAATATTAAACATATCACATGGTCTCTGAGGAGGAGAGAGAGCCGATGACAGTCTACTTCTTGCTTTTCTAGAAGAGAAGCAAACCCAGTCACGCATACGCGTGGGTCAACTGCAAACTCAGAACGCTGAAATGGTCCCCCAGTTATCACGCGCTGAACACGGCTCCCCTCAGAAGGATTCGTCTTTGACATGAACACAAGAGATTCTGAGGGCTCTCCTCTTTCCCCAGGGAGTGGGGTGTTTGTCTCAGGTCACCCCATGACAGCTTTTATGGCAGTCACGCGAATAAACAGCACCCAGCCTCCAGAAAATGATGGAAGCTTTGTCGGCAGAACTTCTTGAAGAAAACCCCCTCCTGTTGAGAAAATAAGTCATGATTAAAAAGTAGAGGCGGAGTCTGTGAAGAGACCATCTCAGCCAGAATCCTCCAGTCCCACACAGGCTTGACCCACGGACCATCTCTCGCAATGGCTTCTCACCTGGCCGATCTCCCTTCAGCTCTTTGCTGTTTTGCCTCCACAGAGTTGAAATCGTTGTCCATAAATACCTGCGTTGAGCAAATGGTTTGACCCAAGTAGGTCTAAGGAGGCAGGCCTTCAGGAGGAAATTAACAACAGCACCCACTGAAGAAGCAATGGTGGCAAGGAGAATACATACACTTTTACTACGTGTCACAAACCTGTTTCACAAGTGCACTAAGGCCCCGATGACTCTGTTCACAAGACAACCTGGCTTTCTCAGCCTCCTGCAACTTCCTCCCAATCCTACCCGGACTGGTTGGGGAGGGTCACTAGCAAATCGCCATGACAGAGCTGAAGTTTAGACAGACTGTTGAGCGGTAATCCTTGCTGTCTGAGAGGAGAAGCCTGACAGACGGACACTCACTTCCTCTGACCCAGAGACAGCTTGGAAAAAGGGCTCTGACTGACAGGGTGACAGGTGCCCGTGTTCCGGCCCTGCCTCCCTTGCCCTGCAGACTTCCGGCCCTGTTGGATGGGCACCCCGGCATCTGGAGATGGCCTGTCCTGTTGAGTGGGCCGTTCTGATCGCAGTGAGGAAGAGCAGCCATACACACAGCCTCATGACCCTCAGAGTTTACGTTCTCTCCCTTCTCCTGCTCCAACTAAATAGTCTAGGTAAACTACCCTACCAAGAGAACAAATCAAATACCTTTCCCTTATCGTTGGTAGAGATTACACATCTGAGAACTCAGTGTCTAGCCCCGAACCCAACACATAGAAAGGCTACATGATGAACAGGTCAGCGAACGAACATGCAGAAGCTACCTAGCCTGGCACCTAGAGCAAACCTTCCACCTCAGAGCTTGCTGTTGGCGAAGTTGTGGTTGTGGCCACGGAAAGACAGGATTACAGTTACCAGAGACCGGGTACCAGGGCTTTGCGGGAGAGACTCCGTTACCGTCTGGTAAAGGGGGTTGTTCCATTTAGGAGAAGACAATGCCAGGGACGCCTGGGTGACTCAGTTGGCTAAGCATCCAACTTCGGCTCAGGTCATGATCTCAGGGCTCCTGAGTTCGAGCCCCACGTCGGGCTCTGTGTTGTCAGTGTGGACCATGCTTCCGATCTTCTGTCCCCCTTTCTCTGCCCTCCTTGCTCATGCCCTCTCATTCTCAAAAATGAATAAACATTTAAAAAAATGAAAATATACACTATCAACTATTTTACTAACTTATCTTCTTCATTCTATGTCCTTTTCTCACCCAATTAAAAAGCCATTTTCTATATTGTAATTACTTCAAAAACAAATACACCTTACTACCTCCAGGGTTAAGCAATCTGCAAAATTAAATTTTAGAATATGAATTAAACTGGAAACATGTTATCTCATTTTACATATTTAGACGTACTTATATATATAATATATAATACTGCATGTAATATAATACATATAAATGTACATATATATTTTATAAACTTTTAGCCATTTAAAATGCTTTATTTTCATATTAAGTGAGCTCAAAGCTTTTTCCGCTACTATGAAGAAGGAAACAAGAATATTCAGTTTTGCTGAGGGCTGCTGGAGAGGTTTGGGGGGGGATGGGCTAAACAGACGAGGGGCATTAAGGAAGCCACTTGCTGGCATGAGCAGTGGGTGTTACGTGTAAGGGATGAATTGCTGGATTCTCCTGAAATCATTATTGCACTATACGCTAACTTGGATGTAAATTAAAATAATAATAATGATAATAATAATAAAGAATATTCAGTTTCCATACCTCTGCTATGTATGCAGTCATTTCTATAACCCCAGCCTATATTTCTATCATTAGATTATTTGAGCCATTCTACTCGTGTGCTGCACTGTGGAAAAGAACAAGTTTCCCTGAAGAGCAACCACTGATAAGGAAGGTGTTGTAGACTAACCTGTGTCCCCACAAAATTCCCATGTTGAGGTGCTAACCCCCAACGTGACTATCTGGAGAGAGAGAGAGCCTTTAAGGAGGTAATTAAGGCTACGTGAAGTCGTAAGAGTGGATCCCTGATCTGATAGGACTGCTGTCCTTATAAGATGAAAAAGAGGCCCCAGGGACACCTCTCCTGAGAGCACACGCCGGGGAAAGGCCACGTGGGGACACGGTGAGAAGGCAGCCGTCCGCAAGCCATCACCAGAAACCCACGCTGCCAAACCCCGATCGTGGACTTCCAGCCCCCGGAACTGTGACAAAACGGGATCTGTCGTTGAAGCCGCCCGGCCTGCGGTGATCGGGAACGGCGGCCTGAGCCGGGCACTGCACCAGCCAACGCGCGGCCCGGAGCTGCGACAGAACGGAGCCGTCCTGTTGCGCATTCCCGGAGAAAGAAACATGCTGCTCCCACATCACTCAGGAACGTGACCTCAGGCGCACGGCTTCCGTTTACAACGGAAACACATTCACGCGGCCTCCCATGCTGTGCTTGGCTATTTTGCTGTCAGTGGGCTAAGGTATTTAGATTACTTAGACTTTAATTCTTGTTGATAAAGCAGAAAATCACACCAGTAAGGTAAAAAATTCACAGGTGCACAAAACCAGGGCCAAATATAAGATTATTTTGATAGGAAACCCATTATTGAAAGAGACAAGAATATTGAGAGAATTCAGAATGTCTCACTTAAACTAAATCTAAAGTTTCTCTGATCAATTATATTATATACTTGCTCTGAAATAAATGAAAAAATTGCTTGCAGGTTTAAGAAGCAATGGTTGACATTTCCGTTTTGTTTTTTTGTTGTTGTTTTTTTTTTTTTTTTTTTTTTTTACTGTTAAAAGTACGGGACATAGTGGGAAACAGAATTCAACACCACATCACAAATGAAGGCACTGATAATCAGACTGAGGCCAAGAAAAACTCATCAACTCCCGAAAGTGATAACACATTCCTTCTGGAAGGAATGCCCTTGATTTGGACACACTATGACTATAAATCAATCATACACTTGACAGCTGTCTTTTTATACATAGGTCAGGTTCTGTTGGGTACACAGAGTATTTTTTGTTTACAGTTTTGTTTTAGTCTTATTTAGTGTGTAAGCAATTTGGTGATTTCACAGAATCTAGATTTCTATCTTTTGGTGAAAAATCAGAAGACTTGGCAATTATTACTGGAGTCTAGGAGCAACTCTCTTCTGTCTACACATGGTTCGCCCAATTCCCCAGACCCAACTAAGACCACTTTCTTCATTTCCTGGACCTTCCTGGTTCCTTCAGACATTTTGTATATTACTGCTACTTTAATATTGGGATTTTTTTTTTTAAAGAAAGTCAATGCACTGTTCTTCCCTCCTCATCAATACTTCCCTGTCTATAAACTATTCTAACTGGAGACTGAAACATCTGAATGGAGAAAGCAGGACGGATGCTTGTAAATCTGATCCTGGAAAGCATGGCCCATGAAATTAAAGTAGAAGATTTAAATATAAAAAAATAAAAATAAAGTAGAAGACATAAAGACAGAAAGAGGTGCAGCAATGTGTGTATTTTAAATGTTTACAGACTCACTATATGTTATATATACTCAGTATGTGAAGTCATATCAGAGGATAGACGGGCCTAGAAAAACACACTGCCTTATTTTTCAAAACTACACTGAGTAGACCCTGGGGTTTGGGGTAGGAAATACACGCTCAGCCTGTCACCCAGTCCTAGATTTGAGAAGGGACTGAGTCAGTGGTGATACTGAATGACACCAGACCCCAGACGGCAAGTCTGCAGAGATCACAGATCTCTCCTAAGGTGAGAAGGATTCATGGAAAGGCACTGGGGTGGGTGTGCATTAGCAGGGCTCACGCACACACAAAATTGCAGAAAGGGAACATTATTCCAAAGATTCTGACACAACCCTAAAAATAACTTAGTGCAAAAAGAGAAAAATGTCTTTAAATTGTTAGCATTTGAAAAAAAAAAAAAAAAAAAACACCTCAAGATTAAGTATATGCACATTATGGTGCAACCATCACCACTATCCATCTCCAAAACATTCTCACCTTCCCCAGCTGAAACTCTGCAACCATGAAAAGTACCTCCACTCTCTCCTCCCACAGGTGCTCCCTTCTCTTTTCGGTCTCTATGAATCTGACCACTCTGGGAATCTCATTTAAGTAGAATCATAAAATCTGATCCTATGTTATGTAAAACAAATGAACAAAGAAAAAAGTGGCAAACAAAAACAGAGGCTCTTAAATAGAGAGAACAAACCGATGGTTACCAGAGAAGGGAGGTGGGGGGGGGGGGGGTAAAATAGGTGAAGGGGGTCAAGAGAACACTTATTGGGATGAGCACTGAGTAATTCACAGAATTCTTGAATCACTATATTCTATGCCTAAAACTAATATAACACTGCATGTTAATTACATTTGAATTTTTAATTAAAATTAAATAAATAAAATGGTTATGCTATGTATATTTCAGCACAATAAAAAAGACCCAAGGAATCACTTTCTTTATTTTTAAGTTTATTTATTTAGAGAGAGAGAGAGAGTGGTGGAGGGGGGGCGGTTAGAGAGAGATAGGGAGAGAGAGAATCCCAAGCAGGCTCCACACTGTCAGTGCAGAGCCCGATGCAGGGTTCGATCCCACGAACCATGAGACCATGACCTGAGCCAAAATCAAGAGCTGGACACTTAACCAACTGAGCCCCCCAGGCACCCCATGGAATCACTTTCTTTATGAAATCAGAGTAGAAAGTCATCAAGGTAAAATAAGCAAGAGGCTTTATTGAAAAAAGCCAATAGGACAGAAGATGAGCAGAATGAGGGAGAATTGCAGATAACTTACAAAATGGAAAAAAAAAACATTAAAATGGACAATGCAGATAGTATACAGCTAAACGGCTGCCACAGAAAATTGAACCTGAGATGTGACTGACAAACGAAAAATAAGCCTGTAAGGTAGAGAGAACACGGTCGTGGCGCCTGGCAAGTCCTTGAGAAAAGGCAGCTACGACTGTATTTGGGGGAGGGACGTGTGAGAGGATCCCGGTGATACAGAGAAAAGAATAAATAAAGAGACCGTGGGAAGATGTGAAGGACACATAACCCAGAAGCTTTCCAAAACTATTTGTAAAGGGTCACCACACCCCAGGTAAAGTCTATATACACAAAACAGATGGACCACAGTGATTGGACCACAGTGATTTTAATGGCAAGGATTTTTTTTTTAATCCACAGCACAGAAGAAAACCAACAAACAAAAAAGAGGATGCCTAAAGAGGGGAAAAAAGTTTTTCTTTATATATTTTTTCTTCTACACAAAATGCCACAGAAAAATAGACCAACATATATTATATTTAAGGAGTTTTAAAGGTTATGATCTACAGATTATTCCTTTCACAAAATACTAAAAAATTACCTCTAGCCAATCAAGAAATTAATCAAAACTAAGAACCAAAGAACAAGAAAGTCAAAATTAAAAATAAAACAGAGGAGTTTCTGGGGTGAGAGTTTCTGGTAAAACACCCATCACAAAAATCCCATTGAGCATCACCACCTACAATCACCAAAGCTGACTGAATCATCCACATTTAGGAACCTAAAAATACAGACAAGTCTTAATCAAGATTTAAAGCCAAATACTTCACTGGGACTGCTGTTTCTTACTGAGGGAATAATCTTGTTACTGCATGTAAAATATTCCTCCAGAAATGCTTCTTCTACACGGAGGTTTACCACAGGACTCAAACTCACATACAAAAGTAGGTCTGATGGTTAATGGCAGTGATCATACACTGTGGTTTATCAGATTTTTCTCTATATTCTGGTGGGTATTTGAAATGTAGATTTAAAAGTTTCATAAAAACAGGAAAAAGACAGGTATACAGCAGGGGTGGGGGATGGTTCTAGAAATTAAAAACAAAACATGGGGCACCTGGGTGGCTCAGTGGGTTAAGCATCCGACTTTGGCTCAGGTCATGATCTCATGGTCCATGGGCTCAAGCCCAGGGCTGGGCTCTGTGCAGACGGCTCAGAGCCTGAAGCCTGCTTTGGATTTTGTGTCTCCCTCTCTCTCTGCCCTTCCCCCACCTCAAAAATAAACAAACATTTAAAAATTTTAAAAAAGGAGGGCGGGCAAGATGGCGGAGAAGCAGGGAGCTCTGTAATCCGCGCCCGCCTGTATGGATCGAACTGAGAAGGACTGAAGGGATAAAACTCGGATTTGCAAATGGGGGAAAGAAGAGACAGACACCAGAAAGAAGACAACCTCAAAGATGCCTGAGTGAGTGACTGTGATCTGGGAAATTAGGGGACGGGCGGGTCCCGGCGGTGCAGGGGAAGGAGCCCCCGAGCCCAACACAGGGAGAGCGCGCTGTGCCCCGGAGAGACCAGGGGAAGAGAAAGAGAGACGGAAAACGCACCTAGAACCATCTCCAAGGGAGGAAACACTCGCCTGTCTCCCCATATATATCTGCCGAGACCCGGGAGAGAAATCCGTCCCATCTGCCGGCGAGTTCTTCCTTGGGCGCGACGGTGGCAGCATGCATTCCGAGCGGCGCGGCGAGGGGCGGCGGCGGCGCAGGTAGAGGCGGCGGCGGCGCAAAAAGCGGTGGCGGCAGGGCCACGAAAGACGCCTTGAAAAGCAGCGGCGGCTCCGAGAAAAGGGCAGCACAAGCCGGGCCGGGGCACCGGCCGCCAGCGGGAACGCATCTCATCCCCGGTGACGGTGTTGAACTGCACGGACTGGGATTCGGAAGTGAGGCGGAGCTTGGAGAGTACAGTTTGGCTCGCCCGCGGCACAGGGAGATCGGACTCGGAAGGGCGGTTGCGACGCTTGGTTCCGGCAAAGCTTTGAAGCGGCGCCATACTTCTCCCCGCAGCCACCAAGGCGGAGCCTCGGAGAGAGCAGCCCCCCAGACCGGACCTGATGCCAGACCACGCCCATCCGCACAGGGGAGTTGGCTTTTTTTCTTGTTCCTTTTCTCTTTGTTTCCCCTTCTTTTCTGCTGCCATCCAGATATATTTCCCTTAGCATATTCTTATCTCTCCTCTTGGCTGATTATATGCTTTTAGACGGCCCACAGACTTTTGCTGTCTCTGTCCCCACCTTGTTTTTCTTTCTCTTTTTGTTTTTTTCTCTCTTTTCTTCTCTTATTTCTTTTCTTTCCTTTTCCTTCCTTTTCTTTACTTCCTTTTCCCTTTTGGCTTGCTTCTTTGATTTGTCTGTGCGTTTGCGTGCTTTTGTACCCTGTACGCTAGTCTGTTTCCTTTTCAGGGATACCTCAAGAAACAAGCCAACGTATACATGGTGGAGAGTCCCATACAACTGACCAGGGAAATAAAATAATCAGAGGCACAACAAAAGAAACCGAGGGACACCATTAAAAGAACACTTTCTGAAACGACAGGCCCTGGACAGTCAATGAGCCTCCTTTAATAGAGCAATACTAACAGGTGCACAGTACATAACGAGCTTTTAAAACTGACAAGAGACAGAAAGCTAGCCAAAATGCCGAAGCGAAAGAACTCTCCTCTAAAGCAACTCCAGGAAGAAGTCACAGCCACAGAACTGCTCAAACCAGGCTTAAACAACATAACTGAACAAGAATTTAGAAGAATTGTCATAAAATTAATTGCTGGACTTGAAAAAAACATCAAAGAAGCTATTGATACACAGACTAGGGACCTT
>CM053566.1:80556100-80615256 GCA_028646485.1 Cryptoprocta ferox | reverse complement strand
AGAGACTCTTGAATACTGAAAACAAACTGAGGGGGGGGAAGGGGAAGGGGGAAAGGTAATGGGGGGTGATGGTCTTGGTGGAGGTCACTTGTGGGGAAGAGCACTGGGTGCTATATGGAAACCAACCTGACAATAAACTATAAAGTTAATTAAAAAAACAAACAAATAAATAAATATAAATAAATAAAATAGCAAAAAAAAAATTTTTTTTAACTTTATGTATAACTTTAAACCAGCTACATTCCCAAAATTAAGAGAAGTGTTAAGCTCAAGTTCAGAGATAGAGGTTTGAGAATGTCTCCATGAAAGTTCCACGTTAGCTTACAACAATACACGGAGTAACATTTATAATGAATAAATTATTTTAACAGCTGGGTTTTTTGCTTGCTCAGCTCTTGAAAACATTTGGAGAACGCTGTGGACTAAATGTCTGTGGTCGCCTCAAATCCATATGTTGAAACCTATTCCCCAAATTGATGGTATTTAGAATGAGCGGGGCCCTCATGAATGGGATTAGTACCCTTACAAGAGAGACCCCAGACAGGCTCCTCGTCCTTCCTGCCAGGGGAGGACAATGAAGAGGATGATCATCCGGGAGCCAGGAAGGGGGCCACTTCTGCAGAATCTGCAGGCACCTGAGCTCGGACTTCTAACCTTCAAAACTAAAAAATAAATTTCCATTATTTATAAGCTCCCCAGCTTATGGTATTTTTGTTACAGCAGTCAGAACAGACTAAAAGAGAGAAAAGATTTTATAGTAAAAATGGGATTGATTTTGTTATTTACTTATACATCTTACCAAAAATAAAAGTATCCTCTTTGAAAGTAATTCAGTATTGAAATGAAATAAGCAGGTACAAAAATATGTAATCACCAGCGTCATTTTTTTGATCCAAGAATTTCACAAATGCAACTAGCAGCCTTAAAATGACAATACCATCCACTGGTAAAACTGAATTTTCTGTATGGAAATGAAAAGCTCCATCAGCCTAAGGAGGTTTATTTTGTGTGTCCCTCTTCTATTGTACTGGTGTCATTTTGATCATCACTGAACTGGGAGCTGCTTTGCTCCTTCAAAGCTCTCTCTGAAAAAAAGATTCTCATCTATTTCATAATGAGAAGCCCTCAATCGTTAGTCAAACTACCATATTCAAAACGGTATTTTCTACAAAGCACACTAACACTTTAGCGTCTTCCTTGATAACAGTGTCTGCTTCATGATATGCCTCAGACTTTAAGCTATTTTCTTATTACCCACTTTTAATCTGATCAAGGCTTCTATTGCAATTATTTCTTATGCTGTTGTAATTTCCCACTGGTCTTTTTTAATTCCACTTGGTGTGGGGTCTGAAAGCACATTTGATCTTCTAGGCATTCATTCATTTTGCAGTGACCTCTGGGCTCCTGAACTTCTCCTGACTTTCTTGTCCAGGATGGTTTTTATCCTCACTTGCATCTCTCTACATTTTGCCTCGGAATGATTTATCATCCTTGTTGTTCTTAGGAATCACTTTCATTCTAATTGCAAAGCTAAATAAATTGCACTCCTTCTCTGTCCCTTTGGAGAATTCTCTTTCAATTGGACATTTCTAATTATGGCCTAGAGAGCTCCTAAAAAGTTAAGATCAGAACCACTGTGTTTCAAGAGTGTTGCAAAGCATCATGAGCCCAAAGATCTTTTGATATACAGGCAAACCACAGACATAACACAGGCTCAGCTCCAGACCACCATGTGTCACAGTAAAGCAAGTAAATTAGTTTTTTGGTTTCCCAGCGCATCTAAATGTTACGATCACGCTATACCACAGTTGAGTAAGTGCGCAATAGCATCTGTCTAAAAATGTATATAACCTTAATTTTAAAACATTTCCTTGCTAAAAATGCTAAGCATCACTGAACCCTACAGGGAGTCATAATCCCTGATCAGAGATCACCATAACAAATATAGTAATAATGAAAAGATTTGAAATATTGTGAGAATTGCCAAAATGTGACACGGAGACGCAAAGGAAGCAAACGCGTAGGAAAAATGGTGCCATGCAAACCTTCGTCTGTAAAGAACACAGTATCTGCAACGTGCAGTAAAGTGATGTGCATCAAATGAGGTGCGTCCGCCAAAACAGTTGGCTACTTTTAGTCCTATAATGAAACGTAAAGGTTTTCCTGTATGTTTCCAGATATTTTGACTCTCAGCACTACTGTCTCAGTCTCAAAACTATGAGAGACTGAATACAGAAGGGGACAGGGGTCATACCATGCATGAAAATTGAACCCTAGCCCCCAGCCTACAGCAGCTAGTCCAGGAAACCAATCCACTCTCTGCAGGGACCCATCCAGAGAGCCACCTACTGTCTGCAAGGCAGACCTGCAGGAAGTCGGACCGTATCTCTAGCAATAGTCCAGGAAGCCCAAACAGTAACCCTTGCAGTAACCCACACTAAACAGCCAGGACTCCATTCATGACTGACAACCTCCCCAAATGTCACCCACATCCAACTTAGGGTCAATCAGAGAACATCAAATACGCACCTGTAACCAATCATGTAGGATGCCCTGCTTCCAGCTAGCCCACCCACAGCTTCCCAAGGCTGACACCCTCCAAAGAGGGCATGCCGGGAGCCTTCCTTGTTTCCCTATTGAGTATCCCCACGCCCCTGCCTCTCAGTCTCTGCAAAACCCAAGTGATGGTGGCCCATCCCCTGCTAGAGCAGGAGCAAACTCTGAATAAACAGCCTTTGCTTATTCTCATTTGCGTGGTCTTCTTTTATATCCAAATTAGCCTTCAAAAATTCTGCAAGAGCTTAACTTTTAGATATACCATAGGGGCTAAAATGTCTACTTTACTTACTGCTTTGTTATTCCTAGAAACATAAAGCTTTATTAAACTTTTACATTTTGCTACATCTTTTTTATTGAGGTCACACTCATTACAGTGGCTTTGTACTTAACATAAAATAATTATGGCCTTTTTATCTGAGGGCTCATATATTTATAAACTAATCTTTACTGAGTGTTTGCTATGTGTGAAGCACCAGGGGAAACACAGATAAATAAGATGTGATTTTAACATAGATACTCACAGTCTGATGCCCTCAACTATTTCAGTGAGTGTCACCTCATCACTTTTACATGTCAAATTTAGTACAACACAATAGGACTATTTCACATCTAATGGGAAAGTGTGGACTTCTCCTCGGGATCCCACCAGCTCCCACCTGGAAAAGTGGGTGAGGAAAATCAAAGTGCTGTAGCCTTCCTCTCCAGGTTAGGATTGACACCTCATGACCCTATTGAAATGCTTCTGGTTTCCAGAAATAGTAGTCTATCGAGCTAAATTGAAAAGAACCAGACCACCAGGTGCTTGATGAAAACACAGAACAGGGCGTCCTTAACAGGAAGCTTCATTTTTATTCTAGGCAAATATAGGGCTTTCCTTTGGACTACTAACAAAATCTCTGACAGCAAAGCCTACATCAAAGCTCAGAAGTGGCTTAAAAGAATAAGAGGAAAGCCCTTTGTGCCTGTAACTTTTCCCGTCTAACTCGAGCACAATCCCGGTTGTTCCTGAGTGGACCCTGTTCCCTCCGGGGGTTTGGCACCCTTTCCGCTGGAGACTCAGAAGTCAGAGGAAACCCCTGCGGCGAATATCACTTCCCGAGGGTTGTCCGTGAGGTCTTCACTCCTGCCTGAGCGCATGAAGTGCTGCGCTTTCCAGTGGGAGAACCAGAAACAGTTCATCCTCCTTAGCCCTGCTTCGCCAGCCCGCCGCTGGAGGGAAAGGACCATGTCTCCATCCAGGGACATCCATAGTTGAGGAGTGTATTGAGCCTGCAGGTAGGAGCACCAAACAACAAGCAGAATAACAATGAGGTTGACCTCGTCTCAGAAAAAAAAAAAAAAAAACATGACAATTAAGAGCGAGGTTACATGGCAAAGCAGCATCCAGCCCGGTACCGGAGCTCTGCAGGCACAGGAGTGCAGGTGCAGGAGGGTTATAACCACCCCACGTGCTTGACTCACTCACTCGTCTTGGTCTCCATCTAACCTGACACTAAGGCAAAGTCTCTGTCTGGTGTGGCTGCTGAAAGAGAACTGCGAGTCCTTCTCATCGTGCGTCACGTAGGATTTTTTTCTTCTTCCCAGAGCTATATTTCCAGGAGCGGAGACTTCTGGCCGCCTCACGGAAGAGAAATATTTGTAAATCTCAGTTACAAGGCCCAGCGTGAGCGTTCAAGAATATGCAAATTTCAGGCCTGAGCTCCGGTGTGCCCGGCGAGTAAGGGCATAAAATTCACACCAGAGTCTGCTTCTAAAATGAAAATATTATACAAAGCATTTCGATTACCCACAAACTCATACAACTCCACTGGGGGTATATGTACACAGAGTCCCTAAGTGATGGGCTTCCCTAGTCATTAACATGGGTCGGAAGATACATTCAGGAGATTTCTACTTCATTCTTCTCCTTCTAGATGAATGACAGTCTCCCCTGGTTTTCAAGGCTCCTGGGAAGAATGTGCCAGGTACCCCCTGGGACTCTTCCTCTAACCTTTAATATAACCTACCTCCCCACAGTCTTGCTATTAGTTTATGGTTGTAGTAAGAAAAAAAGCTACTGAGATATAAAAATTAGGGCACAGATCTTATTTAGGTTGATACATTTACACGTACCCATGAATCGTAATTTTAAAGATTTAATTTTATAGTCGTTATGCCCATAAAGTGGACCGGAATGAGATATTCATGATCCTTCCACAAGAAAATAAAGAAACTCATCTTAAAGTCACTTATAGTCCCATATAAAGTGTGATTTCTAACCCTACCATTTTAATGATGAGGAGTTGATTCAAACTTCCCTTCTGCTAAGCCTGCACCGAAGCAGTTTATAGTCTTCCAGGTTCTTTATAGGCTTGTACTTCGTAATTAATCCCCCAAGTGTAATATAAAGCGAGGCTAATACAAATATCCAGTCCCCTTGAAGCAGCCGGCCGAGCAGGTGATACAGGCAAACAGATCAGCCTAGAACCAGACTGGGAAATGGGAGCGTGGAGCAGGGCAGGGGGAGGGATGAGACAAAAGGTTACAAAATCAGCCACTCAGCCATTCTCTTTGCAGAGAAAGCAGAATTCGCTGGCTACGTTAAAAACGGCCAAGAAAATGTATTGCCAGTTTATTTCCACAATGTAAACACTATTAAGTGAAAAGAAACAGGAAACCAACTCAGTTCCAGTGTGAATGTAAATACCAGTAATGGGCAATGCAGCAGCAAATCCTATCTGACCCCCTCGTTCCCAGACTCAGGACCTCCTCTGCGTTATGACAACAAATGCTCCAGGGCAGGACATCCAGGACCAATGAAACTGCATAGGAAACTAAACAACTTCCAATCCATGCCTCCCCTTCCTTCTTTTTGGATGAGAATGTGTGGCTAAAAGACAGACTTCTGAAAATTTTGCTCACATTTCAAATTCTTCCCGTAAAAGTAACTATTAAGCTGGGGAATGATTATCTTAATTATTATCATTGACGGATTCAGCAAAAGCTGGAAAATGTAGATTCTCTTGAAAAGCACGTGTTCTTTGTAAATCTTTTTAGAATCCTAAGAACCAACTAATAGGATAATTAACGTGCTAAAACAATAGCAGTTTTATGGACATAAGAATTGTTAGTAGATGGAAGTATTTACTGATAATCACAATCTCATCACTAAATCAAGTGTGTAAAGCGAATAATTATGAAATTTGGTCATGGTCGTGCAGTTTATAAACTGGAAAGGAAACAAAACATTTCCGGAACAATAAAGATAGCATGAATGTCTTACTTTTTTCAACAGACCGCAAGTCCTTCCAGAACAAAGGGAAATTGCTAAGGAAAAGAGTGTTCAGGAAAGACATGTGTGAAGGAACCTAGAGTTTCAGCTAACTCTTAAATGAGAAGTCTCATGGAAACAGTACAGCTCTGAAGAATCACATGAGTAATACTGAAACCATAAAAATACTAATAATGGAAAAATCAATAGCATTCCTTTATACTTATAGTAACCGCATGCACCATACAACAAAAAGTTCTGTTTCCAAGAGCCATAATTTTTTTAAACAACACTTACGAATAATTTTCTCTAGAAATGTACAAGATCTAGATGATAACATTCTGAAATGTTTCTAAAGGGCCAGCTGAATAAGTAGAGCAAGAAAGTGATTCCTTGGGGCGCCTGGGTGGCTCAGTAGGTTAAGCATCTGACTTTGGCTCAGGTCATGATCTCACAGTCTGTGGGTTCGAGCCCCACGTCAGGCTCTGTGCTGACAGCTCAGAGTCTGGAGCCTGCTCTCCAGAGTCTGAAGCCTGTGTCTCCCTCTCTCTGCCCCTCCCCTGCTTGAGCTCTGTCTCTCTCTCTCTCTCTCTCTCTCTCTCTCTCTCTCTCTGTCTTTCTCTCTCTCTCTCTCTCAAATATAGATAAACATAAAAAAGGAAGTGATTCCTCTATGAAATAACTCAACACCAATATTGCTGATCATTTCCCTTAATTTACATATTAACGCAAATTCAGTAACTTTTCCTAATGCTTCTAGAACCTTTCAAACCTTGACAAGCTGATGTTAAAAGGCAAGTTAAAGAGAAATGCAGCTTGAATGGCAAAGGGATTTTGACGAAGAGAAAGGAGAGGATACTTGCTCGATATAAATAAAACTATAGGAAATTAAACACCAGGGGTAAAGGTGCCAGAAATGATAGACAGATAAATAGACCCAAAGAAAATATTCATAAGCAATCCCAGTTATTTAGGGCTGAAAATATTAAAAGGTGGCATTTCAAAGTAGTGGGAAAGGATGTACTATTCGATTTGCCCATGCAACGTGGGAACAATGGGCAATAAATTTAAAAAAATAAAAAAATCCAGATCCCTGCTTCACATTACTCACATTTCAATTATCAACATATTAAAGGGCTAAATGTGACAAAAAAAAACTCTGATAGCGTGAGAGAAAAGAGGGGAAATGCTTATAACCTCGGGGAGAACCAGGAACCTACCTTAAACAGACCCAAAGCAGAGAAGCAATAGAGGGAAAAGGGACAAATCTTACTACATAAAAACTGTAATCTCCACTACAGAAGACGAGCCCAGTTGGGGAGAAAATATTTGCAAAATATAACACACACAGAGAACTATACTCAAAACTTTTAAACTCCAGAGACCTTCCCTTCCGCCATCCATCATGCCAATATGAACAGAGCTCATAAATCAACAAGGATCTTTCCTTCTCCTCCTAGATATCAAATTTCAGGGATACATGGAGATTCCTATAAATTGCAGACCCCCAGATTAGAGGTAGGAGCTGGAAAGCAATCCTGAGACAGGCTGAGAGCAATGCAGAAGGAGGAGATCTCAGAGTTCACAGACATTAGGCTTCTGGAAGTGTGCACGCAGACAGGCTCGGGGCAAGAGGTATGCCCCATTTTTTGCCACCACAGTTGGGAGATATAGATTGAGCTGCCCAACAAAAGCCCCACTGGATGCAGTTTTGGTTTCAAAACCAGATTATGGCTACCGATAAGTCATATTTTCCGAAGCAAAGGAAAAGCAAAGCAACAATAGAATGGGAGTCTCCTCTGGTCTATCTAACATCTCACAGGAATCTTGAACGTAGGTGGTCCAGGAAGCCCAATTCAAAGGTACATAAAATACAAGGATTGGGCAGGATATCAACGCAAAGATGCAATGGTAGAAAATAAAAGATATTTTTTAATCTGTTATTAACAGACGAATCTTCTTCTCAATAGAAGACGAAAAAAGTGTCACCAAAGAACAGAAAAATCTGTACCAAACACTGTATGAGGAATTAAAAATATAACCACCCCTGGAATGAAGCCACAGACATACAAACCTTCTAGGATCTGAAATTCTACACAACACACACACCCACATGCACACTCACACAAAACCAGAAAGAACCAGAGACCTCAGAGTAAAATGCTTTGTAATATCTATAAAGCCAGAAAAGGGGCACCTGGGTGGCTCAGTGGGTTAAGTGTCCAACTCAACCATGATCTCATGGTTCGTGGGTTCAAGTCCCACATTAGGCTCTGGGCTGACAGCTCAGAGCATGGAGCCTGCTTCTGATTCTGTGTCTCCCTCTCTCCCTGCCCCTCCCCCACTTTCTCTCACTCTCCTATCAAAAAATAAACATTAAAAAATTAAATTTATAAAGGCAGAAAATATATCAATATAATATTAAAGAACTAAGCTCAAACTTCTCTGTCATATCGATAAACATAAATGAGCTAGACTCAAGCACTTAAAAAAGGATTTTTGTTTTGATTCCAAAACAAAAACAATTGTACATAAAAGAAAAATGTAACTGGAACTGAAAAGGCTGTCTGTAAAAGAAAATTAAAAAATGAAACAAAACCAAAGAGAAAGAAAATGAGAGAGAGGGAGAGAGACATTGTGATCTTATTTAGAGAGTCTGTGAATCAGAAAGCCAAAAACTTAGCCAGATCAAAAAAAAAAAAAAATACATAGTAAGGCAAAGACAACTACTACAAATTCCAAACAGTACAATTCACCATGAAGACAGCTTAGGAGTATCTATGCTCCAAATAGCATGGCTTCAATATCCATAAAGCAAAAAGTACAGAAGACACAAAATGAAATAGGCAGAAACAAGCTACTTAGCGGAAGATCCTAAACCAAGTCTAAAGCCTAACAGGTGTAGATAAAAACAAGCCAGTTTTTAAATAACATAACATTGAATAATATAATTAATAACTTACATGTAATTTATATAGAAAACCCAGAAAATAGTGAAAACATTTTCTAGTCAAGTACATATGGACAATTCATAAAAGTTAGCTACATACTTGACCCCAAAGCCATGCATTCAAAAGGCACCAAATTGACAACCATAGTCTGGCAGGTAGATTTTTGGCCCTGGGTGACCCTCATCCCCTGGTGTCATGTCTAGGAGTCACAAGGTAAAAGATGTCAGGTGTCATTTAGATTATTAATCAGTTGACCTTAACATAGGAAGATCATCCGGGAATATCCGAGTGGGCCCAGTGTAATCACATGAGCCCCCACTAGCAAAGCTTTCTCCCTGCTGGAGTTGAAAGTCAAAGAGGGGCAGCAATAGAATACCCGAAACACTGCGAAGACAGAACTTGGCTGGCTCAAAGATGGAGGAGGTCACAAGGAAAGCCCAAGAAGGAAGTGAATTCTGTCAAGAACCCCTGAGGTAGAAGGAAGACCCAGGGCCCTGGTGAAGAGCTTCCCTCTGGCCGTTGTGTCAGTTCTCGCTCTGTGAGACCCTGGGCAGAGAAAGCAGATGGTCCCCAGCACGGCTGCCCTCCAGAACCACGGTCACCCATGGGCACTGCTTGGAGCTGCTGAGCTGGTGGTCATTTATTCACCAACAACAGAAAACCCCAGCTCAAGACATAGAGTTACATCTGAAATACCTGGGGGGGGGGGGGGGAGCGGTGCAGGGCATGAGAGTACAGTAAGAAAAATAACTCAGATTTTAAATAAAAATATATGAAGATCTGTTTGGCTGCTTAGCCTCATTTATTTCATCCTAAATCTATCACCAAATGTATGGATACTCTATAAATTTGAAAAACGGGTTGATCTTTAAATGAGCTAACAAGGTGTTCTCTGAATTTATCTCTGAGAGTACTTGATGGTGTAGGAAATATTTCATCCAAAGAAGTAAAGTATCAATAGCAATAAAGAGACTTGTCTTTTTTTCCCCCCCGAGTCAATGAAAACTGTAAGCAGTGATTCATCTGACCACTTTTTACAGTAAAATGCTGCCAAAGTCAAAACAACTACAGCTGGTCAGCATATTTCACTGCCACTTATGTAATTACCCATGCATGCACGTGTCTCAGCAATGCTAAGTAACACCTCTGGACGTCTTCGCATTCTTCATATCTGAATGAGCCTTGCACACCAAAACTACAAGATGAGAGGCTATTTCAACCATTCAAAGCAGCATGAATATTTAGAGTCCCGATGCTTTCAAAATTTTCAGTCCACCACACTATGGCATAGCCATTTGGTAGTTACACACGTCTATGATATTCTTAGAGAATTTAGACTGAGTTTAGATTTACAGATTTAAATGAGAACTCTATAACAAGTTAATTCAGCTTTTCAAAATGCCCATACAAATAGACTCCATAAAGACACACTTTGCTCCACATTGGGTTCTGACTTTGCTCATACAGATTTTCTGAATAGCCAGGTTCCCAGGAGACTTCCAACAATGGGTCCCTTGGATTCATTTTCCTAGCAATGATTCATATTTAATTAATGCAACTCAATCCTTTCTTTTTAAGTTTTGTCCTCACATAATGAGCCAATTTGTTACCTATTCATTTGTACGGTGCCTATTTTTCTCACACAGAAATGCTGACACAGATATTAGATCACAAGCGGGATAAGAGAGAAAAAGACTTCCTTTTGATATGAACTTTTCAAGTCCACTAAGCAATTAACTAGAGCCAACTAAGAAAAGAATAAGGAAAAAAAACATGTTTTTAAATTACTTGGTAGCAATGACCAAAGAATATAAGAGAGTTTATAAAAACATAGAAAACAAACAAGAATGACTAAACAATACAAAGGAGGTTAATGGAAAATGTACCGTAAGTTTGGATATTTCCTAAGTCATTGACCATTAAAAAATATATGAATAGCTTCAGGTTGCCTTTTCCTCTCGATGCCCCAGCTTCTTGTTCATTCATCATTTCTAGGTGTTTCATGACTATTTATACAATGGGGTTCTGGGAAAGCCATGGTGGTACTTTGTTTGAATATGTTCTCAAGAAATGAAAATCAAACTATTTTGTAGATGTGTGTTAGATTTTCTTGGTAGCCAAATCTAGAAAATTCTTTCCTGATAAAATCAGGCATACAGAGCACCTGGTATCTAAGAAGCACTTAGAAAATTTGTTAAACATATGAATTTAACAGACAAGAACTTATGTAACGTTAATTAAGAATACCTGATCAGGAAATGATGCCGCTACCCTTCCCCCCTTCCCCCACAGGGTGGAATCATTCGGGTTGTCAGGGGTTGGCATTTCTCCTCAGCTCTAGCTTCCTCCTTCATTCCAGAGTTTCATGGTTATGTGTGTTTTGCAAAGCTGTACAGCGTTGGACAATGGGAAGTGAGTGGCTACCATCTTCCTATGAACAGCATTGTGCCCGTGATCGTCAACAACGCAGAGCTAGGCGGGTTGAATGCATAAGCCTGTGGTTTCGGGGAGGGATTTGGAATTCCAAGGTAGATAGAGCAGTACTCTCAGGAGTTTCTGATCCAGCAAGCCTGCTGATGGGCGTGTATCACACCGGCTTCGTCCTCCAGACTGTAGCCTGTGCACTAAACCAACGACCCACGTATGCTGCTGTGTCCTCCAGAGCGGAGATACACCCAAGAACCAGGTGGTGAAGCAAGACCGACCGACACAGCAGTCCTGGGGACCCACAGCCCTGTAATAACCTTACGGTTCGCTTGATTAGAGGTCCTGGTCCCCAGCATGATGATCACTTCCCTAGAGGACACAGTGACATTCCAGTTCATCTAAAGCTCCAACTCCCACCTGGCCATGTTATCTTCCCAGGCCCGGGGTCAGGACAAACAGGACTCTTGGCCACCCGTGGTGCTTTGCCAATCCTGGCAGGAGGAAGGGAAGAAGGCAGCCCCTGCCCCAGTCCCGAGGCATAAGCCCTGCAGCACCCCAGCTGTGCAGGGCGGCACAGCCAACACGCTGGCTGAGATGGAGGAAACGGGAAGCAGAGGGGAGGAAGCTGGTGCTCTCTGGTCCCCAGAGCCATTGCAGCCCTGGGCTCGCTCTCTGTCTTCTAACCATGACCCAGTTGTACCGAGTCTTTGGAGACTGCACCGGCCACCACCTTGCAGGGAACTCTGGGACACTCGCTCCGATGGTGCACGGGGGCTGTCTGGACGGCCCCTCACACACCACGGGGAGTCCTCTCGCCCCGACCTCCTGCTCCGGCTTCAGCTGCAGACACCGGTCCATGCAGCCCGCAGCCAGCCGCGTGCAGGTGCAGCCCGGCAGACTATCTCCAAAAACACCTCCGACTATTTCTACCCACCGCAGGGAGCTGAATGTGTTTTGCAGTTCCACTTGGTGTTCTAGGAGTTCATCAAAAGCTACTGCAATCCTGCCAAGCTCTGCTCGGGGCTCTGACCTGAGGGTGCGTGCCCGAGCGCTCTGCCGGAGGGCTGTGCCCTGGCCGCGCCGCGGGGACAGAACGGAAACCCGGCTTCCCCGGGAACTGGCAGGGGCAGCAGTGTGTGCCCACCAAGGCTTGCCATCCCGTCTCCTCCCGGCCTTCGCTTCACCGGGAACTGTCCCCTGGTGAAGGGAGGGGGGTGGACTAGATTTGAAGGGAGACCGGAAACCGATGGACACCTGTAGCTGAAGTTGCTGTCAGGGCTGATTAGAACGCTGTCCATATGAAGTTCGGGGACCGTGTGTCTGGACGAGGTGACGTCTTGGGATGAGACTCATGGAAACAGCGTTCGGCCAAACGTAAGCACTGTTCACCAGTCCTCGCCAGCATCCCAGGGAGCCGGGGACCCCTGGAGGGGGCCCCAGGGGAGGCGACACACTCTGATGAAGGGCGTGGCCAATGCCAGCTAGGGACAGGGAGCTGGTCCAAGCTCCCTGGGCACACCCGACACTAGGGAGACAGGCGGCTGGAGGGAGAGAGCACATGGGGCTTTCACCGCAGACCCAAACTCCTCGCGCCTGCACCAGCCGTGCTGGGTGCTGGCACTGTAACACCATCCTGCAAACCGATTCCAGAAACTACTGATTTCTTCCCCTGGGAACTGCCCCACGTTATTGGAATTAGTGCAAGCCCCAAATGGCAGAGGACATTAAAACTAAATGCAAAAGCTGTGTCTTCTCATGGAAAAGTTCCCAAACAGGCTACTTATTAGAGGCCATTCCCCACTCTGCCTACAAGACTGTGGCTGCAACCTATTTCCTGTCCTTGGCACCAAGCAGAGACGACTTTGTCAACACTCTCACGGGGACAGATGCCTTTATCTGCCATGTCCAACGGCAGCCCCGCCCAGAGCAAAGCATGTCCACAGCAGACTGATTCCTCTAGGAAAATACCTGTCAGGACATGAGTTTCCCACATGGATCCACTCAGCTCAAGACAGACACCGCGAGCACTGGCTGCCACATGTCGCGTGTCATTTCACAGGGTTACAGGTACATTTCTCCTATTTCAGGGGTCAGCAAACTACAGCCCGTGAGTCAAATCGGGACTGTTGTCTATTCTTAGGCAGCCTCTGAGCCAAGAGAGGTTTTTAAATTTTTAAATGATTGAAAAAAAATGAAAAGAAAATTTTGTGATGTGTGAAAACTCTATGAAATTCAAATTTCAGTGTCCATAAATAAAGTTTTATTGGAACGCAGCCACACTCATTCATTTTCAGGCTGCCTGAGGCAGCTTTCGCACTACAATGACAGAGAGACGTAGCTGCAAAAGTCAGAGTATTTATTCTCGGTCCTGTTACTGGCTGAGTCGTAACCCCAAAAATTCACATGTGGAAGTCCTAATCTCCCATACCCCAAAATGTGACTGGATTTGGAGACAGGGCCTTTGAAGAGGTGATGACATTAAAATGAAGCTGAAGGGTGGGCCCCGGTCTAACTGGACGAGTGTCCTGCTAAGAAGCGATCTGGAGACACTGGTGTGCGGACAGAAAGACCACAGGGACACGCAGTGCACGGAGGAAAGCCCGTGTGACGGCACAGAGGCAGGGGCCATCTACAAGCCAAGGAGAGGGGCCTCGCCAGGAACTGAACTGGCTGGCGCTTTGACCTTGAACTTCCAGCCTCTAGAACTGTGAGCACGTACACTTCTGTTGGTCAAGTGACCCGGTCTGTGGTAGGCGTGAAGCCCTAGCAAACTAAAAAGTATGCTGATCCCTGTCTATCCCATAACACCCTTCGCAGACTCACCCGTGCACCCGACTCTACTGGCGTTCAGAATGTCGTCAGGGCCCCCAGAGAGAGCAGGCCTGATCCCCGCCGCCTTCTGCCAAGAGCGGTGAGGAAGGGGTGGTCCTTCTGCAGGACACAGAGTCGCCCAAGGTGGGCAGCCAGTCACCCATCAGGCCAGAGGAGAAGGACCCAGCTTGCTGTGCTCGGATGACACCTGCGGACACGTGGGCACAGGCACAGACGCACGGGTCTGCACACCTGTGCCCGCGCCAGGCAGGCACCTGCCCCTGAAGCTCTGCCCACCAGCTCCAGGCTGTTTGTCTTCATGTCGCCTTCGCGGCTCCAGGACATCGTGGTCTAGAAGCACCTCCTCGGTTCCTGCTATTTAACCCCCTTGCAGGGCTTATCATGACAACCCCCGGTTTCTGTGTGTTTCCCTCCCGCTCTCCTAGAAGGACGTAAAACATCTCGGCTGTTCTGCGATCGGCACCGTGTCCCTGCGTGCCTCGTGGGAAAGCAAGCACTCGCCTGCCTGTGTCCTTCCTGCTCTTACTCAGGGACGGTTTCTCAGCATTTGCTGCTCTGCTGAAACGTGCTTCACAGACATGCAAACGCCACGGAAGGAGGCGGCGTCCATGCTCCCACGCTGACCCACGGCAGCCTTTTGTGTCAGCTGCACAATCATCAAGCACAGCCTGTCACCAGACGCCACAGGCATTTAGCATTCGACTCTCACCTCCAAACAAAGAGGGACGCCTAGACCAGGTAATGCCGTCTCGATAAAAGTTCAATCTCTTTCGGTAAATACGTGGATGATGATTAACGTAATTTATTAGTTATGAATTCTTGGCATTTATCCGCATTTTTTAAAGTTTTTTTTAATTTATTCTGAGAGAGAGAGAGAGAGAGAGAGAGAGAAACAGCATGTATGTGAGTGCATGCGAGCAGGGGAGGGGCAGAGAGAGAGGAGAGCAAGAATCCCAAGCAGGCTCCGCACTGTCAGCGAGGAGCCCGAACTGGGGGCTCGAGCCCATGAACCGTCACGTCATGACCCGAGCTGAGATCAACAATTGGATGCTTAACAGACTGAGCCACGCAGGCGCCCCATCCACATTTTTTAATTGCACCAAATATCTATTAAAAAAAAAACAGGGGCGCCTGGGCGGCTGAGTCGGTTGAGCGTCTGACTTCGGCTCAGGTCATGATCTCACAGCTTGTGATTTCGAGCCCCGCATCAGGCTCTGTGCTGACAGCTCGGAGCCTGGAGCTGCTATGGATTCTGTGTCTCCCCCTCTCTCTGCCCCTCCCCTGCTCATGTCCTGTCTCTCTCTCTCTCTCTCTCTCAAAACTAAACATTAAAAATTTAAAAAAAAACAAAGTTCCTTTCCTCAATCTCTAATAACTATATTTAAAATGAAGGAATAGTTGGGGCCTTGAGTGGCTCAGTCAGTTGAGCGTCAGGGTCTTGATTTCCACTCAAGTCATGATCCCGGGGTCGTGGGATCGAGCCCCGCGTCAGGCTGCACACTGGGCATGGAGCCTGCTTGAGACTCTTCCTCCCTCTCCTTCTGCCCTTCCCCTGCTCACACTTTCTCTCTCAAAAGTAATAATAATAATAATAACAATAATAATAATAAAATAAGGGACTAGCAACCACAAGCACACTGATACATTAAATATTTACTTTCGGGGCCATCAGTACTCTATGCAACAGTCCAGTCTGGCAATTGATATAAATTAGAGAGTCGGTCCAATGCCCACAGCTCTCGGGGATCGTGGTAGGAACCAGGGCAGAATATGACATGTGTTGCCTCCAAGAGGCCGGCACTTCCCTGGAGAAGGAGTGTGCCCGGCAACAGCAGGGTGAGGGGACAGCGAGCCGCATGCTGACGACACAGCAGATGGCAGAAGCGTGGACTCCGCTCCCAGGGCGAGGAGGCTGCGGCGGGAAGGGGGGCGAGAGCAGAGAGGACTCCTTCCTGGAGCGCGGGGCCCCCCGGGCCGCATCGGAAAGAATGCAGAGATTTAGCCAAGTAAAAACTGGAGGACAGAGAGAAGGGCAAGCCTGCCATCCGGGTAAAAGGACAGCGTCCCATGAAGTGTTTCTAAGAGCAACTCGAAAGCTCGTGTTAAATGGCATTCATGTAGGGCTCCGGCACAACACTAGTCTCCAACCCGCACCCGGACGCAGTCTGTACAACTCTTATCTACCTGCCCGCTACAACTTGACCTTTCTCAAGTCTGTACAGCGGGGCAGCGAATGTTTCTGAGCGCCTACTGGGTGCCAGGGACTGTTATAAGCACTGAAGTTTACAAGAGGGACTGATACAGACCGTGTCCCTGCCTTTAAGGAACTAATATTCTGATTGGTTCAAATATACATGTGTATTTTAAGAAAATTAAAAAGTTCTCATACATATATATATAAAGAATCCACTTAAGTGAATCCCAATGACAAAGGAGAACCCAGTGATCACGGACAGCCTCTCCAACGTGGTATCCACTGGCCACGTGTGGCTACTTAAATTTAAGTTAATTAAAACTGAAAAAAAATTTAAAATCAAGTTACTCAGTAGTATTAGCCACATTTCAAGGGCTCGAAGCCCCCTGTGGCTGGTGGACACTCTACCAGACAGCACGGACCCGGAGCGTCTCTCTCGTGACTGAAGGTTCTACTGGACGGGGCTGATCTAGCACACGTCGTATGTAATGTAAATGTGCTAAATGTAAAAACACCCCCGTCTTCCCCCCCACTGACAGGCATGAAATAAGGACTTTGTCAGAGATCTACTGACTAAAAGCTCGTTCTGTGCAGTAATTCATGAGCAAATGTCTCCCACTGCATTTAAAAATTGGCACAAACACAATTCTTTGTGAATCATGAAATTTCATCAAAATAAGACACAACACACCTTGGATATAAACTTTTATACTGGACATTTTATATTGTGGACACAGGCTGAGAATACGTTTTTTGCCTCCATTCCTGAGATGTCATTAGAACGATGAATACGGAAGATCCAGTAACAATTTCTTCTGTGCATGCATGTGTGCGTGCGTGTGTGTGTGTGTGAGAGAGAGAGATGAGAGAGAGGGTCACAGGCCCGTGCAGACGCAGGAGACATGAAAGATGAGACATGGCAGACAAACTACAACCTAGAAGATGTACAACAGGGACCCAGGTCACGCCAGTTGCCGATCTGGAGAAATTCAAGACTCAAAAGTGCCAGGAAAGTAGGAGCAAGAGACGTGGAAATAAAAACAGCCTATAAATGATTCCCACCCCACCCCCACCTTCTACGTGCAAAACACCTGGCAGCCTGTTTTTTATACAAGACAAGCCACGGAAGGGGTTCCTGGGGGGCTCAGTCGGTTGAGCATCTGCCTTCAGCTCAGGTCCTGATCTCACGATTCATGAGTTCGAGCCCCACATTGGGGTCTCTGCTGTCAGCATAGAGCCCGCTTGAGATCCTCTGTCCTCTTTTCTCACTGCCCCCCGTTCATTCTTCCCTCTCTCTCTCTCTCTCTCTCTCTCTCTCTCTTTCTTAAAAATAAATAAACTTTTAAAAAAGACCAGCCACAGAAAAAGATGCTCCTTCCCCACCCCCCCAAATTGGGTACAGTGTTGAGAGGACCAGGTCGGCCATTATACTGGGCACAGGACTAACAGAGCATTTGTTTCTTAGCATTTTAGAATGTAGCGAAAAATAATCCATGCAGTCTGGGGCACTTTGATAGTGTCTCATTTTTTTTAATTTTTATTTATTTAAGTAATCTCTATCCCCAACACAGGGCTTTAACTCACGACCCTGAGATTAAGAGTCACACGTTCCTCCCACTGAGCCACCCAGGCACCCCTTTTGTGTCTCATTTTTTTTTAATCTTTATTTATTTTTGAGACAGAGAGACAGAGCATGAGCAGGGTCACAGAGAAGGAGAAACAGACTCTGAACCAGACTCCAGGCTATGAACTGTCAGCACAGAGCCTGACGCAGGGCTCGAATTCACAAGCCATGAGATCATGACCTGAGCCGAAGTCAGACACTTACCAACTGAGCCACCCAGGGGCCCCAGTGTCTCATTTTTAAACATGAATGGGCAACCAAGCATCATCAGACCATTTGAGGAAATTCTATAACATAAAAACCAAGATTTAAAAAAATGAGAAGATCCCAGGTTTAAAACAACAAAAACAAACAAACAAACAACAACAAAAGACAATGCAGGAAAGAGAAGTTTTTAAAAGTCTAATTCAGAGACCTCTAAGGAAACATTCCATCCACAAATAATAATTTGCTATGAAAAAGGAAAAGCCAGAGAATCACAAAAGACTCCTCAAAATTGAATATATAATCACCAAAAATCTCAATAGAAAGGCAGGAAGAAGGTAAAGAATATCTCCTAGAAAAACAAAACACATAGAAGAAATGATAAAATAAGAGAGGAAACCCAGGTAGCTTTCCATCGAACTAACAGATTCCAGGGATAACAGAGAACATGTGAATAAAAAGAACATATTAAGGCTCCCACAGAAGATAAAGGAAAACTCACCTAGAAAGGAAAGAAAATCAAATTCTTTATTACCAACACTAGATTGGTAGGTATAGCAACATCTTCAAATGTTTTTCTCACCAGAAATGTCTTTTTTTGTTTATGTTTGTGTATTTATTTTGAGAGACTGGGGGAGGGGGGCGGGGAGAGATGGAGAGAGACAGGATCCCAAGCAGGCTCCACGCTGTCAGCACAGAACCTGACCCGGGGCTGGAACTCACAAACCATGAGATCGTGACCTGAGCCAAAATCAAGTCAGACGCTCAACCAACTGAGTCACCCAGGCGCCCCTCAACAGAAATTTCTATAGAAGTCAACTACTTAGTTAATCATAAGTGCCAAACGAAGGCATTTGGGAACATACTAGGACTCAGAGTATTAATGTCCTTCCTAGAAAGTGAATCAAGGATGTGATTCGCAAAAGAAAGGACCAAGCCAAGAAAGAGAATGAGAAAGGAAATCATGGGATGCAGGAAAGAATGGACCTAACTCAGGAGACCCATGAAAGGGAAGCAGTCCCAGAAAGCAGCGCCTATGCTCAGAGAAGAAAAGATAAGGCACTCGAAGAGAGGTCTCCGGGCAAAGGGGAAATCAATAAAATAAATGGTATTATACTGATTTATTTGAAAATGAAACTACAGTAAAGGCAGAGTCAAGTGAAAAAAAAAAAAGGCAGAATTCCACACGAAACAAAGAGTTCAAAAACAAACAACATAAACATTGTACATAATCGTTGTACATGGCCCTCTAGCGAGCAACAAATACCCAGTCAGACCAAGTCAATGATTTTAGTCTCAAGCTCTTATCAAAATCTCGACAAAGAAAAGAAGACAATTATGGTTACAGAATAAAATGGAACGTGATGTGGACAATCTGAAAGGACAGAAAACAAGAGATGCAAGGAAGTGAGACGACCTGAAGGAATAGTGTCATTGGTATCGACATGCACAGAGTGAGGCATCGGGAGAGATTGCCTATAATCAGTGACGCAGGAAATAAAAAGGGAAAATATTACTTAGAGTCTAAAGAACAATTAAAAAAATGAAAATACTGGGGTGCCTGCGTAGCTCAGTTGGTTAAGCATCCGAGTCTTGATTTCAGCTCAGGGCATGATCTCATAGTTGTGGGATTGAGCCCCACGTCAGGCTCCACACTGAGCTTGCAGCCTGCTTGGGATTCTCTCTCTCCCTCCCTCTGCCTCTCTCTCCACTTGTATGCATGCTCGCTCTCTCTCCCTCTCTCTCTCTAATAAAAAATAAGTAAAAATAAAAATAAATTAAAATTAGTAATACATTCATTCTGGGATAGAGGCAGAGAGTTGTCCGATTTAGTGATTCAAGGACTCCTCACAAAACACGTCTAAAATTAATGAATCAAGAGACAATAATTTAAACATATTATTTAGCAATATTAAGATAAATACCAAAGCGCCAGTTAATAAAGTTAAAGATTATTCCCTCTAGGGACGAGAATTATACAAGGAGAGGATGTTGCTTTTATTATGTCTGTGCACTGTATGATTTTTTTCCTACATGCATGTAATTCTTATTTCAAAGTTGTACCTTGGGGCACCTGGGTGGCTCAGTCGGGTAAGCATCCCACTCTTGATTTCAGCTCAGGTCATGATTTTGCGACTCGGGAGTTTGAGCCACACATCAGGCTCTGCAGGGACAGTGCAGAACCTGTTTGGGATTCTTTCTCTCTGCCTCTCTCTCTGTCCCTCCCCTGCTCTCGCTCTTTCACTCTCTCAAAATAAATTAACTTAAAAAAAAAAAGTAACTAGGGTGCTGGGCTCCAGTCTGTCTTAATAAGCTCCCCCAGGAGATTCCATTGCCTACTAAAGTTTCAGAATGACTGTAAGGGACAGGGAAAAAAAGCTGGGAAGGACACCTCGTCATCAATAACTAAAGCTTTGGAAAGTGTCATCGGCAAGTGTCATTGTCATATAAATAAAGTTGATGTAATGGTAAACATATATATGTAGCATATGTGCCTTTGCTTGAACAGGAAAATATGGAAATTTTCTAGAATATCAAAATACTCATTAAACTATGCTTACTACCCCAGAAAACAACAGCGGCTGGGGGGTATTGAACATGAGCGGGAGAGGGACAGAGGGAGAGAGAATCCCAAGCAGGTTCCGTGCTGTCAGCACAGAGCCCAACGTGGGGCTCAGTCTCATGAACCATGAGATCATGATCATGACTGAGCTGGAATCAGACCCTTAACGGATAGAGCCACCCAGGCACCCCTTAGAGGCAAAATTTTCGATAGATGTACTCTCTAGACACCGTAAGACAAAAAAAAAAAAAAAAAAAAAAAACCTGAGGCAGAATTGAACGTATGTACAGCTACAAGAAACATATGAAAAGTCGAATTAAAATGCTAAATAAGCACACAGACAGCAACTAAAGTGTTCCCACAATCTCGTTCTAGAGTGACAGTATTTATGTCTCTGATGCTCCTAAGGGCCACGACCATGCAAAATGTGCCAGCAAGAAAAGCGCTAATTAACCAGAGCAGGTTAACGTTTCTTCTTCACAAATACTATTCTAGCTCCGGCGAAAGAGCCCAGATGACTTTTCAAATATCTTTCTGGTACTGCTCATCATCTTTGATTTTCACAAATCAAAGTTTAATGTAATCACTGTAATCACAGACTTTTTATTCCAGAGATCCCACCCAACTCAGTCCTTTCTGGATCATACTCTAAAATCCAGAAAACCTTCAAGTCAGAGAAGCTCTCAGTACTTGAGACGAAAGTACTTTCATGTATGAAATATTTTAGGAGAGATACAGAAGATGCAGGATTGAAAGAAGTAAAGCAAACCTAGGAGAAAGAGGAAAGAACAGAGGGGAAGCATGACTCACCGTGACTCAAGTTCAAATTACACAATAAAGCAGATACAAGACAAAAAGAATATGGAAAAAAGATGGAGCCCAGGTGCCACCAAAGGAAGCTGACGATGAAATCATAAAATGAAATGGACCCGAAGAAATGGGAGATTCAAAAACCATCATTACAGTTGATTTATAGAATCCAGCGGAACGGCCTGTTAGAGAAACATTAGGTGCACATATAGGTGCAATTTTTTCTTAGCTGTTCTCTTTTTATAAGATTTATTTGCAACAGTGCTGTATGGTTAAAATGCCATCACAAAGGTGAATGCAAGTATAAATATTTCCCTAGCTCATTCTAAAAAAAAAAATAACAAAACCCTCTTTCTCCTCTTTTGGAAAAGCAGAAAGTGCTGGGATTTTATTAATAATAAAACATTTATTAAAGCAAATCGAAGCAAATACACTATAAATCTTCCATGCCAGCCCATGGCATAGTAAATGTCTTTTTGAATTCACTCCCTTTTTAGGTCGTGAAGGAATACTATACAGTAATTAAAACATGTGTGTTCATAGAAGGGAAAGTCACTCTACAACGTTCTTTCTCACTGACAAATGAAATAATGTCATAAAACACTTTTCTAACGTATGTTTAGGGTTAGATGTTTGACAAGATCTGCATTGTAGGGTCATCTCTTTCCTGGTCTTAATGCGAAGACTATTCTTGTGATCACTCTCAGTATTGAAATGTTAATCCAACATTCGTTATCTATTACCATTTAAAAGCCTTGAAATATAAATGCGTATTTTATTGTAAAAATATATAGGCAAGAATTACATAATGCCTTTGATCACTTAATTAAAATTATCTGTAATTTGTCCTTTTCCCCTCTAACTGCCCTTCCAACAAAGGCTTTCTATTTGCTCCAGTTGACCCAATAACAAGTCCTAACAAAACTAAACATACTTTTAACATATCAGCCAGTAATCACACTCTTTGATAATTACCCAAAGGAGTTGAAAACTTATTCCCACAAAACAGGACTCCAAAACTGTCTGTTATACCAAATTGAACCCAGACCCATGAAAGTTCTCTTCTTAGTTTTTCTATAATGTATCTATCTGTGCGTTGCTATGGACTGAATATTTGCATCCCCCTAAAACTCGAATGTTAAACTCTAATTCCCAGCATGACAGTATTAGGAGATGGGGACTGTGGGAGGTGATCAGGTCATGAGGATGAGGGTCTCATAGATGGGGTGCATGCCCTTATAAAAGAGACCCCAGAGAGCTCTCCCTTGCCCATGCCATCACATGAGGACACAGCAAGAAGATGGCCATCTACCAGGAACCAGTAAGAGGGCCCTCGCCTGACATGGAATCTGCCGGCACCTTCATCTTGCACCCCCGGGCTCCAAAACTGTGAGCAAGAACTGTGTGCTGCTGAAGTCACTGTCTATGATGTTTTTGTTCCGGACAGACTCGCTGAGTAAGATTTCCTTGATTTGGGGTCGTCCTCAGGTGTTGCGTCAGCAGCATCCAGGCTAACACATTTCTCTGTTTTGTAAAAGCCTCGGTGAGACCCTCAGGCCACCTCTCAGCTTTCCAGCACTGTCCACCCCGCTGTGCCTCGGCCCAGACAGACCAGAGCCTGGCCCACGGGCTGCAGACAGTGCAAACGTGCCTGCCCCCTCTGGTGTTTGGGGTCCTTCCATGGCCAGGAATATTCCATGTCACATGGAATGGAAGGTTGGACTGGTGTCTGGGACAGTCCGGAGAAGGAGGCACACCGCTGTTGGGACACAGCTCCAGAGGGACCTGTTCTGCCCCCTGGCCCTCCCTCACAGCCACAGTCTTGTCCTCTCTGTTGGTGAGGCATCTTGTGGGCCCTGATAAGTCCCAGAACAAGAGCAGCCCCACCTTACATGACTCCCTCCCAGCCAGCACGCGGTGCACAGAACCCTTCGCCACATCCACCTCCTCACCTGAGGTAGATCTGGGGTGAGACCTGGCCGGGTGACCAAGCCGGGTGACCACTGTGCAGCCACACCTGGAGACCACAGCGCCAGACCTTCATTCCTAAACTGGCACAAACTGGCCCACACGCCATCCTGGGCAGCAAAGCTCACCTGGCCCCCCTGAGTCCAAATCTTTGCAACATCAGAGGCTGTTTACAGGTCGTCTTCACACGTGGCCAGCTGCTGCTCCTCTTAAACCCAAAACAGCCCTTCCAGGCCTCAGGTCTCACCCACCCTGAGAAATCTTTGGGAAATCAGGGGCGGCAGGGACAAAGCCTCAAAAACCAGAAAGCTGAAAGCTATGAGAGACACCTGAGAAGAACAAGGGGCGCCACAAAGGCCATTTGGGCCCTCGAGGCATGTAAGCCCACAGTACCGCATCCAATAAGGGGCCCTGTGGGGGGAAGGCACAGCCTCCCAACCCAGCCCTCCTTGACCGGGACCTCAGGATCTTTCCAGCACCACCGGCTGCCATGGACACCAGCGGGAGTTAGGGATGAGTTACCTCACCTGGAAGGGCACAGACATGTCAAGCCTGCCTTATTTTTCATAACCATAATTAGAAATTTGTGACCTTGGGGTGCCTGGGTGGCTCAGTTGGTTAAGCATCGACTTCGGCTTAGGCATGATCTCACAGTTCATGAGTTCGAGCCCCGTATCGGGCTCTGTGCTGACAGCTCAGAGCCTGGAGCCTGCTTTGAAATCTAAGTCTCACTCTGTCTCTCTGCACCTCCCCCGCTTACACTGGTTCTCTCTCTCGCCCTCTCAAATAAATAAATAAACATTAAAAATTAAAAAAAAAATGTTGTGACCTCTATGTCCATTGCCCTGCAGGAACCCTCCATTGCTGGTAGATACAGCTGCTCTGTAATATTGGGGACTAACTTGTGCATAAATACATACATACATACATACTATTCCTACAAAACTAAATACTTTTACAGTACCATCCAGTTATCACACTCCTTGATAACTGCCCAAAGGTTTTGAAAACTTATTCTCACATAAAAACTTAGATGTTTAGAGTAGCTGACAAAACTCAGAAGTGATCACAATGTCCTTCAGTAGGTGAGTGGATAAATAAACGGCGATGAACTGTGGTCCACCCAGGCAATATTGTTCAGGGCTGAAAAGAAACGAGCTACCAAGCAACAGAAAGACATGAAAGACTTTTAGATGCATAGTACTGAGTGAAAGCAGACACTCTGAAAAGCGACATACTGTGCGATTCTAACTGTAGGACATCCTGGAAAAGGCTTAACTATGCACACAGTAAAAGGATCAGTGGTCACCGCAGGTTGCGGTGGGAGAGGGATGAATAGGGGAGGGGATTTTCAGAGCGGTGAGACTACCCTGGACGATACTGACATTGTAGATAAATGTCATCATACAATTGTCAAAACTCACAGAACGGTTACCATGAGTGCACCCTAATGAAAACCACAGACTTTGGGTGATTATGGTGTGGCAGTGTAGGTGCCTTGATTGTCAGAAGGCATCACCCTGGATGACGTTCAATGGTGCGGGAGGCTGTGCATGAGTGGGGACAGTGCTACATGGGAAATCTCTACATTTTTGGTCAATTTTGCCGAGAGCCTGTCTCAATGGCAGAGGCAGGGTTCCAAGAGAGTAGCAGAAACACACCAAGGGCCCTTGAGGCACACTGTCGTTTTTACCAGACACTACTAGCCACGGCAAATAAAATACTAAATTCTGCCCAGATTCAAAGGTGGAGAAACAGACTCCACCTCTCACTGGGGGGAGCTCACTGGGGGGAGCTGCAAAGTACACGAATACAGAGATAAGTAGTATTTGGGCCATCTCTGCATAAGGTCCACCACAAGTGTAATTTTCAATTCAATAAAGTTTTATTGGTGCAGGAAATAAAATCAACATACAGAACAATATCGTGCAGTACAACACAGTGGTTCAACAATTCTACGTGTTACTTGGTGCTCATTATGGTGAGTGCGTTCTTAAGGGTTGAATCTAAAGGATTTTCTATATTCAGTTCATATCATCTGTAAATAAAGACAATTTTACTCCTTTCTTCATGATTTAGAATCCAAAGAAGAAATGAGCACAGACATGAATAAACATTTTTCCAAAGAAGACATCAGGATGCGTTTATTTTTTTTAATTTTGCCGGAATGCTCTAGCAAGATTGTGTTGAATAAGAGTGGTGAAAGTGTACACCGCTATGCTGTTGATCTCAGAAGTTTTCTAACATTTTCATGATTACATGTGTACAGTGTTATTGTAGGTTTGTCATATATAGCCTTTTTTTAAATTCTGAATTATATTTCCCCTATACCCAGTTTGTTGAAGATTTTTTAAAAAATAATCATGAAAGGATGTTGTATTTCTCAAAAGCTTTTTGCATGTAGATGCAGGAGATGATGATAGGATTGTTATATTTTATTCTACCAATGGGGTGTATCACATTTATTGATTTGCTTGTGCTGAACCATCCTTTGTATACCAGGAATAAATCCCACTTGATCATGGTGTATAATTCCCTAAAAAAAAAATTAGTGTATTGGGGCACCGGGGTGGCTCAGTTGGTTGAGCATCCAACTCTTGATTTCAGCTCAGGTCATGATCTCAGGTCATGAAATTGAGCCCCATATTGGGCTCCACACTCAGCATGAAGCCTGGTTGGGATTCTCTCTCCCTCTCTCTGCTCCCACCCCACTCTCTCTCTCTCTCTCTCTCAAAAAAAAATAAACATTTTTTAAAATGTAGTCTAACAAAGGGGTGTCTGGATGGCTCAGTCATTGAGCGTCCAACTTCGGCCGATGTCCTGATCTCGCCGTTCCTGAGTTCGAGCCCTGCATCGGGCTCTGTGCTGACAGCTCAGAGCCTGGAGCCTGC
Source organism: Cryptoprocta ferox (assembly GCA_028646485.1). Taxonomy (NCBI): domain Eukaryota; kingdom Metazoa; phylum Chordata; class Mammalia; order Carnivora; family Eupleridae; genus Cryptoprocta; species Cryptoprocta ferox. The sequence goes on along the minus strand of CM053566.1, from coordinate 80,588,983 downwards.
TTCAGACCCTCTCTCTCTGTCCCTCCCCCACTCGTGCTCTGTCTCTCTCTCTCAAAAATAAACACTAAAAAATTTTTAAAATAGTCTAATAAAGTGAAAAAATTATTCATGTTTAATCAGAAACTCAGTTTTAACAGGTGTCCCTCATTTTAATTTGCTAAAGAACATGGAAAATTCAAATGATAAAAATTATAATGAATCTTTTAATATATTGGGCATTTTTTGAGCCTCCTTCTCCTCTCCTGGCGGGTGATCCCCCATTATCTACCCAGGTGACAGGTCCCAGCTAAACAGAGGAAGAGCCTCAGTGGGCTGGACCCCCCCCAACACTAGATTCATTATTTGCCCCAGTTTGGCTCCCTCTAATGAACCCCAGGATTTTTAAACAATTTTTACATTAATTTGTAGTTTTCTAAACAAACACTCTTTATTTACATTTGATCCCAGGCTTCTTTGTTTCCATGTGTGTTGGTTCAGTAATTCCGCTAAAGTCTGTGAACTCAGAAACTGGGATCTCGGTAATTTCAGTGCTCACCAGTAACCTAATGTGACACCCAAAAATGATCTCAGTAAATGCCTGTTCAAGTATTCTTCTCTCGTCTCAGATATTTTAAAGGTAATACATCTGACCCTTAATAAAGCATGCTTTCTTTCCATTTAATAGGGCTATTTCTTAGAAGCTCATTTACATTACATGAGTATAAATTTAATATTTTCTTGATTCAGGCAGCCATCAGCACCAAACTTTGCAGAGCCAGGATGAGAATCTGTCTCTCTGGAGTCACCTGTTGATACAAGTGTGGTTGAATAATTACATTTAGCAAATCTCTAACCTGAGGCAATTCCAGTCACTGTAGCTAAGCCTCGGCTGGGATTTCAGGCATCAGCACATTGCCAAGATAACAATAAAGCTCATAAAACCAAACCTGTTATCGGCCAAACACATCTCTGGATACTTGCATCTTGGAGAGAAGTCTATTATAGAGATACTGACGTGCATCACACCCCCACCGTCCAACTACACGCTACGATATTATTATGGACGGGAAGCGCCAACTAAGGCTTCTCATCAGCCACCATCGGCCGATCTGTCTGGGACAGATTTAATTTACTGACAGAAAACATTCTCATTTTCTGCTCTCCCAGGTTATGCATATGCCTGAGAGGTCATAGGGAGTAATGATTTCCACCCCAGGGGGTTGACTACAGCTCACTGATTATCACTGATTATGACCAGACATTAGAAATCCTTTGCTACAAAAAAAAAAAAAAAAAAAAACTATTATAAATAGGAAAGGACTTTTGAGCTATTCATAGATTCTCTTAGAGGCTTTTCCCAAATTCAAAGCCAAGATAGAACAGCTCAGCATAGCATTCATATTTAATGACTCTCGAGTGAGAATGTAAATCCATGTTCCGTGTACATTAACTCTCTTTGGGATTTTAACAGCTGGCCTAAATCTTGCCTTTGCCCACACAGGTGAACATCCTCATGATGCCAGGGTAGGCAGGGGCCGAGAGGAACAGAATTCCTACCAGCTGACCAGAAACCTGGGAAGGAGAAGCCACCTGAGTGCAGCGAAGCCAGCCTCCCCTTCACCGGTGGCGTCCTGTATTGAACCTCACCACTCACTAACCCCCCAAGCAAGAAAGAGACAAATTAGGGGCTTTATTATTAATTCTCAGTGAACACAGAAGCCCTTAGGGGTGTAAATGAGCTGTCTAACATTAAGAACAAGTAACCCAATTAGGAACCAGAGTTTTGGCCTTAAGTGCTTCTGTAAAGAAAATCTAGAAAATACATAATGCTCTTTAGCAAAACCTGAGAATTAAGGCCCAGCAGGGTCACCCGAATCTTATCAGCTGCATCCTCAAAATAACATCTAGCAATTCCTGGGAACAAAAATTAAAGTTGGCATCAAGATACATACGTTGGCAATCCCATGCTGGTCTGAAACACGTTCAGGCACAACAAATGACACCTCTCATGAATAGTACCCTTTGACAGCATGCAGCGAATTAGCCACGCGATGGCCACGAAGGAAACGGTCACCCCTCCCCACCTGTGCCATGACACAAGTGTTCTCTGTGTAAGGCCTTTGGAGAGCATCTGTTGATAACGTGAAAACTCCCACCAGAGGCTAACAGATGTTATTAAAAATAAAGGAAAATCATCCACCCTGCAGAAGGAAGTCGCTGTGTGCTCTGAGGCCCACGGGCACAAACTTGCTCCTCGAGGCAGGCGTCCAGGACCCTCGTCCAAAACCGAGCTTCAGGTTTCAGGTCTGAACACTCAGTGCTCGTGAGTCACTTGCAGGGGGGTCACGTGTCTCCTGGGGACGTTTCATTTGCTCACGTGAGGTGTGTGCCTTCTACGAATTCCCTGCAACGAAGCTGAGGAGCAGCGGCTCAGGGGGTAGGGGACGACTCGGGGGACGAGGTGCACTGGCGACGCTGGCTGGTGAGTTCGTTATTTTCAGTTCATTACCATCAGCCTGTCGCTCTCCCTGGTCACCCCTAACCTGCACGCATGCAGGATCCAATTGAGATTCAATCGCACGTGCTGTCTTCACACCCGAGGAAGCCACGTGGCCCTTGGCTAATAAGCTCAAGGTCCTCCCCCAGCCACTGTGCTCCTGCAGGAAAGATCCCCCAGCCAAACAGTCCCCTTATCATGGGGACGCACAGCTGCTCCTTCCCCCAAGAGGTAAGTTCAACTCCCAGCCAGCCCAGAAATTATTCAAAGACTGTCGCCGGCTGTCCTGGGATCCAGGGGCACCTCAGCCTCTTGCTCCTACAAAGCTGGCCTCCTCCAGCCCCTGCCAGTCCCCCTCATCCCTGAGTGCAGCCTCACACGGCCCAGCATGGCGTGTGGCTTCCCCCTCTGGGATGTGATTAAAGAAGCTGCTATTGGGGTGCCTGGGTGCTCAGTGGGTTGAGCGTCTGACTTCGGCCCAGGTCACGATCTCACGGTTCGTGGGTTTGCGCCCCGCGTCGGGCTGTGTGCTGACAGCTCAGAGCCTGGAGCCTGCTTCGTATTCTGTGTCTCCCTCTCTCTCTGCCCCTCCCTCACCCATGCTCTGTTTCTGTCTCAATAATAAATAAACATAAAAAATTTTTAATAAATAAATAAGCTGCTGTTAATTTATCTGTCCAGCATCCAGAGCTATGTGTCCAGCCATCCCCATTCCCTGGGCTGGGACTCTCTCCCTCACCAACAGGGTAAATAGGAGGTGACTAAACAACACATTTCCTAATTGGCTAATTCCCCCAAAGTCCCTCATGCTCCCACCACACGGAATCTGAGCTGTTGTGGCCACCCAGATGGGTCAGGGGGCAACTCAGGGGGCAGGCTTCCCCTCATGCCAGGCCACGGGATGGCTCTCTGAGTCTCTGTTTTTCAGTAAAAAAAAAAAAAAGCACTAATAAGAATGATTATATATCAAATCTTTTTCTCTTCTTGAATATTAACAATTTCTCTATAGATAGAAGTTCACAAAAAGAAACATTTTTCCTTTGTTTTTTTAATGTTTATTTATTTATTTTGAAAGAGAGAGAGACCAAGAATCCCAAACAGGCTCCATGCTGTCATCACTGAGCTCGATGTGAGGCTCGATCCCATGAACCCCAAGATCATGACCTGAGCCGAAATCCAGAGTCGGACACTCAACCAACTGAGAGACCCAGGTGCCCCAACATTTTTCCTTTGTTAAAAAAATTCCAGGGGCACCTGTGTGTGGCTCAGTCGATCAAACTCAGGTCATGCTCTCTTCATTCGTGAGTTTGAGGCCCGCATCAGGCTCCGTACTGACAGCTCAGAACCTGGAGCCTGTCTTCGGATTCTGTGTCTCCCTCTCTCTGCCCGTCCCTCTCTCCCTCTTTCTCTCTCTCTCAAAAATAGAAAAATGTTAAAAAAATGAAAAATAAATAAAATTCCAAGCAAAGGTTTCTTTCAGATTAGTTCTACATCAAACAGTAATTAATTCTTCGTTCCTCTCCTTTCATGCTTTATAGTGTTGATTTTTAGAATGACCCCCCCACCTACAACATGAACTATGTCCTCCTTACGTTGCCTATCGAAGCTCTGAAACTCCTTCTGCAGCCTCCAATAAATAATAAATACATTATATCTCTCCTCTTGGCCGCAGACACTCCATGGTTTACACTATGTTTACAGGGATCCCCAGGGAACGACAATGTATCACATCACGTGTCAGTTAGTTTCCATACCCTCCGACCACACTCACTCTTCTCAGAGCAGAGATGGGACAGTCACCACCAGGCCATCTTCCAGGGAGCACAGAGGTCCTGCCAACAGGCGTATATTCGCTAGAGCGGCTGGAAATCTGCGTCCCTCTGAGACACCCCCTGACCCGTGTCTGTGAGCCGGCACAGGTCCTCAGGACACGCGGAGCTGGGCGGCAGGCTCAGCGGCTGGGACTCCGCTCCGACGACCAGCAAACCGTTCAAGGGTCCCATGATCACAGTAAGCTAATGACTGAAACCATTTCCAACGAGCCCTGGGAAAAGTGTGCCAGCACTTGCAGACCTGCTATTGAGCTAGTGTTCCCTCCCAGGTTCCAACGTGACAGTGACGTGAGTCTCCGCTCCCCTCCTCCGCTGGCTCATGGGGAAGGAAGCCGTTAAAACAGTGTAGGAGATGAGAAGAGCGGATGGACTGTGGTCCCCCCAGACAGGGGAATGTCATTCGGCACTAAAAAGAAATGAGCCATCAAGCCACAAAAAGACGGGAAGGAGCCTTAAATGCATATTACCAGGTGAAAGGAGCCAGTCTGAAAAGGCTACGTACTGTATGATTCCAACGATACGACAGTCTCGAAAAGACAAAACTGCGGCTACAGTAAAAAAGGTAAGTGGTGGCCAGGGACCTGGGGGACGCGGGGGAGGGATAAATAAGGAGAGCACAGGAGATTTTACGGCTGTGAAACCGTTTCCTACCATGCCATAGCAGTAGACGCAGGACATTTACACATTCCTCAAAACCCACGGAATGTACAACACAGAGTGAACCTCAAAGTGAGGGACAGACAGACTTGAGTTCATGAAAATGTATCCACGTTGGTTCATCAGTTGTAACAAATGGACCACACTAGGGGAAGATGTGCGGGGGGGCGGGGGGGGGGAAGAGTATCTGGGAAATCTCTGTACTACTTGCTCAATTTTTCTGCACACCTAAAGCTGTTCTAAAGATTAACGCTAATTTAAAATAAAATAATTCAACAGCAAAGGCCAGTTTTAGCACCCAACTGTACCACCAATTCTGACAGTTAACAATAACTAATAACGAGAACAATTTAATAAAAACTGATGTTTTACAGACATAGCGGCACTTCATCTTTACAACAATCTGTTATTGTTCCCATTTTGCAGATGGTAAAACTGAGGTGATGAACTTGAACTGTTTGTCTGAATTCACAAAGCTTCTTATCGGCTGGCCCAAATCTTTTTGACCCCAGCATCTAGGTCTTAGCCACAACAATCTTCTCACTGCCTTTTCCTGGAGGATGCCACACAAATCCTTGTGGAAGTGGGAATAATTACCCCTTCTTTGGGAGGGAGGGGGGCTCTGGGGGATAAAAGCCCTCAGTTCTTACTGTGTTAGAGACACTAATATTATTTAGACAATGGAAAACTGGACTGCTGGCTAGACAGTTGGAGTCCACACCCATTATCCTCCAGGATAAAACAGATCAGGTCTGAGCTGAACATTTACAGGTAATTAGAAAGCAATGACTCTTCGATACCGAATCCATTATGGTCATTGTTGATCTGGGAAAAGAGAGAAACGGCTTTCCTAAGATAATTTATAAGCAATAACCACTTTAAATAAATGGCTGCACAAATTTAATGACTTGAAGCTTTTAGATCATAAAGCCCTGCCATCCTCAAAGCTGTCATTAGTCTTCCCAGGGCAGTCTGTCCTGGTACCTACTTGCATGTAACCAACCAGCCCCAAGTAACTCCTATTCCAGCAGACTTGCCAATCCAAACGAGGTGTAAGACCCCAAACACCACCTTCTTTGGTACAGAAGGATCCCACTGCACAAAGACACGCGGTCCCAGGTCCCAGATGCACAGGCACCCAAGGTGATCACTCATTGCAAAGGGGCTAACGTTGCTTTGCTTCCCAATCATAAAAGACACACCATGACTTAATCTAAAGTGGTAATTTAACCTCTATCTAAACCTCAACACACTCTGTAAACTATTTGGTATCATTCAAAATCAGAATTGTTTCCCCTAGAATTTCCCCAATAACATTTAATAGTCTGAGTTAGGTTGTCTTATTTACATAACTAGACTTACATTAAGCACAGCAATAAACCTAATTAAAATTAGTAGTTAAATTGAGCATGGATTAAAGCATCAGAGAATATCTTTTTTTTTTTTTTTTGAGAGACAGAGACAGAGAGTGAGCGGGGGAGGGGCAGAGAGAGAGGGAGACACAGAATCTGAAGCAGGCTCCAGGCTCTGAGCTGTCAGCACAGAGCCCGAGGCGGGGCTCGAACCCACGGACTGTGAGATCATGACCTGAGCCGAAGTCGGACGCTTAACCGACTGAGTCACCAAGAATATCTTTTTATACCAACCATCATATCAAAGTAGGAATTCGTTACAAACTATCATTAAACATATCTGATAAATTAGTAAGAAATCGTCAGAACGCAGAGCTCACTGCTTTTGGGATACAGGAGCCTGTCAACAAAAGCCTCCTCAAATGTTTTCCTACTCTGAAATAACCTTAGGTAGGTTCTCAACAGTGTTTGTATGATTTCGGCCTTGGCCCCAGGAGGCCGTCTTCGCTCTGCAAATGTGATGGCATCCATACTTACATCGAACAGATGCGCTATGGCAAAGCAAGTCGGTGGTATTTCATGGGTCCGGTTCAGTTTGCTCCTTAAATGAAAACCGTGAGAGCTGTGCACTGGCTTAAAGCACCAGCCATGCTAACAAGCAGGTTTCCACATTGCCAAGTTTAACTACGTGGACATGGACTTAAAAACACGGTATCTTTAAAACGCTTCAATGGTGAGTTGGACGGGAGAGAATTACGCTCTTAAAAAATGTCTTGGAATCCTCAAGTTCATAGGGGAAAAACTGAAGTTAAAATACCTTTGTAAACAGATGTGACAAGAATTTGTCTAGCACTGCAGCATTTTGATGCGATTTAAACAAGAATCTCTATCTCAATGTCTAAAAGAATGTCACACATTAGGAACTGTATTTTCATCCTTAGTTTAAGATTGAGAATTAAACCACATAATGAAACCAAACACAGTTTGAAGGAGAGTTTAGAAGTCATGCTGATTTATGCGGGAAACGAAAGTTACATTACAATCGATACAGCTGCATTCATAACCATGTGGACATGGACGTACTGACATATTTTCTAGAAATTATACCACTTAATTTCCTTCTTCACAGTCTTCTCTTAATTTGTGACATATATTTCTGCCTGAAACAGTAGCAGATCACTTGTAAATACACCTGAATTACGCTAATACTCTGGAGCACTTGAGGATTTGGGCATCCTGAGTGGAGACACCGTCAGTATGCAGTGCCCTCTGCTGGCCGATTTATTAAACACCGCAATAACGGTCCAGAGGCGTCTGAAGGCTACTTATTCCCCAAAGCAAAAGAAATACTAAGACTTTTTTGAATTAGAGATATAATTCCAGACAGCTGCTATTCACTGCTACCATGCCTTCACTAAACAAATGTTTGCCTTTGCCAAACCAATGGAAAGCAACCTTGCACACTGCAAAAAATAAGAGAACATATTTAAAGAACTAGATTTCCGATGCTTGCTTCAAGTCCCAGGTCAAAAGTTACCTCATCTGTAACTTCCTTCTCACTTTATTCGTGCTTTCTCAATGTTCTCACGGCCTCTCCATGGTCTGACAATGGACCATGTGCCCTGTAATCTTTCGGCTTGTGTCTTCTCCATTGGAGCACATCCCACGTGAGGGACGGACCTTAACTGGGCTGCCTGTGGCCACCATTTCCCAATATATATACATAGCAAATCATTACACCTGAAACTAATATAGGTCAATGACATCGCAGTAAAAGTAATAAGTACAAAAATTTGAACGTGGCAAATTAAAAAAAATTGTTAGTTGAAAAGGAATAATTCTTGAGAGAAAAAACGTTAAAAATATTATTTAAAAATATAAAAATAAATAAATTGTTGAGACTCACAACTGTGCGAGGTGCCTGAAGAACGCTGGGAAGACAGAAAGGCGACCCACATCCTGGCTGATGACAATTTAAACGATACGCCAGGAGGTCTTTCAAGGAAGAAACAAAACCTAGACACTACAAAGATGAAATTGTGTGATTTGACTACACAAAATAGCAAGTTTTCACCGTGCAAAACAATATTACGTAAATGTCAAAACACAAGTGACAACCCGGGAATGTTTTTGCAACATATATAAAAAGGGTAAAGTCCTTACTATTTAAAAAGTGTTTATGCAAATCAGTAAGAAAAACACCAGCCACCTAATTAGACACACATGGGCAATCTTCAGACAGAAAGGAAATGCAGATTGTCTTTAAGCCTTTGTAAATATGCTCAACCTCATTTCATTTATCACTAATGATAAATGAAATGCAAATAAAATATCCAACTATCAAATTGATAAAAATGAAAATCTTTTGTAATCTTTGTGTATTCAAGCAGGGATGGGCAGACAGTCCCTCTAAACATATTGTGGGCAAGAAAGTAAACTACAACTTTGATGGAGGGTAGTTTGGCAATATTTACCATCATCAAACTTACAAGGAGACTCACACTTACCTAGCTTGTATCCTACACATCGACTCACACTGGTACAAACATCTTCATGGCATCGTAAGTTGTAATAACAAAAAAAAAAAAAAACTGGAAACCTAAGTGTCCAGAGGAGGCTGAATAAATAAATCTTGGAACTGATTGCCAATATTTGGACAGGGGCGGGGGGTAGAACTACTTACACGAATATGGACAGATCTTTGAGACACATCTCATTGGGAAAATGTGCAGAATGAAGAATATCATACACTCCCATTTTGTGTTTAAAAAACAGATGCAGGGGCGCCTGGGTGGCTCAGTTGGTTGGGTGTCCAACTTCGGGCTCAGGTCATGATATCACAGTTTGTGAGTTCGAGCCCAGAGCCTGAAACCTGCTTCGGATTCTGTGTCTCCCTCTCTCTCTGTTCCTCCCCCATTCATGCTCGCTCTCTCTCTCTCTCTCTCTCTCTCTCTCTCTCTCTCTCTCTCAAAAATAAATAAATCTTAAAAAATAAGTCAAAAATAATTTTTGAAAAATTTTAAAAACCTATGCACATGCTTGTTTTTCATCAGCACGGGCCTGGGAGGGAGAGTGTGGGAGGCCCTCTGGGCAGCAGGGCTGGGGGCCAGGAGAGGGGAGTCGGAACCCCTGCGGGGCACTGCCCGGGTATTTTTTCCTGTGTTCTTCTATTACTCTTCCAAAAACTAAATTTTAACAGCTATATTTTAGAAGCTTTCTGTAAACCACCCCCAGCGACTCCGCATCTACGACGTGAACTGTGTACGCACGGGAACCATGAGCTCCCTCTGCCGTGGCTCCTGGCGTGTGAGTCGCAGGCAACGGGTCAAGGGCGGTGAGCAGGCGAAGACCGGCGCGGCCCCCAGAGAGGGGCTCTGAGGGGCGGGAGGGGGGAGCCCGGGCCGCCCGCCCAGCCCCTCACAGCCCGTCTGGGAGAAGTGCGGGCCGAGGAGGCAGGGCGCCCCGGGGCGCCGAGGGGGGTCTCTGAACGTTGCGCAGAAAACTCGGCTGCTCCAGGCCTGCATTACTGCCCTCTTCCCCCGGTTGTCGTGGAGGACAAGGGCCGTGTGGCCGCAGGACAGCTGAGGAAACGCGGCGTGGGGACCCTGCACGGCCCGGCACGGCCCTGGGCAGATGCCGAGAGGCGGCCTCCAGGCGATGGATGCCTTTGACCAGCGGCGTGTGGGCCTTTCCGAAGAGTGTCTCTATTTGGGCAAAACACAAATGTAACGGGCTGCAAAGTTTAAGTGATTTAGACGTGATTTTTAAGCCACTTACAAGCAGCAAACAGTGCTGACATTACAGGAATAAATATGCACGATTGTCAGGAGCTCTTCAAGCCTCTTCCAACTTTTTGATTGTGGATCCCCACAATCTTTTTGAGTATGTACCTGCAGTCTATGGATATTCACCTAAATATACATACTTAGCGGCGGACTCAGTATTACGTGCATTATGAAACAGAGATAAAGCAAGAGTTTTAAAGTTTAAGAGGAACTATAAAGATAAACAGCACCTTTACTATTTTTACGCTTTTATGCTCACCGTTTGGAAGCCATACACAGAAGTTATACACGGTCCTTCCCACACTTTCAGCATCCACATAATCAGTGGGTTTGGGGTACGTACAGAGACCACCAACTTCAGTGAAATTTTTAAGAAAACCTAACAACTTTGTAAAACAAAGTGAAATGTGAAATAATTTCCCTTTCCCGTCATCACGAAGGATGGTATCCAGCCCAGTAGACTGTCTGATTCACAGAAAGCTGGTTTGTCTACTTCTCGGGAAAGGAACACCCCTGTTCGTCTGGAAAGACAGTGACTGTTTGGTGACTATCACCTAGTTCTAGACGTTTTAGCTTGATCATGAATCCAGAAATCGTGAAGAAATTCTTAGTAGAAATCGCTTAGAGGGCTGGAGAGATGCTAAACTGAAGGGCTTTCAGACTCAAAAACTAGAAGTTTGAATTACATAAATTTAGGAAATCACAGAAAATAGATTCCTAATCGTCTCTTTGATTGATTTGGCTCTGGAGAGTATTTCTTCATGTTCTGTGGCAGCATTCGGATGTGGTTTATAAATATTCCCAATAGGACCTCATTGATTTCTTTCTCTGAGTAGCAGGGAAAGTCATCCAGGATTGGGAAAGAGTCAAGCTCTCAGTGGCCAAGTTATTTGCGCACCAGAGTCTGGTCTCTGTGATAAATCCTAGTATTATATTCTCTACAGTAAAAACTGTGATCAGTCAGTCGAAGGTGACAGATTCAGCCCAGCCCAGAAATTAATATATCCTTAAACTGCCTCACCTCACAGAACCATCTTTACTGGCTTTATCAGTAACATGAAGAAAAGTTTTTGCCTCGGTGAAAATTCATGTGAATAACTTTCCCGTCGGCAGACAATATATTCTGGTGTTTTAAAAAAGTGCAGTTTCGTAGCCTGCTTCTTCACAAGAAATATTATAAACAAAAACAACCAATGGCGATGATCTCATCTAATTCACAGTTTTCACTATTTCCTTCGCCAGATCAATTCAACAGTCACGTTGCTGACCACTAACTCTTCTCTTTGAATAAGGTCTGTCCTATGGGTGGAATCCCTTGCTTTTACACACACATCAAAACTCTTGTTCATGGAACACACGTTCTGCTGCCTTAAAAACACTATTCCTGTTGATCCTATTCCAGGCTCTGGACTATCTCACAAAGTGAATGCGAGCTAAACAAGCAAAAACTCTTGCATTAGGACTAGTAGGTATTTATCCAAAGGATATAGGAGTGCTGATTCAAAGGGGCACATGCACCTCAATGTTTACAGCAGCTCTATCAGCCAAAGTATGGAAAGAGCCCAATGTCCATCATCTGATGAATGGATAAAGAAGATGTGGTGTACACACACACACACACACACACACACACTCACAATGGAGTATTACACAGTCATCAAAAAGAATGAAATATTGCCATTTGCAACAACATGGATGGAACTACAGTGTATTATCCTAAGCGAAATAAGTCAGAGAAAGATAAATATCATATGATTTCACTCATATGTGAAATTTGAGATACAAAACAGATGAACATAAGTGAAGGGAAGCAAAAATAATATAAAAGCACAGAGGGAGACAAACCATTAGAGACTCTGAAATACAGAGAACAAACCCAGGGTTGCTGGTTGGTGTTGGGTGGGGGATGGGCTAAATGGACGATGGGCATTAAGGAGGGCACTTGTTGGGATGAGCACTGGATGTTATTTGTAAGTGATGAATCACTAAATTCTATTCCTGAAATCGTTATTCCATTACATGTTAACTAACCTGGATTTAAATTTTAAAAATAAAAAATAATAAAAATTAAAATTAAAGGGGCACCTGGGTGGCTCAGTCGGTTAACGTCCGACTTCAGCTCAGGTCATGATCTCACAGTTTGTGGGTTTGAGCCCCACATGGGGCTCTGTGCTGACAGCTCAGAGCCTGGAGCCTGCTTCGGATTTTGTGTCTCCCTCTCTCTTTGCCCCTCCCCTGCTCACACTCTCTCTAAAAATCAATAAACATTAAAAAAAATTAATTAAAATTAAAAAGTTTTAGCATTATGTATTTTCAGAAAAGGAAAATAAAAGAACAAAAATTATCTGGTGCCCTCCCTTCGTCTCCATTTTTGCAACACCTATGTCAAGAGCTGCTCCATACTTGGCACTTTGGGTCAAGGGTTTTGCCCCAGACATAACGCATACATCAACAAACACACACATGGAACAGTCCTCAACACCCTGCAGTGCTGGCCCCTGGTGTAATGCAGCCTCTGACAATGGTTTGAATGTCCAATAATGGAATCTTGCCAATAGCTTGACCATCTCATCGATAATGGAACATGACCAGTAACTTGATCATCTCGTTCCTTGGATACAGCATGCCAATTTTTTACAGTAGGTATTACAAGCATCTTGGTAATCAAATGTATAAGCTCTATCCCATTTTCTTTAAGGAATTTGCCTTTTCATGATCTCTCTGTCACTTTGGTCCCTTCCCTACCATTAGTCCATTTTTAAAACTGAACATCTTTAATTTGTAGTTATTCCAAAAATCTTCAATTAGTTTACAGAAAAGGTGATGGTGCTTTGTTTTAAAAGGACTCAAAGCTTTGGGGTGCCTGAGTAGCTCAGTGGGTTAGGTGTCTGACTTCGGCTCAGGTCACGATCTCACCATTCCCAAGTTCGAGCCCCACATCGGGCTCTGTGCTGACAGCTCAGACCCTGGAGCCTGGAGCCTGCTTCAGATTCCATGTCTCCCTCTCTCTACTCCTCCCCTGCTCATGCTCGTCTCTCTCTCAAAAGTAAATAAACATTTTTAATTTTAATATTAAATATTAAAATATTGATTATGATTGCAAATTAATTAGGCATTGCAAAAAAATCATTCTTGGTATCGAGACAAGTGAAAGAAAGTCGCTAATGAGAGGAATCCTGGGACGAAAGAAGGCACTGTGCACATAATTATGATTTACTGATTCATTCCGCCATTCCTGACATAAGACACATGCTGAGTACCTCCGCTCTTGATCCACCACATACTGGCTGTGAGCTTGGGTGGATCATGCCTCATTTGGGCCCATACTCTTCTCTCCACCAGGCGAGAGCCCTCTAATCTGCCTAGAGAAAACCTAAATGACAAAAGCTGAAACTCAAGGGAGAGTCAGTGCCAAAAATGCAAAAGACAAAATAATTTTCACGAGTATCATGCAGGTATAGGACTTTATTTTATGATACGTTGTAGCATGTGCCAGCAACTAAGTTTGACTCAATCCACAACTTACACCTTGCTGTCCTTGAACAACAAAACTCATTTCCTCCTCAGCCCCACATCTCTGAGGCAGGTTCCTCCCGAATCCTCTTTAAAACTGTCTTGGAGGTACCAAGGGCTGTGAGTTTCAGTCACTGCCAAAAATAGATGTTCTCCTTCTACCTAGTGCCTACTTCATTTGACCCACCATTTTGACCCCCAACAACAGCCAACACAGTTGCACACATTTAGTGAGGATGTACTATGTGGAAGGAGCATTAAAAGCTAATCCTCAGAGTAATCCTATAACCTTGGCATTTTCATTGTCCCTATTTTAGGGATGAGGAAACTGAGGCTTAGTGAGGTTGGGTAATTCATCCAAGTCCTACAACCAGCACGCTGCAGCATGAGAATCTGAAACCAAATGTAGCCAGTTCCAGAGTCTAAAATGCTACACGTTCACTTATATTTCCAGTGGTCCCACATATAATAACTCCACTCAAAAGTGTCCCCACATACGCATTCTCTCTCCCTTACTGCCTTCTATTACTACCAACCCTGCATGTCAAGATCCAGGGTCCTGAATGTCTATAGTTAGAATCTTCACCAAGAATGGTCCCTAAATTGGTAATAACCTCTTTTTCATCCAGAGGCTTATTCCAAAAATAATAGAGTTTATGGACAACAGCAATTTTTCCTCTTTTTCTCTCTCTAGATATTAACGTCTTAAATATCAATGGTGATTGTATATTAAGATGGAGATGAGAATAGACACAAAGTGTCCCGAAAATGCTGCCTGAGGCGAAATGCACAAGCTGAATGATGATTCGTAAATAAGAAAGCCACATTAAATAGGTTTAATAAAATGTTGATGAGCTCTCTTTCCCCAAAGGTTAATAACCAGTGTTAATAACACTTCCAAGTTGGTATTTCATTGGTACCTCTAAGTTGTAAACATGAAACTTACTTTCCAAACTCTGATTCAGTTCATCAACCAGAATCCAAGACTCCTTAAATTAGTGCTGCCTTGTAGCTGTGAATGCCAATAAAAAAAACCTTTACATTAATCATGAACATAAGCTGATAAGGGAATGAATTTCTCCTAAATCATCTTGCTCACAAAAGATGATCTCCTTATGAGAATTGTAATTCTATAAAATTATTAGCTGTACTTTTTTTTAAAGAGAACATCAACTTCTCCTTCAGGACATTTGTGTCTTTGGTATTGAAGAAAGAATGAGATTAATCCTATATTAATCCTGAGAGCTATAATCCTCTCTTTATTTTCGAACCCCTGTCGGCGCAGTCGTGAGCAGCATTTAAACAATCATGCTCTCTTCCCTTTGCCAGTGCTTTACATGCCCAAGAGATTTTCCAAAGGACTCCTACTTTCTTAGGATCACACTCACCCAGATCCTGGAGTCTTCGGAATCGGTCCAAACAGACAGAAAATTGGATTTCAGGGTGGCTCCCAGGCCCCGATCATAAGTTACTGCCAGATAACCTCCGGCATTGTGCGGTGGCCTGGGAGTCCCAGCTGCCAGCAGCCTCTGCTCCCTCCAGAGCAGGAAATTCTGACTTGGTTTGTCAACTGGAGCTGCCAGCACGCATTGGCTGGAGGTTGAGAGTCTCAAGAGTGCACTGACAGAACCAGAACTGGCAGGGGCCTCCCTTCCGTAATTGAATCTGAGCCCGTGGGAATTCACTACTTTGTGGGCTGCCGGCAAGTTTGACCCTCTCCTTCATTCAGGTCCATCCCTGAATCAGGGCTTGCAATTATACCTGGAGTCATGCCAAAGCCCATCTGTCTCTTACAACCGGCAAGTAGATTCCTTTTCATCAGCAGGACCTCTCACCAAACTGACCAGTCCATCACTGTCACCAACTTTTATGATATTATAATTGTCATCAATAAAAATGGTTTCAGAGAACCTTTTCTACGTAGGGTGCTAGTCGACAGTTTGCCAAAGATCAAAGTTCAGCAAACATTGTATGAGTCTCAGGGCAATTGTCAGTCGGGCATGTACACCCAGGCACCTCCCACAAGAACCCTCCAGGGAGAAAGGAGAATCATTTCGTTCTACACCATTTAGACAACATTTCAATAAAAATTCTTTTTCTACCCAGAGCAATCTACACATTCAATGCAATCCCAATCAAAATTGCACCGACATTCTTCTCAGAGCTAGAACAAACCATCCTAAAATTTGTATGGAACCACAAAAGACCCCAAATAACCAAAGTCATGTTGAAAAAGAAAACCAAAGCAGGAAACATCACAATCCCAGACTTAGCTTCTACTACTAAGCTGTGATCATCAAGACAGTATGGTACTGGCACAAAAACAGACACGCAGACCAACGGAATAGAATAGAGAACTCAGAATCGGACCCACAGATGTATGGCCAACCAATCTTTGACAAAGCAGGAAAGAGTGTCCAATGGAAAAACAACACTCTCTTTAACAAATGGCACTGGGAGAACTGGACAGCAACATGCAGAAGAATGAAACTGAACCACTTTCTTACACCATACACAACAATAAACTCAAAATGGATGAACGACCTAAATGTGAGCCAGGAAACCATCAAAACCCTGGAGAAGAAAACAGACAACAACCTCTTTGACCTTGGCCGCAGCAACTTCTTACTTGACACGTCTCTGGAGCAAGGGAAATAAAAGCAAAAATGAACTATTGGGACCTCGTCAAGATAAAAAGCTTCTGCACAGTGAAGGAAACAATCAGCAAAACTGAAAGGCTACTGATGGAATAGGAGAAGATATTTGCAAATGACATATCAGATAAAGGGTTAGTATCCAAAGTCTATAAAGAACTTAACCAAACTCAACACCTGAAAAAAAAATAATCCAGTGAAGAAATGGGAAGAAGACATGATATAGACACTTTTCCGAAGAATACACCCAAATGGCCAACAGACACCTGAAAAGATGCTCATCATCAGCGAAGTACAAATCAAAACCACATTGAGATACGACCCAACACCAGTCAGAATGGCTAAAATTAACTCAGAAAACAACAGATGTTGGTGAGGATGTGGAGAAACGGGAACCCTCTTGAACTGCTGGTGGGAATGAAAACTGGTGCAGCCACTCTGGAAACAGTGTAGAGGTTCCTCAAAAAATTAAAAATAGAACTACCCTATGACTCAGCAATAGCAGTACTAGGAATTTATCCAAAGGATACAGGAGTGCTGATTCATAGGGGCACGTGCACCCCAATGTTTATAGTGCTGCTATAAACAATAGCCAACAATAGCCAAATTATGCAAAGAGCCCAAATGTCCATTAACTGATGAATGATGAATGTGGTTTCTATACACACTAGAATACTACTTGGCAATGAGAAAGAATGAAATCTTGCCATTTGCAACAACATGGATGGAACTGGAGAGTATTATGCTAAGTGAAATAAGTCAGAGAAAGACAGGTATCATATGTCTTCCCTCATATGTGGAATTTGAGAAACTGAACAGAAGATTATAGGGAAGGAAAGAGGGAAAAATACTTAGAAGGAGGCAAACCATAAGAGACTCTTCAATACAGAGAACAAACTGAGGGCTGATGGTGGAGACAGAGGAGAGGGGGAAATGAGTGATGGGCATTGAGGAGGGCACTTGTTGGGATGAGCACTGGGTGTTGTATGTAAGCGATGAATCATGGAAATCTACTCCCAAAGCCAAGAGCACACTGCATACACTGTATGTTAGCCAACTTGACAATAAATTATATTTAAAAATAATAAAATAAAATGGAACAAGCTAAAAAATTCTTTTAAAAAACATTTGTTTATTTATTTATTTTAGAGAGAGCAGGAGAGTGAGCAGGGGAAGAGCAGAGAGAGATAGAGAGAGAGAGAACCCCAAGCAGGCTCTGCCACTGCTAGCTAGGAACCCAATGCGGGGCTCAAACTCACGATCTGTGAGATCATGACCTGAGCTGAAATCAGGAGTCATACGATCGACTGACTGAGATACTCAGGCATCCCTAAAAATTAATTTTTTGATTTTGAGAGAGAGACAGAGGGCACATGACCGGGTAAGGAGCAGAGAAAAAGAGAGAGAGAATCCAAAGCAGGCTCTGCCTTCCAGCGAGGAGCCCGATTCGGGGCTTGAACCCACAAACTGTGAGATTATGACCTGAGCCAAAACCAGGAGTCAGACGCTTAATCAACTGAGCCACCCAGGCTCCCCCTCAATAAAAATTCTTAAGGAAAATTGGAGAAAATGTCTCAATCTGTAAAACAGATTTTACAAATAAATTATCCATGCACATAGTATGCACACTAATGTATGCATACAAAATCCTAGTTGTCAATCCCCACTGCTTCACTTTATTCTGACTCTTACAAAGAACAGAGAGTCCTTCTCTGAACCACTGGGGAATGATTAATGATGAAATGCTTCTGCCTGGTGGGAGAGCGTCCAGGGAAGCAGGCCCCTGCACAACGTGCCCAGGAGCAAATGTCAGCTATCAGCGACATTTCATGCCCACTGCATCCGGAAGGAACGCCTTCACCCTCTCCCTGTCCAAAGCCGAAATAAACAACAGTAAATGTGCAACTAGGTGCTTGATCACTTACAAAAGCTCTTACCCACTGAGGGTACAACTCGGTGTCTTCACAAGTTTTGGCTGAATGTATAATGAGCTGCTTTTGAGCTGCACCTGAGGGAAACTTGGACTGAGCCACCTGAGCCCCTCCGAGGGTGTCCTACCTAGGGAACCTGGAAGTCCCTCCTCTGCCTGCTGACCCCCACTGTTGGAGCCTCAAGGGAGGCATGCTGAGAGTCCCCATGTATGGGGAGCCTGCCTGCCTGGCAATTAGCCCAGATCACTCCCAACTGGGGAGAAGAGGAGGTGCGGCGGGACCCTAATGGGGCTCGCTGGAGTGGAGACGACCTCTGCCAGTTCTTGACTTGGGATCTGGAATCGGCATCGTTCTTGACCGCATGCCTGGAAAGGCACAGTGGCCACCCAGCAATGTCCTTCCCCACCCGATCCTAATTCTTCCTTTTCCTTCTCTACTTCCTACACCGTGTGCCATTGACCTTGACAAGCCATTCGCTGCCTTCCCCTTGCTGCTCACCACCCAGCTCAGCACCCTCCCTTACCTGTGGAAAGGGGGCAGTGCCACACACCATCCTGTTGGCTAGAGAAGCAGAAAAGGCAGGAGGGACTAGTGTCAGCTGCAGGTGGGTTCCTGCTCCGTCACCCACTGACCTGATGCGTCTGGAAAGACCAGGCAGTTGGGTGTTTCCTTCTGGTTGGTTGCTGGTTTGTGTTCTAAGAAAACCTCACACTAATGCAAGTCACGTGAATAGCACGTCTTTAATTAAGAATGGGCGTCATTCGCCAAGGGGATGCTCCTAATTATACTTTGCATTTTAACACTGATGATTGTTTAGAACAGAGGTTCTCAATCTTGGCTGTAGGACAGAGTCACCTGGGGGGTGTTTAAAACTCCTGAGTCCTTGGCCACACGCCAGATCAATTAAGTCCAAATCACTGAAGGTGAGACTCAGGCAGGAAAAGTTTTCAAAGCTCCCGGGTGATCTCAGCACGCAGCCAAACTTAAGAACCACTAGTTTAGAAGAACCTTCCTTAACAAGTTTTTAATCCTTTTGATATCAGCAGTTTTATATATGTTGCAATACATTCACGTAAAAATTATAATAATGATAATAACTAGTACCCTTTATTAAGAGTTTGCTCTGCCAGAAGCATTAGATAAAAGTTGAGCACGACCGGAGCACCTGGGTAGCTCAGTCAGTTGAGCACCCGACTTCAGCTCAGGTCATGATACTGCGGTTTGTGAGACTGAGTCCTGCATCGGGCTCTGTGCTGACAGCTCAGAGCCTGGAGCCTGCCTCGGATGCTGTGTCTCCCTCCCTCTCTCTCTCTCCCTCTCTCCATCTCTCTCTCTCTCCCTCTCCCTCTCAAAAATAAATAAACATTAAAAAACATTTTTTAAAAAGTTAAGTAGGACTATTTCAATCAAAATGAAGGAAAATACATGCATTAGAAAAACTGATGGCGTTTCGTGTTTGTAAATATCTATACGCTGACATACTTCAGCTCACATAAGAGACATTTGGAAGGATAAACATCAGACCTCTAAAAATGCTCCCATCTGGGGTACAGAATGACATAAGAAAGAATGGCCTTTTATTTATATTTTTTTACAATTCTTCACCTTTAAAATTATTACAAGGAAGGTGTGTTTTGAAATTTAGAAATGCAAAATCAGTAAGGAGAATTTCTTTGCAATTCAGTACTTTGAGCTAGAAGTTAGGACTCGGAGTTTGCAAACCAAGGCTTACCCAGTGGCCAGATGTGGATGTAGAGGAGTAAAAGACGACTGCCTGGTGGCTTGGAAGAGCCAGACTCTGGCAGATGAAGGAATCTGGGCGGCAGATAAATCGCTTAATAAAGGCCACCAAATCTACCAATTGAGAATGCACAAGAGTAATTATTTATGATTATATAGGAGAAGTACCGGAAGTTAAGGGTCCAAATATTACATTTGTAGAAGACTTTGACTCTGGCAGAAAGGTGACAGGGAGGGAAGGAAAATAAGCAGGACTAGATAAGAGACCAGGCAGCACCGAGATGCAAGAATTCACCATCGCTGCACGGCTGGTGGGAAGTCCAAGGACCCTGGCAGTTTCTGCCACGATTCGAGAACTCATGAGGCAGGTGAGGGGAGCGAGATTTTCATCCACAGTTAACGTTCATCAGATGGGAGACGAGAAAGTGTCAAGAGTCTCCTGATGGCCACCAGCACTCAGCCGGTGGCGGCACAGGAAGCTCTCATCCGGACACGGGACCCCAGCTATGGGACAAGGTATACAACCTTGTACTTAACGTAAGGTATACAACCTGATGTTTTGATATACTCACGCATAGTGAAATGATCACAACAGTCAAGCTCATTACCGTACCCTTCTCCTCACGTAGTTACCTATTTTTGAGAGAGCGAGCGTGTGTGTGTGTGTGTGTGTGTGTGTGTGTGTGTGTGTGGAGACCACTTGAGATCTGCTCTCTTAGTAAGTTTCCAGTACACGATACAGCATTATTAACTACATAGTTACCACGCTGGACATCTGTGACAGCATGGATGGACCTGCAGCATATCATGCTAAGTGAAAAGAGCCAGACACAGAAAGACAAATACTGCATGATCTCACTTGTATGTAGAATCTTAAAAAGTTGAATCCATAGGGGCACCTGGGTGGCTCAGTTAAGTATCTGACTCTTGGTTTTGGCTCAGGTCATGATCTCATGGTTCATGAGTTTAAGCCCCGCATCAGGCCTGTGGGGCCAGTGTAGAGCCTGCTTGGGATTCTCTGTCTCTCTCTGCCACTCCCCCACTCTCTTTTGTTCTCTCGTTCTCTCTCTCTCAAAATAAATAACTTTTTTTTAAAAAGCTGAATTCACAGACACAGAGAGTGGAACAATGGTTACCAGGGGCAGGGAGGTTGGGAAATGGGCAGATGTTGGTCAGAGTGTGCAAAGTTACAGCACAACAGGATAAACGAGTACTCACTCTTCTTGACCACGGTTTGGAGAAGGGCCTGAAGGACGTGGGATACTCACAATACAATCTGGCATGATTTGGGGGAACAGAGAAGCCAGAAGCTCTAATGATGAAGGTGGAGCTACCAAACAGAAGGACCACAGGACCTTGGAACCACCCCCAAGAGGCCCAGGCCTCACTGCCAGAAAAAAAGACTCAAGCAACAAAGCAAGGAACAAAACCATCATGGTGGGTCTTTAAATCCTGAGTCTGCATGTGATCTGACATTTCCTAGCTTTCCCAAAAGCCAAGGCAGATGTCACTGATGTATTTCTTGCCTTATGTAGCTCAGGACTGTGGAAGTCTAGAAGGGGGTGAAGGGCGTTAGTGGACCCAGCTCCCAAAGGCTTGGCATGGCTGAAACCAAAGATGTAGGACAATACGGCAGAGCACAGGGCAGTGTTTCTCCAAGAGAAGTTCACTGTCAACCTGCCTTGGTAACACCTGGGATGCCCGCTGAAAACACCAACTCCTGGACTTCCTTCTAATCCTGCTGAGCCAGAATGTCCATGTCAATGGAGCAAGGCCAGGAATCTCAATGTTTCACAAGCATCCAGGTGGCGTTGTCACCTTCCATTTGCACTGGCTGAACCGGTGGTGGCTCGAAAGGGTTGTCGTCACATAAGCCTGGGTGAGACGTGCCTCAGGTTCTTAGTGCTCACGTGACTCAGTCAAGTCGCCTACCATGTCCAAGCCTCAGGCCTAATGCCTTCATCACAGCCCCTGGCATGGAGCAGTCCTCAGTAAATTCCATTTGTCACAGTGAGCCAGTGCACAAGTGGACAGCACGTGCACACACCCCACCCGTTTTCCCCATCTACTTCGATAGAACTCTATCCTCTACTCCTTCTGATTTCTAGAACACTCTAAAAACTCAAATGGCTTTTAAGATCTTTGTAGTTTATATCATACATAAATATATATGCATGATTTAAATAAGTCATGCCAATGTAAAGATCCAACAAAGTTTTTTCTAATAAGGGACAAGACTAAAGCAACAGAAAACACCCTATTTATTTAACTCACTTCAATCAAAGAAATAGTTCTTTGTTTCTTCCTAAACTGTCTGAGTATTACTTGAGACATTCAATAATAACTATACCATCTTCCACATCATATTCACAGATTAACAGTGCACTGATAAGAAATATTAATTTCAGTAATGAACCATTTACTTTTATTGGGGAGAAAAATCTAATTTGTAGTTAAAGTATTCTTCTAAATATGTAGATTAAATAGCTTCTCCTTTCTAAGCATTTGAGGAAAATTATATATATGTGACATTGCAGAAATTTGTTAATTATTTGAATATGCAAAAGTTAGAATTAGATGCATGAGAATTATAATAATCGAGATGTAAGAAATGTATACGTTTTCCCTCTGCATTGATCTGAGGGTGTGAGGGTGTGCAGAAAGAAAGCACGGAGAACTGGAACTTTGGCGGCAAGGTCCTCAAAGCCCTGACCTGGCTCTCTTGGGACTGGGCACAAATCACCCTCCCACGTCTGATGATTAATTTTGTGTGCCATCTTGTCTCAGCCATGGGGGCGCCCAAGAATGTGGTTAGACATTATTTCTGGGTCTGTCTGGGAGGCGTTTGGGGAACGAGATTAGCACTGGAATCTGTGGACTCAGTAAGGCAGATGGCGCTCCCCAGTGTGAGTGGGCACAGTCCCCTTCCGCTGAGGCCCTGAACGGAGCACAAAGGCTGAGGGAGGGAGAATTCATCCTCTCTGCCTGTTTCTGAACTGGAATACTCGTCACCTCCAGCCTTAGGGCTCAGACTCAGCCTGGAACTCTCCTGTCCATTCCCCTCAGTCTCCAGCTTGACAATTCCTCACAAGAAATCTGTATCATAAATATGTTATGTGCTGTAACAAATAACAATTTATTATAATATATTCATATTACATATATCCTATTGAAAATATATACACATATATCCTGTTGATTCTGTTTCTCCAGAGACTGCAGCTAATACACCACACGTGTGTCCTAATCTATAAAATGAGGAAACTGCACCTGTTGTTCTTCAAGATCCCTTTCATTTGCGTATTCAGTGGGATGTGCATACTGACTGCTCCTGTGATTCAAAGTTCTTTGGAAAAACAGGGGACTGAAAGTTCAATGCCTTAGTGAAAGCAGTTAGTAATTATGCGACTTTGAGCGAACCATCAGACTCTCAGATGCTTATTTTCCCAGTCAAAGGAGTCTATTATTAACTAAACGCCCGTGTATGGTTAGACCTTGCCAGCAACATCCCCTTTTGGTATGGAGGACTCCTTTGCATTCGCCACTTTTGGGGAACTTTCCTTAAATTAGTTAAGCCTACAGATTTTAAATATAGACTTGGCAAACTGCCCTTCATAATAGCACAGTGTTTGAAAATAAGGACAAATGACATGTTTAAAATGAATATTATGATTGAGTTTTAGCAATTTGTTTTAAAAGCATGGACGGATGACTTCTGCTTGGACTCCACTCTTCCCCGCGGCTACAAGCTCTTAAAAAAAAATAAACACCCACAGCTGCTCACCAACGTATAGACTTGCTCCAGCCCGGGTTGTTACAGATGAATTATTATAAGACGCGCTGTTCAGAGAGACGCTCCTCTGGAAAGACCCAGGTTTATCAGAGATCTGTAGCCACTACAACACTTGCCCTTTGTGCTGCCATCTTGCTTCGGCAACAAGAAGTCGTAACTCTTTCTTTCTCTTTTCAGCTAAGAATCCTTCTTTTCTTTCCAATCCGCCTTTATTCAATCAATTATGAACTGAGTGTCATGCACCAGGCACTGCGTGAGATACCTCGGTGAATGAAACCTCGGGCAAGACTTTTGCCCTCTACATGCTAGTGGGGGAGAGACAGAGAAGGAACATAATAAATAAGTAAATTAAGTAGCATACCACAAGGCGGGTGCTTCAGAAGAAGAAAAAGTAGAACAAGGTAAGGGGGATCAGGAGTGCAGGGAGGGAGCTGGTTGGGTGGGGAAGGGATCGGGTGTGACCTACTGCCTGGTCTTCCTTGGGTCCATCAGGAAGTGACCAGTCGGGCCCACCCACACTAGTTGCAGATGCTATATGTTAGCATGTTCCTTTTCACTGTAAAACATTATAAAAATAAAGATATCCATTATAGGGGCATCCAGGTGGCTCAGGTGGTTAAGCATCTGACTCGATTTTGGCTCAGGTCCTGATCTCACAGTTTGGTTTCTGAGTTCAAGCCCCATCTCAGGCTCTGTGCTGACAGGGCTGAGGCTGCTTGGGATTCTCTCTCTCCCTCTCTCTCTGCCCCTCCCCTGCTCATGCTCTTTCTCTTTCAAAATAAATTAAATATATATATATATATATATACACCCATTATAATCATCATCATCGCGTAACTTAAATATTGGCACAGAGAATAACTAGAGGTGTCTCTCCCTTCTCTGTCTCTCTCTCTCTCTCTCTCTCTCACACACACACACACACACACACCCCTCCAGTCCATTCCTGTTGCCAGACTCCTTTACCCACAGTATTATTCGATGTCACCTGGTCACCTGTCACCTCTGAGGAAGCAATTCTGCTCTGAGTGCTGTTTCCTGTATTCAACATGGCCTGGGGCTCTCACCTTCTCCCCATCCCACCTGAGGCCAACATCTCTGCGGTGAGTGGCCCGTCCGTGATCAAGTACACAAAGTCACTTTCAGATTATACCACACCAGTATTATGGGGAGGTTTTTACAGCCCCCCAAACCCAAGTGGGGCTCCCTTTTATAACCTGCTCTTTCATATAAACTTCGATAGGACTTCTGCTCAATCTAGAGAGATAACTCGGAACTAGAAATATTCAGGATGGTTTTTTTTTTCCAAACATGCTGGGAAGATGATTTTTCCATCCCTAAACTAGTGATGACTTTTGCCTTAAGCATTGTGCTTCTCCTGCGTGATTTAGCCGATTTCTTCAATAATGTTTCTTTTACCTGCTAGGTTGGCTGCACCATCATTTCCTGGAACACTTGATTGCCTGGCTTACATTTCAGCCATGTCCCCCTTGAACTTGCTGATTGCTCAGATCCCCGATTCTCCCAGCTCCTTTCCTCTGGGGTACAGTTTCAACTTCAGAGACTCTGAACGTTCCTCTCTTTCTGAGGCGGCCACAACCCATTTTATGTGACAGCATTAATGCTTTCATGGATAAAGAATTAGCCCCGAGGCTGGCAAAAGTCCTGGGGTTCCGAAATCCCCACTAATAAGACCGCCCTGCAGTTAAACAGCTGTAACAAACAGTAATGGCCTATCCACATCCATTATACAGCGGGATGCCCACTGCTTTATTGACTGGCAGAAAACAATTCCCATTTCATGAAACAATAAAAATTAAATTGAGTGTAAACTCTCCCAAGGTCACTGCCTCTAACCTTCGAACATCAGCAGTGAGGGCTGTAAACCCCACCGTGTACTGTCTGATCCAGAAGGGGCCAGAGCGTCGATTCCCGGGCAGCGCTGTCAGGAAATGGCAGGAATGCCCCTTCCACCCCGGGTCCGGCAGATGCCTTCCTGACCGCACGTGCTGCCTGCCCAGCCCTCTGAGAGACGAGGCACGTGCGTGTGTCACCTGGGGCAGCCTCCACCCTTGGGGACATAAGAAGTGACTGCTCCAGTACCGACTGAGCCCGGGGACCGCCCCAGGTTACCCGTCCTCGCCCGGCTACCCAAGCACCTGCCGGCGAGAATTCAGCGAGACTCTGACAACTGACCATTTGATCGCCACCAGTTTCTCAAGCGTGAAGACCCTGGCAAATATACGTAGTGTGGGGCAAACGGTGAGCAGACCCCAAGATGAAACGGAACGCCGAAAGGCGGTCTAGCCCGACTCCGTTCTTTCCAGCGCAAGTGCCACGGAAACGCTCCCCGCTAAAAGTAGCAGAAGTATAAACGCTTGTACGTTCGCCGCAACCTCTATGGAAATGAGAACATGCCTTTTCATAGAAACTCACAAGCTGATCCTAAAATGTATGTTTTCATAATACAGAGGACATAACACCGCCAGAACAAGTCTGACAATGAGGAACACCCTTGGGGGACTCACACTGCCTCACTCCACAATGATGGTGAAGTGACGGTAAACAGGACAGTTGGCACCAGCATAAAGGACGGGCCCGCAGCCCAGCGGAGGAGAACCGAGAAGTCCAGAACGAAACTCTACATCAGTGGTTCCCTGGTGCTGTCACAACGGAGTAGCCACATGCAAACACACAAACAAAACCTGACACCTTCACCACTCACCATGCGTAAAAATTAACTCAGAATGGACACATCCAACCATGAGAGACAAAACCATAAAACCTTCGACAAGACAACATAAGAAAAACGTGTAGTGATTCTTGGTTGAGCAAAAAGTTTTCAAATGCAACGCCGAAAGCACGATTCATAAAAAGAAAAAAAATTAACAAGCTGCACTGTATCAAAGTTAAAAACTCTTGCATTTGGATAGATAGCACTAAGAAAATGAAAGGCAAGCCACAAACTTTGGGAAAAAATACTCACAAATCATCTGTCAAAGGAATTACATCCAAAATTTAAAAAACGTAATTCAATACCAAGGAGATAATTCAACTTTTTAAATGGGCAAAAGACTTGAACAGACATTTCACAACAGAAGATACATAAGATTTACATTTACTAACAACGACTGAATACAACAGGTGACTACTATGGCATGCAAGTCACTATCTCAGCGAAGCTGTTTAGTAAGAAACAAAATCTAAAATCTCTACGTGTGGCATGTCACAAATATTTTTATATTACATGCGAATAGGAATTTCAAAACTAATAAAAGCAATATTTCCACAATATTAACAGTGATTACCTCTTTTTGTGAGATTATGGGTGACCATTGTTTTCTTTGGTATTTGTATTTTTCAAGTACTCTACAAAAAGCATACACTCCTTTTATAATCAGAAAAACAGAAGGTTCTTTCTAAGGAAAACCTGATGCCCACTAAAGGCAGGATCAGGAGATAGGAATGTAACAACTCCTTTTACATCCTTTTACAATACGTTCCAATACGTCATAACACTGACCTTAGTCATCAGTCCTACCTGTTGGAATAACACGGGTTCCTAAAAACATATTAAGAATCGACTTGCCAAGAGTGCCTCTCACCCTTGCTACAAAACAACATCTCTGCGCCCGGCCCGTGCCATCACCCACCCCGGCCCGCCCTCTTCACGCCTCTCATGCTTCTGCTCTGGCCACTGGATCCCGCCCGCCTCCCCTACTCTTGGGCGTTCGTCCCCTTGGTCACATGGGTGTCGCTTCCGCACAGACCCCTCTGCATTTTATCATGCAGAGGAACTCTGTTCTCCCGGGGCACAGCCTCTGGTTCACAGCAGTGCACCCGCAGTGGAGAGAAGGGAATCAGGAGGCCACCTGCTGCTGGGGGCTGACAGGGGACAGACGGAGAGGCCCACACAGCCGCCCCCAGTGCGGTCCTCACCCCCCTCCCACCCCCACCTCGCTGCAGGGCCTTGGGCCTGAGCCGCCAAATCCTGAGACCTCCCTGGCTTGAAGGGAAGCCAAATGGAGTGAAAAGAGTGTGCTAGTCTCTCGTGTGAGTGAAGGAACTTAGGACATGCCCCCTCCCAACACGCCACTTTGGGACAGCCATTATTTCTAGCTGAAGGCCCTTAAGAACTAGTCGCTGCAGGGCAAGGCTTCTCTGCCTAAACACAGAGCCCGGGAAGGAACCTGGTTATCAAAACTCCCCTCCCTGAGGCGCCTGGGTGGTTCAGTCAGTTAAGTGTTGGATTCTTGATTTCAGCTCAGCTCACGATCTCGGTTCATGAGTTCAAGCCCCACGTTGGGCTCTGAGCTGATGGTGCAGAGCCTGCTTGGGATTCTCTCTCTCCGCCCCTCCCCTGTTTGTGGTCTATCTCAAAATAAATAAACACACACACACACACACACACACACACACACACACACACACATACACACACACATTTTTTAAAATCCCCTCCCTGGAAGGATAGGCCCATTTGTCTTCCCTAAAAATCATTTTCTCTCCCCTAAGTTTACTACATCCCCTTCCCCTTCCCTGATTAGAGGGCACATCAGCTTTCAAATCTCAGTGCTTTTCTGGGGTATCCACTTTTTTCCCAGTGATGTCCCATATATTTAATATTAAAAATTAGGGCATCTGGGTGGCTCAGTCAGTTGAGCATCCTAGTCTTGATCTTGACTCAGGTCGTGACCTCACAATTCATAAATTCGAGCCCCAGTCTCGCTGGGCATGGAGTCTGCTTGGGATTCTCTCTCTCCCTCTCTCTCTCTCTGCCCCTGCCCTGCTCATACTTTCACTCTCTCTCCAAAACAAACCAACATTAAAAAATTAGTATTAAAAATTACTGAATAAATGTGTATACCCTTTCTCGTGTTGAAACAGCCCCAGCTACCAACCTAGGAGGGGAGAGGGAAAGCGCTGCCCCCCTGCATGAGTCAGAGCAGAGAATCAGAGACAGCGAGGGCTCATGGCATCGTCCACGTCGCCACCCTTCCCTGTCCCTGTCCCTGTCCTGCTTGCCCCGGGGCCAAGGCGCACCGCTAACACCGCTCCCTTCCTCAGCTGAACCAATCACCCCCGGAGCAGGATGTCCGAGACCCAACAATTTGATGCCGTGGGAGAACATTCTTCCTCTGGCCGCCGCCACTGCGGCTTGCGGTGCGCTCGGAGGGATGACTGGAGCGCAAACGGGCCGTGCCCAGCGTGCGGCTCGGCCAGCGCCACCAGGGCCCTCGCCTGGACAGCCTTTGTCTGCCTTCTGTCTCGGCGAGCTTCTAGCCAAACAAGGGGACGCCAGTCCCCAAAGCCGGGGCCAACACACACACGGTGCTGATTGCAGAGGGAAGGAGCCCCCCCACAGAAACGGGGTGCACACCAGTCGCTGGTCCCTGGGGAAGGGGAGCGCTGGAAGACAAGCCCGAGGTTTGCATTTCGGCGGCAGCCGAGCGGATGAAATGACACGTCACAGCCTGTCACAGTGCTCTCACCGTCTGGCTTTCCCCACAGACCCACAGAACTGGAACGGCGCCCCGGTAAGATGCCCGTTCCCACTAAGCCACGGCGACGTCCCACCGCCCGGGCGCAGAAAGAGCCACAAGACGACAGTGCCCGGGACCCACTGTTCATCACTTCGCGGAGTCACAGTCCTCATACCAGAGGCGACACATACCCCTGAGCGATGGCCAGGCCAACACTGTGAACGTTCGTAAAAATAATAAACAAAATAAAAAGAGTTTATAATTAAAACTGGAAGAGCATCACCACGATGTTCTAGAGAGGGTGCTAGGCGAGGCTCTGTAAAATTTTTTTAATGTTTATCTATATTTGAGAGAGAGAGAGAGAAACAGAGCGGGACCAGTGGAGAGGCAGAGAGAGAGGGAGACACAGGATCCAAAGCAGGTCCAGGCTCCGAGCTGTCAGCACAGAGCCCGACGCGGGGCTCTAACTCATAAACCAAGAGATCGTGACCTGAGCCGAGGTCGGACGCTTGACCGACTGAGCCACCCAGGCGCCCCTCTATAAAAATTTGATGCAAACCCTGAGTGCTCACCTAGTGCCCGCGTGATGCGGACCCGGTCCCATAAGCTACTGAATCCACTCTTCCTCGTCTGTAGGATGTTGTCAACTCTCTTCCCCCAAAGCACACGCTGTTGTCCGGAGGATGAAGTGATGCAATACGATACAGATACTGGGTTACTGAAGTGCCACACAGATGCATTGCATTTTACACTGAATAGATTTTTCCAGAAGAGCCTTCCAGAAGGATGCACGGAAGAAAACTCTCGCAGCTCTTACTCTGCATTCCTTCAATCCCTTCCCTAGGGTTCATGTACCTGGCGATTCATTACTGCCGATGAAGGCTGAACGTGGAATTTTCACACTAAAACATGAAATATTTACGAATGACGGCCTTCTCAAAAAAAGAACCTGGCAGTGTTTGTACGCCAGTAACAAACATTCTGAGCTGTGTCTGTTCATTAAAGTAAAATTTTCCAAGACAACAAGCTGGGAACTCTTTCTTCATTTGTTAAGTTCTTAGTACCATTGGGCAACTATCTGAAAATTCATTAGGATAAAGTTCAAGTGTTAACATGTTCAGGATCTCCTAATTTGTTAACTAGGAATAATACACTAAAAACAAGTTGCCCTCATCCTTCAATTTATTAAATGGAGATCTCGCACCACCTTAGCAAGGAGCTGTCATTTTAAATTAAGAGCAGATTGAAAAGAATTGAAATTCATCTGCCTCATTCAGCCACATTTTTTAACTTTTCTGAGAAGAAGAAAACAATTATCTCTGGCTTTTTCCTTCATGAGAAATTCTGACACTTTAAACATGACCTGTCACATAAATCAACAGTGCAAGACCTACGTCCGGTCAAAACTATCAATCACAGCATTTACTTTGTGTATTCTCAACTTTTTAACTTGTCCTCCCCCTTTTCTCATACTAAGCCATTCCCCACGGCCGGCACGTTCCGGCCACCTTGGTCTCATAAACCCATCCACATAAACCCCCTTAAAATGCTGTTGGGCATCCCAGTTGCTGTATTTTTTTTTAATTTTTTTTCATGTTT
Organism: Cryptoprocta ferox; assembly: GCA_028646485.1. NCBI lineage: Eukaryota > Metazoa > Chordata > Mammalia > Carnivora > Eupleridae > Cryptoprocta > Cryptoprocta ferox. The sequence continues at coordinate 80,558,168 of CM053566.1, read as the reverse complement.
ATTTATTTATTTATTTATTTAGAGAGAAAGAGAGAGAGAGAGAGAGACAGCGCCACCACAAGCAGGAGAGGGGCAGAGAGAGAGAGGGAGAGAGAATCCCAAGCAGGCTCCATGCTGTCAGGGCAGAGCCTGGCATGGGGCTCGATCTCACGAACCATGAGACCATGACTTGAGCCAAAATCAGGAGTCAGACGCTTACCCGACTGAGCCACCCAGGCGCCCCTCCCTCAGGATTGCTGTATTTTAAAAGAAGAGGCAAAGTGAGGACCCCGAGTCGCATGAGGAATGACGACAGGAGCATTTCCACCACAAGTAGAAGAGTGTCGCTGCGTTAGTCCGGGTTCTCCAGAGAAACAGAACCAACAGATCTCCACGGGGACATTTACAAGGCAGAGTTATTATAGAAATTAGCCACGGGGGTTAAGGAAGGGGAGAAGTCCCACAATCTGTTGTGTGCCTGCTGGTGACCTAGGAGAGCCGGTGACATAATTCATCGGAGTCCGAAGGCCGGAGAACCTGGGCGGTGGGGAGATGATGGTATAAATCCCAGCGTGAGTCCAAGGGCCTGAGAACCAAGAGGGCTGAGGGCTGATGTCCAAGGGCAGAAGAAGATGGATGTCCCAGCTTAGGAGAGCGAACGGGCCCTTCCTTCGGTACCGCTCAGGCGCTCAACAATTAAGCGATACGCACCTGCACCTGCGTTACTCAGTCTCCTGATTCAAACGCTAATCTCTCATGGAGGCAACCTCACCAAACCACTCAGAAATAGTGTTTTACCAGTTCTCTGGGCATCCCTTAGCCCCGGCCAGGGGACACACCAAATTAACCATGACAGTTCCCACAGCGATGACACCATGAGCCACATGCCTGAGGTCACTCTAAACGGCCACTAACTAATCGGATGATGGCAAATACAGCTCTCCAGGTCTTCGTTTACCCAAGCTTACTTATCTACGAAAATATCTCATTCTGGAAGGAAGAAATGGGGCCACTGGATGCAATTATGTGACTCATTATTTGACAAAGAACTAAGAATAAGAGTAAAGCAGTATTTCAGCCAATATCTGTGACTTCTTCCATAATATCCATACTTGATTACATTTGTGCCAAATACCTCCCCAATTTTTTTGACTTTTAATTCATGTGGTATGTGACTCATATTTTATTTCTAAATCAGATTATCCTTGACTTTATGAGAACTAAATGAATTCGGGAAGAGGAATTAATGAAATTGCTTAATTCTATTCCACAAGGAATACGTCTGTTCTTGACCTATAAATTCAATCCCTTCACAAAAGGTTATATTCTTTTTTCTTTTTAGCTTTACTGCACGATCTAAAATATTCTCCAGAATAACAGCCATGTGCTACTAGAGGGGTGCTTCTCTTTTCCACAAACTCGTAAAAAAGTTCATGGCCTTTACATTTGTTATGTTTACGGGGGCGCCTGGGTGGCTCAGGTCGTGATCTCGTTCCTGAGTTCGAGCCCCACGTCAGGCCCTGTGCTGACGGCTCAGAAGCTGGAGGCTGCTTCGGATTCTGTGCCTCTATCTCCCCCTCCCCTGCTCTCGCTCTGTCTCTCTCCAGCATAAAAATAAATTAATTCATCTAAAACACAAAAACAAACAATAGCGAACCACGCACATTTAAATTCGTAAGTTTACACAGCAGAACATCAAGAGTCGGGAGCGGCGTCCAGGCGAGGCCTCGCACTCCAGGAAACCGAGCCAGGGGCGCTGCCCTGCCTTCGTCCTCGCCGCCGCCCCCCACCTGGCCGCCGCGCGCCGCACGCTCTCCCACCGGGGTCAAGGACGCGGACTGTCCGAGAAGGGGCCGAGTCCCGGGCTGGGGATGAGCTCCCTAAAGGGAAGCCTTGGCCAAGCCACACGAATTTAAAAAGGTCTCCATCTTGAATCCTGAAAACAAACTGAGGGGGGAAGGGGAGGGGGAAAGGTAACGGGGGGTGATGGTCTTGGTGGAGGTCACTTGTGGGGAAGAGCACTGGGTGTTACATGGAAACCAACCTGACAATAAACTATAAGGTTTATAAAAAAAAATAAATAAATAAA
>CM053566.1:80310046-80555600 GCA_028646485.1 Cryptoprocta ferox | reverse complement strand
GGGTCACTAACAGGGCCTGGTGGCCCAACCTGGCTAATCACTGCTCGGGGCTAAACTGAGGCATGAGGGAGATACCTGGGTTTGGGGAGGTACAGCCTTCGCCCAGGCCCCTGATGCCCCAGCCCTGAGCTGGGGAGGTGCGCGGCGGGCAGGAACCAAGCAGCCCGAGGTGAATCACAGCCCATGTCCCTTCCAGGGTGCTGCTCCCTTCTCTCAGGCAGTAAAGAGCCCTTCGGCCTGGGAGCCTGTTCTTCAGAGGGTGCCGGGCCCAACGTGGCCAAGGTCAAGTGTTCTCACCCAAGTGGGCTGGTTGCAGGGCCCTAACTTAGGGGAGGGGAGTCTCCTTTAACACAGCTCTGGATTTGTTACTGTTTCGCACTGTCAATAAAGATTGTCCGCTGGGAGGGAAAAAAATCAAACTTCTGGATGTTTTTAATTGCCATCCTTTGGTATCTCCATAGACTAAGAGTAAATAAGAATTTCTTGCAATTATATGGCAAAAAAGATAACTGTGATACCAGCTCACATCTTTGCACACAGCCCTTAGACATAGGCTCAAACAAGAGAGCAAACACAGTTAAAGGCCTGAAGACAGGGGAGCTTCCGTCAGGTAAGCATCTGACTCTTGGTTTCAGCTCAGGTCATGAGCTCACGTTTTATGGGTTCAGGCGCACGTCGGGCTCTGCGCTGGCAGCACAGAGCCTGCTTGGGACTCTCTATCTCTCTCTCTGCCCTTTCTGTGCTTTTTATCTCTAAGTAAATAAATGAACATTAAAAAACAAACAAAGCAAGCCTGAGGTTATCAACAAAGACCAAGACAGCAAGGCCTGTGGCTTCTAGATGAGGAGTCTGACTTGTCGAGAACACGGAAGGCAATTGGATAACTATTCTGTAATTTTTGTGTGGCTTCAACAAGATAAGCTTTCCCAGAATTGCAGCAGGAGGGATTGAAATTGCACCCACAGTGCGTGGTCAGGGGCACCAGAATGCTTACACACAGCACCTGTGGGAGATCGCCCTTCCCTGCAGGCCTGCATACGGACCCATCACGGAATGTTTGATGGCTTCGTTACTGTCACTCAGAGAAACAGACGAATGGTTCTTCTTTTGCAGTGAAAGGCCAAAATATCAGCCTAGAGAATGAAAATCTGCTTTTTCCTTCCTTACGTAGGTTTCACTTACCAAGAGTACTTCTTACGGGACAATTGCAGCCGGCGAAGGAGCCAGCATACCACATCCCCATAATGTCAAGTCCACCCAGACAAATGAAAATTAAAAAAAAAAAAACAAAAAAAAAACGTTTTTCATCAGGTCAAGTCAAAAGTTAGGGACCAGCTAGAACCAAATGTCATCCTACATTTGAGATTAGAGAAAGGGACAGACATGCTTGTCCTTCTGTCTTGTTTTATGTTCCCTGGGAGCACGGCCACCACATCAGAGAGGCTTCCGCGGGTGACTGATCTGACAGATAGCTTACAAGTGCAACCCAAATTCAAAAACCTCCCAGCTTCCGCAAAGCCAGGCTCTTCTTTCTCATCTTTTCTTGACATTTTGCTCCTAAAATTAGCTTTTTGATGAGAAAATTGCAGTGAGTCATACCAAAGCTAGTTAGAGGTGAGGCAAATGCCTTAGATTGAAATTGAGTTGATTCTACTTTGCTTGCTGATGGTGCCTGGTAATTGGACATTGGAATTAGAACTGCTGTGACCTTTCACAATAATAAGAAAAAAAGCTCTATTCAATTTGCTGGGATTTTTTTCAATATTTAAAGCATTTTTTTTTTGAATGAAGTAATTTACTCTTCTTTTTAAATTAGCAATACCAAGCAGCCTGTTTTTCACGTTGTTCTGTGCATTTATTCAATAATTCTGGTTCTCAGATCAATAAAAACCAATCTGTTTCTCACTTTCTTATCACCGCTCGTGCCAATCCCAAATCCCTCCCCTCCCCCACCCCCCGCTGTTCATGGAAGTTACCAGTGTGACTTGCCTTCCCTCCCCTCGCTCTTCCTGCCACCCAGATCTCAGAGACGCTCCTCTCCAGGTGCGGTCTACACTCTCTTCCTCCTCCACCTAATGTCATCTCTGCACTGCCTATTAGCACATCCTGTTTCGAGTTACTGTTTGAAAGTGGGGGTGATGGACAAGATGTGGAGTTGCTGGTCCCGATTATGCACCAAAAGCTAGAACAAGATTGCATTTCTTTCTCCATAGCACTTCCCTAATGTTGTATAGCTCATCCTTTCAATTCATTTATGTCTATCACTTAACAAATATTTATTGGGTGCCACTCTGTGTTCACCCACCTTCAAGTACCTTAATAAGATTCTGTATTCCTCAAAGCAGAAAAAAGAATGTCTGTCCTCATGGAGCTTATGTTCTAGAAGGCAGACACAGACAATAGAAAAATATAGAAATAAGGGGAAATAAGTAAAATATGTAATATACGAGAAAGTGCCAAGAGCTGTGAAGAAAAAAAGGAATCTGGACTTGGAATTAACTGAAAGCTTCTAGAAGGAAGATCAAGAGTTCATTTGGAACACAAGAGTTAGTTATATGTTATCTTAGGCAAGCAGAGGTCACCTACACAGAGACGCCAGTGCACAGTTGGAAATCAAGGAGACTTCCTGATGATGGCTGGGAGACATTTCCACAAACAGGATATTTAAAGCCATGAAACTGGCTGAGAGTAGCAAGAAGGAGTATAAATTAAAAAGGCGAAAGTCCAGGGGCCCCAGAGGGGCTCAGTCGGTTAAGTGTGTGGCTCTTGACTTTGGCTCAGGTCATGATCTCACAGTTCATGAGTTCAAGCCCCATGTTGGGCTCTGTGCCGACAGTGCAAAGCCTGCTTGGGATTCTCTCTCCCTCTCTCTCTGCCCATCGTCCACTCATGTGCTCTGTTTCTCTCTCTCTCTCAAAATAAATAAGTAAAAAAAAATTTGTTTTTAATAAAATTTTAAAAAGGACTCTGATTTCCACCCTACTAGCCCTCTCTAGTTCTTTTTCACTGTGTTTTTTTTTTTTTTTTTTTTTTTTTTTTTTTTTTTTTTTTAACTAGGACTGAGAAAGCCAGCTACTGTGTTGTGAGCTCCCCCTGGGAAGTCCTGTGTGGCAAGGAACTAATGTCTCTGGCCAATAGCCATCAAGGACCTGAGGCCTGCCGACTGCAGAAGTGGATTCTCCCCAGCTGAGCCTTCAGATGAGACCACAGCCCATGCTTACTCTTCGATTTCAGACATCTAAGACATACCCTGAGCCTGAGGACTCAACTAAACTGACTAGATCCCTGACCCCCGGAAGTTGTGAGATAATAAATGAATATTGTTTTTAGCTGCCAAGTTTGAGGGTTGTCACATAGCAGTGTAACTAATACAGGTGGTAAATGGCAGAGATGGAGTTAAAATCCAGACATATTGTTGCCAAAGCCTACTTTAGAAGTAGGATATGGAGGGGCACCTGGATGGCTCAGTCGGTTAAGCATCCAACTCTTGATTTCAGCTCAGGTCATAATCTCATGGTTTGTGGGTTTGATCCTTGTGTCGGGCTCTGCGCTGATAGTGTGGATCTTTCTCCCTCTCTCCCTCTCCCTCTGTCTCTGCCTGCATGTACTCTCTCTCTCTCTTTCTCTCTCTCAAAATGAATAAACTTTTAAAAAAATTCAATATGGAGAAAGGGCTGTTAAGATCCGTATGTGATTATAGAGTTTCATCATTTTCAATCGGTCCCTCTGCTGCCTACACAAAGTCCCCAAATCAAGACATGATAGGACGCCGGAGGGAAAGGACGGCATATTACACTTCCGGTCACATCTCTGACCTCCAGAGTGATCGTACTCACAAAACAGTAGCCTCCCCCACGTCGCAAATGGACATGGATAAACAGAGACCTGTTCTCTGATGCCGTTCTCGTGCATGGAATTAAAAATACCTAACTTCATTTCATCAGGCACCAGGATTTGATATTTTTTTTAACACTTCGTAGAAGGCCTTTTAAATATAGCATTGAAGTTTAGAAAAAATCAAAGCTGTCTAGCACAAGTCATTCTGTGGATCCTTCCCCCCATACGTGAAATTGGATTTTTAAAAATCAACAAAATTGGCCTGGGGGTGGGAAAGAGAAAAGGAGAGCTGATAACAAATAGTTGACATATTAATCAGTGGAAAGAGATTCATTTGCTTTGCATAGAGAAGAGTTGGTACAATAGACTGATTATAATGTAAATTAAGTTTTGATTTGTTTTTTGTTGTTGTTTTCAGCACCACCTGAACCCCTTCCTCCCAGCAGCTGCTGCCCGACTCCTCCATCTCTGGTCCTCACCATATTTAAGGTTCATAAAGAAGAAGGCCCTGATGGGACGAAGGGAAAAGGGGAGCTGTTCAATGGGTATAGAGCTTTGGTTTTGCAAGATAAAAAAAAGTCCTGATCATCTGTTGGATAAAACACCACCGAACCTTATACTTAAGAAAAGCTTAGCAGGTAAGTTTTGCATTTTGCGAGTTTTACCACAGTTTAAAGAAACAAGTAAATACGTAAGCGAGCCAGCAAGCAAAGAAAACCTTCATTAGGAGACGCAAACGTTTTTATAAAGTTCTAGAAATCTCCTTTAAACATTTTTCTTCATAAAAGATAAAGAATAGCACAGACGACAAATCAGGGAGGCATAATCTTATAGTTCAAGTCAGCAGCTCACAGATAGCATATTAAATGTTCGATTAGAGATACAGGTACTGTAGGAGTTCTAGTTAATTATCCCAAAACAAATTTCAGGGGCAAATCCAAAGCACTACTTAGAATAACTAGTTAGATAATGCAAGGTGAAGTGTTCCTCAGAAAGCTGAATACAGACGTTTAAGTACAGGAACCTGACACCAACTGCTTCTAGAAGGAATTATATTTCTCCCCAGGATACACATGCAAAACACATGTAAATCCAATATAATTTTTAAATATGCATTAACGCACTTATTAACACACATTCACACACACGTCTCTACACTAATTCCCTTAGATCTGATTGTTTCTACAACTGAGTATTTAGTTAGTGCCCTCAAACGTAATCTGTCATACAGTCTGAACAAGCCTGTATTTTAGATGGTCTCTCAATGACCAAACTGTTCGAACAAAATCACATTTGAAGAATAGACTGAAAAGTGAATATAGCGATAGAAAACTACGGTGAGCACAGGAAGAAGACATCAGCATTTTTGACATCAGTTTCATTAGCATGCCAAATACAGAGAGGTAGAGCAAAACTCAAAGCCAGATATTCTGCTCATCTGAAATGCATTAATTCTTAGTTTTAATCCTCTGATTGGAAACATGGAGGGGTTTGGGTTTTTTTTTTGTTTTTTTTTTAGAAATATAAAGCCTATGGTGGCTCTAATTTGTCCTGAGTCTGCTATACGTCTCACATATGAAATTTTCACTCAAACAACTTAATTTCCAAACAATTTCACACAAATTTAAGTTGAGTATGAGCTTATAAGGTGTTGCACAAGATATACATTTTAGCAGTTAATGAAAAAGTCTTGAGAATCTATATCCTGAATTCAAATAAAGAAAAAGGGAATACTATGCCACGAAATAACAATAACCAATTAAAAATACTTTAGTCTTGAGAAATATGGACCAGAAGTAAAATATTCAAGTGTTTAAAACAAATAGGTTGCAAGGATTAGGCACAGATTTAGTTTCATTGCTGTTAAAATGTCTTCAAATCTTATGTGAACCATGGGCTCTGTCATTCCAAGCCACAGGCTTCATCTCTAAATTTAATAATGGTTCTCCATGCCCTAAGAATGGCTCTTAAGCTGACCTAATGGATGAAGCAACAGACACAAGTAATTATATTAATTTGAAAAAATATATATAAATCAAATTTAGCCTGTTCTTGCCCTGGAAAAATTTAAACTTTTGAGAATTATGACATGAAATACATAGAAACGCCACAAGGGGGTGCTGTGGATAAACCAACAAGAGCCTTGGCCGGAGGCTAACAGGGAAACAATCTTCCAATCTCCACCCTCTCGGAATTAGAGAGAAACGCGGACCATGCACAAAAGGAGAGGAGAGATTTTAAAATAGGACTATATCGAGAACATATATCCATAACTAGAGCATCACGCATGAAAACAGTTATTAAAAGACAAACAAGAATTACTCTCCCCTACCCTATTTTCTGATCAGAGATTGAGGCATTTTAGAAAAGCAGTCTGGTCTGAGCCCTTTTTTCAACAGAACACTAAACTTGAGATATATTTACTCAATTCTCTTTAGGAAACAATCCACTTTAAAAAAAAAAAAAAAAAAAAAAAAAAAAGCTCGTTCAAAGGCTGAGTTTCCTGGAGGGAGCCTTCCAGGTGGACCCCCCACCCACCAGCCAGCCTCCAATCCCACCACACGCTATTTCAGCTCAAAGCGCTGTCTAGTACCATGACATTCTCAAGGGCTAAGTAAAAAACAAAAGCAAACAAACAAAAACCCTTACCTCTGAAGGCTTAAAATGCAAATCGAGTTCTGAAATTCTGAGTCAGGCTTTGTTGTGTGTGGAATTAATTCCACTATTTTTAACTTCCCTGAAGTGAAGTCACTGAAGAAAGTATGGCTGAAACTTGAAGATGAAAAGTTATGAGCAGTTCCATTAGTCAGCTTTCAAAGCTCCCCCGTGAGTGACAACACAAAAACGGAGTTCCTCTCACTGAGCTGGGTTTCTGTCTTTTCCATAAAAGCATTTACTTGATTGATAAGATCTGTGATACCTTGAGGTTCCATTATTTTTCAAGAATCGTTTTCAAAATGAATCACTCAAGTGCTTTTCTTTGCTCTTCTTGGACCTTGTTAGCCTCACCCACTTGCCCAAGTCAACTGCAATTTGGCCACTTTAGATACTTCCCCTCTGCCCGCCTTGCTCTGAATTTTAGCGGGCAAAGCATGAATTAAATAATAATAAAGTAGTCTGGGTGGCAGAACCAAGCACACAGTAGGAGCTTAATAATTATTCATTCCTTACCCAGTGCTTCCAATTGGGTTTTGTGCGTGGGAAGACCTTCCCCTTTGCTTGCACACAAGAGTGGCTGTTTGCACATCTGTAAGCAAACTTTCCACATGCTGTCCCCTTGAATCCTACGTCAGGGTCTCCCATCCAAGGAGGTCTCACCATACTGACACCTGCCATTGCCTTGTGAGCAGTTTCCTGTCTGTGCTGCCCTGTGAGAGGCACCAAGGGGCTGTAGGAATTAGTGTAAACCACAGTCCGTAAGTACCGACAGCTGGATTAAATTGCCTTTTGTAGCACTGAGCTACAAGGCTGCAGGGTCTGTCATCAAATGCTGAATTGCACAACACACAGTGATTGGTTTGAGGCAGCAAGGCATGAAAAGAATGTGGACTGTTGTAGACAAGCCCCCTAGTGGGTTGAACAGTGTCTTCGCGTCCTTACCCGGGGTACCTGTAAATGTAACCTTATTTGGAAATAGTTTCTTTGCAGATATTATTCATTAAATGTCCTTAGAGGAGGTCATCTGGGATTCAGTGGTGGCCCTACGTCCAAGGACTTGTGTCCTTATAGGAGAAAAGAAAGGGAGATTTGACGCAGACAGACACAGAAAGGAGAAGGCTGTGTGTACATGGAGGCAGATGTGGGAGTGACACGGCTGCAAGCCAGGGAGCACCAAGCTTTGCTGTCAACAACCAGACGCTGGAGGACAGAGACGAGAACAGACTCCCCTTCGCGTTCCAGAAACAGCCACGCCTGTGAACACCTTGATTTCAGGCTCATCGCCTCCAACACCATGAGATAATAAATCTGCTGCGTGTGTGTGTGTGTGTGTGTGTGTGTGAGAGAGAGAGAGAGAGAGAGAGAGCGCGAGCGACCGAGCGCGCGAGCCCAGGCGGGAAAGGGTTAGAGCGAGGTGGGCAGAGGATCTGAAGCAGGCTCTATGCTGACAGCAGCAAGCCTGATGCGGGGCTTGAACTCACAAACCGTGACATCATAACCTGAGCCCGAGTCCGACGGACCGACCCACCCAGGCTCCCCAATAATTCTGCTGTTGGAAGCCAGCCGGGCTGTAATAATTTCTTACAGTAGCCCAAGGAAACGGATGCAACCACACAGGTTCAAATCAGTTCCCCACCAGCTCTGTGGCCTAGGACACCGAACATCAGTATCTTCATCTAGAGTTCCTAACACGTGTCTCACAGAGAAATCAAAAAACGACTTAGACTCCCTATTATCCACTCTCCAACCTATGTGACCATGGGTATGAGACTTAACACGTTGGGTCTCAGCTTCCCCATCCATAAAATGGGGGTGGAAATGGTAATGTAACCTGGCAAGGCTGGGGCAAGAACTTGGGGACACAGCACACAGAAATCGCAGGTGCAGAGAACCCTGCCTGCATAGACTAAGCCCTCGGCATGCCTGACTAAGTCCCGCCATAGGGACTGAGTGGGATGGAGATCAGTAAGCTTTGGGGGTCCAGCAAACTCTGACTGGAGAGTAAATGCAAAGTGGACCCTGAAGCAAAGGTCCCATGTGGAGGGGTCACAGAGAAGGAAAGGGCATCTCGGGTGGGGCAGGGGGTCAGCTCGGGAATCTAATGAGCAAAGGAAGAATGGAGGTGAAGGAATATACGTACAAGGGTCTTGAGGATCAGTGGGGTGAGAGGGACCCGAAAGGGCTGGAAGGCTAGACTGAAGTTAAAATACACTCGAAATCCCAGGGACAATTCAGATGTGACACACCGTGAAGAAGACATTGAAGGCTTTGAATCAGGAAATGACACCCAAGAAAGGAATGTTTAAGAAAGACGAGTCCAGCGGGAAAGAGCAGAGCTGAGCTGCTCACACGCGCTGCGGCGAAGGGCTGGGGCACTTGCACTCTGGTCAGCCTGTGTTTAGGACATTCAAACATCCATAAAATCACTCTGTCAAATTGGCATAAACATTTCTCAACTCCTCGCAGGGTCTGACTTACCTTATCACAGACCCATAGGGAACAGCTGGTCCTCCAAACAGCCGGAGTGGCATTTCTGAGGACGGGACGGTGGGCTGGAAAGGAGAGCAAAAGAGGGTAACACACAACAGACCGGTGGATGGGGAGGGGGGAGTGTGAAGGGTCAAATCCCTTGTAGGTGTTTGCAGGTATACAATAAATAAGCCGTTAACGGTGGTTAATAATACTACACCATATGTTTGAATTGCGTGAATCTACCCCCAAAAACCAAGAGCACAATTTGCACACTGTATTTTAGCCAATTTGACAATAAATTATATTTAAAAATAAATAAATAATAATAATTCTATCACAAGGGGAAAAATGTTCTGTAACTACGGCCGGTGGCGGGTGTTAACTAGACTTATTGTGGTCATCATTTCCTAGCACATACACATATCGGATATGTGGTCCACTTGAAACTAATATAATGTACGTTTATCAGACCTTAATTTTAAAAAGGGGGGGGCGTCTGGGTGGCTCAGCAGGTTAAGCCTCTGACTCTTGATTTCAGCTCAGGTCATGATCTCATGATACATGAGACGGAGCCCCATCGGGCTTTGTGCTGACAGCGTGGAGCCTGCTTGAGATTCTCTCTCTTCTTCTCTCTCTGCCCCTCCCCTGCTCGTGCACTTGCTCACTTTCTCTCTCAAAATAAATAAATGAACTTAAAAAGATTAAAAATTTTTGAAAAAGGAGCAAAATCAGAGGGATTTTGTGATCTTTAGGGAAGGTGAAGAAATTAGAAATGAGAAGGAGAATCAGACACAGGTATTTTGAAAAGTAAGTTGATGGAGAGTGAGGACCCTGAGCTGTAAGGAAGCGGAACGGCTGACTCCAGGGCCGTCCTGCGGTAAATAAAACTGACTTGCGTTTAGATAAGGAAGGAACAGGAGAAAAGTGAAGTAAATGTTGGAAACAACCACAGACCCAAATGACCACACAGTCCAACACGTCCCCACCTGCTCCATGAGGCTCTCTGCCAAATTGCCTAGGGAGGGTCCCCCACAGTGACAATGAACATGAGGGTCCTTTCTTAAATGTTGCCTTGGTGAGCCAGAATTATAGACTGACGATACCACCACTGTTAAGTTAAAATAAATTGTGTGGACTGAAAACAAATATTGCCATGAGAGAGAAATTATTAGAAGGAAAACTTAGTAAAAAGAAAAAAAAATTTTTTTTAAGATTCTCCTGGCCACAGGGGGTCAGTGTTGCTTCGAAGCAAAATGACCCCAAGTCCTTTTGGGGGTATGAAGGTCTTAAAGAAATTATTACATTTTCTTCCCCCAAAAATCATGTTTTGATACATCTGATTTTTAGAATTACTGAGTGACAGATGGTTACAGCATGTTAAAAAATTTCAACTTGTTAAAAAAAATAAACTTGTTAAAAAATATATATTTCATGCAAAATGAACTTGGATCCTCGCCGTTCAAAAGCAATAAGAGAAATTAAGAGAGGAGAGAAATATATATATGTAGAAAAACACATGCATCCTCTTTGATATATATATATATATGTTTTCAATATGAGTGTTCAATTTAACTCAGAGCTCAGTGCCAAGGAAAAATAAACCGTGTCTTACTCTCTAATCGAAGAGGTCAGACACACGCTCATGTACATATTTAAACTGAGATTTTAAAAATATAGCCATCCTGGGGCACCTGGGTGGCTCAGTCGATTAGGCGTCCAACTTCGGTCATGATCTCACAGTTCGTGGGTTTGAGCCCCACATCAGACTCCATGCTGACAGCTCAGAGCCTGGAGCCTGCTTTGGATTCTGTGTCTCCCTCTCTCTCTCTGCCTCTCCCTGGCTCATGCTCTGTCTCCGTTTCTCAAAAATAATAAATATTAAAATTTTTTTAAAATAAAAAATAAATTAAAATATAACAATTCTTATAAATTAGCAAGGTAAAAGATGCAAATAATTAGCCAATGAGGCCAACCTTTTTATGTGGATTTTTTAAAACACTAGTAAACAGATTATTTCTCTGCTTCTCCTACTCATTACCACATTTACCTCTTGGTAAAGGTACAAAAAGAAAGAATAAAAGCTCTACTGACCCTATGTATGAGAGAAAAAAAGATTTAGTACATATGTGCGATGGAGTATTACTCAAATAATGAAACCTGGCCATTTGCAACAACATGGTTGGAACTAGAGCGTATTATACTAAGTGAAATAAGTCAGTCACAGAAAGACAAATACCAAATGACTTCACTCATACGTGTAATTTAAGAAACAAATGAACAAAGGTTAAAAGCAAAATAGAGGCAAACCTTGAAGCCAACTCTCAACTGCAGAGAACAAACTGATGGTGGGGGGGATGGAGTAAATAGGCGAGGGGATTAAGGAGGGCACAGGTTGATGTATGCAAGTGCTGAATCACTATATCATACACCTGAAACTAATATTACACTGTTAACTTACTGGAATGTCAATAAAAACACACCAAAAAGAAAAAAATAATAAAAGCGAAGCTTTATCGTAGACAGTGAAGGCAGTACTTAGCATTGGCAGAATCTTCATCCTAAGAGTAGAATTGACGGGCAGAGGAGTGGTCGAGGGAAGGAAAGCTAGATCAACTTGAACGCAGGGTGAAAATTACAACTGACCTGTCGAGAAATCCCATAGAACGATGGGGGCCGGTTTGGGGATGTGTTGTGTTGTTTTGATTCATCCATGTTGCCCCGGTCCCTCTCTTGTCTGAAACATCTGGATGTTCATTTGTGCATTGCTCTGGACGAAGAGGTGACAGAAACAGAGCTTTCCCAGCCCTGCGGAGCCGTATTAAATGAGTAACCAGATTCAGGAACATACAATCACACATTCTGATAAAGGCCCCAAAAGAAAAGAGCAGAGTGACCAGACAAGACCTCTCAGAGGACGTGACATTCAAGTGGAGACCTCAGGACCAGTCCAGACCACGAGCTGTGCGTCGCTATTTCGGGTCACAGATGGCGCACAGTGAATGGGAAGGAAAGAACATCGGGGGTCTGAAGAAGGTCAGATGTTACCCCAAGGGCAGCCGGGAAATCAAAGAATGGAGGGAATCATGATCCAATTTGCATTTAAAGGGGAAAAAAAGTATTTCGGCTGCTTTGTAAGTGAGTGAGCTGGGGACCTGGCAGGAATAGAAGTAGGGGAATCATAAGTGGTTAGGAAGTATATGGTGCCCCTGGGAAGATGGAGAGGTGGAATCAGCAGGGCTCACTGGAGGATCGGGAAGAGGGGGTGGGGCGGAGGCAGTACACACGTGTGTGTGTGTGTGTGTGTGTCACTATACAATTAAATTTCACATCTGTGCTTATGCCTCTACTGCTGAAATTTAATTGTATTATTTCTACACCAAAATACTAACCTTTCCTCTTAAAAGTAGAATTACTAAATTTTTGCTGGTTATACAGAGAACCATCAAGTAGTACATCACTGACTGTGTTGATGTATATACACAAAATAACACCAACTGAGTGTCATGACTTTACTGATAATGAAAGCAAAAAACTATATTCAGCCAAACGTTTTTAAAATTTAATAAAGAGAATATTAAAAGATGCTTATTCCCTTGCAATTCTGATTGTATATCCATTGTTCAAAGCCTCTGTTGATTTTTCTCTTGAGAATATCCGTGGGAAATGAACAAATTGAATCCAAAAGTATTCATCTCCAGATCTATAAATTATAGTCCAATTTCATTTCCATTCTGTGGAAGCATTTTCAACAACACGCAAGCGCTGTGATAAGCCTATCTGCCTCAGCCAGGCAGCTCAGGACAAACGATAGATCTTCGGATACTTCTAAGTCGTATTAAAAATACAAGGACTAAAATACTCTAAATAGGCAGAGCTCCTTCCCTAAATTAGCCCTGGACTTTCTAATGAAAATGGAGGTTACCTGGGCAAGCTGGTTTCCATCTGGCAGAACCGGATTATCAACTCTTGTGGGTAAATCTTAAGTGAATTGATTTCAAAAGGGTTGAGGTGCCAGGTGGAGACCGTAGGAGACTACAGGTGCTGGGGTTTGGGAAATATTTTTAAATTACAGAACACAGCGATGAAAAGGCAGCTAACTAGAATGGCTATAGCTTTCCTACAAAAGAGTGTGACACGAACAGGTAGCTCGTCACTGGGCAATCTCTACGAAAAGCCAGAGGATATTTAGAACCACACGACATTTAAGGGTGGCACACATGGTGTTTACCTGGATCTGTTCCCGTCAGACTGTCCCTCTGCCTGTAATTTGCATAAAGCTGCATCTTATCCCCAGGACATCTCTATTTTAAGGAACAGCCCTTAAAACACCCAGCACCTGGGTGGCTCAGTCGGTTGCGCGTCTGACTTCAGCTCAGGTCATAATCTCCTGGTTTGTGGGTTTGAGCTCCACATCCGGCTCTGTGCCAACAGCTTGGACACTGGAGCCTGCTTTGGATTCTGTGTCCCCCTCCCTCTCTGCCCCTCCCCCCTCTCAAAAATAAATAAACATTAAAATTTTTTTTTAAAAATCAGGAACAGCCCAAGGATCCTTGACTCCTCTCATTGGTGATGGTTGTAGGAACAAATCAGGGTATTGCTTGTAAAGGGCTTTGAAAGATTAAAATGTGCAATGCAAATGCAAGACAATATTATAATGAATTATGGTTTTCTTTTAGGATTCATCTGTTACATTTTATTATAACTATAGACCTTATGTAAAGCATAAATATCAATTATAATCATAAATTTCATATTATATAATAGTGCACACCATTTATTGTTAGTGCTCAATAAAAAATAAATGCTAACATCTCCTTAAAAGATTTTTTGGGAGCACCTGGGTGGCTCAGTTGGTTAAGCACCTGACTTCTGCTCAGGTTATGATCTCGCAGTTCATCGGTTCAAGACCCGCATCTGACTCTGCACTGAGCTCTCAGAGCCTGAAGCCTGCTTGGGATTCTGTGTCTCCCTCTCTCTCTGCCCCTGCCCCACTTGGGCTCACACTCTCTCTCAAAAATAAATAAATAAACTTAAAAAAAAAAGATTTTTTTTGTAGGGCCACTTGGTAGCTCACTTGGTTAAGCGTCCAACTCTTAATTTTGTCTCAGGTCATAATATCATGGTTTGTGGGTTTGAGCCCCACATCAGGCTCTGAGCTGACAGCGTGGAACCTGCTTGGGATTCTGTCTCCCTCTCTCTCTGCCTCTCCCCTATTTGTGCTCTTTGTCTCTCTCTCAAAAATAGATTAAAAAATCTTATTTTTTCAATGTATTTAACTATAGCTATTTAGATTTCATCCCCAATCCTGAAATCTGGCTTCCGAGGACAGGATCATGGCATATGTATTTTTACAACTTTCTAGGTGAGTTTGATGTGCTTTGATGAATATAAGCAAGAGGACAATTGTAGTGGTCAAATAAATATAATGTATTTTAATGCACATATTTAAATTGAGATTTTAAAAATACAACCTTTATAAATTAGCAAGGTGAAAAATGCAAATAATGTCTATTAATCCACACCTTTACGTACCTGATTTTTAAAAAAAGCAGTAATATAAAAACCATTTCTCCTCCTCTCCTGCCACTCATTACTGCAGTACCTCTGTCCCCCTTAAAACTGGAAATCTCCCCGCGGTGCCTGGATGGTTCAGTCAGGTAAGTGGCCAACTCTAGATACTGGCTCAGGCCATGATCTCATGGTTTCATGGGATCGAGCTATGAGTTGGGCTCTGCGCTGACAGCAAGGTGCCTCCTCTCTTTTTTCTCTCTCTGCCCCTCCCCCACACACACCCCCACTCTCTCTCTCTCTCTCTCTCTCTCTCTCTCTCAAATAAAAAAAAACATGTAAAAAAAACTGGAGGGGCACTGGGTGCCTCTGATGGTTGAGCGTCAACTTCGCCTCAGGTCACGATCTCACGGTTCATGAGTTCAAGCCCCACATCAAGCTCTGTGCTGACAGCTCAGAGTCTGGAGCCTGCTTCCAATTCCATCTCCCTCTTCTATCTCTTTAAATGTTGAAGTAACATTAAAAAAAAAAAAAAACTGGAAATCTCGAGAAGCATCCGTCTCACAGGTAATCAGGGACATATCCCTGAGCTGTCCTCATCTCTGGCTCCCGTCTAATGCTCAGAAGCTGCATAAAGACTCCAGCGGCCTTCAGTTCCCTCTCCAGTGATGCCAGCTGCAATCCCAGAATGCCAGTGCCTCGCGTGTGCCGGCGTCTCCACCGACCAAGTCAGGCACATACCCCGTGCTATGCTGCGCTATCCAGTGTTGTGGTGAGCACACACACACCTACACACCCCACACACACCTACACACGTGCACACCTACATACACACCTACACACACCACACACACACCTACTTACACCACGCACACCTCCACACACACCACACACACCACACATGCACACGCCTCCACACACACCACATACATGCACACTTACACACACACCCTACACACCTACAAACACACACACAGACACACACACCCCTGAGGGCTGAGCTGGAGACTGACAGCCAGCGGCTCAAGTCAAAATTCTCTCTCTACGAATGGACAATCTAGGGAGTTTCTATCACACCAACTTTGGCCCAGTCTCTTCTCTCTTAGAGCCACTCATTAGAAAAGGCTGCCCCAAGGACTCAGGCAGAAATGCTTGACTTTAACTTGACTACAACCTAGGTGTAGGCTGTGAGCTCTTAATGTCACTCCCAGAGTCCTTGGTTTGCTGTGGGAGGAAAATGTGAAGACCGGTAGTATCACGAGGAAATGCACGGAAAAGCTACTTTTATTTACGGTGAAACATGTCATTTAGAACACATTTACAAAGAGCTGTTCCAACGTTTATCTTCTCTTCTCCATGACAGTGTGATCAATCTAAAACGCTCTTCCTTACCTTCCTTCCTCCATCCAAGAACAACTTTGTTACATTCAAAAAATCCTGACCACTGCTCTGGAAAATGACCCAGCCCTGTGCTGCTCCATTAAGCGAGCATGTCATTAAAGCCTTCTTTGTCATCGCTGGTCCTTCCCAAGGTGACTGTGTCTCCTGACTCTGTGAAGGCACCCACGTCAGACATTGCTGGTCAGGCAAAGCCTCAGTGCTTACCCCTGATTTATGCAGAAGAGCAAACCCCCAGGTAGTGTCCATTAATGCAGAACGGGGGAGGGCGGGGCCCGACCGGCAGATAAGCCTCAGAAATGCCTCTTACCTCGCAGATCTGACTGTCTCAGTGGTTCTGAATCAGGCTTACCCGATGACATAATTAGCATCATTTGCCAGGCTGTGAAATTCATACAAGGATACAATTTCATTTAGGGAGAGGAGAAAGAGAGTAATAGTTTGGTCTAGTAACTCCTTCATTTGGCTGTAAGTCAAGTAAGACGAAACATGTGATCTTAGCTTTAAAAAAATCTTTCTTTTGAAATAATTTCAGACTTACAAAAAAGTTGCAATCATAGTACAAAAAATACCTAGATAGCCTTCAAGTAGATTTCCAAATATTGACATTTTATCACATTTGCCCCATCATTCTCTCTGCCCTAATATGTATAGTACATTTTTTTCTGAACAGATGGAAAGTAAGAGGCAGACATAATGACCCCCTCCTCCTAAATACTTGAGTCTTACTAACCACACTACAATTATTAAAAGTAGGGAAGTAGCACTGATATGGAACTATTATCTATCCTAGGGATCTTCTAATAGGTTTGCCAATTGTCACACCAATGTCCTACATAGCAAAAGAAAACTAAACAGAACCTGAAGGCTTTTAGGATAGGATCACAATGGCTTTGAAATTCTTTCCAGTAACAGGGTAGCATTAAGAATTGTTAGGGCTCAGCACACCGTAGTCCTGGTGGAAAACATCTCTTGGTATTTAGGCTTTGACACCTGCTGAATCAACATTCTTAATTGCAGCAGAGAATGTTGATTATGTACCTTTTATTTCTTCTCTGTTTCTCATTTGACCGACTTAATCGAACTCAACAATGCCTTACTGAGGCCTGGTACACCACAGCACTACCTTTGGTTCAGGAAGACACAAGGGTAAATAAAATGCAGTCTCAACACCTCTGTGAATCAAAATGTTATTAAATCAACAGCAGCTAGGGGTACCTGGGTGGCTCAGTCGGTTAAGTGTCTTACTCTTGATTTCGACTCAGGTTATGATCTCACAATTCGGGGAATTGAGCTCCGGGTTAGGCGCCATATGCTGACAGCATGGAGCCTGCTTGGGACTCTTTCTCTCTCCCTCTCTCTCTCTCTCAAAATAAATAAATAAACTTTAAAAAACAAATAAACAGTAGCTAAATTAAAATAGTAAAAAGGAGGTAAAAAAGGTAAAAGGCAAACTTAAAAAGGTGAAAAGGAGGGATGTGATAGATTATTGAGTCCCTACTATTTGGTAAATGCCATATCAAATGATTTATTTATGTATTGCCTTTAATTTTTACACACATATGGTGAGATTGGCATTATTTTTCCCATTTCAAAGATAAGGCAATCCAGGCTCACAAAATAAAGAAACCTGCCCAGCCTCTCCACTCAGTGAGGCTCAGAGCCCATAATAGGAACCTGCCTCCAAAGGCCACGTGCTTCCAGCAAAGTAAGAGGCAGGGACAGATCGTGTGGAACCACAAGGCCAGAGAGAGAGAAGGACTGAGAGAATGAGTCACAGACGGCAAGAAGTCTTATATTTGAGCACAGACTGAAGAACGGATAGGACTTTGAGAGCAAAGATGACAACGATCCCGACAGAGAGGAGAAAGCCAGTGGCTGCAGCGTCCTACGCTTTGACTCAGCAAAACAGCCACATTCGGTTTCTGTGACAGAACACAGGGAGCAGCATCTGGGTCTGCCCATGGGCACTGCAGCGACATCGGACAGCTGGAACAGGTAGTTCGGACCATCAGGCAGGAAACCCCTCCCCGGGGAGCAGGGCCATGCTTGCACCAGGAAGCTCCACCATGAGCTCTTTCTGATTTCTTTTTTTAAAAGGAAGACCCAGCCATTTAAGGTAAAGAGTATACGATAGTACTGGGAGGCCTTTTAACAATCAAGTATTTCTTCAGGGGGCCAGTCTGTTAAGTGTAGACAGAAGCAAAGAGTCAGAACTTGCCCGCCTCCCGCCCATCGGTCAAGCCACGGACACACAGTCACCAGGGCAGCTGTCTGGTCGGGTTGACATCTACATTTCGCTTCCCTCCCTCCATGTTCATGAGCACTGTCTACCATTTTTTCTGGGAAGAGTGCTCACTTACTAATTTGATAAAATGATGAATGAGTGACTAATGAGTACTTAAACGTCATGCGCTTACATGGGTAGCCTGAGAACCCAAGGTCAGTAGGTACCCAAAACCATTTTACTATAAGCTCCCCTCGCAGAGAGTTGTAGGGTTACTTATGTGGTCCAATTATAAAAATAACATAATCATTTAAAAATGAAAATAATCTTTGAGAATAATCATGATTAACAGGATTTATTTATTTATTTAGGGAAGAGAGAGAGCATGTGCACGCACACACAAGCAGGGGAGGGGCAGAGGGAGAGGGACACAGAATCTCAAGCAGCCTCCATGCCCAGCCTGCCCCAGGGTTCAATCTCACAACCGTGAGATCATGAACTGAGCTGAAATCGAGAGTCAGTCACTTAACCGACTGGGACACTCAGGTGTCCCAACAGAATAGGCTTTAGAATCAGAAGATTTTAATTTGATTTGAGCTGCTTCTCCAGTGATCAACTGTGTGACATTGAACAAGTTACTTCCATAAGCCTCAGGTCAAAATGTTGAAATAGGGGAGCCCTGGTGGCTCAGTCGGTTAAGGCTCCAACTTTGGCTCGGGTCATGATCTCACAGTTCATGGGTTCGAGTCCCGCGTCGGGCTCTGTGCTGACAGCTCAGAGCCTGGAGCCTGCTTTGGACTCTGTGTCTCCCTCTCTCTCTCTGCCCCTCCCCGCCTTGTGCTCTGCCTCTCTCTCTCAAAAACAAATGAACATTAAAAAAAATTTAAATGTTGGAATAATAATAGCACCTACCATGAATTTAATATAGGTCTTAAAAGTAATAAATAATCATTCAATATATCGTAGCTGATATTAGCATCAGACCCTCAACGTCAACCACTAGTATTATTCTTATGCATGTTTTTTTGACCCTCCCGAGAAACCAGGTCCCTGTGCTATGGCCTGCATTGCATGGAAATTATATCTACAGGTTTAAACAAAATAAAGAGAATCTCATGATGTTTCTTTTTATAAAGTTGTAATTAGAGGTACATGGACTTTTCTGTTCTGCTTTTTCATGGAACAAAGGATAATCATTGGGTTTTCTTTAAATTTGTTTTAATGTTTATTTATTTTTTGAGAGACAGAGAGAGACAGAGCATGAGTGGGAGAGGGGCAGAGAGAGAGGGAGACACAGAATCCAAAGCAGGCTCCGGGCTCTGGGCTGTCAGCGCAGAGCCCAACATTGGGCTCAAACTCATGAACCATGAGATCATGACCTGAGCTGAAGTCAGATGCTCAACTGACTGAGCCACCCAGGCACCCCGAGAATAATCATTGTTTTCAATGCTCCTACAAAGTTATTATAATCACCACTGTCATGTGGTTGTGTAATATTTTCACATGTGGACTCTGTGCTCAGTACACAAGAACAATTCAATAAACACTCAAAGACTGGATTGGAACAGTGTCAGAATATGGGGCTATACTCAGAATAGTAAAAAGTATTTCCCTGTAATGTACTGAGAAATCTGAAGTACTTACCCCTTTGTGAAAGATATTTAGTTGGGCTTCTACATGGCCATCAATGACCAGTCATCTATGATTTGAGAAAAATATTAGTCTGCAATAAAGATCCCAAAACACCAGCTCCATATTAAAATGAATGACAAATGGAAACTTTTCTATAAAGGATTCATACTGCCAATTTACAATAGGGCTTGCAGCAACATGACTGAATGATCTCTACAACATTTTAGAATAACATTTTTTCTCATTATAAACTAAGACATTTATACTGCAGAAAATATAGATAATAAAGTATACAAAAATAATGTATCAATGGTAACATCACCACATCCTGGATAGAACTACATTTAGCTATTTTGTATAACATTTCAGTCTGTTCTGCCCTGTGTGTGTGTGTGTGTGTGAACTTATCCTCCAGTGCACATATTACAAACCTCCCACAATGCAGGTGCAAGCCGGTATTTCCTGATGCCCTCATAGACACTGACCATTACCTTTCCTTTTCCGTCTCTGCCAAATGGAAAATTACTTCCCACTTTTATTTTGCTGTTTTGGGGATTCTATTAAGATTGCATATTTTTTCATACTTCTGTTGGCCACCCAAGGTTCTTCCTTTGTGGAGTGTATGTCAATGTGTAGTGAACCCTTGTTACGTATGTAAGCTTTTCAGCAACCTTGACAATGGGACTTTGTGGGAGGCACCTTCGCCCTTACCGAAACCCCTCTGCTTATGATATTATTAAATCCCCACACTGCTCCCGCGTTGCTGCACCCTGAGAAAGGGCCACTTGCACTCTCTGGATGTGACACAATGTCCATGCCCTCTGTCGCTGATGGAGTGAATCATTTAATACCAGCTGGCAAGGTGGCTGCCCCTGTATCTGGGCTCCAATCCAATCGATGTGGAATGCAAAACGTCTCAAGATGACTCTTCCTCCTTCTTCAAGTGGACTTTGCCTCCTTAGATCTTTCACTGGTGAGCTGCTGGGTAGCCCTCCTTGATACAATGAACACTTAGGACTGTGTTTCTAAACTGATAGAGAATTCCTGCTGCCTGATGTCTAGATTTGCCGGAACTGTCATGTGGCGTATTATCACCGACCCTTATTTTAGAAGCTGTTCTTACATTTATATTAATCATTATTCTTTAGCACCCTCTGTTCTTTGTTCTTACATGCAGTCCAGAAAAATAAACGATTTCCATGCGGTGAGCTCTACTGCGCTGAATATGACATAGGCTAGTGTAATAGACACAGAGTCTTTAAGACATTCCATTACTTAATTTAGGCATAATTAATACAGCCATGTCATTTTTCTAGGATTTATATTCTCGTATCTCTTTCTCTTCACATTTATTCATCCAAACTTGGAGAGTGGGAGGAGATACAGAATTTTTCAAAAACGCACAGACATATGAAACACATCCCCAACGAAATATTGTACAATTTCCAGGAAAATGTCAATAATGCCTGGCTGAGCTTGAACAAATATCAAAAGAGTCAAAAATGCTTACTTCCCACCTAGAGGCAATTTTCCACTGTAAGTCAGAGGAGGGAGAAAATCAGGCTGTAGCCAGGGACCAGGGACATTCGGGGTCCCCAACCTTCCACATCATCAAGGTTTGTTTGCCCTGTGTCTCTCCTTTTAGAGGTTTTGTTTCTGAAGCTACCTTGCATTTTGACCCCTCCTATGTAGGACAAGTAGGCCCAGCTCACCCCGATGTTGTGTTTATTGACGGTACCCTATCAGTGACCAAAGGCCCCCAACACTGATTTTCACAATTCCCCTGAAAGCACATATTTTGATAGGCCAGGTGTGAACTCTAACCGGGAACCCGACACGGCAGAACTTGGCGGCTGATCATGGACACCGAGTCCAAACGGCTGGGGCACCCCGGCTGCCACGTGGTAGCAGTGTGATCGCGCCCCTGCACTTTTGCTTCCTTATCTTCAAATTAGAGAACGGTGGTGACTTCCCCACACACTGTTTCCTGAATTAAATAAGTTAATACATGTTGAGTATTTCAGCTGTCAGTTTAAAAAAGGAAAAAAGCAGCAGTGAAAATCAGCAGCTCTTACAATTGAGGAACTAAACGGCCACAGGAAGGACGGTTTCACTTTGGCTTTCAGACATTATTACCCACAGACAAGAGACAGGCTCTAAAGATGGTAAAACATCTCCTCCATCTACCTACCTCCGGCCATAAGTATGTACTTGACTCTGAATTAGAATTCAGGACATGGTCTAAATCTGTGAATTCGGCCCTGTTCATATGAGTGTTGATAAATTCTTGAGATGATTTAACACATTAATTGTTCAGATTAGAAGTAAACAGTGACTTTATCGTGATTCAATCTCATGATTATCCCCCATGGTCCCTACCATCAACTCTCTTCTTAACAACATTGACTCAATAGCGAATCTACAATCTTAGTCCTAGCTACTAGATTGAGGTTATCATTAACCTAAGTAACAGTCTTTTTTTTTTTTAATTGGTAAAGAGAGACCACTTCCATTAGGTCTACTTATTTATTTTGAGAGAGAGAGAAGGAGTGCGAGTGGGGAGGGGCAGAGAGAGAGAGAGGGAGAAAGATAATCCCAAGCAGGCTCCATGCTATCAGTGCAGAGCCCAACTCAGGACTCCATCTCACGAACCTCGAGATCATGACCTGAGTCAAAATCAAGAGTCAATCGCTTAACCAATTGAGCCACCCAGGCGCCCCCTGCCAAGTAACAGTCTTTAAATGAGAAGAATGATTATATATTTTCATTATTCAGTTGGAACAGCACCAAAACCCCGTAAGAGAAATGGCCTTCTCTTCTAACAGGGGTGGGTGTCATTTCTAGGAACTCGGCCCACATCTGAATCCTCTTCTCATATGAGTCAGAAACACTCTTTCATTACTGGGCATTTCATCGGGGACAACCATTTCCGAATCCTTGTTTCTAGTAGCTGTAAGTCCTAAGAAGTTAACTTCTCACGTCATTCCATCCAAACCTAGACCCATGAATGGACTTACTCAACCAGCATTTGCTGAGGACCTGCCAGGTCTCGAAGCCTCTCTAGGGAGTCCAGAGACACCAAGGGAGCAGACCTAGGGGTCCCACCCAAGGCCTCACAGTCTCCCAGGTGACCCAGAAATGCGAGGCAGGCAGGGCACCCGTAATGAAGGGGACCGGCTGTTCAGACTCTGTGGACACAGTCTGCAGCTCTGAGGTGGGAGATCTTCTTCAAGACTTCGTAACAGAAGACATTCCTCTTGCTCCGTATGGGACAACAGCATAGACAGTCTCTACCAGATGGCCACGGACAGTGTGTGGAAGTGACCCTCCTTACCATTCATCACACACACCGCCACCCCTGTGCACCCCCCAAAGAACTCAGAGCATTTCTGCAAAGAGGTTACTCTGGTCATGCAGCAAGCCCTTGCCTTCTGTTTACACGACAGCTGCCACTTTGACCCTCAGAAGAAATGTCGCTATTCTCTTCTGTTTTATTTACTTATGTATTCATTTATTTTGGTGGGGGCACAAGTAAGCAAGGGGCAGAGAGAGGGGCAGAGAGAGAGAAGTGGGGCTCATCAGAAGCGGTGCTTGAACTCGTGAACCACAAGATCATGACCTGCACCGAAGTCAGATGCTTAACCAACTGAGCCACCCAGGCGCCCCTGTCCTCTTTTAAAAGCAAATGAGGAAAATGTCATGCTGGCAAATGAATTTTGTTTTCCTGCTGTTGCCGAGAGTACCCGGGGAAAAGATTTTGGGAAGAAAATTGGTTTTTCCTGACCTGCCCACTAGGTTTGGGTCTTGGTGCTCCCCGAGAAAGAAGAGTGAGTTTAGTGTCCAGGAACAGCCAGTTCGATCCAGATCCAGGCAGGTGAGGGCCTAGGCCTCTGGAATATCTCATCATTAATTCTGGAGCCAAAGCTGGAAAAAGCACTGTTTCTCTGCATCTAGTACCTTCCTCCAGAACAAGGTGATAATAAAACTTACATCAAGAGAAAGCTACTTAGAAAAACTGGCTTGGGGTGCCTGGGTGGCTCAGTCAGTTGAGTGTCTGACTTTGGCTCAGGTCATGATCTCACAGTTCGTGGGTTCAAGCCCTGCGTGGGGCTCTGTGCTGACAGCTCGGAACCTGGAGACTGCTTTGGATTCTGTGTCTCCCTCTCTCTGCCCCTCCTCTGCTCATGCTCTGTCTCTCTCTCTCTCTCTCTCTCTCTCAAAAATAAATGAACATTAAAAAAAAGAAAAAAGGAAAACTGCCTTAATACCTAGGCAGGCCTTTGAACATACCCAGTGCTTAGGGCAGTGTAAGGGGTCTTGTTTGGGTCAAGGCCTCTCCCTCTGACCAGCCCCCCACCTGGCCGGGCAGCAAAGGTGCAGGGAATTCTCCACACAGCAGATCACACAGCTGGGGGTGTGAGGCTCTAGAGCCTCGGGGAGATGATGACAGAAAACAAGTCTTGGAAAATGTGTACATTTTACAATCAACAGGAATTGATAAATGCCCATTTTTTTTATTCTTTTGAATGTAACATCAGAGCCTCTGGAAAACCTCAGTCACTGAAGAGCGGAAGGAATCACCCAGAGGGAAATTACAACAGGGGCGCCCTGGGTAGGCTCGGTCGGCTGAGCGTCCAATTTCTGCTCAGGTCACGATCTCACAGTTCGGGAGTTCAAGTCCCACATCGGGCTCGCTGCTGTCGGCTCAGAGCCCAGTTTAAGTCTTCGGTCCTCCCCCACTGCCCCACTTGCACTCTCTCAAAAGTAAATAAATATTTAAAAATAAATTTAAAAAATAACAACTAGAAGAGCACATGGCTCACTGTGTGCCAGACGCTCACTTGCGCGAGGTGACGTCTCTAACTCAGTTACTCCTAGCCGAAGGAGGCCAGTACTGCAATTACTGTCTCTTCCATACAAGGTCACTGAGGCTCAGAGTTAATAGAAAGTAGAGATACTAAGTGAAACAAGTCAGGCAGAGAAGGACAGATACCACGTTTTCACTCATAACTGTAACAGGAGAAACTTAGCAGAGGACCATGGGGGAGGGGAAGGAGGGAGGTAAACCATGAGAGACTCTTGAATACTGAGGACAAACTGAGGGTTGATGGGGGTGGGGGAGAGGAGAAGGGAGGTGACGGGCATGGAGGAGGGCATTTGTCGGGATGAGCACTGGGTGTTACATGGAAACCAACTTGACACTAAACTATAAAAGAAAAAATAAATAAAGTAAAATAAAATAAAATATAAAATAAAATAAAATAAAATAGAAAGTCAGAACCATGAAGAGAGAGAGGCCTAAGCGTATGGGGATCAGAGGATGACAGAGAAGTAAGGAAGTAAGGAAGCACAAATACATGCTTCCGGCCAATTGAGGGGAAGCCCGTTTATATGACTAAAACATTTATTCTATAGAAATAAATCCTATAGGATATAGGATATTCTATAGGATATTTCTAAATAAACTACTTTTTCTTTTCAAATACAAATAGAAACATGAAAGACCAATACCAGGATGGTCACTAAAGGTTTTTGTGAGGGACAGTCCTTTGACGTGTGAACCCGGCAAGGCTACAGCTCCAGTTAGTCCATCAAACACCACCCACGTGTTGCTGTAAAGATGTTTTGTAGACTCGACTCAAATCTGTAGTCAGCTGACTTTAGTTCAGGAAGGTTCTCCCAGGTAACCGGGATGAGTCTGATTCAGTTGGTTGAAAGACCTTAAGAATAGAACTGAGATTTCCCTAAAGAAGACATCCTGGCCGGGGACAGTAGCTTCAGAATGTTTCAGAATTCCCAGCTTGCCCTGTGAATTTTAGATGGGACCAACCAGTCCATAACCCAATTCCTGGCAATTAAATCTCACTGTCTGTCTCCTACTGGCTCTGCTTTCCTGGTTGAACCCTTACTGAGCCAGTTTGAGAACATTCACCATAATTAATATACAAGAATGAGTTAGTAGAAAGATATTATATACATGAGCTGCTCTACAAAGTGTGTTTTTAGGTGGTTTTTAATTTTTCCCTGCATTCTTGTTTACTGCTAAACCTCTACTCTCTCAGAGGAAGAACTCAGAAAATCACCTTGCTAAGCCAAAGTAAACTTTAAGTTAAAATTGCATTTGAATTGTTCTGAACAAATTCTGAATGAATAGTCTTAATAAAGTTCCAGAATGTTAAAAGCGGAGACTCCTTCTCTCTGATTTAAAGTGCACATTAACACACACAATTCTATGAGAGGGTACCTGTGTAACCCCCACAGAAATGCCAAATAGCATTAATTAATTCATGGCACAGAATATTCAAATAGCATTAATGGAAGGCTGATGATATCTTGAACACCTTTAGCTTTGTGACCTTGGACGAGTCAACATCTCCGTATCTCAAGTTCCTCATCCATAAAACAGGGATATAAATAGTGCCTGCCTCATAGGACTATTATGATGATTATGTGAGTTAATATTTTGGTCTTAGAAGAGTGCCCAGCACAGGCTAAGCGGCGTTCATTTGTGGGTTTGGGAAGCTGGCAAGGACTTCACAGAGAAGCTGGTGCTAGAAAGACTAGGATTAGGTGCCGAGCATGAGGTAGGGTTCTGAATAAGGGGGAACCGGTTTGAGCAGAGCTTAGAGGCAGGGAAGAGGAAAGCTTGTTTCCTTGACCCTAATTAAACCAGTCTGGAAGGTTCTTCCTAGAAACCCCTTGAGGGAAAATGAGGCCAGATTGTGGTCAAAACAAAGTCCAGATCCTAAGTCTATCATACCACATTTGAGATACCTTTAAAACGATATGTAATGTTTTCCAAAGAATTTTATGGCTAAACAAGCTTACTAACTGTTAAAAGAAAGACTAACAGGTTTCTTTACAGCAGGGTCAGAGGGGCACACTTCTGTGAATGCCACCCATGTGAACTGTGTTCCGGATTCCTGATGCTCCGGAGTCTTAGGGTCCTGCTGAATGACGAGAGCTCCTCTTTCCCACGCAGACCAGCCACCCAGAGGACACAGCCCACCACCTCCTGCATGTGGCTCTTGAATCCCAGGAGGACACGTTCCTCAAGTACCAGGCATCTGAGCCTCTGCACCCTGGAAGCCACTGAAACTACTCAAGCGAGCCAACTCGAAGCCTGCTTACCCGGCCTTGTCTTGCTTTTCCTGAGGAACCATCAAGGCTGCTGCCTACACTCTGCCATTGCTCCCACGGGCTTCTGACCCATCCTGCTGCTTCCCGACATGGGAGTAGCGTGGCATGCCCCTCCTCTTAAGAACTGTGAGTAACACATCATCTTCTCAACAGCAATTGCTGATCCGTTGGCCTCACCATACCCAAATAATCACAACACCTACATTTTGAAACATCGGTGTTGGCAGTGAAGGGCGTTCAAAGTCTTCCAAGGGGAAGAGTCACATAATTATGTGTTAGAAGTGTTCACGTTAAGTATCACCTCTCTACCTCTGTGCCACATTCCGAATCTCCAGAGACCTCCAGAGCCCTGGGAAGCTCTAAAACCAAACTGAACATTTAATTGAGAGATGCAGTGTGATCAGGAGAACCCAAACTCCAAGCTATCTAGAAGTCTTGATAAACTTGATGCATCCCTGGGAGCACAATAGATCTCAAGCAGAGCCTCCCCTTAACCAGCCTGGTGACCCTGGGAGTGCGGGCAGATGGCAGCCATTGTAGCAAAGGTGATGGACACTGAGCTCGCTGCAGCTTGGTCTCTGTATGTGGCTAACGTCACAGGTCTCTGGCAATCAAGATTCGTGATTCACCCAAACTTTTACATTGGAGATACACAAAACCCATTGAGAAACTGATCCAGTCTCTAAACACTCTGAACTCATTTTTTTTCCATCTACAATATAAGGGGGGGGGGGCTGTTGAATCAGTTATTTTGTAAAATATCTTCTGGCTCTGAAACTCAAACTCTAAATTCTAAATTATTCTGCAGAGCTACTAATTCCAGCAAATTTTATCATCCTATAAAATTGCTCAAAGTCATAAAGAAGATTGATGTGAAGTTTTTCCATCTCTACATACTTTTTTTTCTTTTCTGTACAATGCCAGTTCTCCAAAGTGCACTTCTCCTTTGTTAGTTACAATCGCCCTACTCTTTATTGTGAGCCAATTAAAATAAATATTTTACTTTGGAAAAGGAAATGTACTTTTTTTCCCCAGACTGGTGCCAACCTTCATTCCGCACCTCATCCCATCACTTAACCAACTGTGAGCGTTATCTGCACTTGGAAAAGGCATCAGGGAATTCATGACTCATTGTCCCACCAGAGCTCTTTCAGGTTGAGAGGACACAGGCTGCATCCCCTCCCCCCAGGGGCAGCCCTTGGCGGAGCTCTGAACAAGAACAGCAATGACCTTGCCTTGAAAGTGAGGAAATGAATCATAGGGCTTGACCAGAACTTACTAGTTGTGCCTCCAAATGAAGGAACAATGATAAAACTGATGGTTGCCTGATAAGCAAATTGGAGTAAAGAGTGGAAGACAGAAGTACATTAGCTTGATATCTTCTGAAGGGAGAACTTTGCAGCTTGATGGGAGCTGCTCTCCTGGACCGCCTGTCCTTCTCCTCAGGCGGGATCTCAGATTCCTTGAATGAGAAATGTCAGGTCTGAAGCAGCTGATATTGCAAATGGGTATCTTCTTTAGTCATTAAACACGGAGTTGGATGCTGAATCCGTTGGCCACCCTGTTTTTCCACTAAGGAAAAAAGATACCATGTGTTACTGGATTGTAACACAGCCACTAACAGAGTAGGATCCTCACTCAAAGAAGGCTGTGTGCAAAGGAGAGAAAAGCCTCTATAACCAGTGGGAGCATTCATCTTGGGGAAGCAGGCCAAAATCGGAGTGCATGACAGCACAATCAGAAGAAGAAAGAAAACACCAAATGAAAACATGATCGACATTGCGCTTGGCCAGTGATTAGTCATGAGAAAGAAAGGCAAAAGCAGCAATAAAGTAGAAAAGATTCGCTCCATTACTCAGCAGTGTGGAGAAGCAGGTATAAATGATAGCAGGGACACTAGGAGATGTGGACCATGGATTTCCTATTTTCTGGACACTAGTGCTAGAAAAATCATCTTTATGGAAGCACTCAACTCTTGCCGTCAACATACTTAGTCTTATTCTTCTGTAGAAACTGCTGTATGGATTCATTCAATATGTATTTACTGAATATCTCCCTATTCCTAACGGAACTAATAACCACTTAGTTGTCTATAGAGATAAAGGAGTCTTGCGTTAAGTGAGGAAATGGGTAATGACAACTCACTGTCATTACAGTCCTGGTGCAGAAGTATAAACAAAAAGAACAAGGGAAAAAAATAGTATTACCCAAGACTTTATGCTGAAGACGAGACTGAAGCTCAGCTTTAAAGAATGGATACGATTTTGATAGAGGAACCTGGGAGGAAAAGCATTCTGGGAAGATGGAACAGACAAAGTAAAGGCATTCCTTAAAATGGTTTACAAAGCTATCCCAATATGATCTCCACTTAAATGTCCTGCTCATAACCATTAAGGCGGTACCCTCAGTGGGGGCAGTCCCTCAGCGCATCTGGACGTCCTGCCTAGCTGGCTCCGTGGCTGAGGGGACCCACTGCATCTTGAGATAAATGTGGAGATAAATCACCACTTAGTTTCCAGGATCCCAAGCCATCTCTCAGACCTTCAGGGAACTGGATGCCATCACAGCAAGTGTTTGCTTTATTGGTCAAGGGAAATTAGCTCTTCAATTTCAAGCTTGAGGGTCCTGGGCAGAGCTCAGAGTTTCAGAAGATATAGTGCAGCGTGTGGTGTCACCTGAATGAGCAATCCCAAAGCGAATGATTCAGACACGGCTTCACGGACTCCGCTCAGGAAGCAAACTCCATCCCCACAGGACTGCGGGCACATTCCTGACCTCTCGGGAGCGGCTCTTTTTATTGTTTTTTAATTTTTTAAATGTTTTATTTTTGAAAGAGAGAGAGAGAGAGAGAGAGAAAGAGGTTGAGAATATGAGCAGAAAGCGGGTCAGAGAGAGGGAGAGACACAGAATCCGAAGGAGGCTCCAGGCTCTGAGCTGTCAGCACAGAGCCCGATGCAGGGCTTGAACCCATGAACTGTGTGATCATGACCTGAGCCAAAGTCAGAAGTTTAACCAACTGAGCCACCCAGACGCCTCTGGGGAGCTGCTCTTGATACAAATCTCACATGTGAACGAACCAACAACATCCTTCTAGTAAAATAAAATCATTTCTAGTGAAATATTAAAATAAAATCTGGGGAGGTTTGTGAGATTCTTTTCTTGACCTGGAATGGCAATACTTTCATGTCCTCTGAATGTTTAATGTTTTCTATCTTTAAAAATTCCCAAATGGTTTTTGCAAAGTATATTAGATAGGTTTTTAAGAGATACCCTGTAAACTGTGGCTGTATCTGGAGGGATTATGGGGTAGTTCGACTTTTTTATTTCCAACATTTTGAGTTGTTTGAATTTCTTACCAAGTGAAGACATCTTTCACGGTGTACATACACACTTCTTGCATTCAGAAACAGTCATCCTCACAGCTGGGAGCTTCCTAATTTGTTGTTCTGTGTAAAGCAACCTCTTCTAATGTCTCTTGGTGCATGTGTACTGCGTGTATTTTTTGCCTGCATGATGCTCGTGATGCTATGCCCTAATAGATGCTCGTAAAATATCCATTACATAAGGGGGCGCCTGGGTGGCTCAGTAGGTTAAGCGTCCAACTCTTGAGTTTGGCTCAGATCATGACCTCGTGGTTCGTGGGTTTGAGCCCCACTGACCCGGCGGAGCCTTCGTGGGATTCTGTCTCCCTCTCTCTCTGCCTCTCCCCTACTCTCTCTCTGTCAAAATAAATAAACATTAAAAAATAGTCGTTAAATAAAATAGTCAAGAAGAAAGCAACATTCGTCTCTCGGCCCCAGGAACACGTAGAGAACCCTGCCCATCACAGCGTCCTGTTGTTGTTACGTAGCTGAATCTGGCTCCAATGAAGGGGAAAAGGGAGAGAAACAGCAGAATGGGAAGCCCAGAGCCGCTGCCCTTCACACACTCCCCGAGCGCTGAGTAATACCGATGGTTGTGCCTATAATTGCTCGTTGGTTATTGTTGTTGTTGTTACTCAGCCTTTGGTCCGAACCAGACCTTCCTGCCTGCCTCTGCTGCAGCACCCGCGCCGCCTTGTCCCCATCACCTCCGGGTGTCCGGCGCCCCAGCAGCCCTGGTGTAAAACAGGATCGCCCCCCGGGTGCTGCGTGCACAGTGAAGGGCAGCCACATCTAGATGCAATGAAGCACGGTTTCAAGTGTCACACGGCCACCACGTCCTGCTCATCGATGCCCATCCCTCGGCCCTGCCTCCCGGGGAGATGGTGACGTAGGCACGTGCCCAATCAGACAGTCGCCGGCCACCGAAGTCTCACCCCCGAAGCCTGATTGATTCATTAAAGAGCGGGCTGAGCAGCAGCTGTTTTTATTCAAAACTTGGGCTCAAAACTAAGCTCAACGTGATTAGGAAATTATGTCAAGAGAAGAAGAGATGCGGAACTGGCTTTCTGGTGACTCCGAGGTAAGAGCTGTGGCAGCCCCGCCTGGCCCAGAGGGCACCCCCGAACCATTCAGTCCGTGGGGCCTGTTGGGTACTTTTGTGGGAAAAGTCAGCCATGGGACGAGTGTAATAATCCATGCTGCCCCCCGTCCTCGGGGCCTCGCCTCGACACACTGCAGAGGATCCAAAGTAGAGGACGGAGGAGGACTCACGTCACCATCAGTCAGCTCCAGAACGTTCCCTGGCTCCCATATCACTGAGTCAATCTGCCGTCTCATCCAGGACAACGGGAGCCCGTGGTGAGTTTGGGTGTGAAACAACAAGGACAACCCCAAGTGCCTAGAGATCTCGAGAAAGAGGGAGAGTGACTTCTTCACCAGTGAATGTTCACAGTATCCGCAGGTCCTCCTGACCCCGCCTGTCAGTGACAAGATCCCACCACCTGCCTTTACCTTAAACCACACACTTAGGACCTAGACCATGTCTGTATCCTTGCAGGTGGTGGTTTAAGGTTTTTCAATCTGAGCTAACAGACCAGCCCCAGGTCGAGGGAGCTTACAGGGCACTGAGGGTGGTAGTGAGGACAGCCCTGATCGGCACCCAAGCTGTTCCGTCCAGACAGCACCCTGATCTTCGGGTGGTCTCAGATGCCTGACTGTCCTGTGTCAAGGCCCTGGGAGTGCAGGTCTGAGGAAACCACGGACCAAATCAGGGAGAACGTGCAGGAGGAATGAAACGTGGCCATTTCTCTTTTTCTCTCCCACCCCGTTACTCTAGCACTTGCTAAGGTGCATTTGTGGGCGACCGAGAAGTATAGGAAATGCTTATGCCATTTTTATTTGTTTGCGTTGCCATGAACGTAAGTGCCCAGGCTGGGACAAAGTCTCCGCAGCAAAGTCCGCACCCTGACCCTCCTCACCTCCCCCGCTGGCCTTCACTTTCTGTTCCATTTCCATTTTACTGCATCAACTCCGTCTTCACCAGAGACTTCCTGTTTCTTCAGTCCCTCCCTATGTAAAAACAGATACAGTTTATATTCTTGAAGAAACTCTTTTGTATGAAATAAACTTTCCTGTTGCCTCTAGTTGTAATAGTATAAGGCAAATACTAGTAAGGAGAGACTCGTAAATACGGAAGACAAACAGAGGGTTTCTGGACGGGTTGTGGGGGGGGATGGGCTAAATAGGTGAGGGGCATCAAGGAATCTACTGAAATCATTGGTGCACTATATGCTAACTAACTTGGATGTAAATTTAAAAATAAATTAATTTTTAAAAATTTTAAAAAAGACAAGGGGGATGCTTGGGTGGCTCAGTCGGTTAAGCCTCCAACTCCTGATTTCGGCTCAGGTCATGATCTCATGGTTTGTGAGTTTGAGCCCCACATCAGGCGATGCATTGATAGTGCAGAGATTCTCTTGGGATTGCTTGGGATTCTCTCTCTCTCTCTCTCTCTATCCCTCTCTCCCCCCTTCATGCTATCTCTGTCTCTCTCTCAAAATAAACTTAATTTTAAAAAATGCAGAAGTCTGGTTCAAAAGGTAAATCCATGTATGCTTTAAGGTAACCAGAAGAAATATCCAGAAAGAAGATCAGTGCTTTACTCATGAGACCTCCCCCGAACCATGGGAGTGTGGAGACCATGGGAGTGTGGAGACCACTGTATCAGGAAACCCATGTCAGAGCAGCATGTCTGTGGGTGGGTGACTCCTTGCCCATGTGTCCAGACTACAGAACTATTTTCTTACTTCTTTCACGTTCATGCACTAATTTATGTTCATTCCCTCTTCAATCTTGGAACTCCCAAGTCTTCCCGGCACCAGAAACCCAAGCATCATTGTTGTCTCCTGTCCTGCATGACCAGCCCCTCTCGCCGGCTCCCTTCAAGCCCAGTGATGAGACGCGGCTCCAGGTAGAACACGGCCCTGACCCAGGGTTCCAGGAGTGAGAGAAGGGGGAAGTGCTACATTCCGGATCCTCCCAGCAGTGGGAGGGTCTTAGTCTGCCTAGGCTGCCCTCGCACTAGAGCCTGGGTGGCTTAAACACAGACATTGTTTTCACAGTTCTGGGGCTAGAAGTCCCAGATCAAGGTGCAGGATTCCCTCTGGGGAGGGCTCTTTTCCTGGCTGGTAGATGCCCCTTCTCCCTGTATCCTCACATGGCCTTTACTCTGTGCTCCCATGGAGAGAGAGCTCTGTGTGGCCTCCTCTCCTTAGGAGGACACCAGTCCTATCGGATTAGGGCCCCACCCTATGACCTTGGCCCCACTCTATGACCTTGTTGACCCTCCCTTACATCCTTAAAGGCTCCAAATACAGTCACAGGGGCGTTACTGCTTCAACATATGAATTTAAATGGGGTGAACAGCAAGGAATACAATTCAGTCTATCACAGTTAGTGAACTGGTAAAGTTGCAAGGATTCAAGAGTCAAAAAACCTTTGCCTTTAATACATAACAGCTGCTTGATAAGGATGACAAAGAGATGGCTATGATGAGTGTGGTAAAAGTTTACAGATATTAGATGAGCAGCAAAACTACGAGAAAATATAGCTTTGATCCAGGTATATGAGATTAAGACCAGTATTAATTGTAGTCATTTACTTAAAATTTGTGAGCAATTTTGAGTTTATTGATATATTTGAAAGAGAGAGAAAGAGAGAGAGGGGAAGAGAGTGTGTAGGCTTGCACACACTGGGGAGGGACAGAGAGAAAGGGAGACAGAGAATACAAAGCAGGCTCCATAATGTCAGTACAGAGCCTGATACAGGACTCAAACTCACCAACCATGAGATCATGACCTGAGCTGAAATCAAGAAACGGACACTTAACCGACTGAGCCACCCGCGTGCCCCTCATTTCACTCTTTAAATCCCACAGTATCACTTGATGGATCGAATGAACTATTGAAAGAATTAGTTGCTTGGAAGAAGGAAGTGTTAGCAAAGGAAGCTGGAAGAAATGAGATGGAAAGTGTAGTGAGGTAGGGTTCATCTAAGCACTGTGTCACAGAGACGGGACTATGGCCAATGAAGTCTTACATCTAATTCACTCATCCATTCACCCCATCGTTATTGACTGGTTGCATGTTGGTGCTTGATGAATTCTCCAGATGAAATCAAGTTGGCATCTTAGCAAGATGACCGGCTGCCCCCATGGAAAAGCAATGGGAAGGGGCAAGGTTGGAAGCAGGAAGAGTCAGGGATCATGGCAGTAATCCTGGTCAGAGGCTCTCCTTAGAGAGGGGACATTTGAAAGTGAATGCCCATGACTATAGGCAAGGACCTTTGTTTTATAAGGTTCTAGTCATGTCCCCCCTTGTTCCTTCTCAGGTTCTACCCTTATTGGCTGGATAGCTCTAGGTGCTGGGTTGTCCATTCCTAATTGGCTCGATTCCATTGTACGAGGGTGGTCTATGGCCGATCAAGAAACACTTCTTAAGATCAAGATTATAATAACGGTAGTTAAAATTAATAAGTATTTACTATATGTCTTTACATTCTTCATCTTTGTAACAAGGCAAGGGGAGTTAGAAATAAAGCAGTTAGGAGCGTGCATTCAGATCTTAGCTCCCCCTCACTAGCTCTGTGACCTTGAAAATTCTTAACCTCTCTGTGCCTCAGTGTCCTTGACAGTTTATAAGGATAAAATGAATTAATATATGTCCCTGTCCTCATGTACTTTTGTGTCTAGTCATCTAGTACATTCTTTCTCTGAACTTAAAATCAATCAACACCTTCTCAGGAAGTAGATACTGGAGGTCATTGATACTACATTATGCTGGAACTGGTCATTTCTAATCTGTGTTATCCCCGGGGCATAGGTCAGATCCTGGCACATCCTAAGAACTTAAATATGAAGTGGCACAGGTCAGTTCAATGGCTTCTCTGACCACATCCAGACCCCTGCCCTCACTTAGGGGAATCCTTCTCATGTATTCCTAACAAACACACGTGATGGGGCATTTAGAATATTACCACATGGACATCAGTTTAGCCTTTTAAAGATTATTTAATTACGTTGGTATTATTTGATTAATATTTATATTTTGCATAGTATCAGCAGCAGGATTCATCTCATGATAACTTTCTGATGTTAGTAAGAAAATTATTCCCAGGCCCAGCCCAACCAGAGGTATTCTGTTTCTAAACAGGTCAGAAGACAAGGAAAGTTCTGGAAGTCTGGGAATGTCCTTTGCCTACACAGGCGCCTGCCCTGCACAAGTCCTGTTGGAGCCTGCTGCTCTGCTAACATTTGAAAGCATCCTCTCGCACAGTTAAAAAACGGGGATGTTTCACGTATTTCTCCCTAGAGATGGATGATATAAAGCACAATTAATTGTATTCTAAATTTGATTTTTAGTACATTTTAAATGATCACTGAACCTAATCTGTTCTATTAGTCTTTATGGAATTCAATGACACTGAGCAAGTGGCTTTGGGTTACTTCCTCACCCAGACTTTCCACCTTTTCCTAAGAAATGGGGACGTTTCAGAGCCTGGGTTGGACCCCTTCTCTCACAGGGACTTAGCAGCTAAATATACCAGTAGTTTTTCCACTAATAGCTTTTATTAATTTTAGAGAAAACTATTTTTTAACTGCAATTTTCTTCAGTGACTAAAAGTCCAGAAAAAAGTGAAGAGGAGTATCAAAAGGATTACATAACCAAGACCAAAGTCTAAATTACATTAAAGAATTAAATAGGTTTAAATTAGGTAAACATTAACTAAGTACGGTAGGCGTCTGTAATAGATATAAACACTTAAGGGACGAAGTCATCCAGGATAAAGGAAATATAAATGTAGATCACCAGAAACAAAGTAAAATTAAGATTCACATACAGATCAGTATTATAATAACGAGGCTGATAGCATTATCAGACACAATACAGCAACACATTAAAAGAATACTATGGGGTGTGGCACCTGGGTGGCTCAGTTGGTTAAGCAGCCAACTCTTGATTTCAGCTCAGGTCATGATCTCAGGATTCATGAGTTCAAGCCCCACACGAGGCTCTATGCTGACAGCGCATAGCCTGGTTGGGATTCTCTCTCCCCCTCTTTTTCTGCCCCTCCCCCATGCATGCACACTCTCTCTCTCTCAAAATAAATAAACTTAAAAAAGTACAATCTTGATCAAGTAAATTTCATAGCTAAAATGAATAAATGGGTTACTATTCAGATATTAATGCAACTTACTGTGTTAAGAGAAAAATCACGTAATTATCTCTATAGATGTTAAAGACATTTGATAAAATTCAACATTCTTAAATTTTAAAAATCTCAATATGTAAGTCTAAAATATAAAACTAAACACATATCAGTGCACACATACATATGCTTAGTGAAGAAATATTAGATGCATTCCTACTAAAATGAAAAAGACATCCGTATCACAATCATTATTAAAATTGTTCTGTAGTTATTAGCCAATGAAAGTAGGCAAATAAAGGGGAATATAAAATATAAAAATTTAAAATAACATTATATTTGGATTAATTTCTTTCTTTATTTTTTAAAGGTTTTATTTTTAAGTAATCTTTACACCCAACATGGGGCTCTAACTCACAACCCTGGGATCAAGAGGTGCACGCTGTACTGACTAGACAGGTACCTGTTGGAATTACAAGTCTATCTACTTGATGATAGACTTGTAAACAGAGAAAACCTAAAGGAATGGACTAAAAAATTTTAGAAGCAATAAGAAAATACATAGAATTAATTAACAAAAGCCAATTACCAAGTAAGTAAAGAACATCAAGTTAGAAAATGTGATGAAAGGGAGACCCAATTCTGCGATCCCCCAAAAAATGATGAAATACCTCATGATGAGCATACCAAGATGTCTAGGCGGTCTAGTTGTGTTTCATGCAAATGCTACCAAGGGATGTGATGAAGGCTATTTGCCCCATTTCCCACTTTCTCCTCAGATTTTAGCAGAACCCACAACCATCCGGAATAAAATTGTTTTGCAACCTTGCTGCAGTAAGTATGACCATTCGGCTAGGTGCAAGCCCGTGGGGGTAAATGTAAGTGGGGTGTGCTAATTTGGGGGAGGAGGTCCCTAGAGAGGACACGGCCTGTCTGGCTCCCTCTGTCTTCCCAAGTAGGTGCAAGTGGGGCTGGAGCAGCCATCCTGTCCATGAGGCAGAGGCCATGCTGAGGACAGGAAAGTGACAAACCAGGAGGCTGGGTCTCCAATGACAGAGCCCTGGACAAACCCATCTGTGTTCATGGGCAAGGGTTCTCATTCATTGCGTTTGCAATCAGTCACAGCCAGACCTAAAAGGAGACTGGGAAGCGAGACGGATGAGGCACATCTCTACCTTACAGACCCCCTTTCTGTGTTTGTCGATTTCACATCAATTACCAGCCTCCCTTTCCTCATCTCCCAGTTCCCCACAGGAATATTTCTGTCTGTTTTATTGTGTTTTTATGTTTGCAAATACAGTAAAACCTTGGATTTCGAGTAACTTGTTCTGCGAATGTTCTGCAAACGAGCAAACATTTCTAATAAATTTTAACTTGATAAACAGGCGATGTCTTACAATATGAGTAGTACGTGACACTGAATGTCACATGATCGCAACTGAGCCAATGGTTCTTCTCTCTCTCCTCTCTCTCTCTCTCTCTCTCTTTCAATTGTGGGTGATTGTCTCCCATGCTTGGATGCTCGGTCTCTGGTGTTTGTCAGAAATCAGTGAATTTTCAGAACATTGGAAGGTGCCCACAACTGGTGTCCACCTGTTGCATCATGAGCAACAGTGAGAGGTTATGGAGGAGATCTTGTCTGCAGAGGAGGAGGAGAAAAAGGCAGAGGAAACCCTTGCTTCCAATGAGACTAGGGAGATGTGTAAAATGTGGGAAACAGTGCAAAATTTTGTAGTTTTCTACAAAAACTGCCACCCAAATAAGGCCACAGCAGTGTGAGCCATAAATCTGTTTAACAATAATGCAATGTCACATTTCCACGAAATCCTCAAAAGGAGGCAAATGCAAGTGTCACTGGATAGGTTCCTTGTTAAAGTTGCAGGAAAAGAAAAGATCCTATTGAGTCAATAGGTAGCTGTGGTTCCCTTAAAGAGAGAGAAAGTCTCCTCTCTCTTGTCTCTTGTCTCTTGACTAACCTCTTTGTCTTACCTCAAAGGTAAGTGCAGGTTAATTTGTTTATTTTTCTTTATATTTTGTATTTTCTTTATTATTTTGTATTATATTACAGCATTGTAATTATTTTTATATGAATATTTTTGGGTTGTGGAATGAATCATCTGAGTTTCCATTATTTCTTAGCAGGAAATTAGCTTTGATATACAAGTGTTTTCGATTACAAGCATGTTTCCGAAACGAATTATGCTCGCAAACCACGCTTTTACTGTACTTAAAAATACATAACAACCTCCTAACCCCTTCTTCATGGCCCCTGCGTGACCTAAGAATCCACCATCCAGGCTCCACATTGTCTCCCTAGATGACAAATCTGATTCTGCCAGTCTTGTGTTTAAGATCACTTGTCAGCGTTACACCACTTACAAACCCCTCAAATCCTTCATAACTGGCCCCTGGTTCTCTCTTCTGCTTCCCTCCCAAAGTACCCACAACCACCCCACCATCCCAACCGGACAGAATCCCAGACACTCCTCCCAGAGCAGCGGGCTCTGTCCTGCCTCTGTGGCTTCACACACTCTCTCCTCTCTGCCGAGAATGCCCAACGTCTGCACTGGTCTGCTCACCCCTGCACCCTTCTCAGCTCATGTTAGTAATGCGCCCCCCATACTTCTTTTCTGTCCCCCTAAACCAAGCAGGTGCTCCTCTTTCATGATCCTTTTCAGGGTTTCCCTGAGACCTTGACATAACCTCTAACCATGGTAAACGTTCGTTTTTCTTCCTTCTGCCTCCATGAGAATGAAACCAAACAGGAACAATTTGAGGGACATCACACACTCTTAAAGTAATGACTGAACTAATCAGTCAACCTTGAAAGCAGTGTTTCTCAAACGCTGAGAATTCACAGGTCAGTCTAGAATACTGCCTCTGCGCCCAGTTTGAGAAACGCTGCATTAGAAGTTAAACATATCACCTTAGAGAGTCAGTGAATGTCGATTCAATTAAAAACACAACAAAAATAAATAAATAAATGACAAAACAATAAAAACACGACACAGACACTGGGACTGAACAGCAGCCCTGAGACATGACGAGGTCACTCAGATAATCATGAATAAGTTTATGGGTTTTTAAAAATTATTATCTACACAAATATCCAAGTATTTGGATAATAATTGCATGCCCAATTGTATATATATGCAATTTTTAAATTTGTTCACATGCGTTGCACATCCCTTAAAAACACGTCTGTGGATACCAATTTGAGGAGAAGAGTTATTTATTATTCCCTTAGGAGTCCTATAACCCTTACTTCAGAAAAATGTATATTTTGCACAATGTTTGTGGACATGATTTCATAAATGCCTCAAGCCCACCATGAACCTGGTTTAATGCTAATATTTAAATGCTGGAGAACACTAGCCTTTCATCTCAAGCAGAATCATCGAGGGGCCTGAGAGTCAGCCCTCGGGAAGCACTCAGTGAGTCCAACAGTCTCCTCGATTTTACTGAACTACACATGAATTACCCCATGAGGAGTCTTTGTTCCAGACTCAGGCCAAGAGAACCTTTGACCCGAGTTCAACCAAGCATCTCTTAAAATTCCCCCAAAGGCTGCACAGTGTTAAGTTCTCTGGAGTAGTTGTACATCACAACTCACCTCTACGATTTCTGAAATGTAAATGGGAAAGGTGAGAAGGCCTAACAGAACAAGGGAAATCCCTGGGACAAAAAGTGGAGAGAGCCAGGTCCTAAGAAGATGTTTCCCCATAACATGGGAACGCTCTTAAAGACCTGGACCCTCCTTAGACTCTGCAGGCCCAGAATCTGCGCCTCCTGGCACGCTCCCGTAAGGCCATACTTCTGGGAACGAATTACTTAGGCAGCTATAAGGTAAGGAAAAGTAGAGTGATCTCCTAGAAGCGTCGCTGAAAACAGTGTTCAAGGTCAGCACCAGTCGCTTTGGAAAATGGAACCTCAAGACTGTGAAGGAATATTTTGATAGTCAACACAGTTAATCACAACACGCTTCAAAAGATGAATGCACATTTTACATGTTTGATGCATTTAAATGATCTTCACGAACAAAGTTAGTCCTGAAATTGCATGCAGTTTGGGGAAACCATATAATAAAATACCATCTCCCCTTTATAGGTAATGCTGTCGGTGTGGCCAGGTAATGAGCCTTTCATTCTACAAGACTGCTAAGAAGACATCTTAAGGCCACACGGCTCTTCACCAGGGGATGCAGTAGGATGCTTAGGTCTTCCATATATCTTTGGTTGAGGAATAAAAATCAGAACTAAGTATTCATTCTTTCAGTTCTTCTTCCAAACAGACTTTCCCCTCATGTCACCATCCTGTGTATACAAAGAAAGTCACGCAAACGGAACTAACTCAGATTTCATGAGGTTATACAAATTACATCAAATGCATAACTTTACTATCCTGATTATCAAATTGTATAGCAGGAGGTAGAAAGGACATTAAAGAAACATTTATTTCACTCTTGTCCCCCGAATTGATTAGGAGAGGAGACAGCTGTCCTGAACATATGTGTGGAGGAAGGTACATTTATGGCAGAAAGGATGTAAATTGCCAACTACTTTTTAAATA
Organism: Cryptoprocta ferox; assembly: GCA_028646485.1. Classification (NCBI taxonomy): domain Eukaryota; kingdom Metazoa; phylum Chordata; class Mammalia; order Carnivora; family Eupleridae; genus Cryptoprocta; species Cryptoprocta ferox. The sequence continues at coordinate 80,514,590 of CM053566.1, read as the reverse complement.
ATTTTCAATGTATACTGTAACTAATATTCAAAACTAATATTCTGGGAGTTTTAAAAATATAGTCCTACTACTGCTTGCTACCATAGAGATGGCCCTTATATCTATTCGGGGCCATGCTATTATTGTGTATTTATATACGGTCATACGATTTTGACGACTATCTTTGAAGGAAAATGTGTCAAAAGAAGATAACAAAATGGAACATGTACATATGGGTTAAGTATTAAAAAGAGCAGAATTGAGTGGGCAAATGTTATGGATAAATAAAGGGGAAAATGTGAAAAGGGTGAAGGAGGGAGAAAGAAATAATTACGGTGCATAAAGAAGAGAAAATAAATTAGGACCATCAACTAGGTTTCATACTAAATGTGAGGAAGGGGAAGAGAGAGAGAAAGACAGGTAGATAGAACGGGAAGGAGGAAGTGTTGGTGTTGGTGTTGGTGACCTAGGCAGCCTGTGGGCTGGCCCTGAGCATCGAGAGCCACCCCCTCTCCCCCAGAGACTGACTGGAACATCCTGAAAGCTATCCCTCTGGCTGTCACTCATGCTTTGAGCAATGTTGCCCAATAGAGATAAAATGAGGGCCACACGTGTCATTTTAAATTTTCCAGCAGCTACATTTTAAAATACTAACAGAATAAAAAGTCCAGAAATAGACCCACACAGTTATAGTCAATTAATTTTTGGTAAAGATACAAGGCAATGCGATGGATAGAGGGAAGCCTTGGTACAACTGACCTTCCATATGCCAAAAAGAAAAAAGTAAATAAATAAACCACAACCTCAACCTCATACCCTGTACAAGGAATGCAAAATGAAACATAGATCTCAATGCAAAGTACAAAGCTATAAATCTTTTAGAAGGAAACAGAAAATCTTTGTGACTATGGTTAGCCAGGACTTCTTAGATGAGACACCAAAAAACACAATCCAGACAAGAAAAAAGAAACTGATAACTTGAACGTCATCAAAATTAAAAACTTACTCTGTGAAAATACTGTCCAAAGAATGAAAACAAAAGGCACAACTTGGAGAAAGTGTTTGTAAATCACATATGCAAAGAAATTCATAATGAACCCTCAAAACTCGACAGCAAAACTATAACTCAGAAATGAGCAGAGACTGAGATACTTCACCAAAGAGGTTATGCAGATGATAATAAGTGCATGTAAAAATGCACACGCTGGGGCTCCTGTGCGTCTCAGTCGGTTAAACATGGGACTCTTGGTTACAGCTCAGGTCATGGTCTCAGCGTTTCGTGAGTTTGAGCCCCGCATGGAGCTCTGTGCTGACAGCTCAGAGCCCACTTGGGATTCTCTCTCTCCCTCTCTCAATGCCCCTCCCCACTCACTTTCTGTGTCTCTCTCAAAATGAGTAAATTAAAAAAAAATTTTTTTTTAATGCACACGTCCTTGGATGCCTGGGTGGCTCAGTCAATTGAGCATCCAACTGTTGATTTTGGCTCAGGTCATGACCTCATGGTCATGAGAACGAGCTCCAAGTTGGGCTCTGCAGTAGGCATAGAGCCTGCTTGGGATTTTCTCTCTCAATGTCCCTCTGCCCCTCCATGTAAACATGCTCTCTCTGTCTCTCTCTCAAAAATAAAAAAGTGCTCATGTCATTAGCCATTATAGAAATGCCAGTTAAAACCACACTAAGGGGGCACCTGGGTGTTTCAGTCAGTTAAGCGTCCACTTTGGCCCAAGTCATGATCTCACAGTTTGTGAGTTTGAGCCCTGCTTCGGGCCCTATGCTGACTACTCAGAGTCTGGAGCCTGCTTTGGATTCTGTGTCCCTGTCACTCTCTCTGCCCCTCCCACACTAGCACCCTGTCTCTCTCTCTCTCTCAAAAATATATAAACCTTAAAAAATATTTTTAAATAAAAAATAAACCACACCAGGGTGCCTCCACTTATCCATTAGAACAGAGGGTGCAGAAGCTGCTAGTTCCCGTGTGGGTGAGGACGCAGAGCGGATCCCACTCCCACGTTCCTGGGGAGGATGCAAAATGGTGCAGCCACTCTGGGAAGCTCTTTGACATTTCTTAGAAAGTTAACCACACACTGAACACGTGACCCAGCAATTCCACTTCCGGACACGTGCCCAAGAGAAAGGAAAGCCGATGCCCCCCCAATGACTGTGTTCAGAGCAGCTCCATTTATAACCGCCAAACCCTAAAAAGCGTTTACACGAGAATCTCCACGACGGGTCCTGTCCTAAGGTACCTTGTTTTCCAGGTGATGAGGAGACCTAATGGACAGACAGTCAACTGGGAAAATGAATACTAGACACTATAAACAGAGAAATAAGAACTGAAGATGGAACTGCCAGGAAGTTACAAAGAACAGAATATCATCAAAGTTGTATTTATGTTACCTCTCAGACAGGATTGACTTTTTAAGCGGGAAACAAACAACGATGTTTGAAAGGGATGAAAACAGAAGAACAGGATTATTTTTACATCAGTGGCTTTTCTGTACCCCCTCTGGAGAGTAGCTCGGCGGTTCTTCCCGAAGTAAACGTGGTCTTCCCACACGAGCCCACAACCGCAATCTTGGACCTTCATCCCAGAGAAATGAAGACATTGTCACATGGGGACTTGCATGTGAATGCTCATAGCTGCTTCATGCATGATAGGCAGCCCTGGAGAGCACCGGCCGCCCTGCAATCGGATAAATGATTATACACCGGAGCATCGACGCGGCGGACAACCACTCAGGAATCAAACGGAACAAGCGTTCCCTCGGTCAACCTCCAGGGAATTATGCTGGATGAAAGAGCCAGTTCCAAAAGGTTATTTACTCCATGATGCCCTGCAAGTAACATTCTTGGCATTACAGAACTGTGGAAATAAAGAACGGATCAGTTGCTGCCAGGGGTTAGGACTGCACAGAGGATGGTTGTGGCTATAAAGGGGCAATACGCCGGAGCCTGTGGGGACCACACAGCTTAGTATCGTGATTGTGGTGGTGGGCGTGCAAAGCCATGCTGCGGGGGGATACACACCACAAATGACCGCGTATCTAATGGTGAACTTGGGATACGTCTATGGGTTGTACCCACAGCAGCGTCTTAGTGTAGATATTATACTATTGTTCCATAAATGTTAACATCGGGGGAAGGTGCACAGGACCTCCCTAGACATTTCCTTACAACTTCCAATGAATCTATAATTATTTCAAATGAAAAAGTTATAAAAAAGTTTTAAATGAAGTAAAAGGACCTTCTGAACATGATCACTAATTAATTATTTCAAGCACCCCTTTAAGTATTCTACAGACCTGATTCCCTTAGGCAATCCTTTTCCTACTAATTCAAATTTCATGCATACAAAATTCAAGAAGGTGACACTTGGCTACAGGAAAAAGGATATCCGTATATATTTTAATGAAGTTTACAAAATTGACAGATATCTTACACATTTTAATGCCACATATTTTTTCAGACAACAAATGATGTTTACAACTGCAATGGTAATGAGATGACTCTGTACCCAAATTATTGTTTCTCATAGAAAAGAAATTGGCGGTGGGAAACCAACCCGTAGCCAGAAAGCTAATGGCTTACATTTCCAGTGGGGAGACCTGTGTAAGCGACTGCAGTCACCGTAGGTCTACTCGGCAGAGTCTGCATTTACTTCTGTTAAACTCGTTTAATGGATAGAATTTTAGTACTCAAGGAAGCCAGTGTCGCCTGCTTGCCCGATGACATTGAACCTGATATATTTAAAGTGTCATAAGCCCAACTGTGCGATTCTGTTGACACATTAGAGGACACATTAGGCTATTCAGACACATTAGAGGATCAGAATAGAAAGCCCCTCCCACCCACTGCCCCCAACAGGCACCTGGGTGGCTCGGCCAGTTAAGCATCCGACTTGGGCTCAGGTCAGGATCTCAATGTGCGTGGGTTCGAGTCCCACAGCGGGCTCTCCCCTGTCAGTGCTGAGCCCCTTTGGGATCCTCTGTCTCCCCCTCTCTCTGCCCCTCCCTCGCTCATGCTGTCTCTCTCTCTCTCTCTCTCAAAAACAAAACAAAATAAAACATTAAAAAAAAAAAAAAGAATACAAAGCCCCCAAATAGACTCACATGCTACATGAGCATGCAGTGGGGGATACAGCAGCTTTTCATATGGTTTGGTGCATTACTCAGAAAATGATGTTGGGACAAGTTTAGCATTAAGAAAGGGGGAAAAAAATGTTAGGGCTGAGAAAGGTAGCTTCCCCCGCCCATGAGCTCCTGCTCATGCAGAGAAAGCGAGTCAGAGGTCCTGCCAAGACCACAACCAACATGCGGGCTCAGAGTTCAGGTGCTTTTAAGAGGAACCTGCTATTTTTAGATGAAATGTCCCAATTTTTCACTGATGGCAACCATTTCAAACATCTTTGAAACACTGAGCGGCCTCAACAAAATACGACAAGCTGGGGGGCTACAACCACTGAAACTTTCTCCCTCCCGCTTCTGGAGGCAAGGAGTCCAAAATCAAGGTGTCAGCGGGGTTCCTCCTTCTGGAGGCTCTGAGGGAGAATCTGCTGTTAGCTGCTTTCTCCTGGCATCTGGGTCCAGAGGTACCTGGTGTTCCTTGGGTTAGACACACATCACTCGAGCCTCTGCTCCTGCATCGCATCTCCTCTCCGTGTCTGGTTTCCACATCCCCATGTTCTACGCACACACTAGTCACTGGATTGGGGTCTACCCTCTCAATAGGACCTCATTTAGCTTGACTGTATCTGCAAAGACCCTATCCCCAAATCAGGTCACATGCACAGGTACAGGGAGGAAAGGCTTGAACATATTCTTTTGGGGGACATGATAAACCCATGACACAAGCAAGCCCACTACAGTCCTGGCCACCAGTGTATACTCTCTGTTTGCTGGCGAGATAAATTCTACGTAGTTTAAAATATTTTAAAATAAAAAAGCATCAGAAAAATGTTGAAGGGAACGTTTGCACACTCAAGGGGTAGAGAAAGACTTTGTCAGCATAACTCTAAGTGCAAAATTTATACAGGAAAAGGACTGAACAAGTTGACAGATTTAACCACAAAAATATAAATATCTCTCTACATCTAAAAAAATTAACATAGTAAAAATACAGATCAGGAATCACTATGTTATAGAAGGCTGAAAACAGTCTATATAAACACAATTAGGATTTCGTCTTATTCATTTCTAACCCTCAGAAGAAAAACTGGCATAAGACCATAACAGAAAATTAACAAAAGAAGGAACACACATGTTCCGTAGATATAGGAAAGCATGTTGAACATTTCTAGTTATCAATGCGCTGCAAATACAAAGCAATAACAAAGCTTTTTCTCCCCTTTAAATACTTCAAAATTAAAATCAAACCAACCAACAAAGGAATCCCCAGTGGTGACAAGAAGGTGGGGGGTGGGCACCATCAGAGATTGCCAGTAAAACAGTAAATTCTGCAGCCCTTCTAGAGTCAGTTTGCCATCTGGTAGCAAAAGACTTAAAAACGTTCATCCTTTCTAATCAACAAAATTTTTCTTCTGGAAATTTACTCTAAATCACTAAGTGGGGAAGACAAACGTTTGAACAAGGCTATCTGTTGCTGCCATGTTTATAGCTGCAAAACATGTGGCAACAGCCCAAACATCTAATGCATTGGGTTTCCCTGGAAATAGAGTCTGAGACAGAGCTTTTGGGGGGTTCCTGGGGGTCTGCTCTCAGGAGCAGTGGGGGAAGAAAGGCCAGGAGCAGGACGAGTGAAAAGGGAGTTTGCCTGTGTTGCGCCGGCCGGGAATATCCAAGATCAGCCAGTACTCCAGGAGTTCTCAGGAGGGATGGCCCTTCAGTGTTGAACTGAATTGAGACATGGGGCTGAGACCTGATGTCCCCTTGGTGTCACTGAGTGTGGCTGCTCCCAGAAGGAGGTGTCCTGTGGGCGAGGTGGCTGTCTGGCTAAGGAAGGGCAACCCAGGACTTGGCCATGAGCTCTCAGTAGGCAAAAATCTTCTGTTTGTTATTGTTACCTCCTGTGGTTGCCCCAGCAGGATGTCTATTGACAATCCCTAGGGTAAATCACACCTCTCTTTTGTCCCCCAACATTCCTGGAGTATAATTGACAGATAAAAGTTGTATGTATTTAAGATGTACAACATGATGGTTTAAGATACATACTGGGAGTGCAAGGATTACCACAGTCAAGTTAATTCACACACCCATCACCGCACACAGTTAGCACTGTTTGTGTGTGTGATAAGAACACACAAGAGCTACTCCCTCAAGTATACAATACGGAGCTGTTAACTAAAGTCACCAGGCTGTACATTAGATCCCCAAAACGTCTTCATCTTATAACTGGGAGTGGTCGCATTTTTCAACATGCTTCAGTAAAATTAGGATAAATTCGTTTTCTGTATTAATTACTGCAGGAAAGGTACAGCACAGTGTGCAGTGATAAAAACAGTTAATCGACAACTGTTTCTCTCTTGAGAACCTACTGTATACCACATGCTATTCTAGGAATTAGAGCAGGTAATAAGATAAGGAAGACAGTCACCTGGAGGTGATTTCATTCTGGCGAGGGGGCAGAGTGTATACATGATGACGTTTTTGTTATTTTTTTAATGTTTATCTATTTTGAGAGAGAGACTGTGTGTGTGTGTATGCATGTGTGAGCGAGGGAGGGGCAGAGAAAGAGGGAGAGAAAGAGAATCCCATTCAGGGTCCACGCTGTCAGGGCAGAGCTCGATGGGGGATGGAACCCACCAACTGTGAGGTCATGACCTGAGCTGAAATCAAGAGTCAGACACTGAACTCAGTGAGCCACCCAGGTGCCCCCATTTTTGTTATTTTAAAATAAAAGTATATAAGAAATAAATTAATAAAATAAAATAAAAGGATATACACATAGAAAAACATATATAATATATACACAGTCATATCATATTTATAATTTATATAAAAATTGGAAAGAAGAACCACTAAAATGCTATCACCCCAATTGGTGAGATTATGAATAATTTTTCTTTTCCTTTCTTTTTTAAAAAAATTTTTTAATGTTTATTTATTTTTGAGACAGAGCGTGAGAGGGGGAAGGGCAGAGAGAGAGGGAGACACAGAATCCAAAGCAGGCTCCAGGCTCAGCGCTGTCAGCACAGAGCCCGATGTGGGGCTCGAACTCACAAACTGCAAGACCATGACCTGAGTCAAATTCGGAAGCTTAACTGACTGATCCACCCAGGTGCTCCAATAATTTTTCTTTTTTAAATCTGCATTTTCCTGGATTTCTTTTGAAATAATAATGGAGAATGAAATAATGTGTTTAAAAAGGAGAAATATTTATATTTAAATCCCCCTTTTTTATATTAGAGGAAATCGCAGTCCTAATACTCCAGTTATATATCAAAATTGTAGGACCACTAGAAATGACAGAATTATTATTGGCCTATGAAGCTCACATACTTTAAGCCCTGATCCTATTGTCAAGTTTTGACTCCTACAAAGTCACTGCACTCAGACTGGCAGAACTAGAAGCAGATCCCAGGGAGCCTGTAAATCTTCCTTCTGAGGAACAGAAGTCAATTTGCAGTAATGACTGTGTATTTTCACTGGGTCCACAAAAAGCCATGAGGCCACCTTCAGTGCAGAGGCCTTTGATTTACAGGCAGGTCTATGCCTGCTTTTCCTGAGACAGGGAATGCTATATTAGCAAGGATTGTGGAAGTAAAGAATGTTGACTATTAGAAACATAAAAACCAATGAAAAGAACAATAGAATAGAGTTAAGAGAATACACTAAAGAAAAGATTACTAATGAAAAGTATCAAGGCTAAAAGTATATAGTAAATGGGCCATCTTTGTTAACCAATCAGTTTTAATGGGCAATCTGAGAATGAGTCAAAGGTCGATTTTATTTCACTCTTTTGTGCCCAGATGAGAAAACTGAAGACATGTTAACAACAAAGGAAAAACAACACAACAACAATAACAACAACAATAACAACAAAAGCAGCAGGGATTTCCCCAGAATCCTGTTTGTTTACTCAGAATATTGTGTATTCTGTCAAATTCACAGAAAAACACAATAATTATGTTTGACTTCAACCAAAACTTGGATGGATTATTCCTCCTGCTGCAGACATTGATGTGAGACAGTGGAAAGTCACATAACTAAGGATAACTGATTGACCTTCATTGTTCATGCAGAATATAAATGTTCCCTTGTTAATATATTGAACCAAAGTCTCCCAGGAAAATAATGTCCAATCTCCTTTTGCATTTGAAGTAAAATCCTGGTTATATATATTAGGAAACTTCACAGACCTTCATTCTCCTTTTAAAACAACCCCAAAATAATTTTTATTATTATTTCATTTTTTACCTTTCCTATGTGAATTTCCCCTTAATGAACAAAACAAATCATGTACTTCTCCAAGTATATGAGATGAAAAATTGTTATAGAGAAAGACAAATAAAAGTTTTGAAACCAAAAGCACTTGGGTTCTGGAAGACATTTATAAGAGTGCAAAAAAAAGACAATATAAGACATTTTTGCAAAATAAATAAAGTTCATCCTGGTCCATTCCATAATCATTTATCAAGTATCTATTTTATATTAATCACTGTCCTGTGTTCAGGGAATTCGAAGATGAAGAAGAAGCAACCCTAAGAAGCATGTATACTAGGGCGGTGGACAGATACATACATAAATAGACCATTTCGATATAATGCTCAAGTGACATGACAGAGGTATCAATTGAATGGTAGATATTCAAACATGAGAATTTTTTAAAACCACATAGAACATCTTTCTAATCAATTAAGAAACAAGGGAGATACGCCGATATTATATAATATGTATGGTAGGCAGATTCGTGGCCCCCAAAGATGTCCATGCTCTAATCTAGAACCTGCAGATACGTTAGATTATATGGCAAAGGGGAACCTCGGTGGCAGATGGATTAAGAATGTTCATTGGTTGGGCGCCTGGGTGGCTCAGCTGGTTAAGCACCCAACTCTTGATTTTGGCTCAGGTCATGATCATGGTCTCCTGGTTCATGAGATGGAGCCTCATGTCGGTCTTTGTGCTGACTGTCTGGGATTCTCTCTCCCTCTCACTCTCTGCCTCTCTCTCTCTCAAAATAAATAAAGAAATAAACTTAAAAAAAAAAAAGTTCATCGCTGACCTTGAAACAGGGAGGCTCTCCTGGGTTACCCTGCCAGGCCCACGGTAATCATCCTAAAACCCTTCAAAGTGGAAGTGGGAGAAGGGATCGGAGAGTTGGTCAGAAGAAGATGTGATCACGGAAGCATGGCACAAAGAGATGAATGCCGTAGAGCAGGCTTTGGTGGTGGGGGGCCAGGGGCCACCAAGGAGGGCAAGCAGCCTGCGGCCGCCCAAAAGGACATGAGACAGGCCCTGTTACAGCCCCAGACACAAACACGCCCGCACCCGGACATTAGCCCGGAGACACCCGCATCAGACTTCTGTCCCCAGAACTATAAGAGAAGAAATCCCCACTGGAGTAACACAAAATTTGCGGTACCTTATTGCAGCAGGAAACTAATAAAATATCTAAGTGTAATGAGACATAGAGCATTCTATTTGGAATCCAACGAATCAAGTTTTTGGAATTTAAATTGTCTGAGGTCATGATATATTCTAAGTTATTTTCGACTTCTCCATTGTGAGCCTCCTCCGAGGGAGGCAAAGGGGAGGAGCACAGGAAAGGGAAGAAGAAACTCCCAGGGGCCAGGCTCTGAGATGGGCGTGTTCACCCATGTCACTGGATTCTCACAAAAAGCCCTATAAGGATGTTGTTGTTTTTCCACATTTACAGATAAGGACACTGGAGACTCTGAGAAGGAAAGGTAAAATGCTACTGCATGTCTATGGGACTGCAAAACTCACACTCAGTCGCCACACCACGCTCTTGCAAATATTTAAATCCACCACACTGGGGGCTCCGGGCTGGGGAAGCCCAGCCTCCTAGACGAAAAGAGACTATTCGGTTTCAGTACTATATTTCATCGATTCTAAGATTCACCCTGCTTGCTTGCACTTTTAACATCTGCAGTCATGATGCATCTGATATTCGTAACGCCTTACAATTACATCCGGCAGCACTGTTTCTTTCTCAGCGAAACATAAAGTAATGAATGGTGTGTCTTAGAATGGAGGCTCCTCAGGGTCAGTGCGTTGGGCCTGCGTGTTTCCCTAAGCTCCGCACTGGGCTCTAAGTCCCAGAGACGGCAATTCCCCACCCTTCCTCAGGAACAGATGCCAATGTTAATTATTTTCAATGTCAGGAAACATGTCATGTTTCACTGAAATCCCTCATGCTACAACCGGAGTTTTCATGCTGCTGTGAAGAGAATGGTCATCACTTGGTTTTCCTCAGCACTTACTCTGTCCTAAGCAGTGAGCTACGAACCTTGGAAGGACGTGAAAGATGGGGCCTCTACGCTCAAAAACCCACACGACCCATACCCCGTAAAACTAAATGGTGAGACGGTGCGTAATTAAGGACCTAATGACACTAGCGCCTACATACGGAGATACTATGCTTTTACATTTTGTTGTGTGTTTCATTTTGTTTTTGTTTTTCAACATAGTCCCATCATCAAGCTTGACCCATTAAGCTCATTAAAATTTTATGTAAACACATTTTTCCTGAAGGTTTCACCTGGGGCATCACGTAACCTAGTGTGGTGGGTCCAGTTGCGCCCTGACTCAGAAGCTGTGCCTAAATCTGAACCCCGATACCAGTGAACGTGACCCTATTTGGAAATAGAGTCTTTGCAGATGTGATCCAATTAAGAATGAGCTCCTACTTGATTAGGGTGGGCCGTATAGCCAATGGCTGCTGTCTTTATAAGAAAAAGGGGAGGGAGATCTGGATACAGAGACCCTGAGGAGGTCCAGAGAAGTCCGTATGAAGCTGGGGACAGAGATCGGGGTGATGTCATTACAGTCAAGCAACTCCAAGGCACCAGGAGCCACCGGAAGCTGGGCAAGGCTAGGAAGGATTCGTCCCTCAAGCCTTCAGAGGGAGCGTGAGTTTGTTCACAACTTGATTTCAGATTTCTGGACCCCAGAGCAGTACAAGAATAAATGTCTGTTTTAAGCCACCAACATTATGGCACTTGGTTAAGGCGGCCTTAGGAAAGCAGTACGTCTACACATCAGACGTCAAAGGAAATTGTGGAACAAACCAGTTAGCAGGACTTGCACCTTTTCAAAGGAAGCCAGTTAAAATAAAGCTCGACCCTTATCAAGAGTATGAAAGGATGAAGGCGTTGGGGGTTGAAGGACGAGTTTGGAAGAGGCTTCTCTGCAGAGATCCAAGGACCTCCACTGGCAAAAGGAATTCTAAAAGACTGCTCAGAGAGCTTGACACCCTGCATCTAGAGGGGTCCAAGCGCATAGTGTCCGACCCCAATCTGCTAGGTACAGAATACCCAACAGGCTAGCTAAGCTGCTTTGGGGATTGTAACAGACTGAATGTTTATAAGGCCCCCAAGTTGTTATGCTGAAATCTAACCCCCAAGGTGATGGTATTAGGAGGTGGGAGCTTTGGGAGGTGATTGAGCCATGGGGCAGAGCAATCATGTATGGGACTAGTGCCCTATACAAGAGACCCCAGAGAGCTCTTTTGTCCCTTCTGCCCCGTGACATGACATTATAGGAGGAAGACAGCCTTCAAGGAGGCTCATTAGACACCGAATCTGTTGGTGACTTGACCTTGGACTTCGCAGCCTCCAGAACTGGGAGAAATAAGTGTGGTTTATAAATCACCTGGCTTATGGAATTTTCGTAATAACAGCCCAGGCAAAGACAGAAACTGGTACCGAGAAGTGGGGGTGTGGTTATAACAAATAATTAACACCGTGGAGGTGCCATGAGACCTGGCAGAGGAGAGGAGGGAGGAGTTGTGAGGCACGTGCCAGGAGTAGCCTGAACGGCCCCAACAGACAGGGAAGGGCGATGCTGGTTGGGGGCTCAGCAGAAACACAGAGAGCTGCAGGGAAATAAACTGGTTATTTTTAAACAGTTTTTATTATTTATTATTATTTATTAAATAAACAGGTATTCTCTGAGAAACGGTTATCTCCGTCTTCTCAGAGAATACCTGAGGCACTCCTGGGGTCCTAGGGGCTTCCTCGCCCATCGCAGGCCTGGGGGTACAGAGCAATTTCAAAACAGGGGCCTCAGGCCAATGGACTAAGGTGGTGATAGAAGTGGCTGATCACTGAGACGATCAAGCACAGGATACATGAGCATCTTGTACAGACCAGATGTGGGTCCACGTGGCAGGAAGGGCCTACCTGAGCCTTCAAATCCTTCCAGAAGGACCGTATTCTGGAGCAATAGAACGGCAGTGGCAGCGAGTCTATATGGAAGACTGTGCAAAAGGAGGTGAGGGCAGAGGAGGAGCTGACGGCTCCATGATCCATGTCAGATTTGCAAGGGAAAAGAGAGTGACAGGTCCCAGGAGTACTGTCACGTAAGATTGCTCTGCTATTTCTATCTGGAATAGAACAGGGCAAGAGTACATGCCTTAAAAAAAAAAAGTAAAGAAAAAATTAGATATAACACTGTATGTTAAGAAAGTACATAGCGGGGCACCTGTGTGGCTCAGTCAGTTAAATGTTTGACTTCGGCTCAGGTCGTTCTCACAGTTTGTGGGTTCAAGCCCTGCGTCGGACTCTGTGCTGACAGCTCAGAGCCTGGAGCCTGCTTCATGATTCTGTGTCTCCCTCTCTATCTGCCCCTCCCCCACTCATGCTCCATCTGTCTCTCTCAAAAATAAATAAACGTTAAAAAAAAAAGTACACAGTACACAGAGAACAGGATTCTAACGTGAGAATGGAAAACTGATGCGGCACGTTGGAATCAGGCCAAAGAGAGAAAGGAACAGTACTGATGTCACAGTGTGTATGGCATACCACCCACTGTTATGGACATGTGACAACGCTTTTCCCGTAAGTAATAAAACGGGCTCAGGTGCCAAGATACAATCCATGGGAAAAAAGGATTTAACCAAAGTCCAAACTCTTTTTTCTCAGAGCAAACCTCTGATAAATTCTTGACATGCCTTAAGAAACTCCTTGAGGATAATTCATCAATTGAATGTTTGAAAACACAGGAAAGCCATTATCAATGTGGAATTAGTTATAACTGACTCAGACTTGGCTGGAGCCATGAACATGACGGAAAACTAAGCTGAATATGACAAAGTCATCTCGGAGTAGTTATCATTATCTAAACTAGAGTTATTTAAGTCTTACTTAGGTCTCCTCAGGCCATATCAGCCTGGGCATTCATGGAGGCACAGGAATAAGAAGATTCCAGTTGGTCCTTCATTCTATCCCAACACCCTTGACATTAATGGGCCTTCTCTCCTTCAACGTATTCAGGAGAGCACTTGTACACCCAAGCATCTATGATTGCAGTTTCATATTGGTTGGTCAATTTTGTTGCTAAATATTGTTGATAATTTCAAGTTGTCCAAACTCTGAAATTAGATGGGCAATGTTTGACTCCGGCTTGATGCATAGAAACTAATCACCTTGGCTTCTAGGTTCAAAACAATTCATCCCCAGGACGCAAAAATGCAACCTTAAACCACATCTCGGAACCCCAGAGAAATTTGGAACATGGAAGGCAACGGGCCCAAAAGATAGAGATTGCAACTTTTGCTCCTATTTGGATTAAGCAGTAAACATGGATCTCAGGAGCTACAGAGGACTAAGTTTGAAATGAGCTCCTAGCAAAATATTAAAACAGGTTGTAAAACAGATGTTTTGTGACAAAAGGGAGAGCAGAGGTCATGGGGAGCCTATCCACCAAACTCATAAAAAAAAATCTATCCCGTCTCACGTAATTGCTCCTGGAGATTGAAAAGAATAAACAGGCAGAAGGATACCAAGCCTAAGAAGCATTAGTTTCAGAAAGGCATTTTGCACAAGAATGCGGTAAGGTGCGTAGACAGAGTCATCCAGACTTAGGGTCAATCAGCCAGAGAAGGGATCCGGAGTTCTCTACTCAAGCCCATCCAGTCCACCGTTTCAGTTAATGACTTACATGCAGGATTGGAAGATGGTTATACCAAATTTGCAAAGAAACTGCAAATGCCAGTTACAGAGGAAAGCACCAGAACAAACAACATCTGGAGAGACTGACATTAAGAGACAAAAGCCAGCAATTGCAATGTGTGATTATCAGTGTTTAGCAGCAATAGTAGTAATAACAATAGTAAAATATTGATAATAAAATACTAAAATAAAATTAAGGAGCCAATTTAAGTGTAAACATAATTGCATAACGATAGGACTTGAATAAAACTGGAAGTTTATACTTTCTTAAATTTGGATTTAAAATTAACCACATGGGGGCACCAGAGTGGCTCAGTCAGTTAAGCATCTGACTTTGGCTCAAGTCATGATCTCACCGTTCGTGGGTTCGAGCCCCACATTGGGTTCTGTGCTGTCAGCTCAGAGCCTGGAGCCTGCTTCCGATTCTGTGTCTCCCTCTGTCTCTGCCTCTCCCCTGCGCATGCTCTGTCTCTCAAAAATAAATAAATGTTAAGAAAAATTAACTATATATCTCATATTTACCATCTCTATGCTGTACCTGATTTTTTTTTTTGAGTAAGAGCTTTAGTAGTCTCATTGTATTCCGTACTGCTCAGAACACATTTTTGTTGTTGTTGTGGAACCTGTGGAAGAAGAACATTACCAAACTGTAATGATTCTAGAAATATACAAACAGGATTGTAGAATACAGAAATGTATAGCCAGCAAGAACCTTGAAGACCATAATCCCAACAGGAACAAATTGAGGGTATTAAGATCCTTGAAGACAGATAATACCACCATTTTATTGACGTTCAACTAGAATCCAATTTATGGACAGATCACGTAAAGAACATTTACAGCAATTAAGATTGTTTATCCTGGAAAAAGGAAAACATGATGGTGCAGTGGTGAATGGGGTCATTACCTAATACAAAAGCTGTCAAGTAAATCAAGGGAAGATTCAAGATCAAGGGTCCCAGTTACAGCAAGAAGGTAAATCAGCAATTATACTAATAAGGACTGTTCACAATGAGAGCAGCTAAACTTCTCATGAGAGCCCAAGGTCACCAGGAGTGTTCAAAGAATGAATGATCACTTATTGGGCCATGCTGCAAAAGACCTTGTAACACTGAACAGAATAAGTAGATACAATAAAACTGCCAGATTCTGAATTCCACAAAACCTTGGAGCCTGGCCTATAAGCGTTTTATTTTGCACAGTAAATATATTACGAAAAAGAATCGCCAAGTACAATTGTCACTTCATTCAATGCAGGACATTTCAACCCCAAAACTTCAGCTCAGAATCAAGGACTGTCCTCTACTGAAACAATATGGTGTCACTTTTCTCATTCCATCATGAATTGGTGAACAATTTACTCACTGTGGTAGACTGTATTTTCCAAAGAAGGCCACCAAATTGTACCCCATTCCACATGTTCTGCTACAAGGTGACTTTAAATCTCCTCTCATTGAGTGATAGAGTCTGTGTTCTTCCCCATGGGCCTTGGTGGACCTTTATGTCTGCCTTACCAATAAAGTATGGCAAGAGTAAGGCTCTATGACCTCCATCATTAGCGCAAAAAAAATTGCCATCCTCTTCCACCTTGTTCTTTTGAAGCACTCACCCTGGGAACGCAGCTCCCATACTACGATGAACCTCAGACAATATGGAAAGGCCACGCCTAGGTTTTCCAACCAGTGCCCAGCCAAGGTCCCAGATAAGGAAGGAAGGTAGAAAAACACAGGTTTGAGGTATCTAACACATGGGAGGCAGAGAGATTTAAAGAGAAACGGCTTTACATTTGCCAGAGAACAAATTCCATTTTAAAACATCCACTTGGGGAGCCTGGGCGGCTCAGTTGGTTAAGCGTCTTGACTTCAGCTCAGGTCATGATCTCACGGCTTGTGAGTTCAAGCCCCACGAGTTCAAGGCCCGCATCGGGCTCTGTGCTGACAGCTCAGAGCCTGGAGCCTGCCTCCGATGTCTCTCTGTCCCTCCCCTGCTCACTCTCTGGCTTTCAAAAATAAAAACATTTAAAAAAATAAATTAAATAAATAAAAAATAAATAAAACATCCACTGTGTGTGACAGCCGATTGGACAGCTCAGTGATGGCACAGGAGACACAAGACGAATCCCGCCCTCCTAGAGCTACGTCCAAGGTCATGAGAGGCCATGGATGGATGGCTTAGGCAAGTTCATATAGTTATAAAAACGTCAAAGCTAATTATTGTCTAAGGTTCATAATATAAACATGTGTCCTCATCTTTCTAGAGAAAGATCCTGAGCCTCAAAGACCGAATGACCTGCCACCTTGCACGCAGGTGGTAGTGTTGACAATGCCCAGGTGAGCCGCCTGGGCAGCTGTCACATTCCAATCACCTTACAAGGGCTGTCAAAGCCTGAGCTCCACCACCTCCCTTTCATGTAACGAGGCCACACAGCTGACACAGATTCACTCCTGTCAATTCACCAGGGGGATAAACGGCAGACAGGCCTAAATAAGTAAACTTCAGGTATGATGCCCTGTCTTTATCCAAAACCAAAACAATGATCATTTTTTTTTGTTGGTTTCTTCCCTGGGGCAATCTAGTGCCAGCCCACCCGCCTGGGTGTCGCCCTGTCCGGGTTCTTGCATCGGTGAACCTTTGTGACACGAAGAAGCTGTGTTCTCAGCAGATCTCATTAACCCCAGTCCCTGCTAAGCTGACTTGTCTGGTTGTTCACTGTCTTTGCACTTTGGGTCCTACTTCCTGGCAGGGACCTCTTTCTCTTTGCTTATGTCTACTTTTTCCTAAAGTGCTCTTACACTTGGGCAAACTTTTATATTTTCTTTTCCTCCCTGTGTGTAACCTGGATAAGGACTCAAGTGTTCTAATTTCTGATTACATTCTCTCCCTTCTTTACTACAGAGTTTCATGATATGTCCCATGGATTTTGTAAGAGGTGTAATTCAGCAACTATTTACTGAGTACCAGGCTCTCTGCTAGGAGGCAGGACACTGACGTAGTTAGCTCAGGGATCTTCCAATCTAGGGGGTAAAGCAGCCACGTGGGCCATCACAAGAGTGTGTGTGAAACCATGTGTCAGGCAAAGCACAGACTGCGACAGCGACACCAGGGCTGCTCCTAACCAACCTTGAGAATAAGGAAGGCCTCATCCAGAACAAGGGAAGGGTGGTTTGGTATTTGAGAAGATACGTTCCCAGCAGAAGGGTCAATGTCAGGAGAGAGATAGAGACACACACACACACACACACACACACACACACACAGAGCCCAGCCCATGCAGGAGAGCATGTTTCTTCACTCCGACAGGCTTGAGGTGCTCGGGGGTGAAGTCTGGAGTTTATGCTGATGGCAATAGGAATCAGAAAGGAGTCCAGAAAGATGTGAATATAGATCAGAGGTTTCTTCCACAAAAGGAGATGGGTGTATGAAAATGATGAGGACATCGTCCCTGGCTGCATGGAGCTCATCACCCACTTGGAGAGACAGATACATAAACAAATCATTACAGAACAACTCATTCAGTTCTAAATATAGGACATACAAAGGGCTGGTGGACCCAGAGGAGGAAGCCATTAGCACTGCCTGGGAGGGGAAAGAAAGGCTTTGTGTAGGTGACAGTTGAGCAAGATGACAGATGAGTGGGCGGCAAGCAGTCCGGGCCGAGGGGGTGGGCATCCGGGTGGACCAGGAAAGGCACCTCCAATCCATTACCCGACATGAAATGAACCAAACGTCTATTCTCTTGAAACTTCAAGCCTCAGGAATTCGTCTCCTCCGGTTAGAGATAGCAAATGTTAAAGTGTAACTGACTGCTCTCTTCTCAAGGATTTTGAAGGTTGCTTTGCAGAGGACATTGTGTCTGGTGCGTTTCCAGAAACAAAAGGAGCTTTTCAGAAGTCCTTGCAGAATGAGGAAGTTCTGCTCATTTCTAGAGGCCGTGCTTATTCTCCGAAGCCTTGCGGCATCATCACAGAATCAGGAGCCAGGAGGACTAGCGTGGGCTATACGGGGCGGAGCACATCCGTACCCACCTCGGCCCGCCTCACACACTGACTCAGAAACCCAGGGTCCAACTCACAGGCTCGGAAAGAAAGAAGCTTCCTCCTCTTTGCCAGCATCAAACTTTGCAAAAGATTCAAATGGGAAGAATATGACACTTACGGTCTTCTTCATATAGCCCAGCAGGTGTGTCGCTTAAGCACAGAAAATCGTGGGATACACAGGATTCTCAGCTCGATCTTAGTACACAGACAAGGTGAGGCTAAAAGAGTTTCTCTCCTGACTGCACAATACTCCCCTTGCTTTGGAGAGAAGTGGGTTCGGAGCAGACCCAGGCTTACTAGATGAGCAGAGCTCTGGGTGAGGGGTGTGGTAGTTGAAAATGAAATGATGGACAGTCATTTATCAGGAAATTACAAATAAAAGATGCAGGAATAGCAATAGTAATAAAAAATAATATGAAATTTAATTTTAAAAAGTCAGAGGGTAATTTGTCAATGATAGAAAAATGTACTGTGGTCATGATCTTTAGGTACTAAATAACACAGTAGTACAGGGGCACATGGGTGGCTCAGTCAACTGGGTGGCCAACTCCTGATTTCAGCTCAGGACATGATCTCACAGTTTCATGAGTTCAAGCCCCGCATCAGGCTCTGATGCTAATAGCACAGAGCCTGCTTGGGATTCTTTCTCTTCCTCTCCTTCTGCCCCTCCCCTGCTCATGCTCTCTCTGTCTTTCTCAAAATACATAAGTAAACTTTAATATAAATAACATAGTAGTAGATACATAGGAGAATAACTCTTAAAATATACAAGGGAATTTGATAAAACTGCGATCACCGTAAAGAGGTGGCTGTCGACCATGGGCTGTTTCATCCCCCCTGGGACATGTGACGACATGTGGAGACATCTGTGGCCATCGCAGCTACACTGGGGAAGGCTACTCTGGTGTGAACCAGTGGGTAGAGGCCCGGGAGGCTGCTAACACCTGCGAAGCCCAGGACAGCCCACAACAGAGTCGTCTGGGCAAAATGTCAACAGTTCCAGAGAGTGCAGACGCTGAGGACAGAGAAAAGCAAAGTGTAGCTGCAAACACAGACAGGTGTGGAGAATGCCGTGTGCTAGGTGGAACTGTGGCCGCCAAAAAGCTTTGTTCACATCCTAACTCCAGTGAATGTCACCTCATTTGGAAATTGGGTCATTGCAGGTATAATCCAGTTATGATGATGTACTAGAGTCTAGAAGTATCCATAACTAGTATCGTCCTAAGAAGAGGGACATTTGGACACAGACATAGAGGGAAGAGAGCACTATGTGACAATGGATACAGAGATCGGGGTGATGTTGGGATGCCTGGCGGGGCCAGTCCGTGGAGCACGTGACTCTTGATCTCTGGGTTGTGAGTTTGGGCCCCACATTGGGTGTGGAGACTACTTGAAAATAAAATCTTAAAAACACAAATAAGTAAATAAAGTAAAATAAAAAAGAAACTGGAGTGATGTGTCCACGAGCCAAGGACTGCCGGCCACCAGCTGGAGAGAGCCGGGGGACAGAGCCTCCCTCAGAGCCTCCAGAAAGAAACAGCCCTGCCGAAACTTAGGTTTCAGACGTCTGGCCTCCAGAACTGCATGCGGATAGGCTTCAGGTGTTTTAAGTGTTTTATTACAGTGGCCCCAGGAAAGTCACACGCCAGTGACATCAGTCCACCTCCAGGCTGCCCAAACCTGCCGCTTCCTTACCACTCGGGGACTCTCCAGTTCTCTCCACTTACATTCAAGACTCTGCTCACGCAGAAGCCTTTCATTATGCATCTTCCAGACTGTAACTTACCTGACACGTCTAACTACATTTCTACCACCGGCATTAGTGCCTGGGGTGGGAGCGCTGCAGTCACCTTAATCGCGTGTTTTTATCAGGCAGACTGTGTGCAAGAGAACCAGGGGAGATGCCAGAGGAAGACAAGCAAAGGGTGACTGTGCCGCCTTCAAAGCCGGGCTGGCTTCTCCGAGCCCAGCAGCTCGTGAGCTTCCTACCCCCTCCCGCACATCCCCTCCGGACGCCTGTAGAGGACTCTACGCGACAGGAAGGACATCTTTTCAAAAACGCTTCTGCGGTAAGGACCTTACTCCGGACCAGGATGAGGGCTGAGGCCACAGAGAGGGTTGATCGGAAGAAAGGGGTCTCTGCAGCACTTGGCAGAGTCCCCTAATTACGTGACCGTCCCAGACAGAAAGCCGACAAGTTACAAAATAAATATACAAATCAAAAGAACTGTGTGTGTGCGTGTGTGTGTGTGAGTGTGACAGAGAGGGAGGAAGAGAAGGAGGCAGAGGGGCATGGACGTGATTCTAAAGCATATGAGAAGAGGAGGTAAGAAAGAAGAAACGGGTTCCCTTTTTTCACTGAAATCTAAGTGACATGTTCAAGACCTTAGCAGCCAAAGTGGGTTTTCCACAAATACGCGAGTGTTCACTTATCAAAGAGAGTCGACGTCTGTCTCTGGCCAGCTGGGGTATTCTGCCCACTGATCTAGCGACGTTGCTGCTCCCGTACAAATGCCCACAACCCCAGCAGAGTCAAGTTCACACCAGAAGGACACTGTCGTGGTTAATCAGTATCTGGGACCCTTTGGAACTATGTCATTTGGTAGAACTTCGCATGCACCCACCTGTTTGCCTCGGTATCTGGGTAGGTCGGATGGGTGGTTTCCCTCGCATTTTCCTAATTTTCTATTCGTTTTCTCTTTGAAGAATGAATTCATATTGTTAAGTCTACTTGATTGCTGTTTTCTAATTAAAAAGTTTTGATGAAACTGTTCTCACTAAACGTATACTGGCAAACTCTCAAATTCTTTCAAAACATGTCATTCTTTGCTCTTCTGTTCCCGGCGCTGTCCCAGTCACCCTGTGGGGATTCAGTCGTGACTTCAGATATCTGTCAGGCAGACACATCCCCCAGCTGACAACAGACAGAGGCTCCCTGTCGGTTCCCGCCGCATCCTGAAGAGCCACCACGTCAGGAAGCTGGTCACCCTCCAAGGACACCGAAACAGAAACAAACCAGGAAGGCCCAGTAGTGTGACAACTTGGAATAAGATGGGAGCAAAGTTTAACAAAAGAGAAAATGAAAATTATTTATTAAAAGTGTACCTTACCTCACCATGGAAATTAGGCGCTCTTTTCTTCTCTCTAATTATCAGAGAGCCACAGGGCTTTAATAAAATTGTGCTGAATTATTCTAAGGGGGAAAAGTGAGAAATTATAGTCTGCCTGATACAACTCTTCCCAGATTCTGAGGTTTACAACCCATTTAGAGTAAAACTAAAAAATATTTGACTTGCCCTTTATTTGATTTCAGCCCCTAAATAGTATATTTTTACTATTTGAGAAATACAAGATCAGGGGTGCCTAGGTGGCTCAGTTGGTTGAGCCTCTGACTTCGGCTCAGGTCATGACTCCTGGTTCATGGGTTCGAGCCCCACATCGGGCTCTGTGCTGACAGCGCAGAGCCTGGAGCCTGCTTCATATTCTGTATCTCCCTCTTTCTCTGCCCCTCCCCTGCTCATCTGTCTCTCTCTCTCTCTTAAAATAAATAAAGCATTAAAAATATTTTTTAAAAAAAGAAATACAAGATCATATGAACTTCAGATATATTAAAAGGGGAAAACAATATTCCTCCTCTAAATTAGAATGTACCTTTTGTTCTCTGAATACCAACAGAATATGTTCATGTTTGCTTGCTACACGAATGGCTAATCTCCATCTGGTTTGAAAAACTTTAATGTTAATTTTCATAAACTGTCAAAGAAGTTGAAATTAAAGATGTCTAATCTAGTCATTCCACATGGACAGCAATATTGTTTTTCAGCTTATTTCAAATCGAGCTTGCTGTGGTTGACCTTTTTTATTCAAAAAACTTAGATTCTTCTTTATTTGAAAATCTGCATCCTAAGATTAAGGACATTATCCCTTATGGGCTGCTTTAGTGTACCAGCAGCAATCACACTCTTGAATGGCTTGGGCAGATAATAAGCACAAAATGCTGAACCTACCAACCCTCTGGTTTTATGAGTCTCCAGACAAAGAAGACATGACAATGAAAGATCGTGTGTCCCTGCATCTAACCACTAAACTGCAGAAATCCAAGTAATAAAGATATATTAAAATAGGCCAAAGGGAAACTCTTTCTGCCAATCAGCTATACGGTGCAGGGTAAGACAGGTGATACTTTTCCAGGATATGAGTAAAAATGTGTAAAAATGTAATTAGGTTTGTCCTAAGAAATTGGCTAACATTTTTCTCTTGTGTTGTGGTTTCTCTTAAAACTGTTCTTTTTTAATGATCCCCTGGCTCATATTAAATTGCAAACATAAATTCAACCAACAGCTACAATGGTTTTTAAAAGGATGGGATGTACGCAATATTTGCCTGCTTCACCAAATGAACTTAAAACTTTATATATATATATTTTTTTTGATCTCTGACTCCTGGAGAATGCCACTGCTGGTTTCTATCTCCACAACAAAGCATTAGCCCCCTTTTTACTTTAGCTGTTTTCAAGCACAAAAAGGAAAAAAAAAAAAGGAAAACCATCTTTTTACTTTTATTGGTTTGATATGGGAACACTGAATAAGCAAAATTACAGAAAATTTATAAATGTTTAAAAGAAAAGAAAAATTACCCTCCTAGCCCAAGCAAAACAACTGTTTCTATTCTGCGTCTCTTTCCAACTTCCTGTACACAGTTTTAAGTACAATAAAATGCAAGTTCATATACTGCTTTTTTCATTTAAAATCACGACAAACACTTCCACAAATGTCCACAGATCTCATTTCCACTTGTATGATAGTGACTTATTGCTGTGTTAGATATTTTGGTTACTCCAATGTTTTACTATTATAGGTGGGGTTACAGGTAATGTCTTCACACTTCTAGAACAGGAATGTTTAACCAGAGATTGATAATGTTTTAGCTGGTTTGTCATTCCAGCAACCAGGGTGGGGCTGTGGGGGAGGGGGTACGGGTGGGTGGCGGGGGGAGGGCGGGGGGAGGAAGGGCATGGTACATTGGAAACACCTGACTGTCTCTTCCATCCTTAAATATCTATGATCCCCTCCACCACCACGGTATGCAGAATTTCCCCAGCACTGTCCTCAAGCCTTTTTCTAATTGTCACAAATTAATTGTCATAAGATGACTTCAAATACCCTTTGGGAAAGTCACAGCTACCATGAAATCAGCCAGTGAAGATAAAGGTCAGCTGGGTTTTGTTAGTTGGGAGTCCAATGCCTGCCTTGCCCTTATTACTGTTTATACAGCACCACAGATAAGCTCACATACTTTAGCGACTGCAATAAAATAATTTTTAAAAAGCAAATGCACTTTGTACTAAATATGCCTTCTCTACCTTTTTGTTTCGTATTCTTCTTGAGCAGCGACTGTCATCTCGTGTATTTTATTTCCATTTATGGCTAATTATATATGTTTTCTCATTCCTATAATCCAAATAATGCTGCCAATATTTTTTTTGTTTTCAATTCTCTGAAAATTCTTAAAGGATTTTGAAGATTTTTATTGACCCAACAGCCGCTGTAATAATAAATTCTCAATTAGATGCTTAGCAGGATTTATAAATGTCTAATTTCTTAGTTGTGATGGAATTGAAACACCCAGTTGAAAGGCTTTTCGTGTCGTAACGGAAAAAATACACTACACATCACTATTTACGTGGGGCAGCTAGGGGACCAAATCTCTGTTTTATAGTAAGGATTTCAGAGGAAGTTTGTGTTGGATTAAAGACTACTGTGTACAAGATGCTGTAAGATTTCTTTCTGATCTAGTTTTTTTCCAAACTTGCAATCTCTTATAACATCAGTACCTATAAACTGCGTGAGAACAGAAGTCTTACTTTTTTATTCAGTGTAACTGTGTTGGAAAACAGTCTAGTTGTTCAAAAACTTAGTTACCATATGACCCAACAGTTCCATCGTAGGCATATACCAAAGAGAAATGAAAATATATATCCACACAAAAATTTTTACATGAATGTTCGTAGCAACATTATTCATAATAGACAAAAAGTGGAAAAAACTCAAATGTCCATCAACTGATAAGTCAGCAAACAAAGTATTGCATATCCATGCAATGGAATATTATGCAGCCATAAAAAAGAATGAAGTCTGATACATGCGATGGACCTTGAAAACGCTGTGCTGTGTAAAAGTAGCAAGTCACAAAATGCAATGTATTGTATGATTCCACTTCTGTGGAGGGACCAGAACAGGCAAATCCCTTAAGAGAGAACATTGATTAGGGGTTGCCAGGGGTTGGGGAGATGGGGAGAGAAGGTAGAATGGGGAGAGACTGCTAATGGATATGGGGTTTTCATTTTGGCAGGGAGGGGTGTGGAGAAGGGATGAAAACGTGCTGAAATTAGTTAGCAATGGTTGCACAACCTTGTGAATGTTCTAAAGCTACTGCATTGCTCACCTTAAAAGGGTGAATATTGTGGCATGTGAATGATATCTCAATTCAAATACATATTACAAAATTTTAATGACATCATAAAAAATAACCCTGCCCATTGCCTTGTAAGAAGAAACGCATTGAATGGGGAACAGACGATTCTTAAATTATGAGCTTTTATATTTTGAGAGAAAATATCTCATTCATCTTTCTAACCCCAGGAGCTATCATGCTTCCTACCCTGTTTACTATACCCTCTGCATCAGCTAAGATGCTTCCCATTATCAGTCAAGGAAAATGCACCTCGAACTCACCTAAATAATAAAGGAATTATTGGTCCAGTTGACTGAAAAAGTCCAGATTTAGACTCCAGATCAGGCTGGGTTATCAAGGACCCAATTTCTTTCCTTATCTCAATTCTTCTCTTCTTAGGTAACTCTGACCCCTAATTTCCTACTCCTAAGACAGCGTCCAGTAGTTTCTAGAACTACAAGCTTCTTTATTTAAGTCTCCAGTAACTTACTAAAACTCCCAGAAGTGATAACTATTGGTCTTTATAGGGCTGACTTAGGTCTTGCACCAAAACAAAATGAATCACTGAATCCAGCAGAATGATGTCCAAGAATAAAGCCGAAAGGCCCAGAGCTAAGAAGCAAAGCTGAGGTAGTTTTCTTGCAGGGAAAACGAGAGCCACTCGTTCAAAAACCAACTAAAAGAGAAAGAGATATGCAAGAATAAAGCAGCACTTATTCCAATTAGGAGAGCTTCTAGGCTTTAAGTGCTAATTATTTGCAGGGGCGGGAGGGGGAAGTGAAAATTCCTCCTTTTGCTGTGTTATACTTTAAATTTATGTGACAGAGTGCAAGCATGAATTTCTAACAGATCTCAAGTAAGAGACTTCAGACTCTCTCTGGCTCTTGTACAAGGCAGGAGTGTTTTGATGCAAGATCAGGGCTTGGCAATTATGTATCTTTAGAAAGCAATGCTTTTTAAACAAGTACTTGCTGTTTGAAGCCACTCAGTCTTAGCAACGTGGCTCTCCTGTCAGAAAGAATGAAGAAATGGTTGTTGGAGAGGAGAACACGGGCAACGCACTCGGAACTCACCCACTGAATGGGTCAGAAAGATGAGGACAATGGGATGACCTGACAAGAATGCAGGAAGACAAGTCTACAAAAAGGCCCGGGGTACGTGGGAAGCCCTAGATCCCTTGGAAACAGTTTTCTAGGCAAGAGACAGCTAAAGAAAATGCCAGTTTTGTCTCAAGGGATTCATCCACAGATATCCCCCTTCCTTTTTACATTCAGAGATTTGCGTCTTGAAAAATGACAGAACGCTGTCAAGTAGCCAGATAATTCTTCACTTGTTAACCAGGGCAACGAGCAGTACATTTTCACAGGAAAGGGTGTCTGTGTTTGGAAGAGCTTAAGAAACCCTAGAGAAAGAGACGTTCTCGAGAAAAACTGTCCAGAGCAAATCCCAAGTGACTGAAGTTTCACCATCTGAAGAGGCATCAATGACCAAAATTTTCTATCTCTTCATTTTACAAAAGCCACCTTGGTTCCCACTTCCAAGATTTTTCCAAGTTTAAAAATTATTCCTCGGTTATTGAGTTTTTCGAAGCCTAAGGGCAAACACACTAAGTGTTAACGAGTATGTTCTCGAACTGTACGAGAAGGCCGTTCTACTAACTTCGGATGACAAGCTTCAGAGTCAAAGAGAACGAAGCTTGTCTCTGTTGCCCATTGGCTCAGGGGCCTGGAACCTGAGCCCTCTGTTCTGTCCCATTAAAATAGTGACAATATCCTCCTAATAGAGTCATACTGAATATTGACTGAAATAATGCCTAGAAACCACTTGGCCCGGTGCCTAGAAAAACCACTCAGTAAATACTGTTGCTATGTTATGATTATGATAGTTCATAGGAAATGTGTTCCAAACACTTGAAATGCAATCATTTATTTAAACATTATTTATCATCCCCCATGTGGCTCTAAAATGTATAGATCTGAGAAATGAGGCCAAGCTGCCTCATCTGTCAGATGCAGAAGCTGAGGATAGAAGACAACATAACCCATAGAGAAGTCTATAGCTGGATCCAAACCCAGATTTCTTCCTACAAGTTGTCTATACAAGCTAAAGCTGCCAGTCTACGGGAACATCAATTCTCCGAGCCAGAGAGATTGCACTGACTAACCCACAGCTTAACTAATAGAACTATAGAGACCCAGAAAGTGGAAAGAGGGCAAAAATTTAATGATCCAGTTAGTCAACACAAATCTCGTAGCCTCCTCATAAAAGTAATAATAACACACATATATATTTGTTTCCAGGCACTGTTCTAAGTACTCTTCATAGAATGATTCATTGCCATGCATGGACTCATTCCATATATTGACTCAATATATGACTTTCCACATATTGACTCCATGTATTGACCCAAGACCTTTATGACGGCTCTTACGGATGGGGACACCATGGAACTGAGCAGTTCAGACACTGGGAAAGGCACATTTGGGAAGCAAACCCTGGCCATGTGTCACAGTATCTGCATTTCATCATTGCCCTCTACGTTCTATACTGCCCATCCCGGGGGGCCACCAATCACAGGTAGTCATGTTTTAAATTTAAATTCACTTAGTTAAAATAAAATAAAATTACAAGTTCAGTTCCTCGATGGTCCTAACTGTGGTTCAAGTGCTATCAACAGCCACATGTTGTTCCAGTGGACGGTGCAGACAGAACGTTTCCGTCATCGTGGACACGTCTCCGCAGCCTAACCATCACCCTTCGCCATCTCACGGACTCCAGCAGTCTGTCTGCTTTGCTTGTCTATTACAATAGTTTCACTTGAATGAAAAACAATTCGGTTAGTTCATTCTCTTTGGACAAGCAGCATATTCAGGGCCTACATTCTACATAGCTAATGTAGCAAAGGTTGCAAAGCAATTAGAAAACACATGCCCTGCCCTGAAAAAGTTAGAATCTACTTGAATAATAGGTTGAATTCTCCGATGCCTATCACAGTTGGGCAATGCTGCATTCTGGTGGAAAAACATGTAAAGGATAGTCAAAGGTATCTCATGACAGGCAAATTCAACAAATAATACATCCTTTTCCATATAATTTTCTTGCACTCTTGTTGCTTAGAACCGTAAATGCATTCTCCCACAGAATCACTGTCACACGGTGCCTGGGACCTCATCTCATCTGACCGGAGCCTACCTAAGCCGTGACTTCTCTGAAGCACTGTATCATGTGTTATCACATCACTGTGAAAACATCGGCTGTAACGTGTTTTCACGCAAGCCCAGGACCTCGGAGGTAGCTTCTGGCTCTAAAATTCTTTTATTAGTGGTCCCTCTGGGACAATGGTTTTGCACCTAAGTAACCCCCAAATTAAACTTGGGTAGGAGTGAAGAAAACACAGCACGCATAGGGATGAAGTAGAGCTGCGCCATGACTGTGATCTTTGATCCTGAACCCAAGTCACAAACCCGCAGGCAGCGAGAATGCATGACGACGGTCACACTCATCTTCCGTGGGCGTCTTTTCTCTCTGCTCGTTTTTCCGTCTTCCATTCTTCCACTTTGTTTCTTCTTTTCTTCCGTCCCCATCTGAAAGAGGTGCCACAGTCTTTCCAGGATTCAAGTTTTTCATGATCTATTGTGAGAATTAGGGGCTCTGTCCTCCTTTAAAACCCCTCCTCCTGGGGCGCCTGGGGAGCTCAGACAGTTAAGCGCTGACTCTCACAGTTAGTGAGATCCAGCCCTGCATCGAGCCCCAAGACGGGCTCTGTGCTGAGCTGAGTGCAGAGCCTGCTTGGGATTTTCTCTGTCCATCTCTTTCTGCCCCTCTCCTGCTTGTGCTCCCTCTCTCTCTCAAAATAAGTAAACATTTTAAATAAATAAATAAACAAATAAATAAATAAATCTCCTCCTCCTTTTCTTCCTCCACCACCTTTCACCATTTCTCGCTATGAACAGACACCATATTCTCTTCGTGAGTTCAAGCCCCACATTGGGCTCTCTGCTGTCCTTCTCTCTTTCTCTGTCCCTCCCTCCCTCCCACATGCACTCTCTCTCTCTCTCTTTCAAATAAATAAATAAATAAATAAACAAACATTAAAATAAAACAATAGGAACAGATGGGGAATTTATTATATGTGAAAGCACTGTGCAATGTGTTTCATTCCTATCATCTCATTTAATCTCTGAATAGCGCCATCTGGCAGGATTACAAAAGCCACTTATAGAGAGAAAACCAAGGTATAAATTCACCCAGGCCACATAACGGGAGCTGGATTCAGGTCTGAGTGTCTCCAAGGATGGTGCTTTATTCCTACAGCAGGCCCTGTTCAGTATCCTAAACCCAGGATTGCCTGGTGTGGTGGAAAGAGCTTTACTAGGGAGATTTAAAAGCCTGGCTTTCATCCTATTCCAGAATACTTTCAACTGTTATTTGGGGGAAATTATTTATTGTCTCTGGATTTCAGGTTTCTTATTTGTAAAATGAGAAGTTGTGGTAGAGGATTTTTGAAGTCACTTCCAGCTTGAAACAAGAATTCTAGGGGCACCTGGGTAGCTCAGTCAGTTGAGCATCTGACTCTTGATTTCAGCTCAGGTCACGATCCCAGCGTTCATGAGATCAAGCCCTGCGTCGGGCTCCATGCTCAGCATGGAGCCTGCTTAAGATTCTCTCGCTCTCTGTCTCTCTCTCTGTCTCTCTCTCTCCCCCACCCCGTACCTCTCCCCAACTCGCATTCTCTCTCTAAAATAAAAATTAAAAAATAATAATTAAAGAAAGAATTCTACTATACCAGTACATGCATACTTTAATTTTCCTCCTAAGTACATTACTTTTGCCACATTTTAACAGACGATGACCAGTATTTACTGATTGTCACTATGAGCCAGGCATTTAACACGCAGTATCTCATTTAATCTTTATCACAGCCATGTAAAATAAATACCATTTGGATTCAATCAATTTATGGTTACAAAAGTGAGACCCCAAATATGAAGGACAGAGGCCAGACCCACAGTCAAGGCATCTGACTCTATACTGAAAGGCTATACTGGCTCTCTGGGGCATCCACAACTCACACCCCCCAAAACCGTGGTCAGAGGCCATATGCGGCACTTTCCAGGGTACATAAACATCTCGCACTAAGAGTCATAATGCATATATAGATTAACTCTCAAGGGGAAAGAAAAACAGACTAGAGAAAAAACAAGCAAATATATTTTGATGACTAGCCTCTTAATAGACTCTGACGCAGAAGGCATATTCAACTTTCACCTACCTCATTTAACCTACAGAATTAACTTTTATTTGTGAATGAAGCTGACTTTTCTATGAACCTTTAAAATAAAAATCATATGACAAACTGCTTGTAGTAGCTCCATTAAGCTTAAAATCTCTAGTATAGTTTTTCTTAACTGGCATTTCTCCCTACCAGTTTAATATATTTTTTTAAAGGTGAATGCAAATCCTGGCTCTATAATACTATCAACTAATAAACCTTTAGCATATCCACACCTTAACTCACTAAAAGTCCTGAAACATTAACAGCCTCATATAGGAACTGAGCCCCACCCATATTTGGCAAACAATAGTGGTTTATAAGGGCAATTAAAACATCTCTGGAATATCACTCATTATTCTCTTGGACTGGATCTCTCCCCATGAAAACAGTAAGACAATAAACTATTTTCTTTTTAGTTTAATCAAATGTGTCATATGAGAATTCCTCTTGTGAGGTAAATACATGGATAGATATTTGATAAAGAAAATATAGTAATATTTTAATTATAGAACCTAGGTAGTGGGAATATGGATGCTCACTACATAATCCTTTTAGGTTTTACATTTGAAAGTTTTTACAGTAAAATGTTGGGGAAAATCCCTCTTATAAATATTTGGTACACATTCCACAAATATTGACTCCTTACTATATACCAGGAACTGGTCTGTGCTGAAAAAGGACCTCAGAGTTTAGTGCAACAATTATGCAGAACTGGCTGCTGGCAGACTTGGAACCCAAAGTAGGGAACCAGATATTCTTTCAGTGGAAACAGGAAAACCCCTATGAGCCTACCTATTCTGGGAAGGACCCAGTTCCCTGCCTGGGGATAGTGAACCAATCAAAGATGGCTAACTGAATCTGAAAGTCAATCAGGAAGCTCCCTGCCTACTACTTAGTCCCACCACCTCCATATCACTTTAAAAAATCCCACATAGAGAAAGTCCCTCCAAATGGGATAGTGACCAATCAAAGACTTGTCTTGACACTTCCTCCTTTTTCCCTGTAAAACCCATTGTCCTTTTAAATCCCCATGAGTCTCTAGCAGAAGGAATGCAATAGTAGCTGACTCCCTTACTGTAGTAAACTTTGAATAAACAGATGTGGATGAAGTCTATAGTGGTCTTCAGTGGTCTTCAATTTTCTGGTAATCTTCAACTATCATCACCTACATGGTTAGTTGAAATCAATTGTGACAATTATTAAAAAACAAATATGGTACCTATATTTGTTTTCCCTTATAATTCTCTTCTTTGTATTGTTTTTAAGAGAGAAGAGGATAACGTTACCAGTAGCTTGCCCAGAATGGCACAGAACCCAAGTTACCTCCTTTGGAGCATCTTGCTTGGGATGATCATCTGTAATGTAGGTCTCCTGGGGAAAAATATTGACAATCACTGAGTATTCAACTTTAACTCCACAAAATAAATGCTTTGCCCTCCCCATAGTGAAAGGAAGTGTGAACAGTAATGGCTGCCTGTGGCCTGCGTATTTATGCAACAGTAGCCTGAATAATCATGACTGAGTCATTCCAGCAGACTCAATAAAAATTATTGCATTGGTCCATCTGTCTTTATTCAATCTGTTCCCTCCCATCTGAGCAAACACTCAAATGCTGATCTTGTGAGATTAATTCAAGCCTCACCTCACACATGATGCCTTCCCTCATCATGTCAAATCAGGTGAATTAACCTCTCCTTGAAATGCTCATAGTTATAAGCCTTAAAAAGAAAGGAAGGAAGAAAGGGAAAGAAAAAGAAAGAGAGACATGGAAAGAAGGAGATAGGGAGGGAGAAGATAAACCTGTTTTATAGTCTTGTGAAAAATGGAGAAAAGAATATAATGAAAGATCCTTGCAAGGACATAACCCCAACATTTCACTGTTAAAGATGATGGTCAGAATGGCAATAACACTGTCCACAGTTTCTTTCTCCTTCACAGCCATCACATTTCTCAACTTTTACCCAGAATTCTTGCTGCTCTTCATATATACTTTCCCTCCAATTTCCTCAAAGAGATTCATGAACTACCACTCAATTCTGAGTCAAGAAAGCTTCTACAAAAGGGAGGCCCTAGCAATGTAAAGCCTAATCAGTACATTAGTCCTTTTTGTCATTTGTCAAAGGGGATGTTGGAGTTTCACTGTTGGTATGAGATTATGAAATCTAATAGGAGAGGTCATCCTAATACAAGCCAACAGCTTTCCGACACGTTATTTAGAAGTGGCTGATGTGTGGAATCATGAGTGCCTCATCTTTGGATGTCTACCTGTAGAACCCAGATGAGGTCCTCTAGGATGCCTACAGAAGGGAAATTAGGAAAGGTGGCTCTTTAAGTCTTGCTAACTTTAAAATTCAAATAAGGTCTCTAAGACAAAACCTAAATAGAGGTGGGGAGAAAAAAAAGAAAAGAATAGGAAGGGAAAAAGTTAATCATGGTTGCAAAAGGCTGACTCTGTAATGGGTCCATTGTTTTGGAATGCATGTTACACTTTGGGTTCTTAGAATAAGAGCCTGAGATTTGTGCTGCATTCGGGCTGTGATACAGCGTTTCTCTGGCTCTGTTTAAATACACTGCTGATCCGTGGTCTACAGCACCATTGAGAGTGTTCCTATGGACCCAGACAGTTGGGTTGGGAACAGCAGGAAATGGGCCACCTGCTAACTCAGAAGCTACTCCTCAGCCTGAGACTCAAAATGCCCCCAGGTCTACTCAGCACCAGGAGCTGGTTCCAGAAGGGAGCCAGGATGCTTGGACTGTGCAGGGAGCAGAGCAGTCCCGACATGAACCCCAGACCCCTCTAACAATGGAATGAAGTTTGGCCTCTCCAGAACTCTCTTTATCATCCAAATGCACCTTCACTTCCTCGCCAAGAAAGGGAAATATATGTAAAATTGTGCACATGAATTAGAAAACAAAGTAAACATGAATGAGAAGGCTGCTATTGCTAACTTGAAGAAGAAAATAAAATGACGGATTATTTTTTGATATCTAATCACGTGCACCTACACTTACTATGACAATAGACATTGAAAGCAATACCTAACAGGTGGAATCCCGATGCCATACTTTGGTGACGATGGGTGTGGTGGCATCCGGTGCTAGTTGTTTAGACAGGATAGCTTCCCTATTTCATCCAGTTTTCAGGCAATGGCAATGTGTTCAGCTAAGAAACTGCAGTTGTCAGACTCTCTTGAAGCGAACGGTGGCCTGTGGGACATGGTTCATGGCAACGAGATGCACATTTACTGGGATTTATGGGGATGCCCCAAAGTCCTGATACAGCCACCTATCCTTTCTTCTTTGTCTTTCTTTGTGTCCTGGAATGCTGCTACAATTCTTAGATGCTCAGCCTTTCTGCTTGAAGGACAGCAGAGCAGAAAAGGTAAAATGAGTCTGGCCCCAGAGCAGTGCACTGGACCCCGGCATGACCACCTCGATACTCTTTGCAAGAAAAAGTAAACTCTTATTTATTTAAGCAGTATCAAAGTTTCTCAGCTAATTCCCAAGTAGAGAGTACGAATCAAGAAACGGTAAACTTTTCCAAAACTCTTTGGGTTTTATTGATATCAAGGTGTTCCCTTTGTTTTCAGATAAAGGAGATCCTGTTCAGAACCACGTGCTGGTTCCCTTTGTGCACAATTACAACCTGACCACACAAAGAGGATTTGGGTCCTGACGTCTTAGTGATCAAGTCAAAACTAAAAGATCAAGTCAAACTTGATCACATTTCTCCTCCAAGGTAAACTGCTGAACTGAATATTTTATTGAATACAATAAAAACAAAGAGACATGTCCATGATAATGATGCCAGTATATGTTTCCTACATTCCTGCCAATGGGAAACTATTCTAGAATTACTACATAGAGTTGATTGTATTATACACTGCCTTACTACAAGGTCATCCCATGCCATTCTCCAACTATCTAGAGCAAACAAATACAAATTTGAATATAAATGCAAGAAATGAAAAAAAAATAATTTAAAAGGAGAGATCCATCTATTTCAGGTGACAAACTCCAGCTATCAGTGGACCTGTACCAGCTGTGTTTTAAACAGAAAATTTACAGTCCAGGCACCTTTGGTCATTCAGAGCCTGGAAATGAAATTGTTCACACCCAGTTCCTAGAATTAGAACCACGACCCCTTTAATTGTTCATCCTGTATTTATAACATCATCAGTATCAATGGCTGCCTGCTGCCATCACAAGGCAGTTGTGAGAAACAGATCGAGACACGTGCAACCTTTCCCCCTCAATTCCTAGCTTACACGAGTTGTGGTGCTTTACTGGGTAAACTTTAAAGCAACTTAAATAGACCTGTTCCATCCACTCATGCACAGCTGCTGATTACCTTTTGAGGACAGTGTAACAATGTTTGGAGGCCCATTCTTCTATCCTAGATGGGAAGCATCAAGAGTCATGGTGGTAAATTTGTGATGGTAAGTTTGCCTCATGACTGTGGGGCGCTGTAGGCGGGCTAGTTCTGTGAACAGAACAGAAGGGAAAGAAAGAAAAAGAACTTGTTAGTTGTGACAAACACTTTGATTGTCACCCCTCATCCCTTGTCCTTGACCACCCTCCAATATAGACACTGAAAAAGCAAAATACTCCCTTTTCCAGCTACCCTTGCAGCTCAGAGAGGCCATGAGACCTCCTTCTGCCCAAATAGATGTGAGGTAAAGGGACTTTGGGGAAAAATTTTCATTCCTGCATAAAAGGAGACAGCTACATGAGAAGAGATTTCTCTTGCCACCTTGATAGACCCCCTACTTCTACACTCATAAAACACCATGTGAAGGCTTGCTGTCTGTAGGTATGGTAACTGTTTGGTGCCAGGAAGCATCAAACCTAAGGATAAAAACTAAACAGGCTAGAGGTTGGAGCAAAAGGAAAGAAAGAGCATGGGGCCCCCATGATATTGTCACTAACTAATCCCAAAACACCTACCTCTAAACGTCTTATTAAGTTTACAATAAATGTCCTTTCTTAAAAGGTAGATTGTTCTGCCCAGCCCTAGTATTCTGCATGTAAAAGAACACATACTGACTCAGATTAAGCATCAGGACCCATAAAATTATAGAGGTTCTAAAAATATAACACAAAAGTTACTCAAGAACAATGCCACAGTAACAGCCGAGTCCATGAATAACTAGTCTACAGCAGCTTGTTAGTTCATGGAAATATTTACCTGGCAGAGTTCGAATCAGCTGGAATAATTCCAGGGCTCCCCAGTCTCCAGGTCAATTTAGAGTGAATGCCAGGCTTCTTTGGAAGGAATTTCAAAACGCCCCCCTCATTGAGAAAGTGCTGCCTCACCCTACCGCCACAGCCACGAAGGCCAAGGAAATCATGAAAATCGTTTTCTACATTTTTATAAGCAAACACCTCTGGACAGATTGACAATTTCACTTTTTTTTAAATAATAATGAATCTTTGCTATTTCCTGATGGGGATATGGAGGGATAAAGGATAATTACTGCCATTTTTGAAAGGAAAAGATACAAAGAAAGTGAAATTAAGTGATTCCCTACAAGCCACAGTCAAAATGCAGCCCCATGTAGAGACAGACAGATGGCCAGGGAGCCGGCACAAGTTGGAATCCAGAAACTTCAAACCCAGTCTAGCCTCCATCCTTGGGCACCCTCTTTCCTGATGACGCAGCAGATGGTGCTGTGACTCACTCTGATCCTTGCACATCCCAGAAGCTGGGCCACGATACAGAGAGAACACAGATTGAACAGGCAAATCAAACCAGCCCATTCAAATCATTGTCATTAAAGTACCCTAGTCATTTTTGACTTTTAGACATTTAGAATTTAAAAAGAGACAGAAAAGCAGGGGCAAAAATATAAGGAAGCCACCAGTATAAAAGAATACACGAGAACGTGAAAAGTCAAAATGACTTCCAAGTGGTGTCTTCAAAGCAAGCAAAAATGGAGTAACTAGAAGTAGCAGAGAGGGAAGAAACATTTTAGAAATACGTTTATTATTCAAGAGTGAACTGGGGTTGAGTCTGCATTTTATTTTCATTTGCTAATAAGGCTATGACTTTTTCAAAATAATGTGAACGGTCTGAAATAGTCTACAGGAGCCTGGCGCCTTTAGAACATAAGTAACACTGCCTGTGTTATAACACAAGCCCCTGCCCTGTCTCGTGCTAGCTGTGCCCTTTAACCCCTCACTGTCTGGGCCTTGCAGATCGTCTGCTATGGGAGCGATAATGTCAACAACCTCATAGTGTTCTTACTTCACATAAGTGAGGAAGCTTAGGGACCACCAAGCAGGATAAATGCCCAAAAAACTATATATCGTGTATCATTTTCAAATTTCAGAAAATCACGTCTTTAAAAAAAAATCCTGAAAGAAGTCAAAGGAAAAATCACATTACCTTTAGAGGAACAAAAATAAGAATTACATCTATCATCCTCTCAGATATCATGCAAGAAGAGAGTGAAAGGAAATATTTTAAAATGTTGAGAGAGAGAAAAAAACCCACCAACCTAGGATTCTGTACCTTGTGTAATTATTCTTCAAAAGTGAAGGAGAGAAAAAGCCTTTCTCAGACAAACAAATATTGAGGGAATGTGTTGCCAGCAGACCAGCCTTGCAAGAAATGTTAAAGGAAGTTCTTTAGAGAAAAGGAAAATGATGTAGGTCAGACACGACTAAAGAAAGGAAGATCAAAAAGGAAGATCATCAAAGAAGAAGTAAGTGAATGTCAAAGAAAAACTTTTCTTAATTGATCTAACAGATATAAGTTTGTTCAAAATAATAATAGAACAATGTATTCACCTATGTAGGCTTCTGTCTATATCTTATGTACATACATATGCCTGTATATGCTTACATATAACTGAAATTAATGACAGCGATGATTCAATGATTCAAGAGATAAGAGGCAGGAATTAGGATTACTTTGCTGCAAAGGGCACTCACACTACCCAGGAAGCAATTCAGTGTTATTTAAAGGTGGACTTGGCATAGTTGTAAGACTAAATCGCAAACTCTGGGGCAACCCCCCCCTCCCAAAAAGTAAAAAAAATATACAAATGATTTGATAAAAATGAAGGGAAAATGGAATGATATAAAATGCTCAATCAAAAACACAAAAGGCAGAAAAAACAGTATGAGACAAAAATAGGTATAAACAAGGGGTAACAGAAAACAATAAAAAATGTGGTAGATACTAATCCAGCTACACAAGGAATCACTTCGAGTGTCAGTAGTCTAAATAACACCAATTAAAAGACAGAGATTGTCAGAGTGGATCAAAAAAGAAGACCCAACTATATGTTGTCTGTAAGAAACCCACTTTAGAGGTGCCCGAGTGGCTCAGTTGGTTAAGTGTTTGACTTCTGCTCAGGTCATGATCTCATGGTTCATAGGTTCAAGCCCCATGTCGGGCTCTGTGCTGACAGCTCAGAGCCTGGAGCCTGCTTCGAATTCTGTGTCTCCCTCTCTCTCTGCCCTTCCCCTGCTCGTGCTCTGTCTCTCTCTCTCACAAAAATAAAGAAACATTAAAAACATTTTTTAATAAAAAGAAACCCACTTTAAATATAAGGACACATGTAGATAAAAAGTAAATCAATGAAGAGTTAATTTATCTGTAGTTTCTAGGGCAATGCTTCACCCAGAATAAATACTACGTAACTGTTTATTATTATTATTGGAAGAATTCAATAATATAATTAACAGATTTTTCAAAAATATATGCAACATAGATTTATTTAATATAAACATTTGGAAGAGCTAAAGAATTGATCTATCTTACATTAAGGACATCTCAATAGATTCTAAAAATTATACAACATAAAACACATTCTCTGCCTACAGGGCAATAAGTAACCAATAGCTTTTTTCTTTTTTTAATTGGTAAAATTAATTTTTTTTTAATTTTTTATGTTTCTTTTTGAGAGAGAAAGACAGAGCATGAGTGGGGGAGGGGCAGAGAGAGCTGAGACACGGAATCCCAAGCAGTCTCCAGAGTCTGAGCTATCAGCCCAGAGCCCAAAGCCGGGGCTCAAACTCATGAACCACAAGATCATGGCCTGAGCTGAAGTCAGATGCTTAACCGACTAAGCTACCCAGGTGCCCTAATTGGTAAAATTTAAACATCCTCTCCCCTCCACCTAACCCTAATTCTAACCCTACACATGCTGGTTTATGAGGGTGGAGAGTTGGTTGATGATCGGTGATGTTGTTTTCCCTGCTAGGGATGCATGAGAAATTTTCCCCTTTTCATTTTTAAGCAAGAAAGTTGGTCTTAAAACCCTTGAGTTAAGGATTTCCTTGCCTAAAAAAAGGCTTTGTTTTGTGAGACGCATTAGGAAAAATAAATCTTGCTTAGAGAGTAATAGAAGAACGTGGCCCTTCTTGGAAGACTGTTGGATTCCATAGATCAAGGCTTGGGGATTTCCGCAGGACTTGGTTGTGGGATGGCTCCTTGGCCCCCAGGAAGGAACCAAGCACTATGGGTTTTGGAGGGTCAGGCCAGGATCTGCAAGACCAAATTTAATGTTGAGGGTGTGGAAGCTACTATCAGAAGCTGCCTTCTAATGAAGTATTTTATGGTCATCTATTATTACATAACAAACTATCCCCAAACTTTACATTGTTGTTGACTTAAGACAAAGCTCATCTTATTATACCTCACAGTTTTGTGGGTCTGGAATGTGAGTAGGTGGGTGATTCTTCTGTTCCATGTGGGTGTGACAAAAATGACTCTGGTATCCAGGGCAGATGGGCTGGCCTGGAGGGTCCCAGGATGACTTCATGCACAGGACAAGGATGGCTGAAGAACCAGTGGAGCTGGATGTGTTAGGTAGCGCACCACGCATGACCTCCCAACGTATGATGCCAGTGTAAGCAGACATTGTACCTGGCGGCTCAGGACTCCAGGACTGAACAAGGCCAAAGCAGTACAGCCCTTCACAATCTAGGCTCACATGTCACCTCATGTCACTTCTACCACTGGCTGGTAAAAACCATCACAAGCCAGCCCAGATAAAAGCGAAGGGCACATAACCCCCACCTCTGAATAGCAGGAGTGCCAAAATCTTCACAGCCACGATTTGAAGCCACCACCACTATGGAGACATGGGAACATCCAAAATGGACAGGAACTCAAGGACCCATCTCCAATTTCACGGACTGTAGAAGCCACCAGAATTCATATATAATACGCCTAATGGAAGGGGAGCCCAAAGGAGGCTGACTGTTGGCTTAGTTCTATGCTTTTAGTTACATTAAAAAAAATATCAACTCTTATTTTACTAAAGCTTTAAAAGTTGTATACATTTAAAACAAATTTATTCATCTAAAAAGTAAAATGTTCCCCAAAGCTTAAATATCTCTTCTTCACTGTAGTAGTTTTCTGTTGGCTCTGCTATAACACATACCACGAATTCAGTGGCTTCAAACTACACGTATTTATCATCTTACTGTTCTATACATCATCGTCTGGCCCAGGCGTCACCAAGCTAAAATCTTACTGTCCCCAGGGCACTTCCTTTCTGGAGGCTGTAGGGGACGATCTGTTTCCTTGCTCATAGAGGTGGTTGCCAACATCTATTTCATTGAGGCTGGAGAACTGAGGTTCTTGTATCTTTGACAAGGGTTGTTCCCAGCGTATAGAGGCCATCCAGATTCCTAGGGTCATTCCTAGGTTCATGACCACTCCTGTGGTCACCTCTCTCTCTTTCTCTTTCTCTCTCTCTCTTTCTCTCTCTCCTCTCTCTGCCCTCAAAGGTTCGTGTGATTGGATTCACTTAAATATCCAGGATAATCTCCTAATCTCAAAATCCTTAAATCACATCTGCAAAGTCCCTTATGCCAGGGTACTTAACAGAGTCTGTTTTCTGGGGATCAGGACTCAAGCATCTCTGGGGGGTTCTGCCTACCAGACTCACTACTCCACATCCCAATTCCAAAGCCTTTTTTGGTTACATTACCAGTGTATACCACGATTTCTAGATTTTCTTGTTTAATTTAAGCCTTAACATTAAAACAGAGATAATGATTTAACTCTTTCATGTGCCCACACATTCATACACATACATATTCCTCTTTCCCCCATTCTCCCAAAAGAGTTCTATCAGGGCACTTGGGTGGCTAGGTTGGTTAAATGTCCGACTCTTGATTTCAGCTCAGGTCATGATCTCATGGCTTGTGACATGGAGCCCTGAGTCGGTTCCATGCTGACAGCGTGGAGCCTGCTTGGGATTCTCTGTCTCTGTCTCTCTGCCCTTCCCCAGCTCATGCACACTCTATCTCAAAATAAATAAATAAACTTAAAAAGAGTTATATCACAATTTTTGGTTAAATCACTATCCAGCTGTTTACATTGTTATAAGCAAGTAAATATCTTTATACCTAAAAACATATATTATGCTATGATTATTTTTTTATAACCGCAGTCACTATTTGACACCTCTCTTTCAGTCACTTAATTTTCTATATTTTGATCACCTTGGAAGTTTTCATCAGAATTGGAAATCATTTCTCAGTATATTTGAACACAGCAAGAAATCTATCACTTTTCTCCTTGCTTAAAAACCTCCCTCCTTGGCCTTATTGCCTTTCATTGGAACTTGGATTGATTGCTCTCCAATCTATTATAGATATTGACCTGGAAAAATTCTCTTTTTTAAGTATATTTATTTGGAGAGAGAGAGTGTAAGCTGGAGAGGGGCAGAGAGAATCACAAATAGGCTCTGTACTATCAGCATAGAGCCTGATGGGGGCTCGAGCTCACAAACCGTGAGATCATGACCTGAGCTGAAATAGAGTCAGATGCTTAACCAACCGAGCCACCCAGGTGCCCCAGAAATATTGGTCTACTCCCTCTTTTTGTTGGAGAACATGCTCCAGTAACTCTTTGAGAAAAGGTGCATAATTTTTTTTTTTGTTTGCATGTCTTAAAATGTTTTTTATTCCACCCTCACATTTGCTTAATGTTTAGGCTCTGTATAGTATGCAGGGTTGGAAACCTTCCTCCCCACAACTCTAAAATGACATTGAGATTTGAGCGAGGAAGGTGTGGAGAGTGGCCTAGATGATGTCTTATAGCAATGGAACAGAAAAGGCCAATTGTGAAGGGGGAGTCAACCAGAATGCCATCTCTACCACAAGCACATCACATTTTGAAAAGAACAGATGGTATTTGAGGATCTGGGAAATGATCCCTTTAAACTACCTGTGCTTACATACTTTAGAATAGTTTTCATGGACTTAAACTCTAGACTTTAATATTCTTAAACAATTTGAACACTGCTGTTCTAAAGCATCAATTTTTCCAGGAAGTGGCGGACCCCAGGGGTAGAAAGACATAAAATGCTGGCTTTCTCACTCTCTCCTTCTTTTTTACTTATCATTTCTCAAGACCAGAAACAAAAAGCCTTAAGAAAGTTATTTCTTTCTTCTGTATCACATCCTCCTTCTAACCTATAAA
Organism: Cryptoprocta ferox; assembly: GCA_028646485.1. Taxonomy (NCBI): domain Eukaryota; kingdom Metazoa; phylum Chordata; class Mammalia; order Carnivora; family Eupleridae; genus Cryptoprocta; species Cryptoprocta ferox. Next base: position 80,473,308 of record CM053566.1, on the reverse strand, counting down.
AGTTGTTCAATGGCCTCTTTGTGATTCTGTTGTTATTAACCTAAATTTCTCTAGAGTCTAGAATACTCAAATGTAATCATCAATAATGACAATTTTCATTTATTTTTCCTTTTAAAATTTGTATCAGAACTTCACATGGTCCCCTTTGTAAGATAGGAAGAATTTAAAAATATATATACATTATACATTTTTTAAAAGTGTTTGTTTTGAGAGAGAGAGAGAGAGAGAGAGATGCACAAGTGAAAGAGGGGCAGAGAGAGAGGGAGAGAGAGAATCCCAAGCAGGCTCCACACTGTCAGGGCTCCATCTCACATACAGTGAGATCAACACATGAGCTAAAATCACGAGTTGGATGCTTTACTGACTGAACCACCCAGATGTCTCTACATTATAATTTTTTTTAAAGACTCATGATTTGTAAAGATTCAAGATAAGAGAAAAAGGAAAGACTTCAAAGATTTTCTAATCACCTTTATCTTTATCATAAACAACTTTGGCATATGTGCCTGCTAATAAAAATTATTATTAATTTTAGTAAAGTTTTAAAGAAAGTAATCAAGTTCTAGACATTGGATAATATGGTAATGTTATAACCTTACTTTCCAGGATTTTATAATCTCCTTGTGGGAACCAGACAGTTTTACAGTGAACAGTTAAGCAGTCTATGATTAATTGCTAAAATAGGAGCTATAAACATATAATATCTGACTCAGTGTTATGAAAGACAGAGGCTATTAGCAAATTTGCTCTAAAACTTTAATCCTGTAAGTCCTGTAATCTACTTAAATGAAAAATAAAGTTTACTAATCTATAAATTGGGGAGAAATGCAATTGAAAAATTCATACTAAAATTCAAACAGATTATCTTAATATATATTCAACCTCTGGGTCCAAGCATATTCATTTCTCTCACAAGTTCTGAATAGAAACAAACATTACGGTATTAAAACTGAATTTTTACCCTAATGCTAACATGGAAGTGAAAACTGAAAAAAATAAGTACATTTATTTCTTTTACCCAGAGTTTTACCATGAGTTTTAAGTTATTTGTACATTTAAACCTCTTGCATTTTAACTTCCTCTGAGAACAATAGAAATATATTCCCACCCTGTTACAGCCTTATCACCCAGTTGTATAGAGAAATCCATTCAACTAAAACAGTTAACAAGTTTAAAATCCAAGATCCTATCAATTAATGATGAAGGTTAGCAATTTAGCAGTTGATCAATGTTACATATTTAATGAACTTTAAATGGACTCTTTCATGCCCCTGAGCTAACAACCCATATTAATTAAATTAATTTAGTTAAATGCAGAATTCACATTTTATCTCCCTTATCACATGGCAGATGTAGACAGCCTGAAAAGCCACAATGACTAGAAACAATATGAAAGTGCAGGAATTTCAGTATTTAAAGCAGAAAGGAAAATAAAATCAAGATCTGGCCGAAATTGTTCTAAAAACTAAAGTTTAGATTTCCCTTTCCAGTTGGCATTTGCTGAATTTCTGGATTCCACCAATTGTCTTTAAATTCTAAACAGTGAAAAACTACTTCCTCAGAAGTAGTAAAAAAAAAAAAAAAAAGAAAGAAAGAAAGAAAAAAGAAAAAGAAAAAAACTAAATCACTTTTTTAAGCAATCAAAACCAACCGTCAAACATCTTTGCTGGGGAAATAAGTAGTCAGGATTTGAGTGAGACCTCAAAGTATAAACTTCTACGTCCCATGTTTTGGTGCCACCTCCGAGCTGAAGGCTCCCAAAATTACATTGTTTCTAATAAGTGAATCACATTTATATTTTTCCCATAATCGAAGGATACAGATCCTAGTTTCGTTTCACAATCTTGGTGCTGCCTGGAGAGATATTCTCTGGTGAAAATGAGGCCATTGCCTGGGTAAATTGAGAGACCAGTTCAGAAAGTGATCAAAGCCATGAACACAATCGTTTTGTAAATGATGTAGGGACCTGTGAGCACATTTTATTGAGAGCCCCAAGGTCGCTGCCAAGTACTGATGCTTATTTTTGCCTCATATATTTTTTTTCATTACAATGGTTTCAACTGGAGATCCATAAGGAAGAGCAGTGCTGCACCAAAGGAAGGAAAAAGGGGATGTACATTTTAACCTCTAATGGAATAATTTCAGCAACCTAAATTTCCTTTTAGTTTGAATCTATTCATATGCTACAACTGGAGGAAATATTTTGGGATTGAATCTCTACCCTGAAAAAAATCAATTCTGGTTTTTTAAAAGGACTTTCGCTAGATACTGGAGGATCATGCACAGGTGCAAACAGAAACAGGGAAAACACTATCTCTGGAATGAAAACAAAGGCTGGGTTGGGGTCGAAAGACTCCTGGATGGAGGCCGCAAGAGCAGAGTAAAAGCAAATTAATTACAGGATGTTTTCCATCCAGAATGCAATGGTTAGTATCAGCTCCCAGTAGAAGACTTCATTTTATTGAAAGCAAGTTTTACTGTGTTTATTGAGGCCATACAAAGCATAATTAAATTTACATTTTATAAAGTGACTACCATTTGGTCATGCTGAATTTTATTTTCCCTGCTGTTTCTCTGTTAGGTTGAGTTCCCTGATTGACTACTAAATACAACAAACATGTATTAAGCACCTTGCACATATTGGATTCATTCTAGATCAGGGGATATTGAACAAAATGCCTGTCCTCATAGGTCTGTATTCTAGTGGGAGGGATGAGGGGGGATAAACAGACAATAAACATGTAAACAAATAAACATGTAGTATGTTGGATAGTGACCTCCAGTTCTGATCATGACAAACCATTTTGTACCTGATTAACCATCTCACCAAAAACATCTACAGAAAAACATGAAGGCGGTGCTGGGGAGCAACCAATTTTGACAGACCCAAGCAGGAGAACACAAGAGACCCACATCTACCCTGGCACTCTCCCTCAGCACATCTTCCAAAATGCAGCACATCGGAAAAGTGTCCAAGCTGAAAGTGGCAATCTTACCAGGTGAAGAGACAACAGTCAGTATTGGAGCCATTGAAGGATTTTGGACTCGAGGGGCAAAACCAAAGAGAGAAGAGAAACAAAGAGAAAAAGCCTAAAGATCTTATTCCCCTCAAGTCATTGTCTGCCTCTTAAATTTTTCAGGTACAGGATAAGCCTTCCTGAAGAAGAGTAAAATAAAGAAAGAAACCTGGAAAAAACAGAGCAGATGGAGCCTTTAGCAGCTAAGAATTAGTGGGGAAACAGAGGTTGGAACTGAAGGTAGAGTGATCTTGAAATTGTGACCCTAGAATGGACTGGGATCAGCGATTATGTCATAAAACTAAGGGAACAAGCTTAAACAGACCAGACCTAACAATGCTCGCAATCAAGTTTCAAAAGAATCAAGACGATCTGTCAGTTTTCTAGCTGACTTCCAAAAAACTTCACCTTCTTCAGAGCAAGATAGTAACAGCTCAGAGTTCCTAAAATGTTTCATTCACTATGTTCATCATCGAATAAAAAATTATCAGTAGTGCTTAAAACAACAACAAACAAAAACAAAAACAGGGCCAAAGAACCCCAATTTTCCAGGAAATAAGGAAGAAACAGACAATAGAAATGGACCCAGATGAAAAATCTCAGCTGAAGAATGAAACTACCAAAGAGAACCAAATGGAAACTAGAGTCAAATACCATAAAAATTTACTAGATAGGCCTAACCACATATTGGAAATTACAGATGTGAGGATTAGTTAACTTAAAGCTAGATGAATAGGGGTGGCTGGGTGGCTCAATTGGTTAAGCATCTGACCTTAACAAATTTTTTTAAATGCTTTTATTTATTTTTCAGAGGCAAAGCACGAGTGCGGAAGACACAGAATCCGAAGCAGGCTCCAGGCTGTCAGCACAGAGCCAGACACAAGGCTCACCCTAGTGAACCATAAGATCATGACCTCAGCCAAAGTCAGACGCTCAACCGACTGAGCCACCCAGGTGCCCCAGCATCCGACTCTTGATTTTGGCTCAGGTCATGGTCTCATGGTTAGTGAGACTGAACCCCATGTCAGGCTCTGTGCTGACAGTGCAGAGCCTGCTTGGGATTCTCTCTCCCTCTCTCTGCCTCTCCCCAACTCATGCATGCTCTCTCATTCTCTAAGTAAATTTTTTTTTAATCTAGATGAATAAAAATTATACAATCTGGGGGCACCTGGGTGGCTCAGTCAATTGAGCATCCGACTTCGGCTCAGGTCATGTCTCACCATTAATGAGTTTGAGTCCCGCATCAGGCTCTGTTCTGGCAGCTCAGAGCCTGGAGACTGCCTCAGATTCTGGTCTCTCTCTCTCTCCTTCTGCACACATGGAGGAATTCATGCTCTCTCTCTCTCTCGAAATAAGTAAAAACATTTAAAAAAATTATACTGTCTGAAGAGCTGAGAGAATGGTTGAAAAAAATAAAGAGCTTCAATGATACTAGGAAAATATCAGTCTAACACACATGAAATTGGAACTCTACAGGGAGAGGAGAACAAGAAAGGGTTAGAAAAAGAAATTAAAGAAATAATGACTAGAAATTTCCTAAAGTTGGAACACCACCACCAACAAAACTTACAGATCCAAGAAGTATAATAAATCCCATTAGGATAAATACATAGAAAACCAAACCTCAGCACATGACAATTGGACTACTGAAAAATAAAGACACAGAGAAAAACTAAAATGTAAAATAAAATAAGAGAAAGGGAGAAATCATAAAAGTTGTGTGGTAGGGAGAGTTAGAGAATTCTACATAATTTGCAGAGAAACAACAATGCAAATGGCAGCTAAGTTCTCATCAGCAATAACAGGATCCTGGAGACAATGGAAGGATATTTTAAAAAAATTTTTTTAATTTTTTTAATTTTTATTTTTGAGAGACACAGAGCATGAGCAGGGAAGGGGCAGAGAGAGAGGGAGACACAGAATCCAAAGCAGGCTCCAGGCTCTGAGCTGTCAGCACAGAGCCCAATGCAGGGCACGCATGACTTGAGCTGAAGTTGGAGGCTCAACCAACTGAGCCACCCAGGTGCCCCTGATATTTTAAAGGTACTTACAGAAAAAAAAGAAAAAGTCAATCCAGAATTCTATATCCAGTGAAAATATCTTTCGAAAACAAAGGGCAACATAAAAATATTTCACACACACAAAAGGTGAGAGAATTCATTGCCTGTAGACTTACACCACAGAAAACATTGAAATGCATTTTAAATGGGATTTAGCTACTTTGTTTCACTTAATTGTCCTAATTCTCTAAACTTTCTAGGCTAGTCATAGTTGTTTAGGACAACTATTCAAAGTTATAACAACAAGATTATTCCTGTTTTAATGCTACTGAGCCAAGTATAATGTAAGTGGCTATTTCCCAGAACAGAAGTGGGGAGGGGAATTTACCTTGAATTCATCATAACAATTACCATATGAACAGAGGTGGCGATTTTCTCTACCCACTTAAGGTGCAGGCAAGAAGCTAGAACATACAGTTATAGTTAGAACTACTTCCAGAAGGAAGTTCTTGTTCAGGATGTGCTTACTACAAAATGACAGGAAGTTTAAGAGAACTGGCTGAGCATGGGTGTGGGAAATGAGAAAGAAAGGGTGGATTCTTTTGTCTGTTATAAAGCATAAAACTGTGGTTCCTAGTACAACAGGGCACAATGAACGTCTCAGGCAATGTGATCAAATATATTACCAAAAAAGCAGAGAGAACATTTTTCCTTGTGTACCAAACATGTGGAGAAGGCTTCCCGAGAATAACAATTCAACCCCGCCAAACCGGGGTCCTATATTAGCATATTAGGCAAGGTTTGAGGGGGTTTTGAGAGAGAGCACGCGCTAGTGGGGGAGAGGGGCAGAGGGTTAGGGGGAGAGAGAGAATCCCAAGCAGGCTCCACGCTGAGTGTGGGCTCAATCCCAAGACCTTGGGATCCTGACCTGAGCCAAAATCAAGAGTCAGACGCTCAACCAACTGAACCACACAAGCACCCCTAGGCAGTTTTAAGTGAACCTTTCCAAGGCCATGCAAGGGAAAGCCATGTGCCCTTCCTCAGGATTAAAAGACGAAGCCCATAAGAGACACCATGAGTCAGGCCCCATAAATGGTTACCTGCCAGTACCCAGACAGAACATCTTTTAAGCTGCAGAGCAGTCCCCTGGAGATGACCGCAGCAGTAAGTCATTTGCTTATGCCAAAGTTCTTTCCCCTGACAATCCGAAATACTCTAAATAACAGAAAACCCCAAGTAGAGGAAGTATATCATATTAAATGACAGCATGGATTTTGGATCCAAACTGCAACAACTTGTAACCTGGTTCTGTCACTTACTATCTTTGTGATCTTGTTAAGCTTCACCTTTGTGTCTTTTTTTATGATGCTAAGGTGCCTGGCTTGCGCGGGGCTGTTCTGAGATGTAAATATGTTACGTGTTAGCAGTAGATGCACCAGCACAACTTATGTCTGTTATGATTAGTAAGAGATGGATGATATGAAATCTAGCTCTCAGGCTTCATCTGCTGATTCCGGAAGAACCCACGTAGTGCAGAGCAATATAGTCTTCTGTGTTAAAAGATATACATCTATTGGTTTTCTAGGCAACCGTTACACCCCACAGCCACTACTGGGTGGTAATTCTCTGGGCCAAATAGTTCTCACCACTTGCTGGCCACAGGAAAACAAGAAAGCCAAGGACTACGGTGAGGAGAGAGAAATGGGCTGCGGCGAAGGAATTGGGTGAACAGGTGGCTTCAGAACGAGTTCTCAGTGGAGAGGACCAGAGATGCCACCTGTTAAAATTGTTAGGGGTAAGGCAGGCCCAGAGAGCCTTATTATTCACACAAAGGAAGGGAAGTTCTCTTTAGTAAGATTCCATAAAATGAGAACATTTTATAAATTCACTTGGGACCTAGGCTGGTGTAATCGAGTCCTAAATGACTGTTAGACTCACAGAACCAAGTTAGAGGCCAGAAAAAGGCAGCCTCGTAAATAGATCTGTGCTTCTTAGAATTTTCTTGCTGTGGGGAAAACCATGTCTCATGATCAAAAAGTCTCCCTTTTAAGATTTATCATCATGTGCAAGCCGGTTACCCAGCATAGGATTTGATGGTCCAAAGTGACTTCTAGGTAAGGGAGCTGGCCCTGCTCATCACCCCTAAGGAAATAACCACTGCTCGGGCCAACCTCTCCTTGGCTTGTACAAGCTTTGGGAGGCTTTGCCAAGAGGACCCTCCTCTGACTCCTCAGAGAAGGTGGCAAAGCTGCCTGGTAGTTAAGTAGGGAAAACGCAGGTTCAGACAAAAAATGGAACCCCAGGAATCTGGCTGCAAAGCCCACTGTGTTCAGAAATGCATACTTTCAGACATCAGGACTACGGGGTTCTCTGCCAGTGTCAGACTGGCCTTGCAGGGGGCAGGGACTCTGGAGAGAAGGCGTTGGGGCAGGGAGAGTGGAAACAGAGGAGCTGATGTGAAACATCCGTTAGCAAGACAAGCCATGCAGGAGAGGAAGAAAATTAAGAGTCAAAAACATTTTTAAGATGTTTCAAAAGGTTCAGAAACCCTCAGAACCAGTAAATGGAAAAAGTCAAACGTATTAAAGAAAATTAGATAACCCGCGTCTATTTCTATGAAATATTATCAATAGGGACATTTAAAAAAAAATGTCACAATCCAAACATTTCATCATTCAGTACAAACTTTTACTAGCGACGTTTCATTACTGTGCTAATTTTAAGTAGTCTTCATTTAGTAGATGTTTTGCCAGCTCACTCCAGCCTTTAGGTTGAAGGCTTTAGGATATTAGCAACATTTGCTGATTCTTAATTTATTTCATATCTCCTGTGAGCGACACTATTTCACGTTTTCCTATTTTTTTTTACTGCCTTTTTTAAATTAATTTGCTGGTCCCTACCCTCCAGTCTCTGCAAGTTTATGAGACATCCAGAAACTATCTACTTAACCTGATTTAATTAAAATCAGATTCTGTAATCCGGGTATTAAATAAACTACAAGGCAGATCTTGTGAACGAAATTTTTATTTACACACTGTATCTAGAAGCAGATACATAAATTCTTATACAATTAATTTCCAAAAATGTGCAAGAAATTACTATAATTTGTTTACAAACCAAAACACATATTAAAATCAATGGACTTTGGATAATTCATTCTGTGGTGTTCTCAGTACAAATGGTACACACCTGATTTGAAACATACAGAAAAAGTGTAAACTACAGCAATCTGGATTGCAAGTATTAATTTCATGGCACTCCCAACAACTATAAAATGTCTTTAACCCAACATGTATACTTATTACAAAATTCGGTAAGAATTTCTTATCATCTCTGGATGTAGAGTTTGGATCACTTTTCAGAAACAGCAAGTACACATTCACCATGTTAGGACTGATTAATAAAAAGAATGTTTATTTAAAAAACCCTTAATAGGATTTTAAGAAGTATTAAAAGAAACCTAATTTGTGATTACTAGCGTACCAATCCTTTATTTTGGAATTTTAAAGTTATTTGTGGAACTGGGAATTTAGAGTTTTCAACAAAACTGTCTATTGCTGGTAGTGTGATTTTCATTTTCAAATTAAGACTTCACATTTGATGAACGGCCATTAAGATTTAATATGTACTATTTTGAATCACTCATGTAGATTCTCTCTCATAGATAACGTGAAATGTCCACGATTAAAACTGGCATTTCTGAAAGCAGTGTTAAGATATTTAGATTTGTAGCACTAGCAGGGACACTGCATAGAACCTATTTAAGATCTTAGTGATTTTTATCCTGTTTCACTAATACTGGCTCAGAAATTATGATGTAGACTTTATGTCCTATACGCCGACGATTTAGCCTTCTGGAACACAATTTTCTTCAACGGCAAGATGGTTCCCCTTGTGACTGGTTTCCTTAAAAACTATTTTTAGTTCTATGATCATTTCCTGTGATATATTTTTGACCTTCTAGATTTTCAGATTATTGCACCAAGTAGAAAAAGAACAGTTTTCCTTAGAAAGAGAAAGAGTTGAGATATTTTTCAAGTACTTTCTATGCTTTCTTATTATTTATAAAAATGCATAAAAGTGTCCTAGGAAGCCTAGAATTAGCTTCTGGCCTCCACTGTATTTTGTGGTGAAATCACTGATTAAGAAAACAAGTCTGATTCACTGGCTCTGGCAAAAGGATACAGCTTTCCTGTTTTCTCTTTCTTGCCTTGAGCTCCTATCTTTAAAAATCACTTACAGGTTGTGTCCATGTCCATCTAACCTGCCATTCAGGATAATCCAGAAATTTACACAAATTTATCTAGACCGAACTACGGGATGGAGATTTCTCTTTCCCCCTTTCCATTTTTAAGCAGACTATTTTAGTATCCTATGAAGCCGATCTTTCACACTATCCTGTGCTGCCTACACCAAAGGGCTCTCTCTACACAAAAGCAGAAAATACTGCAATACTCCTTTGTTTGTAAATAACTTCTTGGCAAATATTTTTACTTTTCTCAATACACTGTTAGACCCTAGTAATTTCAAACTGGCTTAGAATAGGGCATTTTAAAGTATTTTATGTTATGAACATACAAAAAGCACACAAGAAAACTGGCTTTCTGAATTAGAACGGCATCTAGACTTGCCCTCCATAAAACACAAAATACGATTTTAGAAACGATCAGATGACAATCGAAATCATCTTGAAACGAAACAGCTAAATCTTGAACACATGGTATCATGAGGAACACGTGGGGAACAGGCTATGCCCACAGGAGAAGACGGGGTTCAGGGCAGTCCAAAGACCTCTGTGCACCATGGTCTCACAAAGAGTACATGTAATGCTTCTGGAAACATGGAGAAGCCATTTCAACATTGATCATTAATACACAGTGACTCTGTGACAATGCCTGCCATCTAATATAGACGCACAGGGACTTTCAACTCACCCTAGATATATTTTAAATTGTTTAAAAATAAATAGTTTTGCAAAAAAATAGTTTAAATGTCTTGCATTAATTTGATAAGTTTACAACTCTGTAATAGTTCTTAATCCAAATAGCTTATAGTGAACACTTAAATTATATTATTACAGTATACTCCATCTTGTTAGGTGAAAACATCAGAAAAACGAAAGAGGACGTCTTTGTGACAAGGTACAATCAACATTCCACCAAAAGTAAGTACCTTTTCCCCTCTATGTCAAAACACCATAACACGGTATCATTGTGCCTTTCCTTGGTATTTCTCAGTTCTGACCCTAAAAAACAGAGAGGAAAAAAAAAAAAAAAACAGGGATACTGAATGACAAAGCCATTAAGGTTGACCTAAGACCATTATTCTCGTTTTTAATTGACGAGTAAGAGATAGGAAAATTGAGTGACAAAGGAAGAAACGTCTTAAATTGTATGTTTCATCTGAGACGGAAACATTTTCTAGATGGGGTACTTCCAAAATACTCACTAAAGAATAGTGCAGCAAATAAACACTGAATTTCAAAAATAACAGAAGTACTGGGGATAACACGCTCCCCCCACCCCAACCCAAGCGACTGAATCAGAGATAAAATAACTAACGATGCCTGCCCATTCACTTAAGACTCAGCTAAATTTAAAACAGCAAAAAAAAAAAAAAAAAAAACCCCACAAAAAATTAGTTTTAAATGGCAGTATATGGTAGACAACAAGACTTCCATATACCTGATATGGTTTTAACATTCTTTTTACACAATGCTCCACAGTTTCCACAGTTTTTCAACTAAAGTCATCGGGTTTTTTGGCTTTTGGTGGAGAGAAGGAAGAAGGGTCAAATCTAACACATCTTAATAGTGACTACATAAAAGAATAAAAATCCAACTCTAAAACAATGTTTTCTATTTAAATCAATTTAAAACTTTATATAAACTTAAATGTTGCAAGAGAACCCACTCTTTTTATGAAAATCAGTTCTACATCAAGTTCACCCAAAGAAAACGTTGGCTAAGCTAAAGAAATCACAGAAAAAACACTTTACCAAAGGAAAGTAGAATTAACACACAGAAAATTATCATCACAGGAAACTATGATCATCTAGTATTTCTTCAATAATAGTTCCAGTCCCATAGGTCTTTTTATGTTATGCCAATTTGTACCAGAGCTTAATGATAGAAAAGGCAACACTTTCTAGGTTGGTGGTACACTTCTTAATCATTTTTTAATGTAAGGCCATTTATTAAAACAGACGAACCACAAGATGAAAATGAAGGCAACAGAAAAAGTCCACTTTTCACAACCAAAAAACAGCACAGCCTCAAAAACAATTTAGAGTAAGTGTTGTAAAAGGTATGTTGCAGATCTACCTTCTAATACCCAAGATTATGTCAAATCATAATTCTAAATAAAGCTTTCTAAAGTAGGAGATTAAAAATCATTTTCAGTGTACGTGTAAATTCTGCGTTTTATCACACGGGTATGTTTATTCAACACTATCTTTGAAGATGGGCCACTTAAAGAGACATAACGATACTCATTCTGTAAGTTTCATTCAACTTTACTTAGGGTTGAATACACATGAAATGTGCTTTTAATGCATAAAAATCACAGTGGATAGCAGCAAAGGACTTGGGGGGGTGGATAAGGAGAATCTGATCATTCACATTGTGATTATTCTGCACATTGATGAAAGATAATTCACACTTCCAAAACCTCGAGACTTCCCTTTTTAAAGAACCAAAACAAACCCAAGACACCTTGCTGACACTTCCCCACCCCTAACTAAACAAATTGATTACTTTTACACATAAAACTGAAATAGTATGGCAGCAAAAGATTTCGATAGCAATGAAAGTTTGTAAACTGTATTTCAATCTCTTTTCCTTATTCCCAAAGTGCAAGCTGCGGGGGTTCTCAGAATCTTTCAGTAGTGCTTCTCCTGTAAGTAATCCTTCATTTTGTTTGGCAAAGGCAGTTTCTGAATTAAGTCTATCCTGGTGTACTGACGTATAACAAAACGACACAGGTACTGCAAAGAACGCACCTGCATGAACCGTGACACTGGATTGGTCAGTCTGACCGGGTAAGTTGCAGATCCAGGCAACCGAGACCTTGAGTAACAAAACGCTCCATTTTCCGAGTCCCTGATTGAATGCTCGATTAGATCAACTATGGACGTATGCCCTTCCACATCCGGCTGTTCATAAAAGCTAAATCTACCGTTTGAGTGCTCAATTCTCGTGTGAAGTGTTTTGCCGTGGGAGCGGAAGCTCAAGCTTAAAAGGTAGCGGTCATCAGAACTATCCCGGACAAGGAAAGAGCCGTCTGGCACATTTGCTAGCTTCCCTTCCGCCTCCCAGCGTGTGATGGGCCCCCAGTACCACCCTTGCTTCGCCAGCTTTTTCAGCTCCTCCGTAAGGCTTGTCACAACCATGGGACCACTACTCTGCACCGAGTCATAGACTCTTGCAACCCCAGGGGCAGAGTTAGGATCAAAATTCAAATGACAGCGCATGCTTTCCGCCACGTGGGCATCTGTGCCGGTGAGCCCACCAAAGTTCCTTTGGATTTGACTGGTCTGCATTGGAGGTAGCAACGGTGAGAGTGGGGGGGCATCGTCGTGACTCGCTCTCGGGCTCTGCAGCATGACTCCCGTGGTGCCAATCAACAAGCCGTTCACCGCCTGGTCCACGAAGATCTCCGGGGCCACCACTAGGTCCTGGTCTACCTGATTCTCGTCCTCGGCGAAGGGGCTCCCCCCCACCTGCGGAGGGACCGCGGACACTTCCATGGGCGACGAGCCGTCCAGACAATAGCTGCGCGGTCCTTCCAGGGGGTACATCCCCTCGTCTAAAGGCACAGTATACTGAATGTAGTCCTGAGGCATGAGTCCGATGACTACAGGCACATGGTCATCAAGGTGAAGGTGCAGGTCCCCGTTCTGAGATTCCGCACTCTTGAGGGAACTACTCTGTTCCTGGCACACGGTCTCAGACTGGAGCTCGTGAAAGTCCTTCCGCACGCCATTCAGGGCTGGGCTGGGGCTGGAAGAGTGGACCAAGGCCTTGACCCTCACCTCCATCTTGATGCACGTCTCCTCCGAGTTCGTGGGCCGCAGCGGCCATGGCGTAGGGCTGTAGTGATGGCTGCGGAGCGAAGTGGACCTGATCGGCCTCTGGGCTCTCACGTCTTTGAAGACCAGGGGCGCCGAGGAGGAGGAGAAGGTGTCCTCATCGGCCGAGCTCCCGGAGGGCGCGCCCCCCTTGCCTTTCTGCTTCTGTTTGGCAGACAGCCGTCGTTTTAACGTCCCCATCAGGCTTTCGCTTTTGGATCGGCTCTTTCCCCCTTTTTCATCTTCACTGTTGAGATCGCAGCTGGCCAGGTCTTTACCGTAGCAGCTACCAAACAAGGAATCGTCTTTTCCGAAATCACTGGCCAGTGAGGGTTGCTGCACGACCATGAAATCCGTTTCCTCTTTACTCTTACTCAAGTTGAAAGACTTTCGGAAGGTTTTAAGACTAATTTTCTTCATTATGACTAGTTACCTAATCCGAGGGGATCAATTTCTCTCCGGAATATTATCCTCGAACATCTGGAGAGGCTGCAAGGCTGCATCTATGTATTTTTCCAGCTTCATATACCCTTTGGAGCCATTTTCTAAAAAATAAAAAAAAATAAAAATAAAAATAAAGTCACATCAGAAAAAAATCTTCCCGCAGAAGTTTCATTTTACCGTGTCGATCCTTTAGCCTGCACACGTGAGTCCCCAGGCCACGGAGACCACGAGGGGGGCGGCCCCTGCGGCCCCGGCCGCGCCTCTCAGAGCGCGGCGCGGGCAGACCCTGACCTTGCTCTTTTCCCGCCGCCGCCGCCCGCGAGGCCCACACTCGGCCTCTGCGAGGGTCCCGAGGATCCCGATCCGCACGATCCGCACGCCCCCGCCTGCCCCCGGCCCCAGGCCGCGCGACTCGAACCCAGCACACGCGGGGAAGACCGCGCCGGGTCCGCCCGGCAGGAGAACGAGGCGGCCCGATCCCTCAACAGTCTATACGCGCTTTCGCATACGGCAGCGTCTGTAAAAGTACACGGAGAGATCCCATGACCTGTGATGATCTGGAAGGGGTCTGGAAATGCCCCTCTCAACACCTGTGCGTTTCCCGAGCCGAGGGCCCTTTGCCGTTCACGCTCCCAGCGCCCGGCGCGGGGGAGACTCCGAATGCTCGCGGCCCGGGGCACCCCCGCGAAAAACTAGACATGTGTCAGCGTGGATCTATTTCGAAGATTATGAAGCACATTTCCAGAATTAGTATTTCTTCTTTTTTTATTTTAATTTATGTTTGTAATTTCGCCTGGCAAATTTTTACACCTCTGTGTCCAGGAATATATTTTCTAAACTATCTTGTACATCATTCCATCACTGAAAAAGATAGGATTTCAATTCTGTAAAGACTCTCTGAATATCATTTTATAGGGAAAAATTTTGGCCCCAGGAGTAATACTGGTAACAGTAATAACTGCTTTGCAAAGACATTGTTTCGACTACGCACAATGCTTTATTTCCTCTATGTCCCCGTGCTCTGCAGTTTCTGCAACCATCAAAGTCTAATGTCGCAAGATGATTAGCTTGACCTGAGCAAAATGCTAATAAAACTAACACCAACATTCCAGTCTCCCCACCCACCAGTTTACCACCACTCTGCTTCTTGGCAAAGGACTACAGGCTCTAAGCTTGATGACGTTCATTACCTCACTGTGCATTTTCTAAGCCCCTGCTACATACCCAGCACTGTATGGTCATATGCAGATTAATAAATCGGTTATGGCCTCATAACCCAGTGGCAGAGAGAGATCTATGAATGGATAAACTATAATATAAATCTATTAGTAATATACTCATGACAATATGGCGGGAACTGAGGGGAGAGGTATCTTACAAATGTTTACTTTATAGATAGAAAGGATTTGGTTACTGTGTACACAGAATCTGCAGGAAATCATTTTTAATAAAAACCACTCAGATCCGACAACCTATCAGGAGATCGGCAATATCATCTCCATAAAGAAAAAAGCAATTTTAAAACGTCTTACTGTCATGTACTCTGTTTTTGAGCAAATTGTAAAAACATAAAATGCATGTAAGCACTTGGAGCACCAGTTACTTTTAAACATTACACTAAGCTGTGCATTAGATGAACTCGTTATCCAAGGACCATTACTTTCTGCCTAGTTATCTAAGTTTTTAACATGTAATATCTAAGTTATTAACATTTTTAACTTGTTTGACAAAAATATGGCCATTTCATAAAGGTGAGTAGAGAATATAAGGACAATATACTGCAGCCGGCAAGTCCCTCCTGTTGAGTAGACCAAGTATAGGTTTTGTGGCCAAAGGCAGATTCCAATATCTAATCTCTTGTGACAAGAATAACAGTCCATGCACTTGGCTGTGACAGGTACATTTGTAAATGTAAAACCACCATGTAGTGGAATTAAGATGTTTTGCTGACATATGATTAAGATGAATTACAACTGCCATTAGAGAGAGGCCAATACGAAATGTAAGGAAAATAAGCTGTTCACTTGGGAATAACAGTATGTGTAAAATTATGTTAAAATTTTAAAATGTCACCAAGTAAGAAAAAAGATCAACAGAAAAGAGACAATAATCCTGCTACTCACGGAAATAAATAGTAAATAAAAATGAACCAGGTGGCTTTTTGGTAAAAATCAGTATAATGTGTTTGCATGATGTGAGCCCAATCCATGGGCCTTGCGGATGAGCGAGCCCTGGACCCTGACCACGGAACCCCATACCCTGACCACGCAACCCCACACCCCGACCACAGACTACATGGCTACTCTCAAAGTGGTCGAACACTGACTTACTATAACTTACCACACTTAGCATCTACATACTAATTTCACATCAACTAGCCTAAAATATTTCATGAAAATCTGTACATTGCATGTTCACACTCCTTCATAAGAGTATGAAATTTTAAAGATGGCTGAAAAATAGTTTTAAATTCTGTTGCAACTAAATACTATTCCAGAGTCACATAAAATAATTTTGTCCTATTACCTCCGTGTGTACCATGGAAATATCTGCAGAAATCTTTGCAAACAGAAAAACCACGGTCACACACAGACGCAGGCCCACGCATACGTGGAAAGTTGGCGCACGAAAGACGGCAAACCAAAGGCGAAGGACACGGTTTAGCCTGTGGTGCTAAGATAACTGTCTACACATCTGGAAAAATGAGAAAATTGTCTTCCATACATCACACCATCAATGAAAATAAATCCAAAGTAAATTAAAAATCTAATAGTGAAAATCTGTTTAGTTGTAATAAAATATAAAATATCTTTAAGCCTTTGAGGTAGGAATAAAGTGTCTTAAGCAAGAAACGAAAAGAATAAAACTCCAGTTCAAAAGAGACCGCAAAGGGATGCAGATCTGTCAAATTCTTTTGTGAAGCTAAGGAAAACAGAACAACCCTAGTAATCCAAATGCCCCATTAACTTCTCTTAATCAGCGAGAACTTTTAAGTACAATTCTTCATAGTGTTTGAAATTGCATTTATTTGTCTTAGCAGGCTGAAATGGTGACCTGAAGACTAATAAAGCCTCTTGTGTTAGTGATAATTTTCTGGCTCACTAGCAACAAATCTAATTTTGTTGATAAAAGAACTGGGCATCAATCCACACAGAGATTAAGAAAACTTAATTACCAATAGCTATAAAATATAAAACTAAAGGATGCAAATACAAGACAAAACAAACCTGTTCAGCCCCAGGAATAGGGATATTTGCAGTAATTACTGAAAATCAGCAAATTCTTGATGAGCTACATCAATGGAGTAACATCCAGAATGACTTCTAATGATCTGTAGTGTCACCCCAATGTCTCTCAAACCCAAGCACGTAAATCAACTGAAGCCTGACCCAGAGGGTCACCCCGGCCAACTTTCTAGGAATGGTGTAAACTGTTAGTTCAGTTTCTATCTTAATTATGAAGGCTTTTGCTTTCCTGCTTCTGGCCTGTTTATTCCCTCCTCCTGCTAAATGCTCTTTTTCATAATCCACCTTTCAGACAACTCCTTAAAAGAATATACTTCTTCCTGAAATCTGCTCTGATCACCCAGCCAGAAGAGAGTTCTCTCCCCCTTCTCTGAACTCCAAATACTCCATCTGCACTTACTCAATAGTATGTCACATAGTGCCCTAGAATTGCATGAGTTCTTTTCATATCGTATCTCCCCAAACAGACTGTAGTCCTTGAAGAGACAGATCACGTCCTACTCACTTTTCTATTCCTAGCCAGGAGGTACCATTAAATAGTTAATATATACTGCTTAAATTCTTTGATACCAAATAAATATTCCTTCACTATTAAGTAAATGCTAGGAATGATGGGACAGGAAAACCGCACCATGCAAAACTGGCTAAATCTCTTATCAAAATGGAGCAATCTAACTTCTATAAAAAGCCCTTATTACAAATGATCCAGGAGCGGCAATTCCATCTATAAAGGCCACATGGAAAAACACCTGCCTGTGAGTTAACAAGCTCTACCATACAGAACCTATTCCTGTACTTTCACTGGTAAGCATTCAGGTATGTAAAGGCTGCCGAAATCCTACCAAATAAATACTAGTAAAGAGGAAATAAAGAAATATATTTAATACTGCCCCCCCAATTACTCAGTTCCATATATTCTTTTTTAAAAATTTTTTTTCATGTTTATTCTTTGAGAGAGAGACAGAGACAGACAGACAAAGCACAAGCAGGGGAGAGGCAGAGAGAGAGGGAGACACAGAATCCAAAGCAGCTCCAGGCTCTGAGCTGCCAGCAGAGAGCCTGATGTGGGGCTCGAACCCACAAACCGCGAGATCATGACCTGAGCAGAAGTCGGATGCTTAACTGACTGAGCCACCCAGGTGCCCCTAGTTACAGAAGTATTCTAAAAATAAATTTTTTTTTGATCTTGAAAAGTTGAAGCTGAGTGAAAAGTAGAGTGCCCACGGCATTACCTATATATGGATTATGCTATCGTCGGGAAATACAAGTTATACTAAGCACCTGACTCTTACACTAGGTAGTACAGACTGTCCCTTCCGTTGTAAGCTATTTTTCATAAAGCTCTGTACGGTCCTTTCCCCACTTCATGTGTGAGATACTCTACTGGATCTGGGGTGCCTGGTGGCTCAGTCGGTGGGACGTCCTGAATCCTGATTTGGGCTCGGGTCATGATCTCAGGGTCTTAGGATCGAGCCCTGCGTCTGGCTCCACCGTGGGCATGGAGCCTGCTTGAGATTCCCTCTCAATGTGCATGCAAGCGCAGGCACACAATCTTGGAAATTAAAAGAAAAAAAAAAAGGTACTCTACTAGATCCAAGAGAAATTATGCTGTTTGGGGCCCCTGGGTAACTCAGTCAGCTCAGGTCATGATCTCGCAGTTCTTAAGTTCGAGCCCCACGTTGAGCTCCGTGCTGACAGCTCAGAGCCTGGAGCCTGCTTTGGATCCTGTGTGTCTCTCTCTCTCTCTCTCTCTCTCTCTCTCTCTCTCTCTCTCTGCCCCTCCCCTGCACTGTCTCTCTCTGTAAAATAAACACTAAAGAAATTTTAAAAATTAAAAAAACAACAACGAAGAAGTTACACTGTCTGATAAGAAACTAAGAGATGACATCTCTGGGCTCCAAGTCAGGTCACAGGAATGATGGGAAGAGGCCGGCCAGGGACAATGTGAGATCGTTTCCTGAGAAGTAAACTTGAACATGACCAACCATTAAAAGCTTATCTGACCAGGTTGTAAACAAAGAAACAGGGGAGGGCATTCGGTGATTCCTGACTTTGCCTCCCCCTGCGTCCTGCCCGCCAGCACGGACGGGGGTAAAATCCACAGGCAGGTCCCCCCGGCTCTGTGAAGCCCAGGAACTCGCAGACCAAATGCCATGTCCGCGTTCCTTCCATCGCTATCATCAGATCCTCAGAGGAGTCTTGACCCACACAAAGCTGTGTCTTCAGAGAGAAGCCTGTAAGCGGAAGAACACCAGGCCCTGGCAGGGGCACCGCCCGCTGGCCCCGCGGTGGCCGTGGCCGCTATCTGGGGAGAGGCTGTCTGGGGAGGAACAAGTGAACCAAGGAGACAGGATCACTGTCGCTGGGACAGACACCAGGACGGGAAAGGAAGGAGAGAGCCCCGGGGGTTCCCACTCTAGAATCCGTCAGCGCCGACGACCCCTCCAGGGCCTCTCTGACACGCCGATAGTCAGGCCAGGGCTGGAAGGATACGCAGCAGGTCACGCAAAGGCAGGCTGAGGTGGAAAGAACAACTTTCTGGATTGAGGGAAGGGCAAGCTCAGGGGCCCTGAGGTGGGAAACCCTGAGGAGCCCCTGTACCCGGCACGGACGGTGTGAAGGGGCAGGGGGGGGCACCAGATGGCACAGGGAGGTATCTGGGTCTGACTTGAGCGCGCTCAGAAGAACGAAAAGGTTTCAAAGAGCACCATGCTCTGCTTTACGCACTTCCCAGTTTTGAGCCCACAGACTATCCTCCCCAACATTCCTATCCAAACCCGCCAGGACTGTACCTTTGACGACAAACAAAAACCCAGGGGTCTCCAATTACCTTATCCAAAAAACAGGTGACACTTTCTTCATAAAACCATCACTCGGACTATCTGCAGCTGTTGGAGAGGACTGTCCAAGTGTCCCCAGCAGACCACACTCTCAAACACTGGCTGGGCTGAGAGAGTTTCAGGTTCAACATACGGGCACTGGAGAGTCAAAAATGAGTCAACTGCATGCAAAGGCTTTATGAATATCGAATTTCCATTTACAAGTCACTCCTTGTAATGTCCCAGTTTGCAATACAGTTTTAGTGACACAAAAATTCAGCTTCAACTAAAAATTGTTAATTGACTGAAACATGACCTCTGATAGGAAGCAGTTGTAGCTGCCAACCGTCCTGGGTCCGCCGGTTATGAATACACGAGTCACTACACCAGAAACGCGCGTAGGTGCGTGTACAAGGGTGTGGGTGTGCGGACACAGATAGCGCAGCAGAAACAACACGGATTCGTCTCAGGGTCGGGTGGGAAACATCGGAAGGACATGCTACACGCCTGAGCTTGGGAGATCTGTAACTGGGTAAGTTCAGATGAAGAACACGCCCGAGCAGGACATGGAAAGCAGGGCTCAACAGGAGGGTATGGGGGGGGGGGGCGCGGCCTATACGGGGTGATACAGCCCAGTCTCCTGTCCACATACACTCCGCTCTTTCTCGAATCGAATCGACAAACTGGGGGAACAGAAAAACCCTGAAATGCTTTCCATTTCACTCACTGAAAAACACGTCTTTACAGCAGGCCTGACCGTAAGGCCCGACCGACCGGGACGCTCCCGTCCTGACCTAAGCTGCCTTCTCCTCTCCTCCACTCGATGCTCCGAGAATGCCACGCACACGCTGCTGTTGAGGCCACCGGTGCCGCTGACCCCTCACTTCCTTCCAGTCTTTGCTCAACTGTCACCTCCTCAAGGAGACCTGCCCTGACCAGGTGCAGCGACTGCAATACAAACCCCCTTACTGCATCGAGTTACTTTTCTTCTAGCAACAACCAAACTTTCTCTCATTTCTTACTGGTCTTTCTGCCCCTCCAGGTGTTGAAAAAGAACATAAGGTTTACGAAAGCAGGACTTTAACTCCACTGCACTCACTGAGGTCTCCCTAGAGTGCAGGGCCGTGCCGAGGCCTAGGAGGTGCTCAGTAACTGTGAGTAAATCCATTTGAAACACGCAAACCTAATCAGATGCCCTGCCCGCCTTCACCCCCCACACTCCCAACCTCAAGCCCTAATCTGCCAGTTTTTAGAATAAAGTTACAAAACTCTTTATCATGGTCAATAAGGTCCTACGGTCTGGCCGTTCTTTACTTGGGGATTTTTGCTCCAATCACACTGAAATCATATTCACCGCATTTTCACTCAACACGGAACTTAACACACTGCCCCTGTGATGTGAAGTGGTCGTTTCGTTCTCCTCTCCGACCAACTCCTTCACACCTCAGGCTGTCCATTCCTCGGGGAACCACACCCTGCTCTCCCCGGGGACGCGACGTCGCCCAACTCCCGGATCTCATAATCCCGCGTTCTTCTAGGATGTGTGCTTGGATGTCTGTGTAACCATCTCATTAAGGACTCGCAGCCCAGCTGACTACCTATACTCCACGTGAAAGCAAAGAACATGTCAGTTTTTCTGACATTTTAACCCCAGCACGTAGCGCGTACCTTGCCCAAAGAAGGTACTGGACAAAAATGTGTTCGGTGTACACTGCAGTGAAACGAATGCGAACGCCGCCCCACACGACCGTCCCAGCAGCAGGCCTGGTGACGGGACTCTGGGGTGACTCGCATTCACATTTCAGTTAACGCCACGAGGGGCGCCTGGCTGGCCCGGACAGTTATGTGGCCAACTCTCTGTTTCGGCTCAGGTCGTGATTTCGAAGTTCGTGGGTTCGAGCCTCACGTCAGCTCCGAACTGACAGTGCAAAGCCTGCCTGGGATTCTGTCTCTCTCCCTCTCTCTCTACCCCTCCCTTGCTTGCTCTCTCTCTCTCTCTCTCTCTCTCTCAAAGTAAGTAAATACAGTTACAAAATTTTAGTAAAATAACCTCACTAAATTTCGGGTTCAAATGGTTCTGCTTCGCACTAGTGCATCCATTCGCAGAAACCCAAGGCTGACAACCACGGTAACGTACTTGGTAATTGCCTACTTGATAATCGTTCCTTCTTCAACTGTCAATCCATAGGTAACTCAACACTAACATTAAATAACAAATACCAATCCTAGACATTAAAACCTGTAAGAAGTTCTATTAGGACATATGGCCTCTATCTCTTCCCTTCATCTCCCAGGCAAGGATCACTCCGGAATTCTTCAGGGTATCTGTTTTTCTGTTTGCACTTCCAAAAATACGTGCCACCATCTGTCTCATCATGCCTAAGTAAACGTTCTGAATTCGTTTTACTGCTTTTCTAATTGTAAAATTCAAAGTTTACACATATACTTGAAAATGTGTATAAGAAAGTTCAAGGGAAAAGGCTTTAGACGAGCCCGCTTTATCCGTATGGGCTGCAGATAACGTCTGCAGACAATTTCACTGCCCCTGGTTCCGGAATGACTGGACGTGGCCGTGCTGGTCGTTCAATCACCTGACGGAAACATTTAAAATACAACACGGAACAGCTACTTGGCATCCAGCAAATGAAAGAGCTTCGTTCCCGCCAGCTTAGCGAGCGAGGAACCCGGGTCTCAGACTGAAAGTTGCCCAACGAAGTTAAATAATCCGTGACGAGGAGACGGCAGATGAGCAACCCGAACCCGCTGCCACCGCGGACCTCACGTTCTTCCCCTGCGACGCGCCAGGCCCGTCCTCCTGCTGCGAACCCAGGGGGTCTCCCGACTCTCCGGGCTGCAGACCTCTCTATCCTCGTCCAAGTTACTGACGCCCGCACGACGCTCATCTACGTGGGTTCTATCTACTCAAACTTACCCCGGCAGAAATTAAAACTGAGACTTCAAAATATTTATTTTTAAATGATAATACACTCATCACGTGTTAATGTAAATAACATTTTCCCAAGAAATAATTATATTTACCCAAACAATAAAAATTCCGCGACGGAAGTGGTGCTGTTTCACATAATCGTAAATCATTTTTCTGTCTGACTTAAGACAGTGGGACTCTCACGTTTCCATCTGCCTTCAATCTGTTACAGTATGTTGTTTCAGTTAAAGTGTAAGAAGAAAACCCAAACTCCTACAGATATATATCTGGGAAAGGGAGAAATATTTCCTTTAATAAACTCTTCATGTAACTGGGGATATTCTTTCCTGTGATACTATACCAAAAATCAACAAGTGATAGCTTCTTAAAAAGTTAATTGCGCTGGGAAATCTGAAACCCTTTCAGTAACTTTTTACTCTATTACATTCAAATCCATGGGTCTAGCTTGCATTTGGAATCAATCCTCTATGTGTGTACGATCTTAGAACATCAGGTATTAGAGATTTCATAATACAGTATCAAAAACTCACATCTGTTAACATCATCACCGATCTCAGCAGATGAGTCCAAGCACTGGGAAGCAGGTTAAGCTAACAGTGGTAGATACAAGATCTCCAGTTCTGATTTCTGCTTGAAAGCTTGGATTTATCACTGACACCAATCCTGTCGGTGAATTTATGAGAAAATACCTACTAAAAACTCAAGCTGAAAAACCACAGTTTGTCAACTGTTCTTTTATTAACGTTTGTTTTATTTTCAAAGTAAGCTCTACGTCCACCATGGGGCTTGAACTCATGACCCTGAGATCCAGAGTCCAACGTTCCACCGACTGAGCCAGCCAGGTAACCGTGGGGTTTCATGAAACAGGAGGTATCTCGGCAACTCCAACAACAGCACAAGACCCCCTTCTCTCGTCAGCATGCGGGAGAAAGCATGTTCTACACGCCTGCATCTCATCATAAGCATTTTGAAAAGATGTGACCGCAAGGTCAACATTCAATAAATGCAGTCATTTTTACAGCTTCATCAATGACATTCTTAAACGCAACTGTAATTTTCTTTTTACCACAAGGGCCTCGAAGTAAAAAATATAAAAGTGTTATGAAAGGGCCGTCTGGGTGTCTCAGGTGGTTGAGCACCTGACTCTTGACTTCAGCTCAGATCATGATCCCAGGGTCGTGGGATCAAGCCCCTCTCTCTCTCTCTCTCTGTCTCTCTCCCTCTCCCACTACCCCCTCTCCACTCACGTATTCTCTCTCAAAAACTAAAAATAAATAAAAGTATTTAAAAAAATTTTTAAATCGTTACTTTCTTAAAAAAAAAAACATTGCTGTGGAAGTTTAACTCCATCACAGTTGGCGCCACTCCGTGCTCGCGGAAGGGCACCTTCGATTTTACCCACCACTGCTTCTGCACCCTCGGTGAAAATGGCAATGCAGTGAAAAAGGCAAATAATGTTTTAGCATTATTATCAAAGGGGATCCACAAACCATACTTAGAACTACCCGCTTAAAAGAACAAAAAGACTTAAAGGAAGCAAGGCATCCACACAGAAAGTCAGCAAGATAACAGAGTTTCGCTGTTGTAAATATCCTCTGCCCTAAAGGTTGTCAGTTTCTTAGCAAGTTCATGCCCTTCCACTGTAGTTCCTTGCATTCTACTCCATCGTTCCTGAATCTACACTACTTGCCATTAACTTTATAAAAAAGTTTCCAGAAAGGGAGAAGTAGAAAGGAAGGAAAATAATAGACCACATAATAAAAGAGAAAATAAGGGCAATGGCCAAGGTAACATGAAATATGGTAGAATTTAGGTCTCAATGTTTGTTATGACACTACGTATGAATGGGATAAACTCAACTATTAGAAAAAAGATTTTCAGACGTGGTTTTAAAAATCCAGGGGCACCTGGGTGGCTCATTCAGTTGAGTGTCCAACTCTTGATTTTGGCTCAGGTCAGGATCCCAGGCTCATGAGATCAAACCCCATGTGAGGCTCTGGGATGAGTGTGGAGCCTGCTGCAGATTCTTTCTCTCTCTCAAAAAAAAAAAAAAATAATAATAAAATAAAACAAAAAAGAAATATTAAAAAGATCCAACCATATATAGAAACACATTGAAACCAACTATCTCAGAAAGTTTCAAACTTTCCTTTTCTTCAGCATCCCTGTGATTATCCTATACTATCAACTGAATTACACTGACTTGTATTCTACTTGAGATCAGAAATGCTCTCAGTCTTTGTCGATGGTTCCATCCCTAGTACCTAAAACAGTACCTGGGCATGGCTGATGGCGTATCCGAATTCTTCTGAATTTAAATTCACTGCATGTTTTAAGCATGTAAATAAATAAGTTTTTTTTTTAAGTTCTTCCTACAAAAACAGTTAATTGATTTGCAAACACTAAATAACTGCAGCTGGTTAAAAAAAATTTCTGCGGAATAAAGGGTAAACAAAACCACTACAAAAGCCTAGGAAAAGATTACACAAATCTAGGCCTTTGTACAAAGATTGTTTTCCTGGGGCACCTGGATGGCTCAGTGGCTCAGGGCATGATCTCACAGTTGGTGAGTTCAAGCCCCGGGTCCAGTTCTGTGCTGACAGCTCGGAGCCTGGAGCCTGTTTTGGATCCTGCTCTCTCTGTCCCTCCCCCACTCACGCTCTGTCTCAATCAAAAATAAGTTAAGTATTTTAAAAAAAAAGTTGTTTTCCCCTTTTTTTTTTTGAGAGAGAGAAAGAGAAACAGCGAGAGAGCGAGAGCACCCAGCAGGAGTGCAAGCGGGGGAGAAGCAGAGGGAGACAGACAATCCCAAGCAGGCTCCTCAGTGGAGCCCAACACCTAGCTGGATCTCAGGGTCCTGAGATCACAACCTGGGCAGAAGATTGCTTTTCAAATGTAATTAACTTCTAATTCCACCTTTAGAAGTGCCACGTTGGAAATTAATAGATAATGCATTATTCAAGGACAGATTTTACATCATTCAGACTGACAGAGCTCAGTCAATAAATACAGAAAAAACACTGGTCCTACATACTGACATTAATTAAACAGTGTATATTTACTTGCTAGAATTCAAAATAAAATGTTTCGGCACACCTGCACGTGGGTGGCTCAATCCGTTAAGCATCCAACACTTGATTTCGGCTCAGGTCACGATCTCACAGTTTGTGAGATGGAGCCCCACATCGGGCTCTGCCCTGACAGTGTGGAGCCTCTTAGGATGCTCTCTCTGCCCCTCCCCAACTTGTGCTTTCTCTCTCTCTCTCTCTCTCTCTCAAAATACATAAATTTTAAAAATAAAATCAAAGGTTTAAAAGTACATGAATCCATACTTCAGTGAAGTTTTTCAATTAACTGACAAACACCAATCCTAATTGTTTTGGGGAAAATATTCTAACAGAAAAGAATGAAAAAAGGAAAATGCTACCAACAAGAAAGCTAGTGTAACAATAAGACAGTGTTACATTCAAGAAAAACCGTCATATAAAATAAAATGGGGCACATTACATAAGGTATAATCCACAAAGAAAATAAAAGTGGCAAAAATCTTTACACACAAAATGAAATAGCATTAAAATATCTCTTTCAGCCCAAGAAAATAAACAAAAATGCAGAATATAGATTTAAATTATATATTATTTATTGGAATTCTATAATCTAAAAAGTGAGAATATATCTCCTTTTCTTTTTTTTTTTTTTTAACATCTATTCGTCTTCATTTTTGAGAGACAGAGAGAGACAGAGCATGAGCAGGAGAGGGGCAGAGAGAGGGGGAGACGCAGAATCCGAAGCAGCTCCAGGCTCTGAGCTGTCAGCACAGAGCCCAATGCGGGGCTCGAACCCACGAACTGCAAGATCATGACCTGAGCCGAAGTCGGACCCTTAACCAACTGAGCCACCGAAGTGCCCCAAGAATATATCTCCTTTTCAAGAACTTATGGAATAGTTACTAACTGTGACAACAGAGTCGGCCATGCTGGAAATGTCAGTAAATTAAAAAATAAGAAATACCTCATTAAGTGACTAGACAGTAAAACTGAAAAGGAAAACAGAAAAAATAAATAAATAAAAATTGCCAAACATCCTCTTGAATCAAAGAGGAAATCTTAACTGAGAACAAAATGGTATACTCTCTATAAACTAACATAATGAAAATGCTACAGATCAAAATTGATGCAATTCTGCGAGACCCTAAAACTGTGCTCACAGAAAACTTCAAAGAAGCTTTAAACATTCAGAAGACTAAACAGTAAGGAATTATAAGAAACAAACGATGCATTCAATTCAAGAAACCAGCAGTTAGAGCCAAAAAGAAAAAATGAAAAAGAAAACACAAATTAATGAATTAGAAAATAAAAAGTAGTAGTAGTAAACAAGAGTTGATTGATTCTTTGATTAAACAACAAAAAGTTGGCAAAAAACTGGCTGCCAGAGTCAAGGAAAAGGGAAAAACACATTTATATGAGTTAAAATGAAGAGAGTAATAACTACAGATCCATGAGAAATCAAAATACATACGAGTACTTTGAAAAGTCAATACAAATTTGAAACTCAGATAAAATGGGTAATTTGGTGGCAAAACATATATTACCAAAATTTGCACCAGAAGAGACTGGAATCCAAGAGGCTAAAAGTTGTCAAAGAACTTGAGAAAGTTCTCAAAGAACTACCATGGCCCTGTCTTCCTTTGGGGAGAAAAAGGGACAAGTCAATAAAGACATTAAACACTCACTAAACTACCTCGGGACACAGAAAAAGAAGCCTCCCAAATTTATTTCTGAAGCCAAAGAACATTAATATCACCATTGGACAAAGACAACACTTTAAAAAAAGCAAAACAAAACAAAAACACCCACTGATCTTACTTACGAATGCTGAAATATAAAACTTTTTTTTGTATTTATTTATTTAGAGAGAGAGAGGCAGAGAGAGAGCAGAGAGAGAGGCAGAGAGAGAGCAGAGAGAGAGAGAGAATCCCAAGCAGACTCAGCACTGTCAGCGCAGAGCCCGACCTGGAGCTGGATCCCACGAACCATGAGATCATGACCTGAGGTGAGATCAAGAGTCAGATGCTTAACCAACTGAGCCACTCAGGCGCCCCTGAAAAACACATCTCAAATATCAGCAGAAACTGGAGTGTCAAGGGAAAGGATTCAACTAGATGAGGCACATCTCAGGACTGCCAGCACGGCCCAGAATTCAGAAATTTATAATTCACCACAGAGCAAAGGAGCAAAATCACATGACCGCAGGTACAAATCATAAAAAAGAGAAAAAAATGACATCAACCCTAACGCCCTCAAAAAAACTCCTGAAAACAGGAGTAGATGGACATTTAACACGCTATATATAACAAAATTAAGAGCCACACGGATAACAAAGAAACACTGAAAGCCAACAAGGATGCCAATTATCAAGTGTTAATTAGCATTATTTTCAATGTATTAACTAATTAATTAGATAAGAAGTATAAATATTGGAAACAAGGAGACAAGCTGGCATTATTTACAGATGACATGACTGAATACCTAGACTACAACAGATGTAGCTCAACAACCAGTAGAGAAAAAAAGAAAAACCTCAATCTACCAAATGCTTACACAATTGATACGTAAAAATCACTAGTAAATCTTTATTTTTAAAAAGCTAGTAAGGAAACATAATAAAAGCCTAGATTCTATTTGTAATAGTTTCAAAGAAGATGAAATTATTTTTTAAACAATGTCCAGAACTACATGGAAAACTTTAAAACTCCTCAGAGGATCGTAACAATTCAAATACAAAGAAAGACACATCTTGTTCTTAGATGAAAACAATTAAATCCTGTCAAAACATTAACTCCAGATCCCAGGAAAACATCAATGATATTTTTGCAAGAAACCAGACAAAGTGATATTGAAACAAACTTGGACATATAAACAATGAACAGAGTAAGAAAAAAAATCTAAAGGAATAGCTAAGGGAGAATGAGCTGTGCACGATACATACGGCTTAACACTGGAAGGAAAAAAGACCAGAGTCAAGAAATAGACCAAGACACACATGAAAAGAGCAAGTGCCCAAGACGACATGTGACACTAATTGGAGGTAGAAAGATTACCCAAGAAATGACGACAAGCAGGTTGGATAACCATTTGGGAGTGGTGAAAAAAGCAAGGCTTTTACTTTCTGATACAAAAATACTGTGCAGAAGGATCAAATAGACAAATGTAAGTACAAAAGTTGGAGAAAAATCTTTTTAAAACTCTTAGCACTGCAGAAAACCTTTCTATGCATAACATAAGACCTTGAAACCGTGGAGGAAAAGATTGACAACCTAACAATGCAAAATTTATAAATTTCGGGATAGCCCCAAGAATGGCATAATTAAAGCCAAAGGATAAACTGAAGGAAAACTGCAAACACATGACAAAGAACTAATTTCTGTAACTCAGACTGTGCTCTTAGAAATCAGTCCGACAAAGGCACAGAATCCTCTAAGCAAATGGGCATAATATACAAAAAAATAGTTCACACAAAAAGAATAACAGAGGAAGGCAAGAAAACAAGAGATATCGAGACAAAGTGAGAGAGAGAGGGAGAGAGAGGGAGAGAGAGGGAGAGAGAGGGAGAGAGAGAGAGAGAACAAATTCAAGTGACCAATCACCACCCTGGAGGCGTCTCCGATCGTTCCTAACAAAGCAATTAGAGAAGAAATGTCGGGTACTGGGAACCGTGCTGTGTCTCGCCTGCAGGGGTTACAGGACTGAATACGTTTGTTAAAACTCCACAGCCTTTTACTGGAGGGATATTCCATCTCAACTTTAAAAATCCACTGAAAACCGGGCGCCTGGGTCAAAGGTGTCACAGTTTTCCTCACCCATCTTTCCCTCAACCTTCCCAAACCTCCCGATTCTCCCGAGCCGCCACTCTCCCGATGCAAACTGCTCCCGTGCATGCCTGTGTCACTCCCTGTGCCTCACTCCTACATTTCAGGCTTCGCTTCCCTGCTCACCAAGGGGCTCTTCCAGTGGCTCTGCCCCCCCCCCCCAACCAGAGACCAGGAACGGCCACCTGACCGCCGTGGCTGCCTGGAGTTCGCCGCGCACAGCAAGGGCTTCTCATCATTGACACCGGTGTCTCTGCATTTCCTTCACTTACGCCCACCTCTGTGCCGCCCTCTTCTGCCTTACGGGTCCCTCCAGGTGACGTCCTGGCCTTGCCGCTGGCGCAGCGCCGCACCTCCTTGGAAAGTCTAAGGGGATGCGCTGCCAGCCCTAGTGAACACTCGGATGAAAGGCGAAGTCCTCCCCCCAAGGACCTTAGATTCTAGTCCAGAACCTAAGCAGACGGCCACCTGCAGGAGACCGAGCACGGGCTGTCGAGGAACAGTCAGGGTCCCCAGGGGCATCCCCATTCAGAGGACAGGTACCTGGGAAGGAGGGGCAGGTCCTGCCACCACCCTCACCACCTCTGCTCCCAAACGACTTCCATTACCAACACCGGCCCAACCGCCG
This sequence comes from Cryptoprocta ferox, assembly GCA_028646485.1. NCBI lineage: Eukaryota > Metazoa > Chordata > Mammalia > Carnivora > Eupleridae > Cryptoprocta > Cryptoprocta ferox. The sequence goes on along the minus strand of CM053566.1, from coordinate 80,443,273 downwards.
CCCCTTCGGAGGTGACTGTGTCCTAAAAAAGGCACATGAGGCGTCATGAATCCTCACAAGAGTTCCAGCTGGAAGGTACTATCTTCATCTCCACGTTCGAGAAGAGCAAGCCAAACCTTAGAAATGTAACCATCTGCCCGAAGTCACAAGGGAAGGGGCCAAGTAACAGACACAAGTGCTGACCCAGGGGCATCATCTAGAAACCCACATCTCTCCCCCCCAACCCACACCTCTCCTCCTCAACCCACATCTCTCCCCCTCAACCCACATCTCTCTTCTCCTCAACCCACATCTCTCTTCTCCTCAACCCACATCTCTCCCCCTCAACCCACATCTCTCTTCTCCTCAACCCACATCTCTCCCCCCCAACCCACACCTCTCCTTCTCAACCCACATCTCTCCCCCTCAACCCACACCTCTCTTCTCCTCACACCTACTCCCCCATCTTTACTCTCAGCCAAAGGCCCCGCTTCCGGCTTCACTGAGAAAACTGAGGACATGAGAAGAAAACGTCAGACAAAACCATCCTGTTGCTTTACCAGCCCACGCACCTCTCTAAAGGCCCCCGCACTCGTGTACTGGACGTCCCTCACCTCCCAACGATTGCCCCCCTCTACCGGAACACTCCTAAAACCCCATTTCCCAATCACACGTACCAGCAAACTCGTCTCGACCCTCCTTCCCCCCGAGCTGCGGTCCCAGCTCTTTAACCCCCTTTGCAACACAACCCCTACTGTTCCCCTTCTCCCACCTTCCCTTCTCCCCACACCAGAGACCTCTGCCACACCACGCAGAAACTGCTCCGGTCAAGGTCACCAGTGATGTCCCCCCTGCCGAGTCAGCATCAACCCTCAGTCCTTTCCTGAGACGCTCTGTCAGCAGCACCTGACACAGCTCACCAGTCCTCACTCACGCCCCAGGGCCTTCGCTCACCCTCACGCCTGGAATAGCACTGACGACACCTCCACTGCCCATGCTGCATCTTTCTTTAGCCTCATTTCAGTCACCTCCCTCCTCGACGTTGCCATTCACTGCCTTCGGGATATCCAAGACTTAACACGTTCAAAAATAAACTCTGGCTCTTCCCCATCCCAGCGCCAAATCTGCTCTGCTCGCGGCCTTTCCCACTTTCGTCCGTGGTGAGTCCAGTCTTCCGACCGCTTGGATCAAAACGTCCACAGCCGTCCGGGGCTCCTCTCAGACACCACGTCCAGTGTCGCGTCTCAGCTGCGTTCCAAATGTACGCAGAACCCGATCACCTGTTAGCACCACACTGCTCCACGCTACTGGCCTGTCCTGTCCACGTTACTGAACCGCCGCCCAACTCGTTTCCTGCTTTCTCCTCTGCCCCTGCATTCCCTTCCCAGCACAGCCCTGGCGAGTGGGGACTTGGCACAAATGCGGATAGTGCCACACCTGAGTAACGAAGTCCTTTATCTCTGACCCGGGACCATCACGTCCTGTGGCAGCACCCGCGAAACTGCCAGGCTAACTTGACGGCCTGAGCGTAGGGTGAAATTTCCTACTCTTCAGTTCTTGACAATAAAGATACGTGAAAAGTAGTTACTGTAATAGAACTGCTTTGACTTCTTTCAGGGCCTCTAGATCTTACACAATGAGCTTCATTACAAAAAGTAGTATGAATATTTACCTGGCTACAGAGGTACAGAAATTTAAAGGTAACAAAGTTAAGAAAAATGGACTCAGAGTTGCCATATGATTTAAAATTTAATGAATTAAGAAGCTCTAATAAATTTTCAAGTGACACTCTCCCACTTTATAGGCTGCTGACACAAAAATATAGGGTAGCACTAGTACTAGTCTGCTGTGTGACACTGAGTCTGTTTCCCCACATGAAATAAAGAGATTGACCTCTAGAGCATGTCCACCTCCAAAAGAATCTGATTCAATGGAAATAAAAATATGCAGAGACTTAGAAATTTAACCTGCAGGGAACAAATTTTACAGTCGCATTTCTAAGCATCTTTATAACTGTGTCAAACACATTTCTATTAAGTTGAATATGAACATGTTCATAAATTCAGTCATTTAAAATGTTAACAGAGTTCGCTCATAAGAACTGATTAATGCAATAAATTCACTTCTCCTTAATTTTTTAATTCAGATTTTAATATTTAAAAATTTTTAAAGTAGCACACTTGGGGCGCCTGCCTGGCTCAGTCTGTGGAGTATCCGACTCTTCATCCTGGGGTCAGGTCCTGAGTTCGAGCCCCACGTTGGGTTAGGGATTACTTAAAAGTAAAATCGTTAAAAAAAAGTAGCACACCTATACACCGTTCATCACTGTCTACAGGTATATATACATTAAGTTTTTAATGTATACATTTATACATTTAATATGTACATTAAAAAGCTAAGAACTCAGTGAGTTCCCTACACAATTTCACTGCTTTCACTGCCTATGACAAAGTAAGGCCTCACTGGTTAAAGTAACCAGTAGATTAGACCCTTTGAGAATTTTTTACAAACTACTAACAATTATATACGGCCCAAAGATCTACGTTTGCTCTTGTCATTTTTATTCTGGCTTAAAAAATTGAGGAAAAAACTAAGAAAATCAACGTATCGATCCAGGAGTTCCAACATCTGATGAAGAAGAGCTTCAGTCAAGAAAATAAAATGAAAGGGAAGAAATTATAAAGGAAATTTAAAAAATTTTCCCATAACTGAACACAAGCTTGGAATGCTCTGTACAGCCAAAGAAGAAAAGACGACAATCAGGCACACCGTAATGAAATTTTAAAATTTAGGAGACAAAAAGGTACTAAAAGTTCCCAAGAGGAAAAAAAAAAAAACATGCAAATGATTGGGAAACAGAGAGCAACTTAGTAACACTGAGAGCCGGAAGCTGGTGGTCTTCAAAATGTCTTCAAAACACTTCTCAGCACCCTTGCAGGGCCATGTGACTGGTTCTGGGGCACGTGTGAGAAAAAGGACATGGGTCACTTCCGGGCCAGCATCTGACCCGTCAGCCCTCCTTCGCACCCACCGTGGTGCCCCAGCGCCACGGGCCGATGGACGGGGGGCTGCGGGTGAAAGCGGACTGGGTCCAGACGTGGCAGAGAAGCCCCAGGCCCAGGGCAGACGTGGTGAGCGCAAGAAATAACGGGTATTTACATGCGAAGACGTCAGAGTTCACCTGGCGCTGCAGCAGCACCCACTCCATCCTGATGGAACTCAGAACTCTACACAGCCAGACTAGAATTCAGGGCATGTGGAGCACACATGGTTTCCAACAAGGTCATTTTAAAAAACAAAGAAAAAAAAAACACCTCCCCCATCACCTTTCTTAGGAAGTTACTAGAAGAACGAGCTCCATCAAATCAAGGAAGTAAACTAAGAAATAACACAGGTAACCTTGCTTAGGAAAGAGGAGAAAAGAATCTCTACGTTGATGTTACGGCTCCTGCTCTCCACCCAGTTTGAGATAATGTCCCCAACCGCCCGCGGCTCCTCCCAAACAAAGGTCACCTTCCAAGAGCCAGCTCGACTGTGACATCATCCACAAAGACACAATCCAAATTCCCCACCACCTAAGAGTGAATGAAAGCATCCTGCATCAACCGCAGGAAGCATTGCACATCAGACTCTATTCTTCCTGAAATCTGCTAGTAATGTGGTCCATGACCGTGAACAGATTAGCTAACCACTCTCGGTCTCCTCGTCATCTGTGTAAAGATGAAGCGGACCAATAATCGGAAGGTTCCTTCTAATTCTAAAATGCATGGGTGCCTGGGTAGCTCAGTGGGTTAGGCGTCTGACTCTTGATCTTGGCTCAGGAATGACTTCACAATCTGTGAGATTGAGCCTCACTTTGGGCTCTGCACAGACAACATGGGGCCTCCCTCTCCTTCTCTCTCTGCCCCTCCCCAACTCGTGCCCATGTGTGCACGCTCTCTCAAAACAAATAAACTTTTAAAAAAGTAGTAAAATGCAGTAATTCTGCAAATACACAAAACTACTAAAATCCTACCACAACTCCATGTATGTTACATGTTCACACATTCTGACACTCGGACACTTGGTAATAATAGCATTCCCTAAGCATATCGTTTTCACTTTCAAAGGCAATGTCCACAGAAAAAAATGACTATTGTCACAAGGATGAAGATACTTCCTTTAAAACCAAAATTAAGCCTTACTAAGAAACCTCTCATTACTCTAAACACTAAAACAAAGGTCAGAGAAGGAAAATCCTGCAAAGTAACAAGACTGCCAGTGAGAATTCATCTTACTCGAGAGGTGTATTAATCCTGCTGCTCCAACCGTCCAGCGTAACCCCTGCGCGACAAGAACCACCGGCAGCAGCATCAAAGATCAGGCCACCAAGGGCCCGCGATGAATACACCTTTTGTAGTAGACAGTAACGCTCATTTCTTAAAACTGTTTCTGATGGAAATCTTTCCTAATAGGAACCACAGATTCCTTCCGTTCTCTTCAAAGAGAACCCCGAAGCGCGAGCGTGTGTATTCAATACAATCTCACGCGGTCCCGAAGTGCTCCGTATACACAGAGCCCCCCAGACGACCAGATGTACCTGCGGGAAAACTTCAGGACGGCGCAGGGGCAGCTTGGGGCCAACGGACGCTTTGTCCCCAGGCCCTCCGAGGGAGTCCGTCTTCTCTCCTTCCTTCTCTACTACTCAACAGTCCGCTCGCTCCCCAAACAAAGTCTCCAAGGGTGATGCCCTTTTAGTAATTTTAAGAAAGCATTTCAGTGCGATGGCTGTTAAGTGATATAAAAAAGATTAAGACAGTAGCAACACCGGAGCCAGGGGCTGTGCACGTGCCCAGGAGCGCCCAGAGCGTCCGCGGCTCCCTCCCCTGACTGCGCCCACCCGGTGCCGGGCGGCCCGGCGGTGGCTCCCGTCTGGGACCCTTTTTTACGTCTGTGGGCTCCCCGTCTTTCCTCTCTGATCTTCATTCCTCTCGTCCCTTGGGTCTTATGCCCTTTCCCCACCCAGGGCTTCCTAACAAGGGAAACCACATCCTACATGCCAGTCAGTCACTGATTCCCCAGGAATCCTTCTAACTAATCACAGTATATTTTAAACTAATTCTTATCAGCGTTTGTCATATCCAAGGCACTGAACCCATATATTTACACGCATTTCTCGTTTCATTTTCACACCAATGCTGAGAAAGGCACTATTATGATTTTACAGATACGGCAAATAAGACAGATTTGTTTTAAAAACCTCCCCTACAGAGGACCTGGGTGGCTCAGCGGGTTGAGCTTCTGACTCCCGGTTTCAGCCCAGGTCGTGATCTCAAGGTTCGTGAATTCAAGCCCCGCATCGGGCTCTGTGCTGACAGTGCAGAACCTGCTTAGGATTCTCTCTCTCTCTCAAAATAAATCAAATAAACTTTAAAAAGGCTGACCCTCCCTTGCTCGCTCGCCCTCGCCCTCTCTCTCTCTCTCTCTCAAAAATAATTAAAAACATTAAAAAATAAAAAAATAAAAAAATAAAATAAAAAGGGGGGGCACCTGGGTACCTGGCAGTTAGGTATCTGACTTGATTTCAGGTCATGATCTTGTGGTTTGTGGGATCGGGCCCTGCATCAGCACGGAGCCTGCTTGGAATTCCCTCTCTCCCTCTGCCTCTCCCCCACTCATTCTCTCCCTCCCCTCTCAAACTAAGTTAATAAACTTAAAAAAAAATTAAAAATAAACTAAAAACCTCCCCTATAAACTCAGAGCTGAAATTCAAAGCTAGATGGGCATCCCAACAAAGACAGCATTCCCCAGCCACAGTCGGAGTTAGCTGCGCCTCCAACGTGTCTAATTCCAAACGACGCTTTTCCCTGCTGCTTAATTCCACAGCAGATAACTGAGGATGCCAGGGCTTTCAAACCAAGGTTTTACCGTATCGAGCTATGAGCTACCACCAAGGGAAATGTGCTTTGGAGCAGCTCCTCTCCACACGCTGCGGATAACTGTACTCCAGAAGTGACAAACGCTTGTGCACCTTCGTGATCGGCCAGCCGGACACGTGAGTGCACGCAAACACACCTAATGCTCGACAGGTAAAGACAGTCCTTGGGGCGCCTGGGTGGCTCAGTGGGTTGAGAGGCCGACTTCGGCTCAGGTCATGATCTCACGGTTCGTGGGTTCGAGCCCTGCGTCAGGCTCTGCGCTGACAGCTCAGAGCCTGGAACCTGCTTTGATTCTGTGTCTCCCTCTCTCTCCGCCCCTCCCCCACTCACGCTGTGTTTCTCTCTCTCAAGAATAAACATTTAAAAAAAGAAAAAAGACAGTTCTCGGGGTACCTGGCTGGCTCAGTCGGTAGAGCATGCAACTCTTGATCGTGGGGTCAGTGAGTCTTGGGAGCAGCTACTGAGCTGCCCATCACGTTGGGCATAGAGCTTAAAAAAAAAAAAAAAAATTCAAGCCCCGCATCGGGCTCTGTGCTGACAAAAAAAGGCAGTTCATGGTGTGAGGCTACTTGAGCCACGTAGTTACAAAAACTTTGGCCTTAGTAAGTGCTGCAGTTTATTCAGCTAAGCAGGTCAGCTCAGATGGGGATAAATAAGCAACACAAAACCCACCAGACTTCTGTGATCTACAGCACATCCTTGCCTTCAACGTGTAGATAACAATGTAAAAACTACAATCACTTTTTGTGTCATGTCCCCACGGGCTGTGTTAGGGAGACACAGAAGAACCACAGACCGCGGTCTGCCCGTGTGGGACTTACACGTGGAGAAAGACCAGAACAAATAAACAAAATAGTTTCAGACTGAAATGAACGTTATGAGAAAACACACAAACTGATAAGACCTACTAAGACAGGCCTGCTGAAGCAGTTCCCTGATACACTGAACCTGGCAGTAAGGTCTAAGAATGAACCAACCACAGGAAGAACATTCCAGGCAAAAAGAACTACCGTGGAAGATGAGGAAGCCAAAAGCAGCCTGCAGTGCTAGGGAACAGAAAGGACAGAGTGTAACTACACGGTGAGACACAGAGTGTTGTTCGAGATGAGCTGAAGCACTAGGCGGAAATCTGGTAGCCCAAGACGAAGAGTTTGGATTTTACTTTAAACAAACTACATATTCACAATAACTCTGTCAGGTGTATTTATTATCCTCACTCTGAATTCTTTTTTTATGTCTTTATTTTCATTTTGAGAGAGAGAGACAGACACAGAATCCGAAGCAGGTCCCAGGCTCTGAGCTAGCTGGCAGCACAGAGCCCGAAACGGGGCTCAAACCCACAGACTGTGAGATCATGACCTGAGCCGAAATCGGACGCTTAACTGACTGAGCCACCCGGGCGCCCCTATCCTCACTTTAGACCCATAGAAGCAATAGGACTCGGTGGGGACATAAAATGTATTCAAGGTCCCAAGGCTAGTAATATACACTGAGGATCAAACACCTCCAAAAGGCCCCTGGTGTGCAACACAAGGGCTGAAATCTTTAAATGACTTTATCTGAGTACGTCTGCTCTTGAAACATCAACAAGACCAACAGTCACCCAAACATGATTGTCCCAAGTAAGTAAAACTTAAGGTTCGTACGGATCATCAAAGACCCAAAGTAAATGTGCCCTTGGTCCTACTGCCTTCGCTGCTCATTAGTTAAACCGATATACTGCACAGAATAACAGGCCACAAAAACATGAATGACAATTTCGCTGGGAACACAGTTTAAAACATGTCCCACTGCTCTTTCTCGTTTACTGCCTGAACGGCTCTTTCGATCAATCTAGTCACACAAGAAAGTTCCCCTTTTTATGACACACGCTAGTACTATAAATTTCTCCCTTGTAAAAGGAGTAATGTTACAGAAGTACTCAGGCACCACAGATGTGCCATTTCCAAAACTGGAAAAAGATTAGGGATGAGGACCAAGAACGGAAATAGATGATCTTCACTTCCCATAAAAGATGCAACAAACAGGGGCACCTGCGTGGCTCAGTCGGTTATGGCCCGACTCGTGGTTTCGGCTCAGGTCATGTCCTCACGGTCTGTGAGATCGAGCCCCGCATCGGGCTCTGTGCTGACGAGGAGGAGCCTGCTTGGGATTCTCTCTCTCCCCCTCTCTCTGCCCCTCCCTCGAGTGTGCTCTCTCCCCCTAGAAATAAATAAACCTTTAGAAAAAAATGATGCAACAAACAGCAAAAGGTGATCTTAGCTTAGGTCATTTACTCACCTACCTACCTTTATTAGGTATTAAACCCGGGGCACGCACATTGTACTATGTTATAAATAACACGGGGTATCTGACCTCATACTCAACACATCTGTGTGTGTATCGACCCATTTCCCGTGACTGCCTATTTCTGAGACAACAGTAATTACACAAATTCAGAAACGGACATAACATTTCCTTTTTTCAGACTACACTGTGACTTTTAAGTAAGATCACACGATGACGCCTATGAGCAAAATCAAAGATACCTACTATTAATAACACAAAAGTTTCCTCAAAACTCACCGCAATGGAGAAAACGACCAGAGTTTTCGCTGAGGAATGAAGTTACATAACAAGACTGTCTCAAGCAGACACTCGCTTCTGTTCCCCAAAAAGAAGGCCGTGAAAAGGAATACTCAGGAAGGCAAGACGAGGAGGAATCCGGGGAGCACTGCAGCGCTTCTCCTCTGAGGTCAGTGGCACGGCCCAGGGCGGCTACTGCCCAGGTCAAGGGCGCCCAAAACCCTCTCTCTGCCACGCCCTGCAAGGTGCAGCCTTGGGAGGGTGTCACGTGACACCCCAGGGTGTGCCCCGGGTCCCTCGGAGGCCGTGTTAAGGTCTGCCCTATCCTCCCACCAAGAGAAGAGGAAAGAGGCAGTGCCAGGTACCCCCCACCAATTTAGAAGCCACTTAAAGATCATAATAGAAGGAAAAAGTGTTTCAAAAGAGATGCCGAATGGAGACCTCAAAAGGCTAAGGGTTCATCCTCAACCAGATCGAGCAGGGGACAGCACCTGCCAAACCGCCACTTCTTCCGAGGAGGGTCATGGCGCGCGGGGTCAGGGCGCCAGCTCCCCCAAGGCAGCCAACACCACGGAAGGTCCCAGGGGTGGAGGCGACAGGCCGTGTTTAGAACGGGGACAGACCCTGAAAGTGACAGCATCCACTCTCGCTGAGGCCGCCCGAGGAGAAAAGCACAAAGCACGCAGGAAGAGAGACGCATCACGGGCCACGTTTTCGCGCTGTTTCTGTGAAACCTGGTAAACAGTGCCACTCATGTTTCTAACCAGCGCTGACTGCGCGGCACCAAGTGTTCCACTCAAAGTTCATTCATCCGGATCAGCTAAGCGGATTCCACGCCGTTCTTTGTCGGGTTTTGTTGCGGTTTTTTTAAAGTCAAGATAAATGTACGCCTACTACGGCCGAGCACAACACCTCGGCCATTCCACCTCGAAGTAGACGGCAGTTTACTCTTGTTGGACTACAAAACAGGTCTGCACTCCCAGAAACACGCATCTGGCGTCTCATTCACAATTTTATTGGGATTACTACGTTCTCGGTCCGCACACAACGTAGCACGTCGCCTTCCCCAGGGTGGACGTTCTAGAAAACATTCGCTGAAGCGAACTCAACCCTTACAGGTCGCACTGCCGGAAGCCGGGGTTTTAGCCCCGACGCCCACGCGGCCCATCCCGCGAAGTGCGGACGGGAACCCCGCGCTGCCCACTCCGACTCAACGCGAACTTGGCGTCCGGCCTGCTGCACGCGTTGCAAGTTTCGTGCCAGGACCCGCCACCGGGAAACGTCAATAGTTGTGCCACCTAACGAGCCACAAGGGTGTCCCCGAAGTTGCCAACTCCCAAAGCTGATTGAAAATTAAGGCCTGTCTCGGATCCAGCGGCAGCTCCCAATTCCACAGCCCCCACATCCGCGTAAGTAAACCCGACCCGGCGGCACCGTCACGCGCCGACCTCCCGGCGGGCGGCGGCGACGGGGACGCGGCCTGGGCCCTCCGCGCCCGCCCTCCGGCCCCTGCACCGCCGCCCGGGGACGGGGACCCGGGCGGGCCGCGCGGGGCCGAGCGGCGGGGCGCGAGCCGCGCAGGCCCCGCGCCGCCGCCCCAGGCCTCGCCGAGCCCCGGCCTCTCCCCGGCGGGGCTGCGGCCAACAAAGGCGGAGGCCCGGCCCGGCGCGTCGCGGACCGGGGAGGCCGAGGGGTCGGGCCGGCGCCCGGCGGAAGCAGGCCTCGGCCCTCCCCGGCCCCGCTCCCCACCCCCCGGCTTCCCGGACGCCGCTCCCCGCCGGCCGGCCTCCCCCCAGCCCCCGCCCGCGGACCGGCCGGAGAGGGGGGGGGCTCGCGCCGCCGGGACCCCGGGCTGCCGGCGCGCCGGGCGGCCTCCCGGTGGCCGCGGGCGCCGGATCCGCCCCCGCCGCCCCACGGGGGGCAGCAGCCCCCGCGGCCGGTTTCCCGGGCCGCGGAAGTGAGGGAGCAGAAAGCACAGCCCAGCCCCAGCCTCCGACGCGGCTCCGCAGACGCTCACCCGGCGGCGGCCCGCTCCGCTTCCTCGCCCCGCGCCGGCGCGACTGCCGCGCTCGGCCCTCCTCTCCCGCAACTCCTCCTCCCGCCTCCTTCCTCCTCCTCCTCCTCCTCCTCCTCCTCCTCCTCCAGGAGGGGCGCGCGGCGGCGCCTGGGCCCGTGCGCCGAGCGGCAACGGAGGAGCCGAGCGGGCCGCCCCGCGCCCTCCTCCCGGCCCGCGGCGCAGGCGGGCTTCTCGGCGCTGGGGGCGGGTCGGGCGGGGGGCGTCCGGGCGCCGGGGGCGGGGGCGCGCGGGGGGCGGGGACGCGCGGGGTCGCCGGCGTCAGGGAACGGGGCGCGGGGGCGCGCGGGCGCCTGGGAGACGGAGGGGTCGCGGGGGCGCTCGGGGCGAAAGGCGGGCGCGGGGCGCCCGAGGGCCGGGGGCGCGCCGGGTGGGGAGCGCGCGGGGGTCGTGGGGGCGGGGGTGCCGTGGGTCCAGGCGGGGTGCTCGGCTGCCGGAGTGGCGCGTGCGAGCCGCGTCCCGCCCGGAGCCCCACCGCCCATGCGGGCGGGTCCGGCCGCCCCTTCGGGGCTCGCTCTTCCTCTCCGCCTCCCCTCCTCGGCTGGCCCTGGCTGGCGCGGACGGGAAAATCCGCTGGGCCCTCGGGCGCCGGCCCTCCCCTCGCCCCTGCGGCAGGGCGGCGGCCGAGGTGCGCTCACCTGGCGCGGCGACCCTGGCCTGGAGGTCTCCGCGGGCAGTGAGGGACCGAGGACACCCGGGCCAGCGAGCCGGAGCGGGGCCACTGTGGGGGAGCCCTTCCCCACACCTTCTCCAGCTTAACCGTAACATTTGCTTGCGAGAAGAAAACTGATCACTTGTTTCAAGCCGTCTACTTCTCCACCCAGTCCTTGTAATGTTTTACGCCATACTTCACTGTTGTTGGTGGCGCTGAATTTCAGGGTAGTGTCATGTAAAAAAGTTGCATGTTGGTAACTTGACTCATTTCTTTGGAAATTGGCAGAATGCGCCCCTGACATATAGCAGTAATAGCAAATTTGATTTTTTGCCAATGAGAAGCTACAGAAAAATGTTCGTCTCTCTTGTGATGAAAAGCAATTAAAGATAGGTGTCTTTAAAATCTAGCCTAAGAATTATTGTTGACTTTAAAAGTTGTGTTTCTTTAATAGGACCTTTAAAAAAAAGAAACACAAAACACTAGGGAAAAAAGTCAATGTTCAAGTGTTAATTTATATCTGAATTATATCTCAATAAAGCATCTAGTTAAAGTTCAAGTAATTGATCTTAATTTCTATCAATATCTAATTACAATACCCATTTGAACAAAATGTAGATTAAGAATTTAAAAGTTGAGTTATCAGGTGATTCAATCGGTTTTTATGACTAAATAGTACATGTAAGGCTGATGTCATTTGTTGTATGTGATTTGCCGGACCCTTGTTATCTTCAGTTCTTCCCTGAATTTGTGAATAAACCTGTGCCATTATAGTTACCCTGATCTAAATGCAACTCCATTGTCAAATAACTCATTATGGTGAATGCAGACTAGAATGGGCAGAGAAGGTAGCAGTAATAACAAGTAATGATAAGAAAAGTATACTTTTCAACCCCACCCTCTCTTGCTTTAAGCTGCCTCATAAGGATAGATTAGTGATCTATCCTCTGATCTAAAGAAATCAGTGGCAGTTGGGTGTGCAAAGGGCCTGGGGAGCACTGAGCTAGCATAGCACTGAGCTGGCTCCTGCAGCAGCTAGGATCAAACCCTGGGCTTCCGAGTCTGTCAGCTGGCCAGCATCCTTGGCTTTGATGGTTCATGTAGTCGTGTGACCTTAACCAAGGCTCTCAGTTGTAACTTCAGTGTCTACTTGTAAAGAAGCAGGGTGGGGACGGGGGAGCGGGTTTTGATATTAACTATGTCAGATAGCTGTGAGGGTTACATGAAATAAGGCACAAAATCCACTTAATTTAGTGCCTGGTCCAGAAGGATTATCATGACTAGGTAGTGTATATTTTATGAGACCAGCATTTGCACGAAGCGCTTTTGAATATATACTCTCCTCTAATTTTAGCAATCATCTATAAGGTCAGTATTTTCATTTCCACGTGACGGGTGAGGAAACCGAGACTTCTTGTGTGTACGTAGCACATAACGTTCCCAAAGTCCCACAGCTGCTATGGGGCAGAGCTGAAATTCAGACTTAGGTCTTTCTGACTGGAGAACATGAGCTCTTAACCACTAGATTAAAATAATAGTGATAATCATATTAGTAATACAGCAACCACGTTAGTGTAGAGTAACTAGTGGCTAAATATACTACTCAAGTCTTCATGCTTGGCTGAATTCCAAGCTATAGACACGTGTTCTCATCCCACCTTTCCTTTTATCAGCAACTCAGTCTCCCTTTGGGGGAAATCTTACCTTCGATTGCACCCAGCACAGAGCTGAGAGCCATGCCAGGCACTGACACTGCTGATCAGACTCTTGCCCAGGACTCTAACCCTGGAGCAACAGATGCAAACGGGGAGGGGAAGGGATTGGACACACCCTGGTAGGGTACCTGGACCAGGTTGTTCCTAGTGCCAGCCCCTGACAGCCTTCTAGTAAACTCCCATTTTGCTCCAGATAACCAATTTCTCTAGTTTGCAACTAAAAATGCTGTGTGATAGATAGAAGTACTTGCTAAAAGATGGTGATGGCCAAGGGTCCTGTTGAAGCTATCCCATTAGGGGAGCACAGTTCCACCGTTTCCTCCTAAAGTCGCAGCTTCTACAGCCAGAAGGACCTTTATTGGTCATCGACAATATCCTCACTTTATGGAGGAGGAAACAGACTCAGAGATCACACGACTCGTCCAAGATGACAGAGTTAAAAGCAGCTGAGTCATGACTTGAACTGCCCTCTCCTGATTTACAGTCTGGTTTGATTTCTAGTGTTAAACAAATGTCTTCCCTCCTTCCAGAAGCGGGGGAAAAAGGAGCTGAGACTTGAGAAAATTGGGTGGATACAGGATGGGATACGCTGGCAGCTTTCCACCCTCTGGGTCCCCTGGGGAAAGCTGCCCAAATTAGCAAAATTCCACCCCCTCAACTTCCCTTTCCCCTGCCCACCCACTGCCCTTCGGCTGCCTCCCACCTTCCTGTCTTTGAGGATCCCCCCAGCTATCCACGCATACATGTTCCTTCTTTGGTACTTCCACGGTGTTGAACAGTATCCCCCCAAAGGTGCATGCCCTTCCCAGAACCTCAGAATGTGACTTCGGAAATGGTGTCTTTGCAGATATAGTTAAATTGGTATGAGATACCTTAATTTAATATAATCGGTTTCTTTATGAGAGAAAAGACACAGAGGCAGACCCGCAGGGGAAGACCATGTGAAGACACGCAGGGAACACGCTAGGAAGCCTGGGGATGCAGTGATACATCGCCAAGCCCAAGGAATTGCAAGGGTAGCAGGCCAGGCAGCCACCAGAAGCTAGGAAGAGGCCAGAAAGGATCCTCCCCTAGAGCCTTCAGAGGCAGCATGGCCCTACCAACACCTTGACTTTGTACTTCAAGGTCTCAGAATCATGAGAGAATATACGTCTGTGGTGGTAAGCATCCAGTCTGTGGGATTTTGTGGTGTAGCCCCGGGGAATGAATAGGGCCTACTTGCCACGTGACATGTCCTCTGTTCTCTGTCTCCTTCCAGTCCAAGCTTCTCTGTGCAGATTCTCCCAGTTACTAGTGTGACCATAGGACCCAGTTTGCCCCGACCAGTACCCAGGTTATGACTGTTGCTCAGGCACAAATGTTGAGAGTGCCATTTGTCGTGTCCAAATCGTTCTAGCGCAGATAATAAATTCCATGTTCACCCTGCCTTCCTCCTAATATGTAAAATAGTGACTCAATCACTTGGCATCAAAGTTCTTTGAGACTTGAGCCCAACCTAGTTCTCCAGCCTCACAGTCCTCTTCCTTGTATCCACCTTGCTAGGCCACACCGGGTAACTCGATCTCCAGGTAGGCCCAGCCCTGTGCCTTAACTCTTTTCTCTGTGCCTAGAATGTTCTTCCATGTCACCCGCCCCTACTTTCTGATTATTTGTTGAAAATCTTATCATCAGTCAAGGTTCAGATCTGCCCAGTCAGGAGTGATATCATCCTACTTAGACACCCTACCTTGGGTTCAGCCTCTTTCAGAGTAACACTTCACACTCTCCCCCAAACTGCAACAAGTCTCTCTCCTTCGAATCCAGATGCTTTGTCTTGTTCATCTTTGCATTATGCTACTAGCGCCTTGAATGAAGATTTTCAACACAATAGGGATTTAAGAAATGTTGGATAGATAAATATGAATATTCTATTCCTCCCTCCATCTATTTGAGAATGGCCCAGGGATAAATGGGCTTCCAAAACCCTTTTAAAGATCCACTCCAAGATATAGGGTGGCTGGTTTGTCCTTTGGGAAGTGACAAATACTTCCTTTCCGGGAAAACGTCTGTGCAATTTTGATGAACAGCTAGACTCTGCTAGCCGGGAACATGCTGAAGTCAAAGGCATGATACCTACCTCCCAGGACAATGAGCTCTGAGGGTTTTTAAGACCTGGCAGAAGGTGTGGGGATACCTGTTTCCTCACGAAGGGGGCACTCCAGCAAAACCTTGTTCCCATATAATGAGTCCATGGTACGTCAGCTTTGCTTCACATTATTCTCCATTTCAGATCAAAGATTCCTATCTGTAGACAGTTTAAAGAAATACCTCACTCTTTCCTACCCTCTCCACTTCTAGGATCCAGGGCCCTTGTGATGGCTTAGGAAGCTTTCACTATGTAAAGTAACTCTGTGGATTTAGTGCAAAAAAAAAAAAAATCTAGCAAATACCCATTATTATGAGGAGTCAATGGCATGTATTTGCCCTCTCCTGGAAATTTAGGAGCTATGTTCTCTTGTAGAGAATAACCCAGCATATAATCCACTCCCCTCCCACCCCCATTATGCCAACAATGGAAGAATGTGTTAGAATCCTTCCCTACAACGGGCAGACAGCCAGATCTCCCATGGCCCCGTTCAAGGGAGTCTTGAACAGCCGTTACGGCTTCCGTTCCCAGTGACATTGATAGCTGTGCAGAAACCCATCTCTTAGAGATTCCCTTTTCTATGGCAAGACAAAGTGAGTTGTTTGGCCTCTGGATTCAAAAGCTAAGGCCAGCATTTACAGAAAAGTAAACTTCTACCTACGTTTGTGATTCTAAAGCATTAGAAAGTCCTAACACACCATAAAAAAAAAAGCAACACCGTTGTTGGCATCAACTAATATTCTATATTAGAACTTCGTTCCTTTAGGTTTGGAGTTATTAAAGTACAAATACCTTCCCATATTGTTATTTGATTCTTGCATCGTTTTTAACTTTTTATATCTAGGTGTCCCCCAATTTAGAATTCCATTCTAAGAGTTTATTTGTAATTTAGATTATATATTTGGCTTACAATTCAGTGTTTCTAGGGAACGATGCAATGTTGTAAATGGCCATTGGATTCCCAGATTATCTCCTCTACCCAACCAAAAAAGCTTGTAATGCAATTAAATTACACAAGTAGAATGAATATTAAATCTTTCTAGGGATCCACTAGGCTAGATGTCATAGAAAGCTATTGTAGTGTATCAGTGGTAAGCTCCTGAGGAATGAATAGCAATTGGGAACCACAGGGTTGAGTGAACATGTCGGCCTTGGCTTCCAGGGAGAAGGGCTGCGGGGGGCCCGGAGGGAATCAGAGGCTTGGTGATGTGAACTGCCTAGACTCTGGGCTGGCTCCAGTCTAAGCAGGGAAACGAAAGCAGAGGTCAGAGAAAAGTTGAAGTTGAAAGGAAAATTTCCCCTTGGCGCCCCCAGTATAAGTACTGCTGTTAGATCCTGCTGTGGATTCCATTGTATCCCCCAGAAGATATGCTGACGCCCTAACCCCCGTCCCTGTGAATGTGACTTTATTTGAAAATAGGGTCTCTGTTGATGCAATCAATTTAAAATGAGCTCGTACCAGATTAGAGTGGGCCCTTTTCCACGGACAGATCCTTGTCTGAGGGAAATCTGAACAAAAACACACACGGGGAGAATGCCAGGCAAAGGTGAGAGCAGAGAGTGGAGTGCAGTCCAAGGAATGCCGATGATTGTCCCCAGAAGGTGCGAGAAGCAGGATGGATTCCGCCCTGGAGCCTTTGGAGGGTGTGTGTCCCTGCCGACACCTTGACTTCAGACTTGAGGCCTCCTGAGCTGTGAGAGAACCGATCCCTGCAGGTTTCAGCTACCCAGTTGGTGGTACTTTGTTAGAGCAACCCCAGGAGAGAATACAGGAAATTCACAGTGTTCTCTCATTGGAAAAGGCAGAGACTGGATCGTGTGACTGGTGAGATGCAGGGAGCCAGACTGCCACTTCCGCTCATCTAGTAGTCAACAAATACTTACCGAGCATCTATGTTGCAGGACATATACTAGGTTCCAGGCATAGTTTTAGGTGCAGGGGATATTTCAGCTAATATTGAGCATCCACCGTATTCAAGGCATAGTTCTTGGTGTGGTGGATAAGGAATAAGGAAGCTAAAGCACCCTTAAAGCGATTAATTTAGTGGGAATGGGGGAAGAGAGGGCAGAGAAGAGTTGACACTAAAATAAGCAAATGAACAGAAAAGTCTAGATTACGAATGTGCTGCAAATAAACAGGGTCATGAGACAGTAACTGCAGGAGGGTTTGCCGCTCTTGTAGGTGTCAATCCAGGAGGGCCTCCTTGAGGAAGTCATCGTTGCTCTGAACCGTGAAAGATAAGGATGAGAAAACAATGTGAAGATCCGGGCAGGGAGGCCTTCTGGGATAATCTGTGAGGTGTGAGAGAATTTGGCTACTTGAGGAAGAAGGAAGACTGGCAGGGCTAGAACATGATGAAGAGAAATGGGAGGCAGCAGATGAAGGTGGAATGGGGGGGGGGCGTGGTTTGCAAATCATTTCAGGTCTTGTAGGTCAGGAGATTTAGGTTTATTCTAAGAGTGATGGGAAGTAACAAGGGGATATTAATCAGGGGGTGTGAAGCTAGTGTACATTTACACAGATCTGTCTCCTGCTGACGGAGAACAGACTTTCTCAGGACAAGGTTGGAAGGAAAAAGACTAGGAGCCCAGGGAAGTGGTGAGTTGAACTGGGGTAGAGGTCATGGAAGTGAATGGACTTGGGCGACCTTAGGAGTTTAACAGGTGAGTACAAGTAAGTTAAGAACAAGGAGTTTTTTTTTTTCTCTCTCTCTCTCAAAAATAAATAAACATTAAACATTAAAAAAAAAAAAGGATTGTGTCTCCTTCTCTCTCTGCCCCTCCTCTACTCAAGCTCTGGGTCTCTCTCTCTCTCTCTCTCTCTCAAACATAAATAAACATTAAAAATTTTAAAAAAAGAACAATGAGTTTTTGGTGATTATAAAAAACATCCAGAAGTTCTTTGATACCCTCCTCCCCTTGAATTTGGGCTGACTGTTATGACTCCTTTTAAACAAACAAAGCAAATTTATTTAATATTAATGCTTATGCAACATGGAGGTCTTCCTAAGGAAATGAAGACCCGAAGAATTGGTTCAACCCGAGTGTTTCCATGCTCGGTATGAAGGAGAATGGGAAGTGGGGGCAAGATGTAAGACAAATAGGTTGAGTTTAGCGTAGCAGGGTGTTCAGGTTCCTCTCGGTGTGTCTCTATCTTTGGAGATGACAGGGGACGCTCCTTGCCTCAGGATATAGGGAGGACACCTCTGACCTGCCTCAGACGTAAGTCAGAAAGTCTTCCCTATGTTTTATGACCTGCTTCGGGCAGGCGAAGCTCAGAAACCCCTTCCTGCAGGGTCTATTTCTCAAATTCCTTCAGCTTCCGAATATCCAGAATCTTAAGGCACCGTATTTGGGGGGAATGCCCTGAACTCCGTCAATAAAAGCCTAAGTCCTTACCAGACCTTTTCTTTCCTCACCGTTATTTTTCAAAGGATATGAATCCAAAGCGTAGAAAAAGAAAAACTGCTTCTCTGACCTTTCAAATTATAATCCTGCAAATTAAACTGACAAAAGACAGAATAACAGGCAAAAAGGCATATACTCATTTTTTATTGACATTAATATTTTTAAGGGCATAGGGGCTTCATGGAAAAGAAGTAAAAACCCAAAGAAATAGAGTTGGGGGCTTGGATAGGCTACTAGGAAAAGGGATGAGGCGCCTGTGTGGCTCAGTCAGTTACGCGTCCGACTCTTGATTTCGGCTCAGGTCATGCGCTCACATCTAGTGGGATCGAGGCCAGCATCCTGCTCCACACTGACAGTGCAGAGCCTGCTTGGGATTCTCTCTTTCCCTCTCTCTCTCTTTCTCTCTCTCTCTCTCTCTCTGCCCCTCCCCTACTCATGCTCTCTTTCTCTCAAAAAAATAAACCTTACAAAAAAAGGGCAATAAGTTGTAGAGAAGCATAGACAGGATAAGGGGACTGGGCTCTAGGGCAGTAAATTATGGGCAAAGGACTAGGAAATACATGATAACTAAGAGTAAGGTGTCTTACACAGACTCTTCTCATCTCCTCTTGTCTCAGTGTCTCTCTGATCCTCTTGAAGAGAGTCCTAGCAATAGGACTATAAACCACCTTTATAGAGGGAAATATGTGCGCTGCTTTTAGGCAGAAAGGAGGGGGCAAAGAGCTCTTCCTATGTCTCCTATTTCCCATTTCCTTCAGCTCAAAAGCATCCATCAAGATGCCAAAGTGGCATATCTTGGGGTGGCGTATACTCACCACCTTCAAAAGTTAGAAACTGCTGCATTGGCAACAATTATTTTAGGGTAGTTGTCTTAGAATTTACTATTCTTGAGAATGAAACTAGTCACAGGTTACAAAATACCTTAAATGTGCTGAAAGATGTATCTCAGAGAAAATACTGCGAGGGGAACTGTATAAAAGCAGGGTTATGTCACTTAGCGAACAACCCAAGACAGATACATGGGATGTAAATAGTAATGCATAAGGCCCCCAGTCAAGGCTTATTAAAGCACTTATACTAATTATAATTTATTAGGAGTAATTTTTCCCTCTTCAATGAACAGCAGACATATTTGAAAGCTGTGAGACCTGTGCTAGGAAGAATATTGATCATGCAAACATCTTATTGCATACAGAAAGAAACATCCCTTTGGTACGTATAAAATTTCCTGTCCTGAGTCCTGTCTTAGCAGTGGCTGGTCAAAGGACTTGAGATCCAAAAGCACTCTCTTTGAAAGAAGTGTAAAAATGTTCTCAGTGGGTGCTTCCCCACCAGGATCCGCTTTATTGTCCGTTGGGTCTGGGAGCAACAGGTGCTAGACTTACGGTAAGTGCTAATCTATGCCAGACTTGCAGAAGGAGTGGCTGCACAGTCTTCCTGAATTAACCAACCACCCTAGCTTCAGGTACAAAAGAAAAAAGGCTATATGCCCTTCAAAGAGAGAGAAAAGGAGTTACTCTCCACCCCCCATTTTAAGCCAAATGGTGGCAAGCTTCAAGAAACCCAGAGAGCTTGACCTATGGCCTTGGTGTTTGAGTCGTGGAGGGCCTGATGTCAAGTGCACACAGGAAAATGGTGAAGAATATGGACTGATTAAAACTTCTATCTCCCAGCAGCCGAACAAAGACTCACAGTACCCCGTGGGGAGGGGGGATGCAGGCCAAGGATAAGGGAGCCACCTGTGCGCAAGAGCTGGGGGACTGGGGAACGGACAAAGGACCCTGCCCTAGAGGGTGCTAAAGAAAAAACATAATTCTGATTCTTATTAAGACGGCAAGGGAGACTTTCTTGTGATGGACTATTGTAGCAGGGGAGAGTCCCGCTGCACTCTGAAGACAGTGAAGACAGCTGGTAGGGGGGTCCGTGGATGGAAAATCACTGAGTGTCGATATTCTTGGTAAGCCATCACCATCTTGTGAGGAGACCCAAGCAGCCCACAGAGAAGCCCGAGTGGGCAGGAACTGAGGCCTCCCACCAGCCACACGCACCACATGTGAGTGAGCCATCTTGGAAATCCTCACCCCAGATCAGCTTTTAAATGACCACAGCCCAGCCCATGTCTTGCCTTCAACGTCAGAAGAGACCCCCAGCCAGACCCACCCAGGTAAACTGTTTCTGAGTTCCTGGCCCAAAGAAATTGAGATACGTGTTTGTTTTAAATCACTAAGTTCTGGGGTAACCCGTTCTGCAGTAGTCGATAACTGATACATCCCATTTTGCAAATAAGGAAAATGAGGCGCAGAGAGCTTAAATAACTTGCCATGTCATGCAGCTAAAAGTGACAAAATTCAGAATTTGAACTCACATCATCTGAGTTAGGATACCTCCTTCACCGTTACCCACTAGGCCTCTACCACTTAAGGGAAATGAGGTGTGATGTTCAGCATGGGAACGAATGGGACTTCTAGGTGGCCGACAGGTACATGAAGATGCCCATGTATTTTTGTCCACATGTTTATTATTTTTTTAAATGTTTGTTTGTTTTGAGAGAGAGAGAGTGAGAGAGAGCACATGTGTATATGTGGGGGAGGGGCAGAGAGGAAGGAGAGGGAGAATCCCAAGCAGGCTCTGTGCTGTCAGTGCAGAGCCCAATGCGGGGCTTGAACTCACAAAACCATGAGATCATGACGTGAGCCGAAATCCAGGGTTGGAGGCTTACCTGGCTGAGCTACCCAGGCACCCCTCTCCACGTGTTTAGTATTTTATTTTTCAGAATTTTGAATAGACTTTTTTTTAAAGTTTATTTATTTATTTTGAGAGAGACAGAGACCGCACAAGTGGGGGAGGGACATAAAGAGAGAAGGAGAGAGAATCCAAGCAGGCTTTGCACTGCCAGTGCAGAGCCTGACACGGAGCTCGAATCCATGAAACCAGGAGATCATGACCTGAGCTAAAACCAAGAGTCGGACGTTAAATCAACTGAGCCACCCAGGCGCCCTTGAAGTACTAACATTTTTTTTAAAAAAATAACATTAACATCCACTGGTGAGGGTTCAAAATATCTAAACTGCTTAATCTTTTAACCTCACATCCTCATAAAAAGAAGCTGCACGCCCTGACCATGTCCTTGGTGTACTCTGTCCTTCCATTTTCTCTTTACTGTTGACATCGGGATAATCACCATGCTATGTCCATAGTAATCGTATTTTGCAAAGAAGGAACTATGTAATTACATGGGAAAGGGGCGGGGAGAGCAAACTCATTTTCGATGCTCTCTCATTCCTAAACTTTTGATCAAGAGGAGTTGGGAAGGTAGAGTTAACGTTTAACTATAAATTAATAATGATCACAAGATAAATGCGAAGTCAGCTACCTATGCACGTTTTGCCCTGTCCCTTTATTACCCCTCGGTTGTCACCATGAAAAAGTATGACTTCAAATGAGACCCAGAAATAGAAGAGTCTGTGCACCAGTTTAGGAACAGCACTTGGCAAAAGAACAATTCTCCATCGTATAGGGAAGTAAATGAATGCCTATCAACAATCACCTATTTAAACATTACATTTCTGGGGCCCCTGGGTGGCTCAGTCAGTTAAGCATCTGACTTGGGCTCACCTCACGATCTGGAGGTTCATGGGTTCGAGCCCTGTATGAGGCTCTGAGCTTACGGTGCAGAGCCTGTTTGGGATTCTCTGTCTCCCTCTCTCTCTCTGCCACTCCCCCCCACCAAATAAATAAATAAACTTTAATAAATAGATAAGTATTACATTTCCATTGGCATATAGTGTATACTTCATTATAATAGCAAACCAACATATATTACAAATAAGCAATTTTGACTGCAATCCTTCGAAACCGTTTTCTAAACCAATCCTCCCTTTAAAATGTTGCTGAGTGTGTGAACTCAGGAAGACTCTGGCAACTCCAGGATTTACCTTGGAAAGAGAAAGCAACCAAAGACCCAGGGAGCTATTAAGGAAACATCAGTGTGATTCAGATTTCCTTCTGTCATTGATTGTTTTCAGGTTCAGTTTTGTTTGAAAACTGCGAACAATAGCAGGCCCAGCAGTGAGCCCTCCCTTCCGCGGGACTCGGCGGGTCCCCGACAGGTTCCTGCCAATAATATAATATCTCTCAGCTGAGTCGCTGCTGAAGTATTGAGTAGCTGTGGGATAAACATTTTATTCCCAACAAATGGCTGGGGGGTATTTAAGTCTTTATTTCCAGGTGGTGCAGAGAAAGAGGCTTAGCTTTTAGATTGGTTGAAGACAGGCCAGCCACGCACACATTACAAGAGTTGAGGAAGCAGAAAAGAATAGGTCTAAATAGAAGACTCTTCCTACCTTGGCCCCCAGGTTGTCCTAGAGCCTTTCTGGGGAAAGGGCCAAGATGCACCTTAACAATTTGCTTCCGCTCTGTCCAGCCTCCCTTGTTCCAGGATCGTTGTGAGTTGTGAGTCCCTCAGTGAAGCTGTGACACCCTTGGGTAGAAGAGATGCTGCCTCGATTTCTCCGCGACGTGTGCTAGGCTTGCTGGCCTGATGCTGGGGGAGGAGAAAATAGGGGCGCCGGGATCCAACAGCTGGTGAAATGTACATACACCAAGCGGACTGGGGGTCACTGTGAGGATCAGCACTTGCTCTGCAAGTGTCCTGGTCCCTGTGGGAGCGTGACGTGAAACAGCAAGTAAAACACACCACGGCAGGTAGAAAGACCCTTAGGAACATCTACCTTTTGAGTCATTTAGTAGGAAAACCTTGGATTGCAAGCACAATTCATCCCGGAAACATGCTTGTAATCCAGAGCACTTGTATATCAAGGCGAATTTCAAGAACCACTGGCTCGGTCATGATCATGTGACGTTCGGTGACATGTACTACCTATGTTGCAAGACATGGTTCGTTTATCAAGTAAAAATGTATCAGAAATGTTTGCCCGTCTTGCGGAACACTCGCACAACAGGTTACTTGCAATCCAAGGTTTTCCTGCGTTTCCCAGAAATTTGTCACCCTTGGTAATATTTACACGGTTCTGTAATTGACTGGTAACTTCTTCAGGAGGGTCAGCAAAAGTCATTTAAGATACATACTGCTTATGAAACCGGATCAGTTTAGAGTGATGGCTTGTGCCACTTACTCTGATTTCCCTGGAAATTCCTCCACCGTTCTGTGCTCTGTGCTGTTTTAAGAGGCGCCCTCTCTGATGGCTTCGCTGTGGGTTCCTCGTCCCACTGGTGTCCTGGCAGGTCCGGCAATGTCGGGAGGCTGCCTGTGAGTGGAGACGCAGGGCAGAGAGAATCCAGGGTGCCCCCTCCTTGTCGTGCCCCAGTTGAGACAGAGACCACCTCTTCCCAGGTGCTAGGTCCCCTGAGATGCTTCTCCCTCCCTCTCACACTGGGACTGTTCCCTCAACTTCGGGCGGTAATGACTCCGTGCGGATTTGGTGTCCTTATTCCTTGATAGCCCTTAACTCTGTTCGCCACTCTGTATCCTGTCTGTTTCCTAAACATTTTTCTTTCTGCTCAAACCCTTTGCATCTGCCTCTGCTTCTGCCAACACTGGTTGATACAGCACCTCTTTTTTTGCACATCGCGCAAGTGGATGCAGTTCAGGTTTGTAGCTTGGAAGAGTTTTGTTGGAGCCTATGTTCTAGAACCAGGCTGCCATTTTATTTTCTGGATAATCCCGAAGCATACTCTGGTGGTGGCCTGGCAATGTGCTAACTTGGCCAGGCTGGACAGTATTTCGCAGAATTCCAGTCCCTGTAGTATTTCTAGTCGGGGGGTGGGGGGCGCCGCAAAGACGTTTGGAAAGGGGAAGTGAAATTGCACTTACAATATTCTTATGCTCAGGAGAGCAGTGGGGAGGCACAGGGGTCATGGCAGCTCACGCATTTTGTGTCACTTACCTGCCGGCTCACCGTGTCGGTGGGGACAGTACCCCGTCTCCTCCTCTCCGATGCGTGGGCCTGGGCTGCGTTTAGCTCAAAGGCGAAAAGTGCCACTTCCCCTAAAGGACACGGCGTCAGCCCTGTTGGAAGTGATGGACACTCACCAGGCTCGTCTGTCTTGTGGACTCCAGCTCCTGTTCCTGAGTTCCGGCTTCCCTAACACGTTCCACGGTCTTCCCTTCCCACCTGTTGGCCTGCAGACTGAAGACCAAACACCAGACAGAAAGACTACAACCTTCCAGAGACTACCTAACCAGTTCCCACGATGGCGTATGGCCAACCCGTAATGTGTATGCACATTTGTATAATAAAGAATATGCGTAGTGGTCCTCTGTCTTGCCATAGCTTTCTCTTCCCTATTTAGCATCCTTTTTTTCTCCTCGACATGTTCAAACACCTTCTGTTACTTTCTTCGTTATTAATGCCATTTCCACTGTAATTTCGGAGCCTCATTACCTTCTAAAACATCTTAGAAATAACACTGTGGAATGGTATTCTCTTTGAGAATATAATTAACTAATTAATGTCAATCGGGATGCCTGCTTTGAGGCCATTAGCATCCTCACAGAGGCTAAGATTTGGAAATTGTAACAAAATTCGAATTAGCTGTTTTTGTTATTGCTCAAGCTATTTTATGATAGTTACTGGGTTTTCTGAAAATATTTTAAAAATCGTTAACTTACTAATTGTAAGTGACCTCTGCATTTTGCTTACCCATAGTAATACCATTCTTTCTCTCTCTCCCTCTTTCGCTTTAGTTTATGAATGTGTAAATTGGTCAGAAAATAGTATTATCTATTCTTCTGTTAAACTACGAGTAAGCAACCTGCTGTTATTCCAGTGTTTTATGTTAGAAGGTAAAGGCCTGTTATTGGGCCAGTAAAAATCCCACCACATGAGCTCATTTCTGATTGTGATTTTCATTGCAAACACAGACAAGTTTCAATATTCTCCGTATAGAACCTTTTTCACATATTTGAAAGTCATTATTATGTCACACATGACCTTTGTGTGTGTGTGTGTGTGTGTGTGTGTGAAACAAAAGGTCCTAATTAGTCTCCTTTTTTTTATGTTTTGGAAGTAGCTACGTTCCTGTTTCCTTTCTTATTTTGGAATTCTTAAAAGTTACAACTCTAACACATGGTGTTTATTCATTGTCTGATATCCATCTTGGATAGAAAATGTGGCATGACACTAGGTAATAACATTCAGAACAAATTATGTCAGAATTCTCTTTCCTATGAATGCCTTTGATTTTACGGATCGTGTGATATTGTGGATTATTCCTGAGTATTTTTATATTAGAAAAGAAAAAGATTTATTTTCATAAATGTGATAAACATAACCAACATATCTAAGAACCACAAGATGTTTCATTATTTCAAAAAGGAATAGAAGAGAAAAAAGTGGAATCTTAATATATAGTAGTTTGTGAAATCAACAGCATATAACACAATAAATATTTGGAAATCAGTTATACTTCAAAAGCCTTTCATATTCTCCAACCTGAAAAATATTATGTAATGCAACCATTAAAATGTGACTTTCTTTAGTATGCACACTCCCTCTTAAGAGATAAATAAGAACATTCATATTAATAAGATATGCATTATCTTATTTAATTAAATGTCATCCACAATGGAACTCATCAATCTGAAGTGGATAATGGACCTGGGTAATGTTAGACCATTACAGAAACTAAGCCAAGACTGTCTTCTAATTTTAAAAGTCATTTTCTAAATCAAATACATAAATTGGCACAATGTTCATTTTAGTTAAAAGATGTTTATTTTAAAAGTAATTGGCACAAAACCAGGACAATGTTCTATCCCGCTAATGTTATAGTCCTGAAGAGCTCACTATAAGTACATGAAAAGCATGGTCAGTAATTTCCCGAGCCGGAGCTAAATTTGTAATCATAGAATTTGTTTCGATGGGGATGAGAGAAAGGGAGAAAAATAAATTCATAAGAAAGTTATCTGAAATTAACCTCAAACCCTTCATAGTAAAATGTATTTTGTGTAATTCACTAACAAATTGATTTCCTTTGTGTGACATATATTCCATAATTCCCTAAAATACAGACTAGCATAATAAACACAATACCAATACCACAGTAATTACCAAGATTTTTAAAAAATCACTGAAAAAGAAGCAGGTGATAATTTCTGTTTTCAATGTAGAAAGAAGGGAAGGAATCATTTGCCGTATGAATTCTATTCCTTGCTTAATGTGACAATTCAATATTTTAGGGGAAAAATCAATATTTCAAAAGAAGATGAAAATTATCTAGTAATACTTAGATCCGGAATTCCTACTGAAATTCAAATTAATTAAAGGCAAAGAGCTAATTATCTTTTCAGGAAAACAAAGTAATTAAATTAGCCTTTTTAATATAGGACTTTTTTGTAGTCCATTTGAAATGATACAGATGGACTTCAATATTTTCTGTTTTTTAACATTGAAATGAGACTGTCACATATTGTGATAATATTAAACATATTCATTTCCTTATATTAGATGACTAGCGTTCTAGTCCATACTAAAGTTATTTATGTATTCACTTTCAGTTCCCGATACCGTAAGCATGCATGTTAGCTCTTTAACTGTCTTAATATCCTAAGCAGAACAAACCGTCCAGTGCTATCTTACCCTCTTGGTTTTCAGCAGCGCTAACTCAAAAGAGAAACCTTGGATATTGCACTACTGACTGCTTTTCCTACTTGAATTCAAAGGCAATGATGGTGTTGTTTTAGGTCTAGGAAAATTTACTGCCAGAAACGTATCTTTAGTGTTGTAAGTCTATACCAAAATAGTCATTAGACTTCTTCTCACTTGTATTTAAATGTATGAAATAACGTTAGGTGGATTTTACTGCATGAATTTTCACTCTAGAATATAACTGCAGTGCTACAATTTTAATACACACCAATCTATTTTCAGGATTGTTTGCCACAAAATTACTGATTGATCCCTTTGGTTGGACCCTGTTAACTGATTCCTCCTCTCTCTGTTTAGATAGATTTATAGACCTATCAAACATCACATAAAGCCATTAACGTGGGAATGTTATTTAATGAGGCTGTACAGCCAGTGTTACAAGCTAATGATGTTAGAATTGTAAAAGCAGGTTTGGAGAAAAGGACTACCTTCAACATTTTTTTTTACCTCTAGAATATCGCAAAGCCTTGAAAAGAATGACTTGTTAAAAATATATAAAAATTAACCTTATTACAGCGCATCAAAAATATAAATGAAAGGCTTTCTTTTAAAATCAACCACACATATTGCCATGTCTTCTATGTTCATGCTTCCCCAAAATTAATTCATGGTCGGGGAGCACAAAAGAAATTTGAAAAATTTTAAACAAGCAAGCATTACAACTTAATATTTTATCTGAATTTCAAAATAATTCTCCCTAAATGTATTTCATGTTTCCTTCTTAAAAAACATCTTCTTTTGTTACATTGGTGAATGAGTTGCTTGATATTGAGTAGTTTATGAACGCCTTGGAAAGGAAACTAGCATCATGAGGCTATGGCATGGTTTCATTAATGACAAGTGATGTCACACTAACCTTATTTCTTTTTTAGACAGTGTGACTAAAGGGGTAATTAAGGGCCACACTACAGACCCAGGGTATTTGGACTTCAGCAAAGCATTTGACAAGGTCTTCATATGATATCTTTGAAGATTCAATGGAGAAATGTTAGCTTGGGGCAAGGACAGTTGGATAGATTGAACTCTGGATGAATGATTATAATTAAGAAATGTCAAATGATCGTAATCAAGGGCAAGTTTGTCCTTGGCCCTTTGCTGATCAAATTTGTTAATGACTTGGATAAAAATATGGAACCCTTTAGATTTATAGCTAGTACACAAAACTGAGGAGAAAATTTGGACAATTGGGTTGAATTTGCTAAAATGGCATTGAACACAATAAGTTCTTGATACTAGGTTAAAAAAAATCAGACGTGTGGTTGGAGGAAATTTAGCTCAGCAATCTTGGTGAGAATATGAGTCAACAGTAAGTTGTGACCTTAGCAAAGCTATGCTGGCCTTTAGCTGCATGACTAGCACCAGAACGTCCAGAGTGAAGAAGGCAATTGTCTCAATCCACTCAGTAAGACCCCACTTGGAAAATTACATTTTCTGTGTGCAAGTTGGAGCTTATTCCAAAGATAGTGACCATAAGAGGAAAGGAATTCCAAAGCATGTGATAGGAGAAGTAGCTAAAGAAATGGGGATGTTTCACTCGGAGACAGGAAGACTGAGGAAATGTAAAACCATGGCTCTAAAACATTGGAAGGATAGACAGGAAAAGAAGGATTAGACTTGTGTGTAGTGCAAAGAGATGATACAAACCATTCTCTGTATAGAAGAAGAAAAACTCTGAGTAGATTGTTAGCTTATAAATGTAGAAAGATGGGAGGAATTTGAAAATCACTGCATGGCAACTGCCACTGAAATCATTGACTCAGGCAGACATGACCTATGGATGCTAAAACCAGGAAGAGAAGGAGTGATGAGAATCGGGATGTTGATATGGTGTCAAAGCATGAACCCCCAGATGGCATTCTGCTATGCCTGTTCTGAAGCCACAGTTGAGTTCCAATATGACTGATATATTAGGGAATAGTTTGAGCATAACACAAATTGAGCATAACCCTTGCTTATGCATGATTTCATTTACCAGACTCACCCTCCTGACACCCACATGCAGTCTGCAGGTCTTTGTGGGGTGGGGGGGGGGGAGAAAATGCCGGATTTATATAGTGTTTATGTATTTCTTAACCATTTAGCATGTGTAAAACTGAATTGCTGCCATTTTTATTTGATTTCTCCTTTTGTGTGTGTATGTGTGTCACTAATGAAGTTTTGGTGATTTATGCCTCTGACCCCATGACCCCATTGCCCCCATAAACCCTGTGGTTTTTATTCTGTGAGTTTGCATAGCCGATGATTTTTAGGAGCACCTTTCCTAAGTTATATATGACTCCCTGTACTTTCTAATCACAAAATTTAAAAGTACCCACAGTGGAATGACCTGGCTATCTCTGCCTTATATGAAATGTCTCTGCCTTATATAGAATGCCTTAGAATAATCTAACGTTCTGTACTTGTTAGTGGGATGCAGTATGAAGTACACAAATCACCTATAAAATAGCCAGAAATATGTAAGTGGAATCTCATCAAGCCTTTCCATTCAAATAAAATGGAATCTGTGTTTATATATTCACATTCAAGATTGGCACATAATTTTCTTTTTTTTTCTTAATGTTTTATTAATTTTGAGAGAGAGAGAGCAGGGTAGGGGCAGAGAGAGAGGGGGACAACGGATCCAAGGCAGGCCTTGTGCTGATGGTAGCGAGCCCGATGCAGGGCTCAAACTCATGAACTGTGAGATCATGACCTGAGCTGAAGTCAAGACACTTAACCGACTGAGCCACCCAGGCGCTCCCAGCACATAATTTGCAATTCACACATATGTTACGTTTGATTTGAAAACACAAACTAAAATAAAACTAGCTATAAAAAAAAACCACTTGCAGAAAATTGGGAAAATTTGTAAATAGACTGCGTATTAAGGAATTATTGTTAATTTTCCAAGGTGTGAAAACGGCATCATGATTGCCCAGGAGAATTTCCTTTTATGAAGATGCATGCTGAAATTGAAGAAAAATGCCTTAAAATGTGTGCATGTGCTTGTTCATCATGCTAGTCTTTCCAATTTATGTTCAAAATGTTACCAATTGTTGAAAAGATTCATAAAATAACGTGGAGAGTGAATGAGAGAGTTGGAAAGGGGCTGGTATTGAGCATAGTATTGCTGATTAAATACGATTTTCGTGGTCTACTCCTATTTGGACGTTCTGTGTAAATTTTGTATGTTAGATATGTGCAATTTTGTTTACTAGAAAAAAACATGAGGCTAATTACTGTCAAGTCAATATTAAAGTGCCTGGTATTAAAAAATATAGCCTCCCTCACTGAATAATGGGCTTCAGGGAATTGTATGGGAAGGCAATGAAGTGAAGAAATGATTTATTTATGTGCAACCAGCAATGATAAAACAACATGTAAAGGTGAGACAGATCTTCTGAGGAACACCAATAGCCCTGGTGTAAAAAAAAACATGAGCAAATAGTTTTAGAAGTGATTTTTAAGTAAAACAAATACAAAATCTATGCATACAAAATACAAAATATCCGTTCTCAGAGAAGAATCGAGAAGTCTGAGCTTCCTGGTCTTCTCTCCCAGCAGGCAGGAGCCCGGGGGCCTCCCCTTCAAATGAGATTATGTCAGAGAAACTACTGTCATATGTTGATCTTAAATGAAAATACTTTCAAGTTTTTCATCAGACAGATTCTTTTTGAACTAGCAAACAAAGACAATGTCATTAGGGGAAAATATCCAGTATGTGGCATGTATGATATAAATCTGATTTTACTCTGGCTTTGGTTTTAGAACCAGATGTATTAAACAATAATCATCCCACAGTCACCCGTGATTTCATTACAGTTCCCAAGGTCTCAGAGAGCTTTCCTTTTTCTATACTTTGGCTTGTCTTCAAATTGTTAATCTTTCATGTTTCTTCTGTTGAGAAGAAAGTAGAGTTTATTTATATAAATCCATGACCTTTAAAGGTATATCTCCCAAACTTGCAAACTGATGAACAAATACAGCAAAATTACAAGACAAATGGTTACATTCTAATTTTTCCTTAGAACAATGCTTTCGTATAATTCACTTGAGTCCCATCGCGCTACGGGCCAGAGCAAAATGAATTCACACGGAGAAGAGTGACAAAGAGGTGTGAGGTCAGTGCTCGGTTCTCAGTAGTGTTGGTGGTGAATTTGAAGGAAGGTGTGGGGAGCGTGCCTGGGTTCAAAAGGAGGGGCCCCAGCTGAGGGCTGACGAGCTTGGCCGAGTCTGAGGCCAGAGCGGTGGAGAGAAGGGGGAGGTGATTTGGAGACAACATCAAAAAGCCAAAGGAAGGAGTGCAATTCACAAACGAATGGGTGGATGATTCCTGGGCACATTGTTTAGAGTCCAGAAAGATCGGTAATTTTTAAGTACCAAATGACTTACCTCTTACTCCCTAACATCTGCACCTCCTGAAACTCTGACAGCTCAGTTCTAAATGACAGCTGTCCATATTTTACAGCTTCTTGATTTTATGTTTGAAGCCACCCCTGGGCCATAGATGGCATTAGTCCTTTGTCTCGAGGGGCCCATTGTTGGAAACGTACAGGAGAAAATAAAGAGGTTTATTCCATTCCCCCACCCCCACCTCTTCTCCCCATTGGTTATTGCTAAATTGATCGGCACATACACTTACTCTACACTCTCTCTCCAAATTTCTAAAGCAAAAAAAGGAAACGACTCCCCCTCTGCCTTTTTGTGGCTTTTCTTTTTCCTCAAGGGAGACTTTGAAATTTATTTAACTAGATTCCAACTGGACAAAATTGCTGGTTAGGTAGAGAAGGAAGCCTATAATACGATTACGTGGGCCCCGCCACTTCCTCGAAATAGTCCTGTGTGCCGAATTCCCTTAAGGAGATGTCTTGCTGTTGTATAATCCAAAGAGATCTTATAATTATACAGCCATTTGTTCCTTTTCCTGTTTCCAGTTTTGCTGATTAACTTATCTAACAGTGCCATTAAAACCCATCTATCATTTTTCACCATTAATCAGCTATTCATGAGTTTTATTCATCTCTGAAGTATGTTCATCAGGCAAAATAGCCTCAATTTGCATTTTAATTGACCGATGTCCAGTGGTATCTGATAACGCAAACGGTGATCTCTGCTTAAGTAGAAGCTTATGTTCGGTAAGATTAAAATGATCTGTATTTTACAGTTCTCTGATGTGATTTTCATAAATGCACCAGAGTCAGGAGTCACAGCCGTACAGCCAGGGCTGCCGGCTACAATATAGGAAGCACCGTTACATTTGAATTTCAGGAATACAAGAAATAGTTTTCTGTGTAAGTACGCGTACAATATCTCGGACACTTTTATACTAAAAATATGCACTGTTTATCTGAAATTCAAATGTAACTGTGTGCTCTGCATTCTTATTTGCTAAATCTGGCAACCCTGAATACATACATCTACGCAACGACATACCAAGTGAAAACACCTAGACAAGTCTCTGTTGTTAACAAAGGTTTCCTTTATTACCATGAGTATGTTTTTAAATATGTTTTTGATAATTGTGAAAGTGATCATTCTAATTTTACCAAATTTCTTTTTTATTTATTTCTTTTAAAATTTATTTATATTTATTTTTAAATTTATTTATTTTGAGAGAGAGAGAGAGAGAGCATGAGCCGGGGAAGGACAGAGAGAGAGGGAGACAGAAGATCTGAAGTGGGCTCTGCGCTGACAGCAGCGAGCGCGATGCGGGCCTTGACTCACAAACTGTGAGATCATGACATTTGAAATCAGATGCTTAACTGATTGAGCCACCCAGGCGCCCCTTTCTATTTTTTTTTTCAATATTTATTTTTGAGAGAGATAGAGACAGAGACAGAGAGCACAAGCTGGGGGAGGGAGGGAAAGAGAGAGGGAGACACAGAATCCGAAGCAGGCTCCAGACTCTGACCTGTCAGCCCAGAGCCCAATGTGGGGCTCAAACTCACAAACTGTAAGATCATGACATGAGCCGAAGTCGGCCGCTTAACAGACTGAGCCACCCAGGCACCCTCCAAATTTCGTTATCTACAAAATATAAATAGCCTTATCCATATATAATCTTGAATAACTATATTAGTAGTACTAGGAAATGATATTGATTTTTATATTTGATCTTGCTGTTGAGATCATCAGCTCTATCTTTCCAACTTTCCATTCTGCGCAACCATGTTGTGTTGACTAGCTGGTATCAAATAAATAAAAATTACCAGTGTTGCTGAGGCTGTGGGGACAAGGGAAACTCGTGCACGGTTGGTGGGAATGTAAATTGGTGCAGCTGCTATGGAAAAAATACGGGGTTTCCTCCAAAAATTAAAAATAGAAATACCGTTTTGTCCAGCAATTCTACTGCTGGGTATTTACCCAACAAAAGACTTTCACTTATTCTCCTCTTTCTTGTGCAAAGAAGACTGTGTCCATCTTTTTCCATCCACGACTCTGCCTGAGATGCTTTGGCCATTCTCAGAAATCGGTGGTCTGGAACCCCTCTGGGTCAGTGTATTCAATCAATAAACCTCTAGGCTTTGCCATAGATTAAGGGAGGAAACGAATGTTAAACAAAGAGTTGCAGAACAATGATGTGAATAATTAGATTAGAGTTATCCAAAAATGAGTGTGCATACATTCTGTTTCCACACACACACACCCCACGTGCTTATATAGGCACGCATGACATCTGGAAAGATTGACGTTGGACTGTTGACAGTGGTTATCTCTAGGAAATGGCTTGTGGGGAAAAGGAAAGAAACAGGGACTTAAGTTTAATTCTTACAATTCTATCCTTTTCTTCGCTTTATAATGATTTTCAAAAACAGCTCTCCAGGTAGTTTTTATGGCCAGTTAGACTTGGGCCCGCTAGCCACAACCTCATTTCTGTATTTCCTCTCATCAGAATATTGGAACATTGGCTATGATACCAATTATAGCAAAGGCCGCATGGCCAAATGAAGAGAAGTCTGCAGAAGTCTTCCTGGGTGACGTTATGGTAAGGCGGGTGTTGAAAAAGGAAATGGTAAACTAGGAATTCATGTGGGTCTTTTCTTTTTTTAAGTAGGCTCCGTACCCAATGTGGGCCTTGAACTCATAACCCTAAGATCAAGAGTCACATGCTCTGCTGACTGAGCCAGCCAGGTGCCCCGGTTTTATTCTTTTCATTCAATGCATTTTTGACATAAAACTATCTGAGTACTTGTTTTATAAAGTTCCCTGGACATTTAATAAATATTGACCATCATATCGGCAATCTACCTGTGATCCTAAGCAATGCAATACAGCTTTAAGTTGAGTAAATGATTCTGTTCTAAAGGTTTTCCTGTACTTAAAGGACATATATGGAAAACCATTGATACAAATCAGGGGTTTTGGTGTCTGTATTTCTCTATCCATCTATATCAGAATATTTGTAAAAACAAAGAAAAAGAAAAACACTAATTACCTGATCACCTTAACGAAATAACTATTTAAAAATATATATGTATATATATATTTTTTAATGTTTATTTATTTTGAGAGAGAGAGAGAGGCAGAGCACGAGCAGGGGAGGGGCAGAGGGAGAGGGAGACACAGAATCCGAAACAGGCTCCAGGCTCTGAGCTGTCAGCACAGAGACCGATGCAGGGCTCGAACTCACAAACTGTGAGATCATGACCTAAGCTGAACTCAGACGCTCAACCAACTGAGCCACCCGGCACCCCAAACATATTTTTAACATTAGAGTGTTAAGTACATTTTCCCAGTAAATAAAGTTTCTTAAGTTTTTGTCTGAATTTTATGATTCTGAAATCTAACAAATAATTTTCACTTTTCTACGGACTGTTTTTTTCTATAAACTGCAATACATTTGAAAAGTATTTTTCCATTAAATAAAAAAAATATAGTATTCTGTTTCTGAGCGTCTGTTGTTACAGTTTCCACCCACTAAAAAAACATTCCATTGCTACTCAAAAAAATGTCACACTTTTTTCCCAAAACATTGTCAGAAATTCCTGTGATAGCATTTTTTAAAAAAAAATCCTTTGCTAGGGTGAAAGGGAGTGAATATTATGCCATAGACCTTTGCCTTATGCACCGTGGTAATCACATTTTGAGAAAAATAATTTTGAGTAAACAAAGAAAGAAAGCACCAAGTATTTCACTTGTAACCACAGTTAAATCATGGGTAGATCTTTTGTTTCTGGATATGGGAAAGGTAAATAGAGTCTCTTACAGTTCTGTGCCAGTCCATTAAGTTTTCCTGTGTGCCCAAGTCAGCAAACAATGTCATTTGTTGATATTCACTGTTAATTACTAGCCTTCACACAAATCCAAGCAATTGTATTATTTGGTATTCCATATTCCTTCAAGCCCAGCCAAGGGTTTGCCTTGCATTGTAAATGTTCTACAAGTTTGTGTAAAGAAATGTATCATTGTTACACAGAAAAAAAATGCCTTTTTAAAAAAGAATTACTTCAAAATTCTCAATAAGACTAATTTTTGTTGGTTTCTGGCAACCATTTGAAGATCAGAGTAAGTAATGCACTAATTTGTGAGTTTCCCATTGTTCGTGAATGAAGCCACTCTAATGCTTCTGTTTTTGTAAGCCTGTAACTTCACACGCACTGTGGGCTCTACCACACCCTGGCTAGTTTTTACTAACAAAGGCACACCTTTGGAAAGTATGCAGGATGCAAACTGGGTCTCTCTTCCCTTGTAATAAAATCTTACCAGTGAGTGTTGATGCTTCTGTTGTTCATGTAATTAAATAAAGCTGCAATGAATAAAAAATAATTTCTTGCTTATTCTAATGAAAGAGCAGTTGTTGAGAACGGCTCTAGATGTTCAAATAGAAATTGTACTATACCTTCATTCATTTATTGAACGTGCCCTTTCAAAGAGATGTTTACTCCAGATTGAATTTTCTTTCCTAACAAGTCAGAGTTATTTAAGATGGCCAAGAGAACTGGTTTACAAACGGAATCTACAGAGTTTTACTCTCTCTTTTGAGACTCTGCTCCACCCTACCCAATTGTTCTTTTAACCCAGAGAGAGAACGCCTCCCAACGGTCCCCACCACCCCTGACACACATAAACATACAGCAGCAAAAAGAAAAAAAAAAAGATAAAGAGATTTCCAGAATATATTTCTCTGTAACTGAGATATATTCATGAGACTTCTGCCTCTTGATGAATGTGGTGGGAGTTTCACCAGGATTTGCTGGTTAATTACACTGCTGCCTCATGTTGGGAAGTCATCATCACTGAGGGTGTGTTTTACCTTTTTCTTTCAACTATTTCTTCCACTCGCTTTTGATTGGCAATGGGAATGGAAGATTCTGGGATTTGCTTTCCTCTGCCTATACTTCCTTTCCATCCCCACTGGACTTAAATGGGATTGTGGTTGAAAGACATTAAGTGGTTTGGCCCCTGTGCCTTACTGCGAACGTGCTATACAGCTAGTATTTGACTCAGGGTTGGCTTCCCGGCCCTGCTTCTTTCTACACCAGCAGCCACCCACTCCAAGGCCCAGAGGGCCCAGGCGGGGAAGTGAATGAAGTCAGCTGGTGGCGAATCCGTGACTATTCTGGGTCAGGCTCCCTGTTTAAAACCAGCTAGTGGCTTTTCATCCCATTTAAATTAAATTCAGGTTCCTTTACTTACCCTGGTCAGCCTGGTCACCAGATCTGAGCAGAAATCAAATCCAGATAAAAGAAGCAAACAGACAGTTTCAGACACTTGGTGAAGGTGATGAGCACATCACCCAGATGCCAGGTAGACTCAGGATTTGAGTCTGAAGCAAGGCAAAGATGGAGAGTTGCAAATGACCAAACTGCAATAATTTAGCAGCGATTCTGATGTCATTTATCCAAGGTAACATAACACATGGGTTGGGGGAGCACAGTGCCTCAGAACATCATTCTGGAGCCACTTGTCGCAAGAGTGAGTCTTACAGAGCATTAGAAGAGGCAACACAGGGGGGCGCCTGGGTGGCTCAGTGGGTTAAGCATCGGACTCTGGGTTTTGGCTCAGGTCATGGTTCCAAGGGGTTCATGAGTTGGAGCCCCACATGGGGCTCTGTGCAGAGGCTGGGCATGATATTCGAGGATGCCAAGATTTCCTTTTAAGGCCAGCAGGTCCTGTTTTCTAGGGTAAGGTAAGATGGGTAAAGCTGAGTGGAGGGATTGTGATTGGTCCATGTTAGATTTCCTTGATAGGTGTTTCCCATAAGTGCAGGCTGACTTAAGTTTACGTGAGTCCATGCATCCCAATATACAAATCTACTTTATCAATAGAAACAGGATGGAAAACAGAAGTTGTCATACAGTGGGAGGAGCCCCCCCCCCCCCGCATGTAATGACACAGGCAACATCGTGTAACCCTTCTCGAGAAGGAGTGGTGTTGTTGGAGAACTCTACGTACCCAGGTCGCCTATAAAGGACTGAAGAGTTTGGAGGAGGCCAGGGATTGACAGACTGGAGAAGGAAAAATCTATTTCTACTTCTACTTGTCTTCTTGGTGAAGGCTCTTGGTATATGCCAGTGTACACTGGATTGAGGGGAAAAAATCGCCACCCATAATATTTGTTCGATGTCCTGTAAGAGCTAGGACCAGGACAGGATAATAAGGTATTATTTTTTTAAGCTTATTTATTTTAATTTTGAGAGAGAGCAAGAGTGCACGTGTGTGCGTGTACATGTGCTGGGGAGGGCCAGAGAGACAGGGAGAGAAAGAATTCCAGGCAGGCTCAGCGCTGTGGCACAGAGCACGATGTAGGACTTGATCCCATGAACCGTAAGATCATGACCAGAGCCGAAATCAAGAGTCAAAAGCTCAAGCAACTGAGTCACCCAGGAGCCCCAGTAATGATTTATTATTAAGTTAAACTCTGAGCATTCTGGTGTTCAACTCCAACAATCAATCAACTAATTGATTGCTGGCTGTAATAGTGTTGTTTGAAAGTAACGTAACACTCAGCTCAAAAGTTAAGGGGAAACTTCCATTGCAAGGAGTCTGGAGGGAGGGTGGTTCCCTGGGTCATTAAGTAAGAGGCTCAGGACATCATGGAGGAAAAAGATTGCATCTTTCTGCTCTGCCTTCCTCACAGCATTGAGCCACCTCCTGCCATTCCTCGTGGTTGCAAGGTGGCTGCAACCGCTGCAAACATCATGTGCTCACACAAAATATCCAGAGGCTGGAGGGACAGTCAAGAACACATTCCTTCTGGTATCCTGCTTTAGAATGAGTTCCCTGTAGATCCCCCGTCTAGTGTCATTGGCTGGTGTTGCATCTCTTGTCTCATTGGCTGGTATTGCATCTCTGTCTCTTTGGCTGGTGTTGCATCCACCAACATGACCAATCCCTGGTGGAGTGACCAGTGGAGGCTGAGCCCCACCCCAACCCACGACTGGCTTACCTCCCCAATAACTGAATGCAACCCAAGGGAGGGTAGCAGGGATGCAGACGGGGAAAGGCGTCTCCCACAGCATTTGTCACAATGGTTTATGCAATTCTTACATTTCGCAAAAAGAAAATACTGTTTTTTCAAGAGAGATTAGTCAGCATTGATATTCATTACAATATGTGTGGGATACTTATCAGCTAGGCACTTTGGCATGTAGGTCCCGGAGTAGAAAAAATAAGGACAGACCATTAAATACAGCGAGGAAGGGATGAAGTCTTACCGGACAGCATAAATATCCCTGGCAGCTCCGCATAATGACCTTGCTGTGTTTTCACCACGGGTTCCTGAATTGAGCGTGCTTCAGAAAAAAGGCCAACACTTTGCAAGCAAAAGATGTCTTTTTCTGCAGTGAAATAAATACTGTGGCACAATAGGATTCCCTTCCCAAACTGATAAATACTTCCAAGCGAGCGTCTACTTCAATGAAACAAGTGCCGTCATTGAAACTTTGTGAAGATCATTATCTTTCTTCAAATACTCAATAGCCATTGAATTCAATACTGCTTGGGAGACGACTTTTCAATTAAAAACGATACTTGTTGACTCCCTTATTGCCCTGTGTGAAGAAATCTGAATGAACCAGGAATAGCTTATCTGAAACGCTGTTAGCTTTTCTGAAAACAGCCACAGAATTTTAGTGACTGGGACCGGGAAATACCGGGGTTTCGTTCTTTATTGTAAGTGACACTGAGTAAACTGGAGACAAGAGCACAGAGGAACCTGTCCAGGAGTCAATACACATTTTACTCAGAGCTTTGCAAGTCTTAGTGATTTTTTTCTTCACTGTTTTCTCTGATTTTTTTAAACCTAAAAGCAGAATACTTGTGGAGAAAGTAATAAATTAACCACATGGTTAAAGCAATGCGGGTTTTTTTCATAAACTTATTCTTGTACAATCTTTGTGAAATTTGAAACATCTGAGATAGTTACTATTTGCCTTTATTTGGCTAATGGAGCATGAATTGACCTAGAGTTATCTTCGGTTCAGACAGATTTATTTTGCTTTTCTTCTCTGTGATCAATTCTCAAATTTGGAAAGTAGTGTACTTCATAAGCAAATTATGAACAAAACAATCTTGACTTATTCTCTAAACCTTGATCTATTTTAAACGCATTGCTTTGCCTCTCTGGAAGGTATATTAGTAAATAATAAAGCAGAGTATTTACCACATCTTTTCTTATGCACCACCACTTTTGATTTCCATAATACTGAAAAATCAGGAATGTTCGTATCATTTCCACTCTACAGATGGATGTGGAGGTCCAGAGCTGTTGAGTGTCCCAACCATGGATATGGAGGTCCAGAGCTGTTGAGTGTCCCAACCATGGATCTGAAGGTCCAAAGATGTTGAGTGTCCCACCCCAGAGAGGTAGAGCTAGATCTTGAATTCAGATCTTTAGATTTCAGTAATCTGTTCTTTTTGAAAAAGTGGATGTGCCTCTGACCAGAGGGAATGTTGACAGAAGTAGCAAAAGCGAATACCTGCCTTTCTTTCCTAAATCTGTCAATACTTCTCAGGAAGGAGAACTTTTGGAACTCTCCTACCTATTTTTAATAGGAAGAGTCTGATCCTTACTTTCTCTGTAGAGGCATAAAAACTGCC
The DNA here is from genome assembly GCA_028646485.1 of Cryptoprocta ferox. Classification (NCBI taxonomy): domain Eukaryota; kingdom Metazoa; phylum Chordata; class Mammalia; order Carnivora; family Eupleridae; genus Cryptoprocta; species Cryptoprocta ferox. Next base: position 80,403,148 of record CM053566.1, on the reverse strand, counting down.
TCAGAGTCTCGAAAAATATCACAGTGGGGCCTATCCTTAGATTACATAAAGTCAAGGAAAGATAGTGTTACCAGATACTGGCATATTTTTATTCCTTTTCCATCTTGGCAATGGCTTTTCACCTCAGACCTGGTATTTACTTTATTAAAATGAAAAATGAAAAGCATGCTACTTATGGTTGGAATTAGAACATTCTCCAATGTGAAGACAATGAGTTGTCTTAATATTACATTATTTATGAGGGAGAGAAGTGCTAAATACGTGAACACACATTTTCTTTTCCAATATGCTGTGGAAAGGTGACCCCAATGAGCAGTATCCGTGGACCAATGTTTTGGAATGACCGGTAAGGGTGAGGGGTGCGTGATCTGGTTTCAGCCATAACTCTGCAACCTTGAGGAGTTGCTTCTTGCTGGATCTCAGGTATTCCCTGTAAAATAGAGAAAGCATTTATTATACACCTTACAAAGGTCTTTTAGTTCTACAATTTTAGCCTCTTAAATTGTCTCAGGTGGTCTGCATGGAGCCTCCGTATGCTTTTTGCTACCTGCCCCTCCCCCACAGTTGTTCAGCATTTTCCAGCCCACCACTGATTAATAGATAGACTGATTTTTTTGTACTAACTCCCTTGTTGGTAGGAGGGTTCATCTGTTGGGAGGGTGCTGGGAAAAAGAGAGGTGGTTGAGCATGGTGTCCTTGTCTTAGAATTCCAACGGGAAAAAATGAGCAAATGACCAAAAGAGATAGAGAGCAACAGTGCCTGAGAGACTTCTCTCTCTAGCCTTGGTTGTCTTGCTCAACTTACAGTAAATCCCCAAAATAACCTTTCCCTTGTCATTGTGACATACTTTCATTCACCTACTCGTTTGTTTATTTATCCATTCACCACCTTCTACTATGCGTCAGGTACCATGGCTCACACTGGAGATGCATCAAAAGCTTATCTAGCATCTAGACCTTCTGGATCTCCGAATGAGCTTGTGAGCTAATAATAACCAGCACCTAACAAAAGCAGCTGAAACCTTAGTGGAGTTTAGGTTGATAGCGGAAGAGGGAATTGGACCTAGGAGTATTAGCTTTGAAATTAAAAACATTTTTTCTTTTAATTTTTGAGAGAGAGAGAAAGAGAGAGAGAGCGAGCAAGGGAGGGGCAGAGAGAGAGAGAGGGAGACAGAGTCTGAAGCAGGCTCCAGGCTCCGAGCTGTCAGTATAGAGCTCAACGCAAGGCTGGAACTCATGAACCACGAGATCAGGACCTGAGCCGAAGTAGGATGCTTAACCGACTGAGCCACTCAGGCACCCTTGGCTTTGGAATTTGAACAGCACAGAAGGAACATCGATGGAAAGATCTCTAGCGTGTGGCTGGATCGCACACAGGTACAAATGAATGAAGCTCCTACTGCTAGAGATGCCAGATATAAAGTCAAGAGTTATTTTGGTCTCTCAGGTTCAGCTCAACATCCAGCTTTGAAACAAGAGATTCTTTTGCTCCTGGAGTTTGAAGATTTTTACATTTTTAACTTTGTGTTATGGCCCCTCGAACTGTGGGAAAATCATTGTCCTAAGGAGAACCATCTCTTAGGTGCTTCTGTGGGAAGAATGACAGTGTCATTTATTGGCTGTGTGATCCTAGACAAATGTCAGTAGCTTTTTAGAATTTATTTATTTTTTTATTTTAGAGAGAGAAAGCAAGCAAGTGAGGGAGAGAGACAGAGGGAGAGAAAGAGAGAATCTGAAGCTGAATGTGGAGCCCAACACACGGCTCAATCCCACCACCTTGGGATCATGACCTGAGCCGAAATCAAGAGCTGGATGCTCGGCCAACTGAGTCACTCAGGCGCCCCATCGTTAGCTTTTTAACTCATTCTTCTCATGTGTGAACAACCTTCTCATAAAATTGTGGAGATTAATTGAAGGAGTAAGTCATGGACCTGTCACATATAGTCACTTTAAGTCATAGTTGTTACTAAAAACAAGCATTTTCAAAATGGAGAGTCTGTGATTTTAATAATCATTCCATAAGCTTCTTGAAATCCTAATGCCTCACTACAGAACTGAATATGTTTTATCTACTCGCGGTGCTGCTATAGTATCGCAACCTGCATATTAATCAGTTACCTAAAAATTGCAAGAAATTTCTGATCATAAAAGAGGTAACAGTCTTCAATATATCGAAAATAAACCTTCCCCACCTGTTGGCACAATCACTGTATATGTTTATGTCTTTAAACTAAAACTTAATTAGCAATAACAAGTTCCTAAAAGTTCCTACAGCAACCACAATCACCAAAAACTAATTAAAATGAATAGATACAAACAGAAGAGAAGTCTTTTTTCTCTTTCTGTGCCTCAGTTATATTATCAAGTAGATCATCTGTTGAATATATTCTGGTGAACTCGATCCAGGATACAATCTGACCAAGAAACTCTTGTTTGGCTTTTCTTAGCTGGAAAAGTGTTTTAACCTTCTACATAACCCTGGGCGTATTCTATAAACAGTGGTTGAACATGTTATTTAAATAGGTAACATATCATAGAAACTTGCTCAGAAAGGTAGGATGGCAGAGACTAACCCAGATGTTACCATTGTGACAAAATTTCTTAATAGTTATATCTCAACTCAGGCCAGTCACTGTGTTCCAAAATTACATAAAAAAGATTAATGCACGTGAACAGAGCTAAAATTCTAGCCTTACGGAATCTAAATTCCATTGGGGCAAGGGCAATAGCTAGTTTTTGTATTCCTTGAAAACACATGGTTTGAAGGAATGAGGCAATATATAATACCAAATGGTTAAAATCCGGATAGGTGTCTTTCAAAAACTAGTTTGATAAATGCAATTACTTTTGTCATTATTGAAACTACATTCTTCACGAAAACAATCTCTTTTGCCATAGTAAACAATTCTTGCGTATTCTGCTATTACCACAGGAGTTTTAAAATTATTATTTTAGATAATAGGCATACAATATTAAAGGGGAATATCATTATTAGTAATATTACTTTGAAAACATTTTATAGTGAATGAGCAGTTAATAGCTCTTTGCGACCAATCCTAATGTTTCGTTTTACTCTGAAGTCAGTAATAAGATGATGTAAACCTGCTAAAAATTAAAACAGGGAAGGTGTTACCCCAATGAGTACTGGGATTTTCCCCAACTCTATGGTCTCAATTACATCGTGTGATGTATGCTTCTCTATGCCCATGCTGTGTAGAACAAGTCATACTGAGTATACTGGGCTTCATTAACATTGCATATTTCTGATTAATTATTAAAACTTCAATATAGTCTTGAATTTCTACTGATATTCAAAAACTATTCAAAAGTACATGTGTGGTTAATGATATTGGTAGAACTCCCTTGATAGTTAAACTGAGTTTCGCTCTTCAGAAATAGCTACACATAGCCGGTTTAATAATATACCTTGAGGGGCATCTGGGTGGCTCTGTCAGTTAGCCGTCCAACTCTTGATTTCAGCTCAGGTCATGTTTTCACAGTTTGCGAGTTCAAGCCCTGCATCAGGCTCTGGGCTGACAGTGCAGAGCCTGCTTCAGATTCTCTCTCTCCCTCTGTCCCTTCTCTGTTAGCACTCTGTCTCTCTCAAAATAAATAAACTTAAAGATTAAAAAAATAATAGTATACCTCGAATGGAGCTAAGTTTTGCTTTTGTTAAAGAAAATTCTTCCAAGGTCCCTGGGTGGCTCCGTCGGTAAGCGTCCGACTTCGGCTCAGGTCATGATCTCATGGTTCATGATTTCAAGCCCCGCGTCGGGCTCCGTGCTGACAGCTCAGAGCCTGGAGCCTGTCTTCGGATTCTGTGTCTCCCTCTCCCTCTGCCCCTCCCCTGCTCACACTGTGTCTCTCCGTCTCTCTCTCTCAAAAATAAACATTAGGTTTTTTTTCTTAATTAATAAAATTCTTCCAATTTTTTCTATTGGAGTGTAGTTGCCATACAATATTATCTTCCTTTCAGGTCACGACCTAGTGATCTGACGTTTACATACATTACAGAATGTTCGCCGCAGCCGATCTAGCTACCATCTCTTCAGGGTTCCTGGACTCAATGCCAGCTTTATGCGTGTGTTCCCTACCCTCGCCTCCCCGCAACACCAAGCAATTCTTGAATGCCAGCAGTATGTCCAAGAATTCAACTCTGTTCAACTCAATTCTGACACTACCTATCTGGAAGTGGCATAACACTGCACGTGTTCAGTTGTACAAGACTCCCCCCCACCTGCGGCCCCCATTTTGGATGCCACCCACAGACCCCAGGCCATTACCTGTGCTTCTGACCAACCAGCTACAGATTTGGGGTTCCAACAACCTCCTCCTTAGGTTCTTGTAATTTGCTAGAGCAGCTCACGGAACTCAGGGACACACTTAGGTTTACCCGTGTATTAAAGTGTAGGATAAAAGGTATGAATCAGCGGTCGGATGAGGAGGTGCACGGACAAGGTACAGGGAACTGGCACGGCGCATCCGTGCCCTCTCCAGGTACCACCCTGCCCATATCTCCATGTGTTCACCAACCCGGACGCTCTCCAAACCCAGTCCTCTTGGCTATTTTATGGAGCCTTCGATGCATTGTCATGATTGTTATCGGCCATTGGCTGATTCAGGCTCCAGCCCCTTCCCCTCCTCGGAGGTCAGGGGAAGGGACTAGAGGTTCTAACCTCTGATCCCAGAGCTGATCCCCCCGGCAACTAACCTCCATGCTTGGGTAGGGTCCAAAAGTTACCTTCCTTAATAATAAGATCCCCATTTCACCTTTGTGGCTCTGGGGTATTTTCAGCAACTGTGAATGAAGATCAACTCTATCTGAGAAGCAAATTTTGGTCATTTGACTAAACATATATTTCCTATGAATCACATCACACCATCTGTCGCCATACGAAGTTATAATATTATCGACTATACTCTCTATGCTGTACTTGTCATCCCCGTGACTTCTTTATATAACAAGTGGAACTTTGTGCCTCTTAATTCTTTTCAGCTGTTTCACCCATCACCCCCTCCCCCTCCCCTTTGGCCACCACCGGCTTGTTCTCCGTATCTATGAATCTGTTTCTGTTTTGTTTTGCTTGTTTGTTTTCTTTTTAGATTCCACATATAAGTGAAATCGTATGGTATTTGTCTTTCTCTGACCTAATTCACTCAGCACAATACCTCTAGGTGAATGGAGCTTAGTTTGAATCATTAAGTATTTCAGGAGACAGAGTTTTATAGCTATATGGATCCACAACGGGATAGAGATAAAAATTCATATGGCAATTGAAAGTGACCCTCTATAGATTTGTAAAAAATGGGGACACTTACTAGAGGTTTAACGCTTGGAAGTATCTTATCATTATATCCTAGAAAAAACTACGGAATAAACCTTTTTGAAAGTCTGAAAGAAACATGGGTTAAAAATTAAACATCCAGGAGAATATGGGGCGCCTGGATGGCTCAGTTGGTTAAGTGTCTGACTTCGGCTTAGGTCATGATCTCACGGTTTGCGAGTTCGAGCTTTGCGTTGGGCTCTGTGCTGACAGCTTAGAGCCTGGAGCCTGCTTCAGACTCTGTGTTTCCCTCTCTCTCTGTCCCTTCCCCACTTATTCTCTGTCTCTCTGTCTCTGTCTCTTTCTCTCTCTCAAAAATAACTAAACATTAAACAAAATTAAAAATAAACATTCGGGAGGATAAAGTATTGACCATTAACTGATAATTCAGTATAGCATCCCCCATTCAAAGAGGAAATATATGTTACTCCTTTTGGGATCGACTCTTAGGCTCTCCCTGGAATCCAATACCAGTTTATCACACATAGAAATACAAATTGGCCCCTGTGGCTTCAGTCCATATGTAGCTCTGATGTCAGTGAGGAATTGCTGTTTTTCAGTAATAATGACACCTGACCAATTACCTAACTACATTGGACAGGGTTGTTGTGCCAGCCACTAAGTCTTTGGCCTTTAACTCCAAACCACCCCCTCTCCGAGGCTTTGTGACTGGGGAGTTGGGTCTCTGCGAACCACATATCTGCCTTGTCGATTGGTTTTGCCTGGGAGGGCCGGAGCAAGGCTGCAGGGCTGGGGACAAAGAATTTTCCTTCCAGGGGGGCTTCCCGTCTGCCCCTGAGCTGTGAGCGCACCTCCCCCCGCCAGCAATATTTTTTCACAACGGCAGCTGGGGCAGAAGGTGAATCCAGTTTGCAATTTTTCTAACCCCTGAAGAATCAAAGTATCACCTTGGGGCACTTGCTCCCTGAAGTTTTGTTACCTGAAGTTTTAGCTTTTCAGAGCTTCAAAACATAGTTACTGATTTTTTATATCTAGTGATTGATGCTTTATGTTAAATTGTCTATGTAAAAATAACTCTTGTCATTTCTCTTTCGACTGATAGAGTTGTGTTAGGAGGCCAAGGATGAAAACAACCTGAGTGTAATACTCAACCAATAGGGCTAGTAGTTTACAGTGGTTCACATTGGCTTGGAAGGTCAAATGGCTAAAATTTATAATATTTTGTGAAGACACAGTAAGATGAAAGAACCCTGAAAATCGACTACATCTCGTAGTTTTTCCCTACCCTTATAATGTGAGTTTGCTGGGATACCTGCATGACTCAGTGGGTTAAGTGTCCAACTCTGGGATTTGGCTCAGGATGTCATCTCGTGGAGCATGAGTTCAAGCCCCGCACCAGGCTCTGCGCTGGCAGCGAGGAGCCTGTTTGGGATTCTCTCTCTCCCTGACTCTGCTCCTCCCCTACTCTTGCCTCTCTGTCTCTCTTGAATAAATAAACATAAAAAATAAGTAATAATGTGAGTTTGCTGTATTATTTATGAATATTTAATTCTGTTACAGAGGACAAAAGAGACAAATAGTGTATTAGTTAGGGTTTTCCAGAGAAGCAGAGCAGATAGGAATTAGTTCATGCGGGTCAGAGGCCAAGAAGCCTTACGAGCTGCCATCTGTAATCCGGGGAATCTGGAAAGCCACTGATAAAATTCGGCCTGAACTCAAAGGGCTGCGTGTAAAGTCCAAGCCTGAGTCTGAAAGCCTGACAACCAGAAGCACAGATGTTGATGCCTGAGGAGAGGATGGATATCCCAGCTGCGCAGAGTGAGTAGATTCACTCTTTCTCTCCCTTTTCTGTGCTAGTCGATTTCTATTCTGGCCTTCAAGGAATTGGACGACGCTACCTCAGTGGTGATGGTGGATCTTTTTTTACTGAGTCTGCTGCTTCCAATGCTAGTATTTTCCAGACACAGCCTTGCAGACACATCCCGTTATAATGGTTTACCAGCTATCAGGGCATCCTTTAGCCCACTCAAGTTGACACATAAAATGAACCATGACAGATGTGATGGATGAAACTCATGTGTGTTAAGTATACATAAGCTAATAGCAGATGAGTTATGGGGAAAACTCATGAGATGTGCTAAAGATAGAAAATAAGCCAAGAAGCAGCTTGAAAAACAGGAGCAGAATTTGTAAGCCATATTAAATGTAGATAACACACTAGTAAGTTCAAGACATATTACATATGATACATAGGATGAAACGAGAAAAAGTGTTTGTTTATGGAAGAAAAATAGGAGACAGGCCAAGTCATGAGGTACATCATGTCACCTCTAGGTTGACAGCTGATCATCCCTAGGTTGGCTACTCATTGGGACCCACCCTGGCCCCATTGTGCTTGGGTTAAGCAATACAGACAAAATCATGGTTGTGCCGCAGGCCCGTTGGCAATCCCCAGCTGAGGCCGGAAGTATGCCCCCTGTGTTCTAACGGAGGCAGTGCATGTAATGGGTCCCAGGTACTTCCTGCCTAATCTCCCAACCTCAGCTTTGGTCCTTGTGACCAGATGAGGGGGGTTGGAGACAGGAAGGGAGGGAGAGGGAGAGAGAGAAGGGAATCCCAAGATTCAGGGAGGGTCGTCTTTGACCTTGCTGGTTCTCTATGCTATACTGCACTAGTCTATCTCCCCCGACACAGTGTCTCGCCATGTGTTTTGAATAAATTAATAAACCACTGGTTTGGCATCTTAGATGTGTCTGTGAGCCTCTCTTTCAGTGAACTCTAGGACAAGATTTGTTCATTTGTGTGGAAAGGGAAGGTGGGAATTTGTGAGGGTTGCATTGCACGTATAGATCAGTTGGGGAGATAGATCAGTTTGGGAGTATTGCCATCGTGATGATAGTGAGCCTTCCAATCCGTGACATAGGATGACTTTCCATGTATTTAGGCCTTAAAAAACAAAGATTTTTCCTATCGTGTTTTGTAATTTTCAGTGTACAAGTGTTACATTTATTTTGTGAAATTGATTCTTAAGTACTTTTTGATGCTATTGTAAATAATAAACAATTAGTGGAATGTTGCACAACTATTAAAATGCAATTGAGGAAGTATGGTATGTATAATAACAGAAGCTATTGTTGGAGGTAAGGTCTAATAACATTGGAAGATGATTTTCATTTAAGGAACAAAATAAGAACACCAAATCATATGTATTATAAAACTGTGACTATGTACCCCAAATTTCAAATAAACCTGTACATAGAAGTCCTAAAGTAAAAGTAAAATGTAATTTTTCTTTTTCCACCTCTTTGTAATTTCAAACATGTCTTTAATGACAATGATTACTTTTATTGTGAAAATTGTAAAATATATATATAATTGTTTTTTAATTTAAAAATTTTAGAGAAAGAGAGAGTGAGCAGGAGCCAGAGAGGCAAAGGGAAAGAGAGAGAGAGAGAGAGAGAGAGAGAGAGAAAGTATCTCAAGCAAGCGTCACGCTCAGTGCAGAACCCAACGCCAGGCTTGATCCCAGGATCCTGAGCCGAAATCAAGAGTTAGATGCTCAAACAAATGAGCCCCCCAGGAGCCCCCCGAATATATAATTAAAAAATCCAATAACCTTGAGTTATTTGGGTGGTTAAAATAGCCAGACTGGATTACGTATGATACATCTTCTTTGAGAACTTTTTGTATGTTTATTCTTACGATGCTAAAAATAAAATCGCTGTATTTGATGTCATATTGACACCAATTAATCACATAAATTTTTTGCAGTTTCTCATGCTAAGCAGCTCATGTAACATTCATTATTCTACTTAACAGATTTTTTTGCCATATAGATTTTTCATTTCTTTTCAATTCCCCATTAACATGTATTCATGCTACACATTATTATAGATAATCCTTAGATAGCTCAGTAGTCAGTATATGATTAAAAAATTATAATAGCAGAAAACTGTACATTTGACATCACAGGAAAACAATTTTTATTTTTTACTGTGTAAATAATTCAAATTCTGTCTGCAGCATAAAAGTCATTGTCAGAACACTCTACATCTTTTTTAAAATAATGTATTTATTGTTTAATTTACATCCGAGTTAGTTAGCATATAGTGCACCAAGATTTCAGGAGTAGATTCCTTAATGCCCGTCACCCATTTAGCCCATCCCCCCCCCACAACCCCTCCAGCAACCCTCTGTTTGTTCTACAAATTTTAAGAGTCTCTTATGTTTCATCTCCCTCCCTGTTTTTATATTATTTTTGCTTCCCTTCCCTTATGTTCATCTTAAAGTCCTCATATGAGTGGTCATATGATATTTGTCTTTCTCTGACTAATTTCACTTAGCATAATACCCTCTAGTTCCATCCACGTAGTTGCAAATGGCAAGATTTCATTCTTTTTGATTGCCGAGTCACACTCCATTATATATATATACCACATCTTTATCCATTCATCCACTGATGGACATTTGGGCTCTTTCCATACTTTGGCTATTGTTGATAGCGCTGCTATAAACATTGGGGTGCATGTGGCCCCTTTGAATCAGCACACCTGTATCCCTTGGATAAATACCCAGTAGTGCAATTGCTGGGTCATAGGGTAGTTCTATTTTTAGTGTTTTGAGGAATCTCCATATGGTTTTCCAGAGCGGCTGCACCAGTTTGCATTCCCACCAGCAGTGCAACAGAGATCCTCTTTCTCTGCATCCTCACCAACGTCTCTTGTTTCCTGAGTTGTTAATGTTAGCCATTCTGACAGGTGTGAGGTGGTATCTCCATTGTGGTTTTGATTTGGATTTCCCTGATGATGAGTGATGTTGAGCCTTTTTTCATGTGTCGGTTGGCCATCTAGCTATCTTCTTTGGAGAAGCAGAACACTCTAATTCTTATGCCTCAAACTTCCTGAGAGTTCATTTCATGAATATAAGAAAAAACAAACCAGCATCCCTTATGTTTGCTGTCCACATAGTCTGAAAGAGGCAGATTAAAAATTTTTTTAATGTTTATTTATTTTTGAGAGCTAGAGAGAGCAGAGGAGGGGCAGAGAGGGTGGGGACAGAAGATCCAAAGCGGGCTTCCTGCTGACTGCAGAAAGCCTGATGTGGGACTCGAACTCGTGAACCATGAGAGCATGGCTGGAGCCAAGGTCAGACGCTTAACCAACTGAGCCACCCAGGTGCCCCATGAAAGAGGCAGATTTTTTAAAAATTTATTTATTTTTGAGAGAGTGCAAGCAGGGGAAGGTCAGAGAGAGGGGGGACAGAAGATCCAAACTGGGCTCCATGCTGACAGCAGAGAGCCTAATGTGGGGCTCGAACTCATGAACCATGAGATCATGACCTAAGCTGAAGTCAGAAGCTCAACCAACTGAGCCACTCAGGAGCCCCTGAAAGAGACAGCTTTATATTCATGTATAGAAAACTGAGTTGTTGCTGGAATCTTCCACATTCGTAAAACACGTCTCTCCCCATCACTAAGTGGATCTTCTGAGCTGATACTGTAGAGAGTCAGAGCATCTGGGAGCACTTTTGGGCTGCTCCCCCCCCCTCCTCCCACGAGTACTGTTTCCCCCTGGCTAATTAGAACAGGCTCTGGCTGACTACTGCTTCAGGCTGGGAAGACTGTGCCCCAGTCTAATCTGGGTTTAATTAGTTGCTCGTTCTAATCTACGAATTTAACTAACGCTTCCTTTGAGCATTGTGTCACTTGGCGCGACATTTCTGAGACTTCAGAGAAGGGCACCCGGTGTCCGGGCAGCGTGCCTTCAGTTACCGGACCGGGATGGCACCTTCATTATTTGACTTAACCATTCTATTCTCTGGGATTGTGCAGTTTTCAGCCAAACCTACTGCCGCGTGCTCATTAAGACCAGTTGTCTACAAAGCACCTGCTTTCCTGAGAAAGGATCTTATTACTACAACAGAGCTAGTTCCCGCCAAGAAGAGGTCTTAGATTTCCTTGGCCGCTTGGTGCTTTATCAGACTGCCGGTTGGGCTCTGTAGTCATTGGGCAAGGCCCAAATTTCTTCCTTCTCCTTTTGTTCTGGGAAGGCCCTGCTGCGAATCACTCTCCAGCCTCCCCGGGGAAGCTGGACCTCTGCTGTGCCCCGCCCTGCAGCTAGATCCTTCTGTGATATGAGTACAATGGCTCTACTTCCTGTCGCCATCTCAGGGGGGTCATTTAAGCCCAAGGACATCCAAAAAGTTACAGTCTGCACCTGCCCCCCGCCCTCCCTCCGTGGCTGTGAGCAGATACTGTAGCCTTTCTCTGCTTCTATTCTGGTCTTCCTTGTCCCTCCCTCGGTAAAGGACTCCCATTGGAATCAGTAAAGGCAGGACCAGAAAAGCCAACGGCGCTCCAAGCCATCCCTTTGTTCTGAGGACAGCTAGTTCCAAGAAGCGCTCTCTTAAAAATGGAAACAGCCTCAACGGGGACGTCACCTGAAACTACAAATACCTCTGTGAAAAGGAGAAGCAGATTCTACTGTAACTAACTCTGTGACCTTGGGCTCGAAACCACCTTTCTTCAAGTCTCGGCTTCCTCATCCAAGAAAGGGGAGCTTGGAGTGGATCTATTTCTTCAGTTTCTGCAGGTTGAGAGGTTGCTTTGGGAATCTGATGAAAGCCACAGACCTTCTCCCTACAGTAGTGCATGTGTGCAAATTTTAAAAAATATGTGGGGCGCCTGGGTGGCTCAGTGGTTAAGCATTTGACTTTGGCTCAGGTCATGATCTCACGGTTAATGAGTTTGAGTCCCACATCAGGTGAGCTCAAGCCCCACTTTAGGTGAACATGAGACACGCTTTGGGTGAGCCCTGCTTCTCTCTCTCTCTCTCTCTCTCTCTCACCTCCCACCCCATCCCTAGTGGGATTCTCTCTCTCTCTGCCCGTCACTCACTTATGCCCTCTCTCTCTCCCTCTCTCTCAAAAAAATAAAAATAGAGATATAAAATTATAAGCAAGTTAGGATTGACTCACACTCTGGAGGCCCATGGCCACTGGGTTAAAATAAAAAATAAACAAGCAAACAAACTAAACCATGAACACCATCTCAAAATTCATTTTTAATTTTTTAAAATGCTTTATTTATTGATGAGAGAGAGAGAGAGAGAGAGAGAGAGACCGAGGGCAAGCGAGGGATAGGCAGAGAGAGGAGGAGACAGAGGATCTGAAGCAGTCTCCAGGCTCTGAGCTGTCAGCACAGAGCCTAGCACGGGTCTCGAACTCATAAACCATGAGATCATGACCTGAGTCGAAGTTGGATGCTTAACCGACTGAGCCACTGAGGCACCTCCTCTAAGTTCACTTTGAAATCTTACATTCTGTGATTCCATCCTTCCCATCCAGGTTCCTGATGTGACTTGCATGTCCTCTGCACTGATATGTCCCTCATACCTCATTTCTGTGTGATGTTGTCACCTGTTTGTTTTATTTGTTAACTGTAAAGGGTCGCCTTAGGACAAAATCATGAAACTGTGGTGAAACACTACAGGACCCTATAATCGGCCATTTCTTCTCACTTTTCAAGTTTATCTGTCTTTTTTTAGTTTATTTTTAAAATGGTGGTAAAATATGCATTAAATAAAGTTTACCATCTTTAAAAAAATGTTTATTATTTTAAGAGGTAAGGGGCAGAGAGAGAGAGAGAGAGAGAGAGAGAGAAAGAATCCCAAACAAGCTCCGTGCTCTGTGCAGAGCCTGATGTGGGGCTCCATCCCACGAACTATGAGATCATGACCTGAGTGGAGATCGGGTTAGATGCTTAACCAACTGAGCCATCCAGGCACCCACCCTTTAAAGCTTACCATCTTAACCATTTTTAAGTGTACAGCTCAGTGACAGCACATTTACCTTGTTGTGCAGGCTTCATCACTCCCCAGCTCCACAACTTTTTCATCTTCCCAAATCGAAACTCTGGACCCATTCAACAGTAATGTCCTCTTGCCCCAGCCCCTGGCTACCACCATTCTACTTTCTGTCTCTGTAAGTTTGACTATTCCAGTAGCTCATGTAAGTGGAATCATAGAGTGTTTGTCCTTGTGTCTGTTTTAGTTTACTTATAATGTCCTCAGGTTTCAGGGAATTTCATGCCCTTATCAAGGATAAATAATATTTCATTGCATCTATGAGCCACATTTCGTTTATCGAATTCATCTGCTGATGGACGCTTGGATTGTTTCTGCATATTGGGTGTTTGAACAACACTGCAAGTGTGTACAAATGTATATACGTGTGTACAAATATCTATTTGAGCTCTAGCTTTTTATCTGGGGTATGTACCCAGAAGAAGAATTGTTGGATCAAATGGTAATTCAGTAGTTAATTTTATGAGGAACAGCCGTATATTTTCTCTACCATTTTACATTCATATCAACAGGGCATAAGGGTTCCAATTTCTCTGCATCTTGCCAAATACTTGTTATTTTCTGGATTTTTGTTTTAATTTTTGATAGCAGCCATAGTAATGGGCGTGAGGAGATAGATCACTGTGGTTTTGATCTGAATTTCTCTAATGGTTCGGGATGTTGAGCATCTTTTCATGTGCTTTTTGGTCATTTGTATTTCCCTTTGGAGAAATGTCTATTCAAGTTCTTTCTCTTTAAGTCATGTCTTATATATTTTTTCCGCGTTTCCCCCCACCCCCTTTCTTCTTCTCTTAAATATTTGCTTAGTCTGTATTGCTAAAGAACATAATTTTGTGGTAGATTTTAGTAGAAAAAGTGGAACAATTGCTTAGTTTTCTGTTATTTATTATTATTATTATTTTTTTTACTGCATTCATGTTCTTGAAATTGGAATGAGTCTTAAAAATAAGCATCAAAAGAAACTTGCGTATTGTCAGTTATAAAATAAGTCTCATCACCTATGTACCTACTAGTACAACCACACTTCGAAGATTCTATGTATCTATTGGGTTAAAACTTAATTATTTCCATTGATACCATTTCACAGTGTTGTGTGTTAATATTTGGAACATAAATAAATAAATAAATAAATATCTTCCAAAAAATTACACCATGACACAACATTGAAACCCAAAGACAAAAATTTCACAGAAGATGGTTCTATGACAGGCAATGGAATGAAAAACAGGAAAAACTCCTACATCTGCCAAGTTTCATAGAAATCTTCCCTGCCTCACACCCAGAAAATTATAAGATACTGAGACATAAATGACACTGAAAAAAGTTAAAGCCCAAAATTTGGAGACAAATCTAAAGCAGAACGTAATGTAAGTTTCGGTGTTTGGATGCATTTATCAGAAAGCAGGTGGGAAGGAAAACATCCCCTGTCCCTAAAGATGAAACATGTGTTAGAACAGCTGTCCAGACTCCAAAATGGAAGGCACGGGTTGAGGTCCTGCACATCTGGATTGCCTGCTGATATCGTGACCTTCAGTAAGAGACAAAGAAATTTCTGTCTTTCTGAAGCCACAGCTAGTTTGGACCCTGTTACACCCTGACCAACAGAGATCTACTTCACCCCACATGAATGACCAGCTTCTCGGTGAACTGGAAACCGAAACTGGAAAGTTTATGTCACAACACTAACAAAAGAAGGAAAGAAAATGTCTTTGGAACTTGCGGGAGAGAAAAGGTTTTAAACGAAATACCAAAGAGTATGATACATGAGGGGGGAAAAATGAGAGAGATTTGATTTCACAAAAACTAAGGATTTTTGTTGAGTGAAGGACAACATAGAAAAAGTGACAGATTAGAAGGTAAGAAGACTGGTTTAACATAGAAAAGTAGAATATAGGTCAATATCTACACGATGTAAGGAACTCTGGTGTGTCAGCAAGAGAAAGGACGCTATATCCGTTTTCTGTATGCTGTTGTAACAAATGATCACAAACTCACTGGTTTAGAAAAACAAAATGGTTATTTTATAGTTTTGCAGGTCCAAAGTGTGACAAGGGTATCCCTGGGCTAAAATCAAGGTGTCTGCAGAGTTATGTTCTCTCTGCAGACTCTAAAGGAAAATCCCTTTCTTGCCTTTGCCAGCTTGTGGAGTGAACAGCATTCTCTGGTCATCTTCAAAGTCAGCGACAGCCATAGCACACGAATCTCACACTGCCTCACTGTGACCTCCTTTTTTGTCTTTCTACCCCCCTCCCCACCTTTAACGCCCTTTATTTATTTATTTATTTATTTATTTTTAATTTTTACTTTTGAGAGAGAGAGCATAAACCGGGAAGGGGCAGAGAAAGACTGGGGACAGAGGATCCCAAGCGGGCTCCGCGCTGACAGCAGCAAACCCAATGCAGGGCTCGAACTCAGCAACTACAAAATCATAATCTAAGCCGGAATTGGAGGCTCAATCGACTGAGCCACCCAAGCACCCCTGAAGCCCCTTATAATTACACTGAGCCCACTCAGAAAATCTAGGATACTTTCTCTGTGTTAAACTCATCTGATTAGCAACCTTAATTCCATCTGCAACTTTAATTCTCCTTTGCCATGTAAAGTAAGATACTCGTAGGTTCCAGAGATTAGGATGTGGACATCTTTGGGGGGACTATTATTCTCCCCACTAGGTACCATCAGAACAAAAGACAAAGGATATGAATTTGCAGAGGGGGAAACACTTATGATTAATAAGTTATGGTCAGAAACTACCAGTACAATGATCTTAAGTGTCCTCTGTTCATTTTTTAATCAGAGTATTTATTAAGCAGACAGCATGGGCAGAACTCCAATGGAAAAGCACAGATGGAGAGGTCTTCAAGTGATCAGCCAAAGGTCCCTTGAGACAAAGTCTGTCCTAACCCATCTGAAGTGTCCTAAAATACTATCAGTAAAAATGTATTGATTGTAGAGCCCTGCTGTATGCGAAGACGTTCTTTAGAATTCCAAGACCATTGTCTTCATTTTGGAGTCAACATGACACAGTGTTTAATCTGTCTGATTGCTGGGCAAGGTTACCTTCACAAATTAAGAGAGGGCTCAAAGTATTTTTTAAAGAAATTACCAGTGTTAGCTCTAGACTGCCTTTTTGTCTTAACTGATATCCTGCTTTCCCTTAGAGATACCTAACTTTAAAATCGAGTCAGCCCTGAAAAAAAAATCCACACTATCAAAATGCACTCTGTGGAAGTGACTAGAATCAGTATTTTATTTACAGAACCAAGATGCATTCAACATCGCTGTCTCACCAGCCAAGGCAGGGCTGAAAGTCAGGATCATTTTCGGAACTTCAATTAAATAGATTACATTCGGCAGGGGCGCAAATAGAGGCCATTATCATTAAAGTTGAGTTGAGAGAGGTTGCAAACGTGGGCACCACCTGAAGATCACAGGAAAATATGTGTTTGTGCTAGATCTCTAAAGAGTTGGCTTTTAGTTCCTTTCCCTGGAAGTGACACTTGCCGGGAATCATATATCTGACTGTAATAATGAGGTTATATGACTTTACATATTGAAAATATATCTAAACATAATAACAATATTACTTTGAACTTCCACTGCACTCTTCATCCACGAACTCCTCCATCATTAGCTAATTGAATCTCACGGTGTGGAAATGGAAGTATATACTTACCTCATTTTACCAAAGGGAATGTTTCTGAGAGGTTAAGTGACAGTGAACAGTTACCTCCAATGGGAAGGTAGTAAGGAAATTATAGGCGGAAATGTCTTGCTGAATAATGTAGATATCTGGGAATGAAGCTCAAAGGTTCTCATAAGGGCCATTCATCTAATCTATCACTTTGGAAAGGCTGCATCTAAATGTTACCAGATATACGGAAAGTGCTGCTCCCATAAATTCTCATGAAAGGACACTCTTGTGATTTTCCTTACCAAACCTGCTGATGTCTTTACAAATTAAGTTCTTTATAAAATAAATTCTTGTTTTCAACTTAATGTCTTCTTATTGTTTTTATTTTTGTAACACCTTATTGAAATATAATTCATGTGCCATGTAATTCAGCGATTGAAAGTGTACATTTCAATGGTTTTTATTTATTCACAGATATGTGCAACTGTCACCACAGGTAATTTTAGAACATTTTCATTTTCCTCGTCTCCAAAAGAACCCCCCCCACACCTTAACTATGACTAGTCTATTCCCCCAACGACTACCACATCTAAGTAGACGCTAAATCACTTTGTTTCTGTAGAAGTGCCTTTTCGGGATATTTCACGTAAGCGAGATCATGTAATGTGTGGTCTTTTGTGTCTGGCTTCTTTCACTGGGCACAATGTTTCCAAGTTTCATCCATGTTTTGGGTGTATCAGTATTTCATTCCTTTTTTTTTTTTTAAGCTATATAATGTTTCATCGTACGGATGTGATTTATCCTTTCCATCTACCCATTTCCTATCCACTCATGAATTACGGACATTTTGGTTGCTTCTACCTTTCAGCTCTTGTGAATAAGGCTGTTATGAACATTCATATCCAAATTTTTGTGGGTACATGTTTTCTTTTCGGGGACACATACCTAGAAGTAGAATTGCTGGGTCACGTAGTAACTCCACATTTACCTTTTTGAGGGACTGTCAACTATTTTCCAAGGTTGCTGCAGCATTATACATTTCTACAGCAGTATATAGGGGTTCTGATTTCTCCACATCCTCACCAAAACTTGTTGTTTGCTGACTTTTTTTTAAAGTTGCAATTAATTTTTTTAATAGAGGGGAAATTCACATAACATAAAATAATATTTTAATTAAACCGTACAGTTCAGTAGCATTGAGACTGTTCACAATATTGTGCAACTATCGCCTTTATCTAGGTCCAAAACATTTTCATCATCCCCAAAAGAAGACTTTGTACCCATTTATCAGTCACTGCTCATTCCCCCCTCCCACCATCCCCAGAGGGAATGGGAGGGGGCGATCTGGTTTCAGGCTCTATGAGTTTGCCTGTTGTGGATATTTCATATTGTTATAGACTTGAATTGTTTCCCACCCAACTCCACATAAGGTGGGACCCTCATCCCATAGGACTGCTGTACTTATAAAAAGAGGAAGAGTCACTGGACAGTGTCTCCCTCCGGGCACACAAAGAGGAAAATCCATGAGCCGACACAGCTAGAGACCAGCCGTCTACAAGCCTGGATGAGAGGTCTCACCAGAAACCAAATTTTCTGGCGCCTTGACCTCGAACTCCTTTATTTATCTATTTCCTCCCAGTTCTGGATTTATTTATTTCCTCCCAGTTCATCCAGTTCATTTCTGCTGTTCAAGCCACACAGCCTGTGGCATTTTGTCATGCAGCCTGAGCAAACTAATAACGCAGGTAAATAGAATCATATCATAGGTGACCTTTTGGGACGTGGTGCTTTCGCCTGATAAAATGTTTTCAGAGTTTAACCATGTTGCAGGGCGCATAACTACTTCATTTCCTCTTATGGCTAAATACCATCCAGTTGTACTTTTGCTTGCCCATTCCTCCGTAGATGGACATTTGAGTTCTTTCCCACCTTGGCTATTGCAAGTGGGTCTGTTAGGAACACTCGTGTGCAAGTATTTGCTTGAACACTTGTTTTCAGTTCTTTTGGGTATGTATCTAGGAGTAGAATTTCTGGGTCGTATGTTAATTCTATGTTTAACTTTTTGAGGGACTGCCAGACTCTTTTCCACAGTGGCTGCATCATTTTATATTCTCAACAGCAGTGAGTGAGTGTTCGTTTCTCCACGTTCTTGCCAACAGTGCTATTTCCCCTATTTTTGATTTTAGCCTTCCTATGGAGTTTTATGGGGTATCTCATTTTGTTTTAATTTGCATTTTCTTGATAACTAATGATGTTCACGATCTTTTCATGTTTTTATTGGCCATTTAGATATCTTCTTTGCAGAACTATCTGTTCAGAGTCTTTGCCCATTTTTGAATTGGGCTAGTTGTCCTTTTATTGTTGTGTTGTAAAGGTTTCTTCTTTAATGTATTTTGGATAATAGATCCTTATTAGATATATGATTTGCAAATATTTTCTCCTCATGGTCTTGACTTTTCAATTTCTTTTTTTTTTTAATGTTTATTTATTTCTGAGAGGCAGAGAGAGACAGAGCACAAGCAAGAGAGGGGCCGAGAGAGAGGGAGACACAGAATCAGAAGCAGGCTCCAGGCTCTGAGCTGTCAGCACAGAGCCCGACGCAGGGCTCGAACCCACAGACTGTGAGATCATGACCTGAGCCAAAGTCGGATGCTCAACTGACTGAGCCACCCAGGCACCCCGCTGACTTTTCAATTTCTTGATAGTGTCTTTAGAAGCACAGAATTTTAACTTTTGATGATATCCAATTTACCGTTTTAAATTTTGGCTTGTGTTTTGCTGTCACATCTAAGAAACCATTACCTAATTCACACTCATGAAGATGTATGCCTATGTTCTTTTCTGAGAATTTTATAGTGTAGTGCTTGTATTTAGGACCTTGATCCTTTTTGAGTTCATTTTGTAGATGGTATGAGGTATGGATCCAAATTCATTCTTTTGCATTTGGATATACAATTGTCCCATTTGTGGAAAAAACTAGTCTTTCCTCACTGAATTATCTTGGCACACTGATTTATAGGCAATTGGCCACAATGTGAGTGATTATTTCTGGACTTTCAATTGTATTGAGCTTCATAGTAAGTTTTGAAATTGGGAAGCAGAAGTCCTTCAATTTTGTTTTGGCTAGTCTGTTTCCCTTAATTTCCATATGAATATAAGCCAATAGTATCCATATTTTTTCCACATGGATAACCATATCACTTTCTACTAGAAAGGTGGCTGGGTATTTGATAGAAATTGCTTTAAATCTGTAGTTCAATTTGGAGGAGTGGTGCCATTTTAACAATATAAAATCTTCTAATCATTGACACAGGATGTCTTTTATTTATTTAGGTCTTTTATTTTTTGTTTATTTATTTTTTTAAGATTATTTTGAGAGAGAGCACACGAGTGAAGGAGGGGCAGAGAGAGAGAGAGAGAGAGAGAGAGAGAGAGAGAGAAGGAGAGAGAGAGAATCCCAAGCAGGCTCTGCACTCTCAGCACAGAGCCTGATATGGGGCTTGAACTCACAAACTGTCAGATCATGACCTGAATCGAAATCAAGAGTCGAATACTTAACCGACCCAGCCACCCAGGTGCCCCATCTATTCATTTAGGGTTTTTTGAAATTCTTTTCAATGATACTTTGTAACTTTCGATGTGGATGTCATATATTTGTGTTAAATTTATTCCTAAGTATTTTATTCTTTTTACTGTTATGGTAAATGTAATCATTTTCTTAACTTAATTTTTGGATTATTTGTTGCTTGTGTAGACAAATAGAACTTGATTTTGTATATTGATTTTGTATTCTGTAACCTTGCTAAAGTCTTTCCTTTGCTCTAATAGTTTTTTTGTGGATTCCTTAGAATTTTCTACATGTAAGGTCATGTCACCTGCAAATAGAAATAGATTTACTCTTCCTTTCTAATCTGGATGTCTTTTATTTCTTTTTCTTGCCATTTGCTCTGAGTGAAACTTCCAGTAAAATGTTGAACAGAAATGGTGATAGCAGACATCCTTGTCTGCTTCTCCGCATCTATAATTAAGGCCCCTATTTATTAAAGTGTGCAAAGAAAGCAGAGTTCAAATCCATGTTCCTTTGCTATTCGAAGTGGAACATGAATATACCTTGTTTCAATTCTTCCACTTTAAAATGGCATAAAACATTTATTACCTTTCTGTTTTGGTATTGGGAAAATGAATTAGCATTTGATGATCCCCTTAAAAATTAAATAGGTAGATTCATAGGACAACGTTATGGAGCATAATTAGGAAAATTCACAAGTAGGGGATGAAACTTTTAGCCATGACTCTTTCCTTCTTAAAGATCAGAACTATTAATAAATCATTAATAAGGGATCTTTATTTTTAAGTAAGGCAGACTGGGCTCTGGGTGACTTTCTGGAAGACACACAGAATGCTTGTCTGCCCTGGGCACCGTGAATAACTTCCCTACATCTATTAGTTAGAGCCTTTTGTTTACGAATCCTATTGCTTGCTGTTTTTGATGTTGTCTTGATAAATAAATTAATATTCCAGTTTATGTTGAAGTAGCTTGTAAAAGGATTTATCTTACAGACCAATAATTTCTCTCCTCTGAAAAATGAGGAAAATTCCCTTTGTTCTGGAAATTGTGCCTGGGAATGGCTGCACAAATAGCTGTAAGGCCCTGAGTGCCTCTGTCTGTAGGGCTTCCTACAATGGGCAGCAACATTGCTTCGGAGGCCAAACCCCTGTGATCAAGGGTGAGGCCAGGCCCCTGTGATGAAGGGCGAGGCCAGGCACCTGTGATGAATGGTGAGGCCAGGCGCCTGTGATAACGGGACCTACCCCATGGCTAACACTTGCAACTAGCACTGAGATGCGATGCAACATTGCATTCGATCCCTAGAAAGACAATTGTTTTAGTCCACTCAGGCTACCCTTACAAAATACCATAGACTGAATTGGGATGGCTTATAAACAACAGAAATTTACTTCTCACAGTTCTAGAGGCTGGAAAGCCCAAGGTCAAAGCGCTAACAAATTCAGTGTTTGATGGGGACCCAGCTTTCTGGTTCAGAGACAAATCTTTTTTTCTGTTGTCTTCATATGGCAGAGAGGGGAAGGACCTATCTGGAACATCTGTTATAATTTTTTTTAACGTTATAATGTTTATAATGAGAGAGAGAGTGAGTGTGAGTGGGGGAGGGGCAAAGAGAGAGCTGGGAGAGAGAATCCCAAGTAGGCTCCATCCTGTTAGCACAGAGCTGACATGGGGCTTGATCCTACAAACTGTGAGATCATGACCTGAGCCAAAATTAAGAGTTGGACGATCAACTGACTGAGCAACCCAGGTGCCCCAGTGGGTGCTATTTTTAACCCCAATTTTTACTTGTACAAGCTGAGGTTTAGGGGTTACAGAGGCATCAGGTTTTATTCCCCCTACCGAAGATTTTTTCTGCCGATTTTCTGTTAATCCCACCCCCTTTCCTTGGTGGAAATCTGCCCAACTCCTTGCAACTCTGGTCCAATTAGAGTACCCTGCCCTGCAGTTCAGAGTGTGAATAAGTAACCCAGGACCATGCAATCTCATAATGATGGTTCTGATGGGTTCTCATCACGGATTTTATAGCCAGATGTTGGGAGAAAAGTTTTTTCTTTCTTCTCGGGTCGCTGTAGGGGAAGATAGAAGTCTTGACCACACTCCTCTTTTCCTTACATTTTGCTGGTTTTACAAAAGAATGAGACAAACACACTGAGAGAAGCAAACGAAGATATTGAGAAAAAGAATATTAATGTTTTTTGAGTCTCTGAGGCCAGAGCCTTTTCTAGAGTGAGGTCATAAATAACTCTTGCTTACTTCTTTGAGTAAAAGTTTTGTCATTTGCAATCAGGAAAGTTAATTAGCTTACCCATAATTATGCAATTAAGAAGGTTGCAAAGCTGGTTCTAAAGCTATGTCTAGGGGCGCCTGGGTGGTTCAGTCAGTTAAGCATCTGACTAGTTCAGCTCAGGTCATCATCTCACGGTTCATGAGTTCAAGCCCTGTGTCAGGCTCCACGCTGACGGTGTGGAGCCTGCTTGGGATTCTCTGTCTCCCTCTCTCTCTGTGTTTCCTACCTTGTGCATGTGCATACTCGCTCTCTCTCTCTCCCAAAATAAAATAAATAAACTTCAAACCTATGTTTGGTTCCAAGGTTTGTGCTTTACGTAATACTTTGTTTTGATACTCTGTTTAGCTCATATGACTATGAGACAGATATTTTAATTTAAATGTTTATTTTTGAGAGAAAGAGTGTGCGTGGGGGGGGGGGTGGGGACAGGGGATCTGAAGCAGCCCCAAGCTGACAGCAGCAGGCCCAATGAGGGGCCTGAACTCATGCACCTTGAGATCATGACCTGAACTGAAGTTGGATGCTCAACCAACTGAGCCACCCAAGAACCCCCAGATATTTTAATGTAGTCAAGTAAGAGAAATAAAGGATAGGAAATGCATATGATCACAACTGACAGACCCATTGTCCATACCCCCAAGTATTAGGATTCATGTTCACATTGTGAGGAAGAGCAAAATTGCAGAACTTTTCCAAGGAAAAAAAAAGCATTTCTTTTTCTCCTAGAATACATCACCACAAATAGTATTATGAGTTTTAGGAGAGTAACTGAATATATCCTGTGACTTTGGGTATAAATATCTTCATCTAAGCCAAACGATCCAGTAAAGCAGACTGAGGCCATGCCTGCCAGTGATTTATGGGTATGAGTAAAAGGCTGAAGAATGGCTGAGAATTAAGTGGAGCTCAATAGTTAGAATGTGACCTGCGCTTCTGGGTCCACACGTTTTTCTCCATTATGTTGCGTGGCTTGTGATGATGAGCAGATTCCAACATACAAAGTCTCTACTATTCATCCCTTTTCTGAGACATAAATACATTGCCAGCTGGATGACTGTCATTTATCATCAGGTACAATTCTACGTGTTTTTTATTATCAGTTAGGATTTAAATAAATATAACAAACCCTGGTGTTAGCACAAGTAGAAAATTACAAATATCAATAAATACAGTTCTCCATACATCCACACAGGCATCGATTGCTCATTTTTTCAAGTTCTCAGGCATCATGTAGAAAACTTACATCGAAGCTCAAAATTACAAAAGTCCCAGTTGCCGATGGAGATATAGTCATAGTAAAAATTAATAACTAGAGTGTATGCAGGACAGACTTGTTGATTACAAACCTCCTCCTAAATAGATCTTGGGTGAAATTGAAGTATCAAAATAGCAGTTGCAGAATGGTTGAGAATAACTATAGTTAGAACATTATAAATCTCAATTCATGATATATGATTAAAGCTTTTCTTAGATGTAGATTCATGGAATTATCTGCAACTAAATAAGAAAGAATGAACACAAAGCAACAAAACCTTTGGCTCAAGAAGTTAGAAAAGGAGTCACAAAACAAACATAAGAAAGGAATGAGAGGGGCACCTGCGTGGCTCAGTTGGTTAAGCATATGACTTCGGCTCAGGGCACGATCTCACAGTTCATGGGTTCGAGCCCCACAACAGGCTTTGTGCTGACAACTCGGAGCCTGGAGCCTGCTTCGGGTTCTGTGTCTCTTTCGCTCTCTGCCACTCTTTTGCTCGTGCTCTATCTCTGTCTCTGTCTCTCTCTCAAAAATGAATAAAAAAGTTAAAAAAAATTAAAGAAAGAAATGAGAAAGCAAGCGATAATAAATAAAAGTACAGTAAATACATTAGAATGTGCATATTCTTCTTAACAGAATTAATAGACTGAAGATTGATTCTTTGAGGAAAAATTGGCAAATCAGTATTTAGTCTAATAGAAAAATGATACATAATTGCTTTGAATGTAATAAGCAGGACTTAATGAGTTTTGTATAATTAAGAAAACAATATACATTCAACAGTAACAAGAAAAATTAGAAAATAAAAGCAACATAAACAAAACCACTTTTGATGGATGGTAACTAAGCATACTGTGATGATCATTTTGCAGTGTATACAAATATCCAATCATGCTGTACACCTGAAACTGATATAATGTTATATGTCCGCTATATCTCATTTAAAAAGAGACCACTTTATAGTTTGATCCCCCCTTTTTACTTGCAACATGTTTGTTTTACATTATAGTTGACCCCTGGACAACAAAGGGTTTTGGGGCAGTGACCCCTGTTCAGTCAAATATCCACATATAATTTTTGATTCCCCCAAAAACTTAACTACCAACTGTCTACTGTTGACATGAAGCCTTCCCCATAACAGTTGAATAACACATATTTTGTATGCTGTATGTAGTATACACTGTATTCTTACAATATAGCAAGGTACAGAAAAGAAAATGTTAAGAAAATCATAAGGAAGAGAAAATACGTCTACAGTACTGTACTGTATTTATTGAAAAAAATCTGTGCATGGGTGGACCTGTGCAGTTCAGACCCATATTGATCAAGAGTCAACTGCAATATATTTTTCTCTCACAGTATTAACACCTCTTCCCCACTGTCATCCCCAGTTTCTCATCATCTAAGACTTTTCATCTTAGAAATATCTTTGAAAAGCTCTTTCCATTATTCCTCAGTACTGCCATATGTATTTTGACTTTGATACTTCGAGTCCACAAATCCCAGCTTTCATGCTTGGATAACTACAGAAACTCCTCAATGGTATAACTGTTTCCACTTCTTGTTCCATTTGGCACAGTACCCATCAAGAGCTCTTACCCTAAGGCTGAAGAATGTAGCCACTGTCATCATCTTGGCCAGGGAGGCTCAGGTATGGGCTGGTGGAGCATTGGTTAAATATCCACACCTCTTTTTCCTCCCACTCTCCAATTTCCTACTGCTGTCTCCCATTCGCCATGGCCAACTGGGAGCCAGAGGGACAAACGGAGAACAGCTAGCATGCCAGTTATTAATAGAGGCTAGCAGCCCCTTCACCCCCCTGTCCACCTCCCAGAAGTAATGTGGCCGCCTAGAATTTCTCTCTTTCCCTGACCTTGACAGACTCATTCTGAATCCTTGCCTTTGCTTGAACTGTTTTCTCTGGCAGGAATTCCCTTACCCCATTTCTTTGCCTGGCAAACAAATTCCTACTTATTCTTAGAGCTCCAGCTCTAACATCACCACTCTCTAACCTACCTACACACCTTGCAGGGGCAGCAAGGCCCTAAATAAATGTCACAAGGAAAATTAAGGTCAGGCTCTCAATCTGCCACTTAACTAGCTGATGTGACTGTGGGTGAAGAACTCCAGTAAATTTAAGTCTTTTTTTTTTTTTTTTTTTCAAAATAGGAATGGGTATACCTACCTTGACATCCCTCTCCTAGGGACATTTAAAACCCTAGTGAGAGAAATGTTCTCTCAAATGCAAACCTTTTTACCAATTTACTCTTGTTGCTGCTTTTACCGTTGCTTAGATTTTTTTTTCTATTTGTTCAGACCAGTTACAGTGCCATGCCAATTTTGTGGCATTCAAATATTAATTTATACCCATCCTCGCCCCCTCACACCCCCCTTTTTTTTCTTTCTACAGCCTTTTTTTTTTTTTCTCTTTTGTTCAGTTGTGTCCTCCCAGCACCTCCTCCTTTCTTTGTGTGACTTGTTTATATTGAACTTGGGTGTCCAAGGACACTGCTTGTCTTTCCGGGTACATTATACACTTAGAGGGTAAGTGAGTTTAGTAACCAACGGCGCGGGGGGAGGGTGGTGGGGTGGGGAAGGGGCGTTGGTGGACGTGCGGGAATCCAAACCAAACTCTGTATTGTAAATTGTAAGGTTCTGGGAGCCAAGAATTCAGATTGGCAGGGTCGGGGCGAGTCTGCAGGGCCTGGCTGGGCTTGGCCGGACTGGAGTCTCCCGCGCCGGAGCCCGCGCTGGGACGCCGGAACCCTGGGCGGGTGGGTGCAGCTGCGGGTCCGGAATTCCGGGAGCGGAGCACAAATGGGCGAAGACCACAACTCCCGACGTGCACCGCGGCCAAGGCGGGTTCTACTCCCTGCTTGTCTTCTCGTTCTTTCCGGTTCTTAGGACAGAGACCGCTGTCCAGGAGCCACGCAGTAGTAATTCGAGAGAGCCTTTAAGCTTCTGTGGAGGCGCGGGGCCCAGCCGCAGCTCACTGGATGCCTCCTGGTTGTCGGGCGGCTCCCTCCGGCTCTGCGGAACCCGCAGCCCGACCGGCCGCGTTTCCGTGGGGACACTAATTGTAGGCGGACGTAGTGGCGCGGCAGTTTAATTCTCCGGCGGCGGCTGGTTGAGCGGGACGAGATGGTCTTGACGGGGCTCATCAGGAAACTCGGTAACAACAGTCTGAGCTGCCCTCGCCCGAGTCGCCCTCCTGTCGTGGCCGCTCGCTCGGGCTGGTTGTGTAACGTCTTCGAGGCTGGGCCACCCCGAGATGGCTCCCCGTCGTCCTGGCCTCGCCAGGGCAGCCCCCGGGGGTCCAGCTCGGACTCCGGGTAAACCCAGCGGTTCGCGCCCCGAGGGCACCAGAGGCCCGCCTGTTAAAAAAAACAGAAAAAAGAAAAGAAAAACATTGGTTTATTTCCTTCTTCACCCTGTCCCCCCGCCCCCAGCGTCAATAACTAAGTTTTAGGGTGAATTGCGGGTGGGCGTCCGTTTGGAGCTGGGAACTAGCTTTGTGCTGTGCTCTGACAGGTCATCAGCTGGCTGAGATCAGGGAGCGCGCCCTCAAGAACATTCTCTGCAAGGTCGAGCACAACTTACTCTGCTGTGAAGACCTGGTTCAGGAGAGGCTGCTTTTCCTCCGTTTGCTGGAATGGTTCAATTTCCCGTCTGTTCCAATGAAAGAAGAGGTTCTTAGCCTGTTGAACACATTGGTTAAGGTAGGATCATTTTGAAATAAAATCAGACGAGCGACGGTTGCTTAATTTGTCGTTTTTGGGTTTTTTTTTTTTTTTTGAAAGTTAAATAATTAAAAAAAAAATTTTTTTTTTTTTTTTTTGTTTTTTGAACAACCGGAGATGTTCGTCTGGGCGTGTAACGCTCGGCTTCCTTTTATGTGTAACGTTGAGTCTCACATTGGCTCTGTTGTGCCCTGAAATAACAGAACTTCTGGGTTCTGGTGTGTTCCGGTTTTTGGAATCATCTTTGGAAGTTGATACTTGTCATTTCTGTTTTTCCCTGTGTTCTGTCATTTACATGGTAGAGATTAGTTGTGTCTGTTTGAAAGAGGCTATGTTTCAAGTTAACGTTACCACGGTTAATAAATTACTCAAGTATCTGAAATCGCGTTTTCCATATCTATTGATACTCAGATTTATGTTCCTCAGCCTATCTTTGTTTAAACTATTTTTTATTAAAACTTTTTTCTCAATGTTTAATTATTTTTGAGATAGAGCGTGAGTGGGGGAGGGGCAGAGAGCGGGAGACCCAGAATCCCAAGCAGGCTCCAGGGTCTGAGCTGTCAGTACAGAGCCCGCCGCGGGGCTCGAACTCGTGGACTGTGAGATCACGCCCTGAGCCGAATCAGACACTTAAACCAACTGAGCCGCCCAGGCCCCTCA
Source organism: Cryptoprocta ferox (assembly GCA_028646485.1). Classification (NCBI taxonomy): domain Eukaryota; kingdom Metazoa; phylum Chordata; class Mammalia; order Carnivora; family Eupleridae; genus Cryptoprocta; species Cryptoprocta ferox. Next base: position 80,374,854 of record CM053566.1, on the reverse strand, counting down.
GCCTGTATTGAGAGTAGTTGCCAGGCTCAAATGTCAAAGGGCAAGTTTAACCTTTGACACTGGAAGTCACTGGGCATCTTAGGGGATTACTCGGCATCCGCGGCTGGAGGTGGGAGAGGCTGGGGTGGGAGCCAGTGGGGAGAGGTCATTGCATCATGAAAGTAGGCGTTGACAGTGTGCATTTCGGGTGCGCAGTATCTGGGCTTTTCCCTCCTAAGCGTCATCCCATGGTTGATGTACGTCTCTATCAATCTGTGTCCTGCTCAAGGAAGTTCTTTACTTTTGGGTGCATCAGTGCAAGATTTATTTTTTGAAAAAGCAACATCTAGCTTAGGAAAAATACTTTCCTGTTGTTGTCCTTGCTGTAAGATACAGTGTAGCAATTTTGTGGTTGCTCGCAAGCCTCTCTCTTCTTCTTTCAGTATCCCCCAGCCGTCAAGCATTTGGTTGACCTCGGCGCAGTCGAATTCTTATCTAAACTTCGTTCTAATGTGGAGCCCAATCTACAGGCTGAAATTGATGGCATTCTGGATGGACTTTTTATTCTTCCTTCCGAAGATGCGGCCCTATACTCTGCATCTTACCAAACCAAACAAACTGGTAACTCTTTGGAAGCAATCTGGATGCATACTGTTAAAATCGCAATATATTGTTTCTTTGGTGGTTAATTCCAAGGAAAGGGACCTTAGGTTAAAAGAAAACAAAAGGCCCTCTCCCTCAACTTATTTTTCTTGCATTAATTTACACGAGTTTCACCTTTTCTCCTCCTCTGCTGTTACTCAGAGGAGAATATATTTGTATTTATTGCTTTTTTTGGTCAAGGAGCCTAAAGGATGCCAGCGACTTTCTTTTCGTGAGACTAGTTTGACAGATTATTCAACAATAACAACAGGTTTCCACTGAGCGCTCATTCCGACGTGCCAGACATTGTTCTGAATGTTTTACACTTGCCTCCTTGGACTGTGCTCCTCATCGAGCCGTGGGGTGCTGTCTGTCCGAGCTCATGGTTTTGTTACGGGGTCTCCAACTGAAATGAGCTATACGTGGCTGTTCAAATCAGACAGAACTGACACTGTTCAAATCAGAGTCAGACAGACGTAGGCTTCAGTCCCGCTTCTGCCAGTACTTGTGTCGCCGTGGCTATGGCACTTAATCCCTCTAGGTTTTAGTTTTCGCATCCAGAAATTGGGACGATAAGAGAGAACACCTTATCGAATTGTCGTGAGGATTAAACGCGAGGGTGCTGTTCGTGCTCAGCACGGGGCCCGGCATGTACCAAGCACGGCACTGTTGGTTGCTCTCGTTGAATTCCCAGGAGAGTAGAGTGCCTTACGTGGATGGCAGTTACATGGGATCTGAAGGGGAAATAAATGCTCCTGAGATTATCTGATGGAGTTGTAAAAGTATTTAAAAATGTCTTTGCTTCACCTGTTAGATCATACTTTCCTCCGTGCCTGTGCCGTGTCTCGACGGCTCAGACCGTTGGCGCTGCTGTTACCGAGGAAGCAATAGCAGCCTCCACGTGCTGGCCTCCTGTGCGATCACGATTTTTAACAGTGAACATTTCTGTCTAAGCCGTAACCAGTAAAGTAGAATCTTAAATGAGGTATTTTCAACCTAGTTCCCCGCAGGGGAGATCAGACGTGCGGTCTAGGGCTCATTTTTTGTTACCTATATTAGTATTAGGAAATACTGGCACGAAAACTTCCAGCACAATTACGAATGTAGTTTTAGTCTTTTCCTTATTCCCGTTCTTATTACAGCTGTATTGCTGCGTGTGCAGTCACATGTGAAAGAGGATCGACTGTCAGAGATGTTGAAAGAGTGCCTGACTCCTTTGTTTTTGATAATTTTTTCTTTAAAGATATTAATGAAAGTTGAAGTGGTCAGGAACTACTTAATTGGAGTAATAGTCAGGTGGGAGATGGACTGAGAAGCAGAGACGAGCCCTTGAATAAATACTTCGTAACAGATTCTTTATGTACATTGTGCATGTTTTCATTCCAACAAACAGTTGTATTTGCTGAACCGTAAAAGAGGGGGAAACCCTCCCTCTCAACTCAAAACTGGCTCAACATTTACATTTTTTTCCTTTAGAGGAAGACTATTCGGAGAAAAAAAAATCTTGTTTCTTTTTTAGTTTTTAAAATGATTAAAAAACGTGAGACAAAACACTAGCTGGTATTTGAAAAGAGTAAGTTTCACTTTTAGCAAATAAGGAGTCAATAACACAGCAATGTATGTTTTCTTATCAGAATTGCCACAGCAACCCGAAATCCTCGTGGGATATTTCCCTCAGGACAAAAGTGATTTCCAGCAGATGGAGGTGTCTCCACGGCCAATGGGTGTGTATGTGTAGACGAGTAGACCCCGTTGACCTGGTAAATCAGAAGTTAGTGTGCGTTTCATCACCGCAGGAAAGACATTGTGGTCAAGCCTGAGTGTTTCAGTTTCCTAACGTTCTGTTACTGCAAGTGCAGCTGAGCCGCTGTGTATGGGGGGGGTGGGTGACGGCCGCAGCGGTGCTCCCTGCTCACTGAGCACCCGCCCTTTGTCAGGAACTGTGGCACGCGCTGTGTCCTGCTGTTCATTGGCCAGTGCACCAAGTGGTACCGTTCATCCGGTTACTCAAGCCAAAGACTCAGGATCTTTCTCCCAGCACCGGCTGATGGAAGAGTCTCTTTCTGGAATCTCATCCAGGTCTGGCTGGGTCTCTGCTCACGTGTCGCCTTCTCAGGGAGGCCTTCCCGAGGACCCGAGTGGTCACTTTCTTCCTATGTTTAGTTTTCTGTCTAACATATATCATCTGAAATTACGTATTAATTTCCCTCTTCTTTGTCTCACTCGTTATAAGCTTCATGATAGCTGTGAACATTGCTTCGTTCCCAGTGTGCAAAACAATGCCAAAAACATAGTAGGCACTCCGTGTATATTCTTTGAGTGAACGAACGAATCTTCACCGAGTCCTGGCAAAATTGATATTGTTACTGTCCCCATTTTAATGATGAAGGCACTGAGGCTTGGAAAGGATAACACCTTTGTTCCACGTGATGCAGTTAGGGAGTGATTAAGTGAGCACGTACCTAACATTTTATTGCCTGCATAGTTGAAAAGAAAGCGTTGTGTCCAAGGGTGTATCTGCTCATGTCAGGTGCTTCATTTAACTCAGTTTGGAGGCCCTCTGTTATGAAAAACCCTTCACGGAAACTCTAGTTGAGTGACAGCGTAAGAAAGAACTGAACTGAAAACTTGTTTAACGTTAAACAATTAGGGGCCTTGAGATGCTAAAAACATTATGTGAGCTGCAGTTTGTGGGTTGATGATCGGGCTTATTTTGGACCCATCATTTCGTGTGTGGTAGAAGTCTGTCCTTCCCTCCACCCCCCTCTTACTTTCCTCTGAAAAACTAAACCCTGGTTGTGTGTTGGCACTTTTGAAAGAAGCAACTGTGCTGTATTTGGGGATTTAATAATGCTGTTTTCTCCAAATTCAGTGATTCCGTGCTCTTTTCAAAGCATTTGGCGGAAAGACTATTTGCCAATTGGAAGGGTTTATGTAGATACTAGACACTGTTTCTCAGCTTTGCCACCTTAATTTGTACAATATAAAATTTGTCAAAAACATAATTTGAACGGGGCAGTGTAAAATTGTGTTGGTTTCTCAGATTTCTTTTAATCTGGTTGGAGTGCTGATATTTGATCTTTAACCTTGTGGTCTTCAAGTCTTCAGAGAGGCTTAACCATCTAACACCGTTTAGGATATTTGACCGGGACTAATTTTTAAATATAGTAAAATGATATATCTATATCATTTTTAATTTCTACAATTAAAGATCTCCAGATGCCAGTTCCTTTCATGTTAACTTTAAGCTCTGTGTTCTGGTTAGCCACAGGGGATGATAGAAAATGTAATTCAAGTTCTGAATATCATTCAGTATTGGTTTGTATTTCATGTTTTTCTAATAACAATAATTTATGGATTCTGTGTAAAATATGAAAACAGAGCTCTGTTATTTATCCTGTTAGGGGACACATTTCCAGCTGCCCTTGCTTAGTATATTTTAGGTTACTGTAAGATGTGACTTTGAGGATTTGTTTTAAGGGTGAAGCCTTGCTCTTAACATTGGGAGTCTGTCAACGTGTCTTTGATCCCTTACATTTTGCTGTTCCATTAACAGTAAATCAGACTGTGAAGTGTTTGAAGTTTTCTACATTTCCTTGGTTACCGCTCACTACAACAGACAGACACGTCCTCTCCTCCAATGAAAGGTACGGAGCCTGGTACTTGCCAGGATTTTGGTGCATTGATAGCCATTACATCTGGTTGTGATTATCATACATTTTCACCAGGAAAAAAAGATACTACGTGTCTGTGAAAGGGCGGACGGAGTATAGGAATGGTTTTCACTGTTTCAGAAAGCAAGTCAGAAAATTCTGTTTGCCGTTATCAGGCTACTTTTTCTTTCTTTTTTTTTTTGTGATTAGAATCATGTACACTTCTTGGTGACATGAGTCATCTCTTACTGACCAGGTTGTCTGATTGGCCAATGCTTATGCCCTTGGTTGATAAAAATGAAAAAAATTAAACATAAATGCAGTCATTTTTAGTGGACGGTATATTCAGTGGGTGGTGTAAAGGCCAATGTGCTAGAATTAGGACCGGATAAACGGCTGCATGTTGTTAACTGCTTTTTGATGCGGGTCCTTCTGAGGCAGCAGTAAATTCTCTTGGAATAACATATGGAAGAGGTGGAGTACATGTGGGAAACAGGCAGGGGGTCTGAGTCAGGCCCCCGGGAAGAGGTAGGATTTCTAGTACACACCACTGGGTGGTGGACGGTGGGCTGGAGCTGGGCTGAGAGAGGGCGTGTGGATTCTGCCTCATCCCTAGGGGGCACATATTGTCTGAGAAGGTGGGAGGTGTCCTCTGTTTGGGTTCGGAAGGGAATCCCAACTCGATTCACTGGCCTGGGGAAGAGCAGTGATGCATTTAATTTCTAGAAATTAACTCTGTATTTACTGTTATTTTTTCTGTGTTACTTCCTAATTTGTTTGGTAAATTTCATTGCCTTCTGTGTCCTTTGACTTCACCGATCTCAGTTTATAGCTTTGTGATTGTCTTGGCATACAGCGGTGGACACCGTGTGGTGCCTGTTCTTGAGGAGGGTCTAGTGGGGGATGGAAAGCCAACATGCAGGTGCCACAGCACCAAAGCTAGGCATATGGGTAGGCATAGGGCCTACACCAGAGTCCTTGATTAGGGAGTAGATCTAGGAAGGCTACCCAGGGAGGTGAAGTCTCAGCTGAGACAGGAAGGACTTTAGTAGAGTCATTACGCCACTAGGTAAAATAAAATAATGCTGTCTTTCTATAGCTCTTTAAGAAGTAGTAACCACACTTTAATCTGGAATACCTGTGAACTGCTGAAGGATGTCATCATGCAAGATTTTCCTGCCGAAATTTTCCTTCAGAGGCCAAAAATTGTTCAGGTACGTGTCCTCTGTAATTGTAGATTTTGAAATAGAGAACTTTTTACAGTGAAACAGATTTTGCAAAGCAGGAGTCCTTGGGAAGGAGTGTGCACTATTGTGTTTGTAAAATGAAGTATCTGGTTATTGGAACCACTTTTGCTCTAATTTGTTTGGGTAGCGGTAGTTCTTCTGAGTAGAGCTGGTCTCATTTGACATGTACAGGTCCAGTTTGACCACCTTGGATTTACCTTTTATGGGCTGCATAAGAGAGACCAGACTTTGGAAATTGAGGTTGGGCGGTAGTACCCGTTCTTCACCGTAGCATGGTTCTTTGAGTACGTAGGATGTGTAAGGCGCAGGGCTAGATGCCGTGGGAATGCGGTAGCGAGCAGGTTGGATGGAGTCTGTGGTTTATATGGTGGCGCTTGGGGGTCCGGGGTCTAGGGCGTGGCACACCACAGCAGCTGGGAATGTCTCGGCGCCCTCCCTCTGTATAACAGGGCTGGAGTGCATGCCCCTCAGTGGCGACTCTTAAGACCGAGTGTGGCCGTTGCCAAAGGACAGCAGAGGAAAGAAAAGCTGTACGCGACCAAAACGTGGCGAAATGATTTAGCTGTTTGAGATGCTGAAGGCTTGCTGTTATTTTTAAAAACTACTTTGTAATTTAATGTCCTGAGTGGGGAGTAATTCATGTTCTCCCAGAATAGGTGCTCGGCCAGCAGAGTTGAGATGTAACAAACACTGACGCTTCTGTTTAAATTTTATTGTCTTGCTTTGTGCCGTCTTCTTGTGTCACACTAAGTCATTTTTGCCTGTTCCCGTACCATATGTGTCACAAATACTGTACAAGTTATTTTATGTCTTTTGGTTGTTCATTTAACCTTACTTAAACTCCACATCCACCTTCCCTTGATCATTTTCATTGCTCTTCTTTATTTCAGAGCCTTTTATCTTTGTTGAAACTGGCCTTCGGAGGAGACGGGAAGCATCGGCTGGTGTTCCAGGCCGTGTCCTGTTTGCAGCAGCTGTGCGTGTACCTAAGAAACAGACTGAACTTTCACCGTGATCCAGGTTTCTTCTCTAGTAGACAAGGTATTCATGTTTTATTTATTCATTCGTCACTGGTGGTATTTGCAGATTCTTCTGAGAAGTTTCTCTTATACTTACTGTGTAAATTTTCACAGCACAAACTCCTCATTCCTAAAGGTAAGCAAGCGATCACTTTTGAAAACCAGTCGTGTGAGTGACAGAACCACTCATGATCCTGTCCTCCCCTTTTTTTTTTTTTTTTTGATAAGAGACATTTGCAAGATTGTTTTTTTTCTCTTACGCATATGGTGGCGTTGGGAGCTAGGGACTAGAATTCTGAGTTCAGCTATTTATGTGGGACCTTGGGCATTTTAGAAAGTTATTTGTTGTATTAATAGATTGGTTTAAAAATATTTTTTAACTTTTGGGCATATTCTTTCTTTGCTTCCTTCCTTCCTTCCTCCCTCCCTCCCTCCCTTCCTTCCTCCCTCCCTCCCTCCCTCCCTACCTCTACACCCAACATAGGGCTTGAACTCACAACCTCGAGGTCAAAGAATTGCGTCCCATACCGACTGAGCCAGCCAGGTGCCCCTCATTTGTATTTTATGAAAACTTTTCATGCGGCTTGTGGTGTAGTTAGAGTATTTATTATATGAAAGCAGTGCCAGACTTTTAAGGGAAAAAAGCACCACCTAATGGCCAAATAGAGCACTTGGCTGGCTTTGGCGAAGCAGTATTTACAACTTAGAAATGCTGTGCACTTTATGCAATATGCCTTGAAAGTTGAATATTAAATTACAGTGATTTGTCATCATGCTTCACAGTTAATCCCTATTCTGTTCAGAGTTTCACTGATCCCGTGCTACTCGAATACTATGCTATACGTTAACTTTATTATAGATATCAGAGGGCGTAGGGTTCCTCGTTAACATTCTTGAGATACGGCACTTTACAAATGACCGATAACAGAGAGCTTGTGGATACTGCACGTTTCATCAGAATGAGAGTTATGTTGATAAAAGTAGTATCTTTGAAGATGTATTAAATGTTTATTTATTACCAACTATATGCCGACTGAACAAAACATAAGGGCCCCACCCTTCAGAGCTTATCCTCGAGAAGGTTGGGATGGTAATAAACAAGCGAACAAGTTTGTTTCAGATCAGAAGTGCTCAGAGGAGGTCGGAAGGGTGCTGTGACTGACCATGACTGGGGAGATGAGGCTTACCTGGATAGGACCGGGGGGGAGGGCCTCTCAGAGGAGGTGACCTGAGAGGTGAGCAGGAGCTACCCACTTGAAGAGCTGCAGGAACAGTATTCCTGGGAGGCCAGAGGCCTCAGATAGGAGGTGACATTCTTGAGGAACAGAGAAAAGGCAGACGTATGAGTGGAAGGTAGTAAACGGAGAGTGGGGAGCAGAAAGGGAGAGTGAGACCAGAGGTAGCCCGGGACCGGAGCGTGTTGGGACTTGCCGGTCTTGGTAAGGATTTCGTATTTTCATTAAAGTGCGGTGAGATGCTCTTGAATTGAAGAGCTTTTTTTTCCCCCCCTCCTTTTGCAAATGCCTTTATTTTACCTAATTCCTTTAAAAAATTATGGTAAAATATATTTAGCATAAAATAGGCCATTATAACCATTTAAAAATGTGCAGTTTTGTTGGCATTGTTGCATTCTCCCTCCTGTGCAGCCATCACCATGTTCTGTTCTGAAACGTTTGTCATCACCCTAAACAGAAGATCTGTGGCCGCGTAGCCACACTCCCGTGTCCCCTTCCCTCTGCAGCCCCTGGTAACCTCTCTGCGTTCTCTTTCTAAATCTGTCCTTTCTTGGAGCCTCAGGCAAGTGGAGTCGTACGATATTTGTCCTTTTGGGTCTGGTTTGTGTCACTTAGCATGATGCTTCCAAGGTTCGTCCGTGTTGTAGCAGTGTCAGAATTTCACTCCTTTTTCATATACGCCACATTTCGTTTATACGTTTATCTGTTGCTGAACACGGGAGTTGTTCTCACCTCTTGGCTCTTGTGAATAATGTGTCAGTGAACATAGGCGTATCTGGTTGAGGCCCTGTTTTCAGTTCTGTTGGGAATATACCTGGGAGTGGAATTGCTGGGTCATGTGTTCATTTTCCCGTTAGCTCCACCGAACTATTTTGCACAATGGCTGTCCCGTTTACATCCCCGCCGTAACCTGTGAGCCTTCCGGTCTCTCTGTATGCTGCTAACACTTGTTATTTCCCCTTTATAAAATCCTAGTCCTCCTAGTAGATGGGAAGTGGTATTTCACTGTGGTTCTGATTAGCATTGCCCTGATTAATGACTGGGGTTTTCCTAGTGACTTTTTAGGTGCTTATTGGCCGTTTGTGTATCTTCTTTGGAGAAATGTCGTTTGGGTGGGTTTTTTTTTTCTTTTATTCTTGCTTTAGGAGCCCTTTTGTATCCTAGTTACTAAGTCCTTTTTAGATATATGATTTGCAAATACTTATTCCCAGTCTGTAGGTTGTCATTTTCTTGATTATGTCCTTTGAACACAAAAGTTTTTTAATTTGATAAGTCCAATTCGTCTGTATTTTCATTGGTTGTGCTTTTGGTTTCATATCTAAAGATCCATTGCCAAATCCAAGATCATGAAGATTTGCCTCTATATTTTCTGCTAAGAGCTTTATGGTTTTAACTCTCTTATTAAGGTTGTTGATCCATTTTGAGTTAATTTTTGCATGTGGTCTGAGGTAGGGTTTCTCACGGAGTTCTGAGCAGAGATGTGCCGAACCTGCTGTTCTGCCTTGGCGGTCCCGAATGTTACAGGTCCGCAATGCCGGCTCGAAGGCTGCATGTAATCAGGCCAGTTAGACGTAAACCTAGCGTTAGATGCAAAGGTGCTCAGTCAACACTTGCAGAAGAGGCTGACCTTTACTTTTGCCCCAATAGAAGCATTTCTACTCTCTTAACTTTGTTACTGCTTTTTGGATGAATGATGCAAATACTTGATAATCATAATTTGTCTCTACTGAGGGATAATTTTATTCTTTTTTCCTCTCAGATACAGTTTCCCAGAATTCTTCTTTGTCTTATTGTCATGAAGCTAGAGTTATTCATCATTCCCAGAATCCTTCTCCAGGAAGCAGCAGCCCCCGGCCTTCTGTGGTTGGACGCACAGGTCAGCGACCCAGGGGAGACGGTCAGGATTGGGATGCAGTGTCTTCCAGGTGACTGTTGCAAAGCCCAGTTAACTTGTGTGTGTGTGTGTGTGTGTGTGTGTTTTACTTTGAGAGGGAGATTAATGTTTTTCTCTGTCTTCTCTTTTGGAAAATTACCACAGGTATTGGCCTTGTGTTAAACCACTGGTTTTTATACTTTCTTGCCCATGATCCACAGTACGAAATAATACTACGTGCAACTCAGTACTCAGACGTATGCTCTGTGTATATGTGCGTGTGTATGTATGTTTGCCTACATGTGTGTATGTCTGTCTGTGTGTTTCTGCCAAAACAAGGTGTTCACAAAATACTTTGATTCCATGTTACATAGTGAGCTATATTTTCTCTTTCTTTCTATTTCATTAAAAAAAGAATGAGGATTCTGACCCATTTAATTGTTTTTATTAGCCATAGATGAAATGTGATCCAGTTTAAAAGCATAGCTTTAAATGATAGGTACATTTTGATAATATTTAATTTTTTTTTTAATTGTTTATTTATTTTGAGAGAGAGAGAGTGCGTGAGAGGGAGAGGGAGGGGCTGAGGGAGAGAGGGAGAATTTAAAGCAGGCTTCACGCACAGAGCAGAGCCTATCACAGGGCTTAATCCCTCGTATCTGGGATCGTGACCTGAACTGAAGTCAAGAATCGGATGCTTAACTGACTGAGCCACCTAGGTGCCTCTTTGATAATATTTTAAGCCATATTTGTAAGTCTAATCATAATTAAAAAAAAATTCTTTTAAGTTTATTTATTTATTTTGAGAACAAGAGAGCGACCAGGGAAGGGGCAGAGAGAGAGAGAGAGAGAATCTCAAGCAGGCTCTGCACCATCAGCATGGAGGCTGATGTGGGGCTTGAACTCATGAACCATGAGATCATGACCTGAGCTGGAAGCAAGAGTTGGGCACTTAACCGTCTGAGCCACCCAGGCGCCCCTCTAATCATAATTTGGATGCATCAATGTTTACTATTGAAGAGAATGATTGGAGACTATAGAGGAAGGATTCCTTTAAGGTGCACAATTTATGGTATTTTACTCATTTGTGTAAATACAGATTTTTACATACCAGCTTTGCTTAAAGGGATTGGCATGGCGTTTGTGTGTTTGCTCATTCTTACGCCACAAGCGTCTTATAAACATATTGGTCTCCTCTTTGGAGTCGTTCTACTAAATGCCCAGTGAGATGCATACTTGTCTGGTGGTGTGATTATTTTCTCATGAGACTGACACTGATTCGTGCTAGCCTCATGCTGGCGTCACGCCAGGTGCTGTGCATGCTTCCTGTCCTCCAGTTGTCCTGCTCTCAGTCCTGTCATAGCGTTGGTATCATCACCATCATCGTGCAGAGAAACCTGGTTTGGAGGCACAGTGAGCCTCACCCCGGCTTACACAGCTGGGGAGGGGAGGGCAGGGGTTTAGACAGCGGGATCTGAGAGCCTGTGCTGACCCTTCTGTAGCGGGTGGTGTTGGTCAGGTGCGGCTTTTCCCTTTGTTCTTACAGAGCCTTTCTGCCTTATTCTCTGAGCTGTATCTAGTGTGCTGTGTGTTTATAAATTATCACCCCTGAGTGAACACCTTCCTCAAGTGGCCTTTTAGCCTTTGAGAGAAGCCCATTTCATTTTCCTATTTTGGGGTGTTGAAATTGAAGAAATGACAAAAGAGTTTTCCAAGCTCAGTAGCCTTAGTGTAGCTGTGATTCAGCTTCACTTGTGGATAACTTTAAAATCAGAAATTTGATGCCTTTTGTAAATGTGAGGTTCAGGCCTTTCGATAGCACTTTATCCCCACCCCACCACTTTACAGCTAAGGTAAGAATTTTTAGTGAAGAAAGCCAAGAAAGATGGGATGTTCCACTTTCTGGTACATTTTCAAAATCATTATGTGATGCTGAATGCACTAAATGAAGTACTTCATTTCTCCTCATATTTTTCTGGCATTTTCTACCATTCTTCAGTTGCGAACATGGCTCACTTAGAACATTTGGGGAGAATCACAGAAAATCTAGGGAACTATATAAACGATTCCGTTTTGCCTCTACAAGTTGATTACAGGAGAACTTTGCTATGAATTGGCTTGCTCTTGTCTAGACATGAATGGGTGATTAGTGCTAATGTTGATTGCTGCTATAGGAATTCCGGGAACATCCCTTTGAAAAGCAATATATATACATGCATTTTTGGTTTCATTTACAATTTGAACCATCTTTATGGAGTTTAATCTTGTAAATTTGTCAAGGGTTCACAACTCTGACCAGAACTGTTGCATGAAGCAATGTGGTTGTGACCCGTGTGAGGCTTTCAATGCGCCAGGCAGCAGATAGGCAAGAAAGCTATTTGTGGGCTCTTTCTGTATTCAAGGGTCACCATTTGTTTATTTTACAGTGGAAGTAGTAGTCGTGCTCCTGTAAACTCTAGGATTTCTGTGCCTTCGCCTCTGGACCTGGTACACGTAGATCTGCCGGAGCTGGAGACCGAAGACACACTGGGGCTACAGTTCCAGCAGCTCAGCCTTCCCCAGTTCTGCGTCTCGGTTCTGGAATCAGCAGTTCCTCTCTTAAAAACAGGTTAGTTGTTTTTGAAGGCATGTGATTTGTGTTTGTTTTGTCTGTTTTCTGGGACGCTTATTTTTCTTTTTTTCATCTTCTGTGTTGAGACCTTTAGAATTTGTATTTACAGATCTTTTGGGATACAGATCCTTAAGAACTTAATAAGGTCTTTATGGTCTTTAAGTAAATGTGGATGCCCTTCCATTTATGACTTCTTATTGCCCAGGCTTCTGCTTCTGTATGGCTAAACGTAAGCCCTGAAAAGACAGTGTGGCAGGGGTAAGTTCGAGAAGGTGGGCCAGCATGAATAGGTCAGGATAAAAGGATCTTTGGCTTTTGCCCTTTAGAAACTTTTTGAGTTGCTCTCAGCTATTCAGTCTTCCCACTCAGTTCATAGGTAAGCTGTGAAACACATGAAAAATAGAAATAAACCCTGAAGTAGATTCTTACCTTTATATAAGTCATTTCTTTTTCTAAAAACCCCAAACCTCAACCCCCCCCCCCCCGCCCCGCAAAGATTCTGGAGTTGCTTCTTCTGTCAGATGTGCTGGGTGAATTTGCAGAGATGTACTGCAGTATGCATTGTGATGTAGTTAGAATTTTAGTAACTGGCGATGAGAACAATCACAACGTGGCTGCTGTCCCAGAGAGTCTGGTCCTGACCGTAGTTACCATGCGAACTTCCTGCCTGGCCCAGCGGTCGGTTTGGCCTTGTGTGCGTCACTGCACGCGCTCCTCACACAGCCATTTTATCTTTCACTACTTCTATCCCTGTTTTTACAAATAGAAGCCTGAGGTTTAGAGTGGTTTAGAAGCCGATCCAAAGTCAAACAGCTAAAACAGAGGCTCGAACCAAGGTTCTGAAGCCAGTGTCCATGCTCTTAAGCCCTTGGCATGTTGCAAGCGATAATGATTTTTTATTCTCTAACTCTACCCTTTTTTTGTAGTTGATAACCTTGTTGAGAGATGAATACAAGATAAACAAGATTTGCCTTTTTTGGTTTATAATGGCTCAATAAAAAATCTATCCCATTTATGGATCTTTAAGCTCTCTGGCTTATTTTTGCCTGCTTAGGGGTGGTGGGGAGGGGAGCAGAATACAGGGCTATGTTAGGGAAGCATTAAACATTTTTTTATCCTGAGGAAAACCGTATACCCTAACTTACCACAGACTGAGTACTCTGCTTCCAGGAGTTAGAAGGACATAGTAATTCATGTACTTGCTACGTGAAATGAAGGAAGAGCGGAACTTTGGCATCATAAAGTATACACGTTTGTCTGCATGGTAGACTGAAAAGAGTAGTTTTAGATGTAATGATTTTGCATTTAACCTTTTCTTAATTTGCTGTAAAAAGTCAGATTGATCATTATAAAGCTATATCTTGGTACATAAAATTTTCTAAATGTTCTCTTGCCCTTTTGTGATAAATTATTGCATCATTTGTAATTGTTCAATATCATAAGAGATTTCTAAGAGAACTTACTGCAGCTGTTCTAAAGAAACAATTAATCTAGACCCTTATGACTGTAGTTTGTTTTACTTCTTTCCTTGGAAATTGACCTCTGGTATGTGGGACAGAAAAGTTTTGATTGAATATTCCCCTAACTAGTAATTACGAATAGTAGGATTCCTTTGCTGTGGAGAAAAGACATTGCTGTGGTGGGCGAGACAGCACAGTTTCTTTTGGAATTTTTTCAGAGTTAAGTCAGTATTGGCTTGAGAACCTATTTCAGGTGGAATGTCTTGAAGTTTCTTCAGCAAACACCATCATGGACATTTATTCCTTTAGTTGGTCCAGTCCAAGCTCAGCTTCCCAGGCAACCAGGTGTGGTGTCATGCTTCTGATGAGGCTGAATTCTCTAGCATGGAATAGATCAGCAGAATGCATTTTCTAGACCTTACCTGGTACTTTGTCACCCATTACATGTAACACGGAAGGTTTTGGAATTAGAAAAATTTTAATCTATCTCAAGGCATTTTTAGTTAGATTTTGCTCCTTTCTTTCTGAATATCTTTCTTAGTTATGAGCACATTTGATGTGTTGTGGTTAAATAGTATTGTGAATGGAACAGAAGTGTTAATGGTGGTTGTAGATTCTGACTGTCCTATTCATGTCCTTCAGTGATTCTAAAGTCACCAAAAAAATTAAATGAGTTTGGGGGCATGACTAACGAGAGGATTGAGCAGTGTGATATCTAAATGTTCATTTGCAAGTTAACTTTTTCCTTCTATTTCTATTCCTAGGGAGTAGACAAATGATAATAAGAGTTCTCGAATTGCTTGCAGAGGATATAATCCTTATTGGTGAAGCAATTTCAGCAGACATCTGGGATGACAGCAGCCTTTTTGCTGTAGATACGGTGAGAATCCGTGTTTTCTTTGGGATATGATAAATAGTGTTTTGTTTTATTTTCTTGATACAGTATGTTTCAGGCTTATTTTGTGCATTCTGGAGGAGGCCATTTCTCTAGAAATTCTGATTACTGTAATTAATTAGTTTTTGATTCTGGTTACTTGTAATGGTGGGATGTATATCAAGATAAAAACAGGCCAATGGGGTACTTATAGCGACTGTGATATCACTTTTTCTTTTAGTAATTGAACTAGGAAATATATATTTTAAAAAATATAAGTTCAGATTGCTGTTTCTCTGATTTTAAACTTGTATTTCTTTGCTTATACGTGTATTGTCGCTCATAGAAAGTCTTAGTTCTTAGCAATATCAGCCTAACTGCTATGAGCTTTAACCTTCAGCATGTACTAAGTAATTTCAGAATAGCAATGTTAGTATCACTGTGATCAATAATTGATAAAATTTAAGATTTCTTTGCAGTTCTTTTTAACATAGACTAAATCTCATTAAGAACATAGTCAAAAAATTGTGCCTTGAATTCACTTGAAAGAATTTTCTTTTACCAATTTATTATACAGTTAGATTTGTTTTAATTTAGTTTTACTTTTGGGAATTGTTTTCTCCTCATCAACACATGACTCAGAGGTGGTTCCCTGCCATCTTTTCTATTTTTATTTTAGTTTTTACAAACGTAAGCAAGTAAGTATGTAGATTCTTACTGCTCTTCCCACCTCTTACATAAAAGGTAGTATGCCATATCTGGTTTTACATCTTATTTTTACAACTTAAAAATACATCTTGTGTGCACAGAATAATAGGTATGGAGATTTTTGTATGTCATAAGTGGAGGTCTTCATCATTCTTTTTTATTGGCCGCACGCATTTCAGTGTGTATTTATTCACCCAGTCTCCTACTGATGGACACAATTGCTAATATAAGTTGTGTGATGGGAATAATGTGCATATGTCATTTCATACACGTACAAGTATGTCTCTAGGGTAGATTTCTTTAAGTAGGATTGCTCTGTCAAAAAGGTTGTTGGAAGGAGAGTGGATATGGGGACGGGCAAAGTGGGTACAGGCTTCTAGTTATGGAATAACTGGGGGATGAAAGGCACAGCATGGGGAATGTAACCAGTGATATTGTATGGTCACGGATGGTAGCTACACATGTGAGCTTAGCATAGGGTATGGAATTGTGGACTCACTGTATTGTACGCCTGAAAACTAAGTGTAACATTGTATGTCAACTATACGTGAATTAAAAAAGTAAATGAATTTTAAATTGTAGATATTTTTGCGTTCTCCTCTTCAGCTATACCACTGCATTCACTCTCAAGCAGTTTATTAGAAAGTGTTTTCTCCTGTACGCTCAGCAGCAGGGTTTACGGTCAGACCTCAGATTTTTGCCATTCTGCTAAGTGATATATGATATGTCAGTGTAGTATTAGGAAAGTTAAGCATCCTTTTGTAACTTTAAGGGTCATTTTCATTTCTCTTTATGTGAATAGTCCTGGCATTTATCCACTTTTCTCTTGGGTCATTGGTCTTTTGTTCTTTTAACTGATTTCTGTGAGCTCTTTATATATTAAGAACATTGGCTTTCCAAGACAGGTAGCAATTTTTTTCCTTCGGTTTTTTATTTTTTATTTTGTGACTTTCCGAATGAAGCTTTTGACTGTGCAAAAGGTTTATTCATTTGTTTATTTTTATATAGCTGCCTTTATCAGTTCCTTTTTAAAAAATTGGTTCTGGATTTTGAATCATAGTTAGATTTTCTCCACACCTTGGGAAAAATGTGCTATGTCTGTTTCTTGAAGTCTACATTTTTGTCTTTCAAAAATATTTTTCTCATATAGATTTTTTACATTTCTTATTATTTATTCATATGTGTATGATATATATGTGGGTGTTTAACAGCTTTATTGAAGTATAATTGACATACAGTAAGCTGCACATATTTTTTAAAATTAAAAAA
The DNA here is from genome assembly GCA_028646485.1 of Cryptoprocta ferox. Taxonomy (NCBI): domain Eukaryota; kingdom Metazoa; phylum Chordata; class Mammalia; order Carnivora; family Eupleridae; genus Cryptoprocta; species Cryptoprocta ferox. Next base: position 80,358,284 of record CM053566.1, on the reverse strand, counting down.
AAATTTTTGTAAATGTTTGTTTCTTTTTGATAGAAGACAGTGCGCAAGTGGGGGAGGGGCAAAGAGAGAGGGAGACACAGAATCTGAAGCAGCTCCAGGCTCTGAGTTGTTAGCACAGAACCCGACACAGGGCTCAAACCCACAAGCTGTGAGATCATGACCTAAGCCGAAGTTGGATGCTCAAGCAACTGAGCCACCCAGGTGCCCCAATTTTTTTTATTTTAGAAAGGGGGAGCATGTGTGGACTGGGGAGAGGGGCAGAGGAAGAGAGAGAGAATCTATTTTGTTTTAAGTTTAAATTGTTTTAGAGAAACAGTGTGAGGGGGAGGGGTAGAGGGAAAGAAAGAGAGAGAATCAGGAGAGAGAGAGAATCTCTGTGGATGTGAGGCGTGATCCCACAACCCCAGGATCATGACCTGAGCTGAAATCAGTCAACTGACTGAGCCACCCAGGAGCCCCTTTATTGTTTATTTGTTTTGTTTTGTTTAGAGAGAGCAGGAGCAAGGGGAGGAGCAGAGGGAGAGAGGGTATCTCATGCAGGCTTCATGCTCAGCGCAGAGCCCAACATGGGACTTGATCTCACGACCCTGGGATCGTGACCTGAGCTGAAATCAAGAGTCGGACACTCAACCGACTGAGCCATCCACGTGCCCCAGCTCCTCTTTAAAAGATTTTTGATATATGTTGACATATGAATACACTCATGATATGGATTAGTTTGCATTTTCTAGAATTTTGTGTGTATTAACCCATATGCTTTTTTGTCTTATTTCTTTCTTTCAGTAGGATTACTTTGAGAGCTAGCCATGTTGCTGTGTGTGTTAGTAGTTCATGTTACTAGATGCCTTGTTCTTTGCTATTTGTATTTCAGTAGGGAAGATAATTTTGGAGAGTATGGATTTACTTATTTTTTTTTTTGAAAGAAGTGTTTTGATTAGGCATGCCTGATCAACCTGTGTACAGGAAACTCAAAAATGTTATATTACAGCATTATTTTCGTAAATCTGTAAACTACCAGAGAATATCTCCACGTAATTGGAAATCATACTCTTTTTTACATTTTAGTGTATCACAAATCATTTTTCATTTTATATATTCTATTTTAAAATTATCTTCTGATTTCTTTGAAGGACTGATATTCTAACTTTTCTATTAAAGCAAAATTTGTCACAAAAATATATATTGGTTTCTTTGGTTGCCAGTTTTTTTCTCTTTATGTTATTTTGACTAAGGTCTTTGTTTTATTAAACTTTGTAAATAGAGATTAGAACATAAAAAACAAAATACTGATACTTACCTAATACCAATACCCATGTGTGAAAAACTCAGACCTTGATGCGTACACACATACAACACACACACGCATACACACGTCTCTTGAAAAGAGAAACACATATTTTACAATAGGTTTAATACGTTGTTTCAGGTACTTCAATGTCTTTACCCATAAAATAGGGATAATAGTTCTTAATCTTAGTTTTTCTTTAGTCCTTAGGGTTATCCTACTATTTGGTAGTACTTTTAGAAGATTTTCACATATTGAAGGTTTTCAACAAGTGATTCTTTTTCTTAGAAGTGTGAAGAATGTTTTATCAGTTGCTTCTTAAATTAACTTAAATCTTCTTGGCCAGAACACTTATCTGTAAAAGTTAGTCATACACTTTTAACTTTTGGCTGCTGCTGTTTTATGATTCAATGAATTATTTTTACTTTAAAGGTTAAATCTCTTCTGGAAGTGCCAATTGGTATGATAGAAATGTTAAATAAAACAGAACTGCTTAAAATTATATCTAATGTACTTTACTAGTTTAAAAGAATAAATGCTTCCTAGGAAAAGAATCTCATTCCTTTGGGTATACGTTAATAAAAGCAAACAATAGGGTTTCTTAATGTTCCTACGTATATCAAGTTTAAAAAGGAAGGTAGAATCAGTATTTTTGTTGAGTCATTAAAGGAACAAAATAATATATGTGTTGCTACCAATTCAGAAAGTAAATATCTGAGGATATGTAATCAAATCTCTAGACCTTTCCAAATGGTGCTTATAGCAGTCTGGGACTCCATGCCTCAGTTATGTAGGCATAGTCAAAGGAACCTGCCCACCCCCTGCATTGAATGTTTTTATTTCCCTTGATGTAAATAAAAGAAAAAATATTTTTATGAACTTAATATTTTGTTAAAATAGAAAATTTATTGTTAAGTACTTATAAAGGCTAGGTTGACCTAAAGAATGTGATTCCTTCATTTTTTCGCTTTGAATTCAAGCCTGTTTTATCTTCATTCACATGGTAAATTCGGTTCAGGAACGAGGATCATGCCTCATGCCATATAACCCAGACTCCTGGGGCTGTCTTCTGCTCATGTTTTGCCTTTCTCTCTCTGTGGCTCCTGTCATTGCAATGTCATGAAAAACAGCCTTTTCTCCTTCTTTGTGACTCATTGCTTCCACATTCCCATCTGACCTGCTGGTAACTTAGCTATTCAGGCATGTAGAAGAATTGCTGGTTGGAGTTTAAGTGGGGCTGAAAGCCTTGTGAACACATCTAGAGAGAAGGGCTTTGTACCCCGTAAGGGCTCGCTAAGGGTAAGTGAACCGGACTGTGAATTTATAATTGGGTAAGTGGAATCCCTAATTAGCATAGGCCTTCCCTGCTGCTGCCACCAGTCCAGAGACATGATTTTGGTTCACCAAACATTCCTGGATTGCCTATTATATGCTAGGCACTGGGAGTGCAAGATGAATGAGAGCTGTTCTTTTCACTCTTGTGGGAGGTGGTTACTTCTATTGTGACACTAGTAAAACAGCAGTAAGCCTAGAGGAATAAGAGTTCACCAGAGATAGTTAAGGATAGCACTTAGGCCGTGGCGGTCACTGTGTTTATGAAGTCACTTACTCTTCACGACTCTCCGACGTAGATAGCACACGTTATAGACGAGGAGATGGAAACCGTTCCTTTTTCAGAGTCACTTTAAGATTCTACGTTTTTAATCATGTTTTATTGCCAAGGATACCACGACAACAGTCCCAACTTAGAATCTCAGGGAAGGCCTTTTTGTAGATCATGACTGAATGGCGTCTTAAATTGTAAGGAAGGTTTGGGTCAGCAAATAAAGTAGGGCTTTTATCTGGCAGGAGGGAGGGAATGATAAGGAGGAATGCATAGTGCTCCCTGGTGGTGAGGGGGAGGATTGGGGAGGGCAAGCAAGCTAGCAAGACAGCATAAAACTCAAGGTGGAAGATACGGGAGTGACACTGGTCGGCTACAGAGCCTGCTCTTAGAGGGCGTTCTTCTTGATGCTGAGTATTTTAAAAGGGCCTCCTTTCTGAAGGCAGGATGCGCTTGCTCTTCTGCGGGAGAATGCCTGCTGAGGTTTGCACCTGCGGCAGTGGTGGGGGAGCTTGAGTGGTGGTGGGCTGCAGTGGTGGTGGGGCAAGGTGGTGGGCCGCGGTGGTGGGAGGACGCGGGGGGGGGGGAGGTGGTGGGCCGCGGTGGTGGGGGGGCGCTGTGGGGGTGGGGCAAGGTGGTGGGGCAAGGTGGGTGGTGGGGCAAGGTGGTGGGGAGTGGTGGGGGAGCGTGGTGGTGGTGGGGCGCCGTGGTGGTGGGGCAAGGTGGTGGGCTGCGGTGGTGGTGGGGCTTGGTGGTGGGGGGGCAAGGTGGTGGGGGGACAAGGTGGTCGTGGGGCAAGGTGATGGGCCTCGATGGTGGTGGGGCAAGGTGGTGGGCCATGATGGTGGTGGGCCGTGGTGGTGGTGGGCCGTGGCGGTGGGCACGGTGGTAGGGCGCGGTGGTGGTCTTAGGTGGTGGGCCGCAGATGGAAGGGAAGTGAGGAGGATGAGGGTGGAAGCACTGTGGGGGGAGCCCCATCTAGGTAATTATTTCAGATGCTTCCCAGTATCTACCACTTATTTTATAACGTGTGGATAGTGGAGAAATTGTGTTTACACTATAAATTCTGTTTTATTGAGACTATTTGGAATATTTTGCCAAGCAAATCTGATTTAATTCTATACCTTCTTTTCGTAAAAGCAATGAATATCCTCTGAAAACTGGCCTCCCTCCCCCGCCATCAACTACTTCATAGCCTTTTGAACGTTTTTAGCCCAATGAATTAAAACTGTGGACTAGTTTCTGTTGTTTTTTAATCCTTTCTTTTCTTAAAACAGTAGCCCGGTCCCCCCCCCCCTTTTTTTTTACTTAGAAGAAATGCTGGAAGTAGTGAAAATTGCAAGCCTGATTTTTTTTTCTTTTTTCCTTTTTTAATTTAAATCCAAGTTAGTTAACATATAGTGTAATAATGATTTCAGGAATAGAATTTAGTGATTCATCACTACATATGACACCCAGTGCTCATCCCAACGAGAGTCCTGCTTAATGCCTATCACCCATTTAGCGCCCCCCCCACCTCCCTCCGTCAACCCTGTTTTTTCTCTGTATTTAAGAGTCTCTTATGGTTTGTCTCCCTCTTTGTTTTTATCATATTTTTGTTTTCATTTCTCTATGTTCATCTGTTTTGTTTAAAAAAATTTTTTTTAATGTTTATTTCTGAGAGAGAGAGACAGAGCATGAGCAGGGGAGGGGCAGAGACAGAGGGAGACACAGAATCCGAAAGGCTTCAGGCTCCCAGCTGTCAGCACAGAGGCCGATGTGGGGCTCGAACTCGTGAACCACAAGATCATGTATGACCTGAGCCGAAGTTGGACTTAACTGACTTAGCCACCCACACACCCCCATCTGTTTTGTTTCTTAAATTCCACATATAAGTGAAATCATACAATATTTGTCTTTCTAACTTATTTTGCTTACATAAAATGCTTTAGTTCCATCTACTTTGTTGCAAAGGCAAGATTTCATTCTTTTTGATTGCCAAGTGTCATTCCATTGTTTGTTTATACCCCGTCTTCTTTATCTGTTCATCAGTCTATGGACATTTGGGCTCTTTCCATACTTTGGCTATTGTGATAGAGCTGCTATAAACATTGGGGTGCACGTGCCCCTTCAAATCAGCATTCCTGTGTCCTTTAGATAACTGGCTAGTAGTACAATTGCTGGGTCATAGGGTACTTCTATTTTTAATTTTTTGAGGAACCTCCATACTGTTTTCCAGAATGGCTGCACAAGTTTGCATTCCCACCAACAATGCAAAAGCATTCCTCTCCGCATCCTTGCCAACATCTGTTGTTGCCTGATTGTCAATTTTAGCCATTCTGACAGGTGTGAGGAGGTATCATAGTGGTTTTGACTTGTATTTCCCTGATGATGAGTGACATTGAGCATCTTTTCATGTGTCTGTTAGCCATCTGGATGTCTTCTTTGGGAAAGTGTCTACATGTGTCTTTTGCCCATTTCTTCACTGGATTATTTGCTTTTCGGATGTTGAGTTTGATAAGTTCTTCATAGATTTTGGATATTAATCCTTTATCTGATATGTTGTTTGTAAATATCTTCTCCCAATCTGTCAGTTGCCTTTTAGTTTTACTGATTGTTTCCTTTGCTGTGCAGAAGCTTTTAATTTTGATGAGATCCCAGTAGTTCATTTTGCTTTTTATTTCCCTTGCCTCTGGAGACATGTCAAGTAAGAAGTTGCTGTGGCCAAGCTCAAAGAGGTGTTGCCTGATTTCTTCTCTAGGATTTTGATGGCTTCCTGTCTAACGTTTAGGTCCTTCATCCATTCTGAGTTTATTTTTGTGTATGGTGTTAAGAAAGTGGTCCAGGTTCATTCTTCTGCATGTCGCTGTCCAGTTTTCCCAGCACCATATGCTGAAGAGACTGTCTTTTTTCCATTGGATATTCTTTGCTGCTTTGTCCAAGATTAGTTGGCCATAAGTTTGTGGGTCCATTTCTGGGTTCTCTGTTCTTTTTCGTTGATCTGTGTGTCTGTTTTGGTGCCAGTACCATACCATCAATGATTACAGCTTTGTAATACAGCTTGAAGTCTGGAATGTGATGGCTGCAGCTTTGGTTTTCTTTCTCAGGATTGCTTTGGCTTATTGGGGGTCTTTTCTGGTTCCATACAAATCTTAGGATTGTTTGTTCTAGCTATGTGAAGAATGCTGGTGTTATTTTGATAGGGACTGCACAAAACTGATTATTACAGTACTTTTTTTTTATACTATTTTGAGAACCACTCAGTTCATCTTTGGACTTATTAAGGTTATTTGAAACAGTTTACAAGTAAATAGACTTTTTAGAAAAAGCTCTGTAATATGGAGATTTTAAATTAATGTTCATTAATTTAAATTATAAACTGTCAAAGTTAATGTTGAATAACAGATCTATTGTTTGTAGGTATATTAAAGCATTATTTTAATGGAGAAGTGCTGTGTGGAAAAATTGCATATCAATATAGTAATACTGTCACTGTGTTTCTAGTTTTCTTTGCGCTGGTAGGTATTAATATAATGGCCTCTGGTTTAAGTTTTATTAATTTTTAGTTTTTTTTTCCTTGGGATTAGAGAAGATAGCCTTAAATATATATTAAAGTTTTCATTGTGGGTAAGTAAATAGTTTTTGTCACTGTTTCTTAGAAATCTGAGGAGTTATATTCTTTGAAATGTTCAGAGTTTATATCTACTTACTATGAGTTAAGTTAAAAATGACTGGGTTAAAACCTGTAAAACCATTTTTGTTTCAATAATAGATTTTTTTTGATAGTGTATGTTTTCCAGACCACAAAGACTCAATTCATCTTGAGTCTTTACTCTTAATTATGCATTTCATCAAGAGAAAATGATCCCCTTTATCCAATTTTTTTGCCCTGAATTACTCATTGTTCATATTTCATAGATTTTGCTCATATTTTACTAGACATTTAATTTTCAACCTTTTACGCACAAAGATAAAGATGTCTTTTTATTTTTATTTTTTATTCTTAAAATTTATTTTTTAAATGTCTTTTGTTTATATGTGAATTATTAATTTTTTTTCCTTCAACATGAAATCATATTTGACTTATAGGAAAATGTAAACTTTTTCTTTTGAGACAGTGAGAGAGAAAGCGAGGCTGAGCAGAGGAGGGATAGAGGGAGAGAGAGAGAGAATCTTAAGAAGGCTCCATGCTCAGTGTGGAGCCCAACATGGGGCTTGATCCTACCACCCTGGGATCATGACCTGAGCTGAAATCAAGAGTCGGACACTTAACCGACTGAGCCACCCATGCGCCCCCATTTTAATCCTTTTTGATTGTATAATTCAGTGGCATTATATACATTCACATTGTTGTACAATCATTACCATTATCTATCATTAAAACTTTTCCTTTATCTCAAATGGAAACTCTGTACCCACTAACCAGTAAGTCTCCTTTCCCCTTTCCCCAGCCGCTGGTAACTAATATCCTACATTCTTCTTTATGAATTTGACTGTAGTAGATACTTTGTATAAGTGTAATGAAATCGTTCTGTATCTGGCTTTTTTTACTTAGCATAATGTTTTCAGGGATCATTCATGTTGTATGTGTCAGAATTTCATTCCTTTCTAAGGCTGAGTGACATTTCACTGTACATGTAGACAGCATACCACATTTTGTTTATCTGTTATCTGTCGATTGACACGTCTCCACCTTTCGGCTATCGTGAACAACGTTTCCATGAACATTGATGCATAAGTATGTTTTTGAGTCCCTGCTTTCGATTCTTGTAGGTCTGTTACCCATATGTGAAATTGCAGGATCATACAGTAATTTTATGTTTAACTTTTGAGGAACTACCATATTGTTTCCATAGTAATGGCACCATTTTACATCCTTACCAGCAAGGCACAGAGGTTCCAGTTTCTCTGCATCGCCAACACTTTTTTGTCTGTTTGTTTCAAGTTTTTATTTAAATTTTAGATAGTTAACATGTAGTGTGATACTGGTTTCAGGAGTAGAATTCAGTGATTCATCAGTTACATAGAACACCCAGTGCTCATCCCAACAAGTGCCTCCTTAATGTCCATCCCCCATTTAGCCCATCCCTCCACCCTCCCCAACCCCCCAGCACCTCTCTAGCCACCCCTCAGTTTGTTCTCTATTGTGAAGATTTTCTTATGGTTTGCCTCCCTCTCTTGTTTTTTTTTCCCTTCCCCTATGTTCATTTGTTTTGTTTCTTAGATTTCCACATGTGAGTGAAATCATATGGTATTTGCTTTTCTCTGACCGACTTATTTTACTTCGCATAACACACCTCAGCTCCACCCACGCTAATAGCCATCCCAATGGAGGTGAAGCAGAATCTCACTGTAGCTTTGAGCTTTAATGTAATTTTTTAGGCCTCATACCTTTTAGTTTTGCTTCCAATATATTCATCCTTGAATGAAAAAATTTCTGGCACACATTTTTATCCTTAGTTTACAGAGTATTTCCTACTTTGGTTTTCATATATTCTCAGTGGAAAGGTGAGAGCGAGATCTCCAGTGCTCCTTTGCTCCGTCTTACCGGTGCTGTCCCTTTGACCAGCTAGATTATGGGCGAATGTCAGCACATAGAAGATGTATTTTCATCTCTATTGTTGGGATTTGCACGTTAGCTTTCTCTTTGTCGTTTGTGTATGTCTTTCAATTTAAAGGGTAGAACTTCTAGTTAAGTAGTGAGTTATCTAGAAATTTATGATGGCAGAACACTTGGCTTGAAACAACCTTATTATGTGAAGAGTGAACTCATAGAATTTGCTATTTAATTGGTTTGTAATTATCTGACTGACCCCGTTGCATTTCTTTGGTGATTTTAGGATCATTTTCAGGGCAGATACCTGCCACTGTGCTAGGCATACAGTAAGCCCAGTAAGTACTTTGTGAGAGATTCACATGCTGATTTGGAACTTATAACAATTAAGTATTAGAAACTAGGAGGGATTTACGTTCCACTAAACTTTTGTATTTATTTTTATTCATTATTACAATTCATATTAAATACGTAAGTATTGTTAGTTTAAAAATCTTTAGGTGTGCCTGTTATTCACTTGTGGTGTTTTAAATTATCTCAGCAGGTAAAGGTGATTCTTATAGAGAGGAGGACATTTTTGTTTGGGTTTGTTTTGTTATGCAGTCATAATGTTTTAAATTATTCTCCATGAAATCTTCCATACTGGCTCCTGACATTGTTCGTTCTCCTGTCTCGTGTTTAAATGTCTACAGAAAGAGAAACTGCGCATGGTGCTGGCATCCCTAGGGGATGCCGTGTGCCACCACAAAAGCAGCATCAGTTCGGACCAACCGGAGGCGGTGCAGGGGCATCACCGGATGGCCTTCGTGAGCACGTCCCTGTTTGCTGTCCGAGCACTGCAGACGCTCCTTCCTGTGGAGAAGGTGAGGGCGGTAAGGTTGCCTGTGGTTTACTGAATGCTACGAGTAAATGTTCGGTTGTAAGTTTCCTCTGATCGGTTCATGATTTATAAAGATGATATTGGAAATGGAGTAATGGAGAAAGACTAACATGTTTGAACAGTTTTGACAAATCATTTGATAGGAAAAAAACATTAATTCTAAAAAAAATTCTTTTTTAGGTGACTTCTTAAAAGTGTAGTGTAACATGTTTGGAGAGGTACACAGTTCAGTGCATTTTTACAAAGTGAATGTATGTGTGTTTAGAAAGTGACCACCACCCCAGAACATGAAATAGAAGGTTACCAGCATTTCAGAGCCCCCTCCCCATCCGTGACCTCGCATTCCTTTCTCCAAGCTGAACTCCTTTCTGACTTCTGTCACTATCGACCAGTTTGTCTGTTTTTCAGTAGTACATGAATGGAATTGTAAGGTATGTATTTGTTCAAGCTTTTTTTTTTTTTTTGAGATTCATCACTTTTGTTGCTTGTAGCAGTTGTCTGTTATGTAACCGTATGTTAAAGATGATTTCAGTAGGTGTATATATTTCTTTTAAATCATTTCATGACTGGGTTTTTAAAGTTTATTTATTTGTTTTGAGAGAGAGATTAAGAGAGTAGGGGAGGGTTAGAGAGAGAGGGAGACACAGAATCTGAAGCAGGGTCCAGGCTCTGAGCTGTCAGCACAGAGCCTGATGTGGGGCTTGAACTCACAAACCCGTGAGATCATGACCTGAGCTGAAGGTGGACGCTTAATCGACTGAGCCACCCAGGCGCACCCCATGACTGTATTTTTAAATAGAGGTTATATCTCTGAATTTAAATGTTAGTTGTAAAACATCTCAAATGATTCATGCACACGTATTTTGTGGTGTACTTACTGCAAAAAGAAAGGTGTGGCCTGTTTTAATGAAGGTGTAGGAGAAATCACTGCAACTGACAACTGCTTCCTGTGCCTTTTGATGTCCTTTGTTACAGACATTTGCCCTTTTTTCCTAGAATTCTGCATAGTATATAACCTCCCATTTTTTCATAACATTTACATATGTAATAAATTATCAAGCCATCTGGAAAAACAAGAACAAAGCATTAAATTTTAAATTTAGTATTTTGCTTTAGGGAAAAGAGCATTACTCTATTAATTTTAATTTTTAACTTTTATTCATTAGTCATTATGTTTTTGAAGAAATTTTCTGTTTTGAGGAAATTTTCCAGTGTCTAAGCATTATGAATTGAAGAATTCCAGTCATGTAAGACTGTAATTGCATTTAAAATACGGACGTCTCACTTTACGTAATAATATATGGCTGAAAAATTAGTAGTGCTATGTTAACTTGTTACTAAGTATTACAAATGATCAGTTTATCTATAGGTTGAAGTATTGATGGAAAACATCAATTATACCATATAATTTTATTTATTGCTTTTTGACTATAGATTTTTTTTCATCTCTATACTTGTTTGGGCAGGGATCAATCAAAGTAGAAATCAACAATTTGTTTTATTTTGAGTTACTTGAGTGTTAGAATAATATAAAGCCTCCATGTATGTTTTACTTTTTGAAGTTCTTTATTATTATTATTAGTTTTTGTTTTTGAAGGCAAATCACTATGTCAGTTTGATACCTTTCTCAAATACATAACTTGGCATTTCATTAGAATAGTTAATAAGGCCATGGAGGAGACTGATTAAGATATTGGTTTATAGATGGTTATAATCGCTTTCATTGATAAACTAAGAACTTTATTTTTTTAATTATTTTTTTAATGTTTATTTATTTTTGAGAGAGACAGAGACAGAGAGACAGAGCATGAGGGGGAGAGGGGAAGACAGAGAGGGAGACTCAGAATCCGAAGCAGGCTCCAGGCTCTGAGCTGTCAGCACAGAACCTTGATGCGGGTCTCGAACCCACAAACCGTGAGATCATGACCTGAGCCGAAGTCGGATGCTTAACTGACTGAGCCACCTAGTCGCCCCATAAACTAAAAACTTTAAAATGAGATGCAAACAAAAATCCTGTTCCATTGCTGTTAAATTTCTTTCGGTTTATATGAATACGAGACTATGCTGCCCTCGTCTGTCACTGGCCACCAAAAATTGAAATGTGGTTTGGATTCTGAAACTTCCAGCCTGGAAGGTGGTTTTTAAATATTTGCGTTGCCACCTGCCCAATATGTAATTTGGAAGTTGGAAAATGATAATGTGAATCTTTGTAGAGATTTCTTGGATTTGAAAGTTTGGACAAGATGACCTTGAAAGCCTTTTTGAAATGGATAATTATTGGTTTGAAAAGATTTTGAAAAATACCTATCAGCAGGCTGAAACGATGAGTTGGTAATCGTATGAAGAACAATCTGGTTGGATAAATCAATTTGGGAAAAAATAAGAGCTAAACCTACTGGCCCTGTGCTCGAAGCAGCATACAGAGCATCGTAGGAGCCTCTGGGCTCTTTCTAAGCCAGCAGCCTGCGGATACAGGATTTATACCACAAGCCTCTGATTGTTTCACTGAGATATATATATATATTCTTCATATATATAATATATATATTCCTCATAATTTGCTAAAGCTGATAGATTCAGAGCACACTTCTTAAAGTGTAATGTGCAAACAGATTACCTAGAGATCTTGCATATTCTGATCAATTAGTTCTGGAGCAGGACTTGAAAGTCTGCATTTTCACAAGCCCCTGGGTAATGCAGGCCTGCTCTGAGTGGGAAGGTTCAGAGAAAGCAATGTTATGTCCGTCCCGCTGCCCCTCTGCCCTCCCCCTGCCCCAGCATTAGAGATAGTGTCGTTGATTCTTTTTTAGTTTTGAGTGACACACGTGAATAATGCTGATATACGTAGATGGCTGTCTTCAGTCTGTTGACTGTGATCAGTCCACTGGGCCATGCCGGGATTAAACTTGAGACTCCAGTATGGTGCTTTGCCGGAGTCCAGCTCCAGCAGGTCCAGGGTTCCCCTGAAGGATGAAGGATGGATGCTCTCAGCACGAAAGTGATGAGAATCGGCGAAAGGAGAAGGGAATGAGAGAGCCACGAGGTTCTTTCTGATCAGCAGGCAGGCATCTCTGCTCTTCAGTCAGGCATCTCTGCACTGCTGGCCTGCATCTCTGCACTGACCGGAGAGTCAGCTTTTTTTATTGAAGAAGTGTATGGGATACAAAACCGGAGTGGCAATTGCCTTAGACAGTGATTCCTGATGACAAATTCATTGGTATGTAAAAATTTCCCAGAACATAGATTCGTAGAAGACTTCTGCATAATCTTTATCAATAGTGATTGATTGTAGGTTATTTAGATGCTTATCATATGGGGAAGGAAGGTGCCCTCAGCATTCAAATACAAGGCCATGTTTTTTGCATAGTAAAAGCAAAGGTTAGTCCTTTGTGAGCAGGGGTCAATAGCCTGTTTTCTTGAGGGGGAAGAACAGGTTTCTCAGGAAATGTAGTATCTGCTCCTATAATCACAAAAGAAGAAATTGCTATAATCTCCTTCACAAGGTACAATTTAGCATATTTTTGGAATAAGAAGGCAAGTCACTGGCAATGTGTGGTGGGGGTCGGTGCTCAAGCAGAAATGGCGGAGTGATAGACAAACAGAAATGGGCGGAAAGGTAGATGACGGTCGCCATCTGACAGCGGGAGGCTTGCAAACCTGCCTTACCTCACAAGGAGAATTTTCTCAGCTTTGTGAGTCCAGAAACTGGCTTCCAGCAGTGCTTGAGTTGCTGAGATGATGAGGTTTCAGATGTAGGTATGAGAAGTGGAGATGTCAGAATTTCTTAGAGATGGGGTGAAAAGAAAGAAAGGAAATGAATGTTTATTATGTGACACTGCTGAACATCAGGTCAGCGCTTAATTCTCACCTCAGCTACTCTTAATTCTCTGACTAGAGTCAGAGAAAATTCCTTTTAAACTAGAACCCAGTGCCTTTGGAGTTAGATCCATGAGGTTTTAATATCTTAGCACAGTGCCCAACTCCCAAAGTCTCCTTTGCTAATAATTCTTTCTCTTTCTAACCTTTGAAAGGAGTAAAACCCAGGACTGACCCATTTGTGGTCGTTAAATGCCATCTGTTTGCTGACACCTCCTCGATTTATAGTTCCAGACCACGTGTGTCACCTGAACTGCAAACTCATAGATTCAGCATCCTTCTTCGACACCTTCACTAGGGCAGCATTCGATGTTTCCAACGTCGCATGTCTCAACCCGAATTCTGCACTCCTCTGTTCTTCCTACGGTCTTCCCTCTCTGGTGGATAGCATCTCCGTTCTTCCGGTTGATTGTTGGTCCGGCAGAAAGAACACTTAGAGTCAAACTTGATTCCTGTCTTTTACATACACCTAGAGCCAGTCCCTCTGCAAAATTTGTCATTTCTTCCTTGACGTCCATCTGGAATCTGAACACTCGTTTGCCACTCCCTCCGTCGTTTCCTATTCGAGGCACCTTTCTTGCCCAGGTTGTTGCAGAAGCTTCCACCCCTGCCCTTTTCCGTCTGTTCCGTAGACTGCTCTTGACACTTGCTTGAAATCTCCCAGTGCTTCCCCAGGGGCACATCCTAAGATGACCCGGAGCCCTGCCTGATGTGTTCACCACTGCCCCCAACCCTGTCCCTCGGTGGGAGCTGCCTCTGGCCTTTGTACTTGCAGTTTCCTCTCCTATGGGTGCTTTTCTGCCAGAGACCCACATGTCACCCTATCAGCGAGGCCTTCCCTGCTGCTCCAGAGTAGTTGTACTTCCCATCCTGTTTCCTCCTGGGTCTCAGGGTCTGGAATACCTCCAGGCATCCTATAGGGAACACAGCAGGGGCCCAGCAAGGATTTGCTGAGTGAGAAAACAGTAGGTGAGCAGATAATCTACTTTGCCTCTCTTTTTCCCTCCTAAGAGAGTTCTTCACAGAATCATGAAATTTCTCTTTATTTTCTAATAGCTGCTGTCTTGATAGTAGGGGTTTTATTTCATGCTTACATAAAACTAAAAATTTGATTCCTATAGTTTCTGGTATGTATTTGGTAACTTTATTTAATTTACAAGCATCATTTAGCTGATTCAGCCCTTAATCTTAGATTTTCGGGCAGTTAATAATTATTCTTAAAATAGGATATGCATGAAATAAATGGTGACCAAGTCTGCCCTTCAATAAAGACAGCATTTCAGCCAAAGTAGTAAGCTCTGCTAAGGGTTTTCTCCAAACATTGAATTTTTAATCCTGTTTCCTTAATTGATTCATAGAATCCTGTCACCAGATTCGAATCATTAAAAAACAGAATCCAAACAAACAGTTCTTTCAATTTTAAATCAATTGATATAAGGTTATAAAATGTATAATATTTCATTTGGGCTTGTTGATTTTATACTAATTAAGGGTCACTCCTCTTTGAGTGTTTTAGAACTATTTATTGTTGAATTTCCCCTTTCTCCTCTAAAATATGAACTAAACAAAAAAATCAATTTCTGTTCAAATCAATCTATAGTTGTGTTTGATTTAGTGTTATTCAATTCAGTGTGCGGTTAATAAGCCCTGGGTTATGTGTTCAGCTTCGTGGGGAAGTGCTCTTGTTCTCAGGAGTTTATTGCATTATTCTGCAGATTTATGTGCACAGCATGAAGTCCTTAGATCACAAAGCCTCCTGCCTTCAGTTTCTTAGCAGAGATTATAAATAAGGTTCACGGCCTGGGGGGAGAGTGACTCTGGTTGTTGGTTTGGGAAAGAGGAAATACCTGTGTGCCAGGCTTTTGGAAAGAGTTGAAATTGGGACTTGAGTTGTTCTGAGCAAAGAAAAATTGCATTGAACAAGACATAGAAGTGAGTGGTTGTGTGTTAAGGAATAGAATTTTCTTAGGAAAACCACGGACTTTGTGATAGAGAATGATAAAATAAAAAGTTGAACTAGCTATATTAAAATCATAGTCTAACCATATTTTTCTAAAACAATTTTTAACTTGTTTTTTATTCATTAAGGCAAGCCACTTTTTACCGGAGCCTATGTCAGCAGCATTGTTTTTAGTTTCTCTGGACATGCCTATTTCTTTGGAATATCCAAATATTCACGAAGCTGTTGTGGCATATTTGGAACAGCTGAATTCTGAAAACTACAGTATTTATAAACAAACTGCAGAGGCCGTTTACTCAATCGAATGTACCTGTAACTTCCTGTCTGATGTTGGGAAGGAGGTAAAAAGTTCTCTAAATATCTTTTCAATATTCTTTTGGTAAAACATTTAGAAAATGTAACCCATACTTTGAAACTGATGAACATCTAACAATTGAATATTGGAGGTGGGATACATAATTATTGAGTTCTCATTTTTCAGATTAAAGTCAGTAAAGGTAAAACAAAGACTTTAGAATAATGATTGGTATATATTGATGAGACCCAGTGGTTTTTGGAAAGGCAATAATTATTATCAGTGTCTTAATATTTAATAGAGAGTTCCCTTTTGAAGTGACTGTGTGAACACAGTGACAAAAGACACAAACAGCTCTAAGAGCCATTTTAGTGCTTCTCTGTAGATATTTTTTCTTTAGTATTTTATCGATTCATTACATACACAAAGAGCCTGATTTTTTATTAAATAGAATCATGAAATAGATTGTAAGTAGGATGACTTTAGGTGCAGTATTATAGCAATGATTATGTATCGTTATTAATCTCTTTTAAAGATACTTTTAGGATATTTAGTATATTATCAGTGAAGGGGTTTATGAATCTTAAAATTGACACTGACTACAATAGTTGTTTACTGTTTGAAAGTACCAAAATGGGTCCTGAAAATCTTAAAGAATTAGGAAATAAATTTTTATTCCTTTTGTTTCCTACAGTGGAAGCTAGCTCAGTCTCTTAGTTCTAATTTTCCTTTATTTACTGGTTATTTTTTCCTTTTCTTTTGCCATATCTCACTGTTGCTGACTTCTTGTTCCTTCCGTGATACAAGTTCAGAATGTCAGAGTATTTCTGTGACACTCTGCATGGGCAGTCAATCATGATGTGTTGTTGTCCTTTATATTTGTAGAAGTGGTGAGGCTGTAGAAGGGAAGTGCATCATACAGTTACAGGAGTCCTGCCTTGAGTCTACAGTTGGTAGGGAGATAAGGGCTACAAACCGTCAAAGAACAAGGCCGCCCGATTGTAACTTTAAGGCTACTTTGAGGTGTAAAATAGTCTCTTGTGGCATTTAGCTAGGAATTTCCCCCCCTTTGGCTGACATTTTTAGTTTGCTTGTTAGGAAAGTGGACTTAAACAAATGTGAACAGTCTCGGGATCTTTGAATGATCTAATTTCTTGAAGTTGCTTAGTTAGCTGTTGAGAATTCTATTGTACATGAACTTGACATTTACTGTTCCATTCTGCTGTTTTTTTAGGGAGAGAAGAATCTCTTAGAATTAGTGGAGCTGGCAGACCAAGGCTTGCGAAGCTTTTCCTGTCATCAGCATTTCCCCCTAATAAAGGAAATCATCTGCATGTGTTCAAAGATGTAATATTCACTTTCTTGATATGATTATATTATTATAGGACATATTGTGTGTGTGCACTTAGGAAAAATGAAAACAGACTGGCCTTAACTGTTACTGCCTTTTTAATTAAAATTGTTTTTATAATGTTTGACCTCTGAACTGTATATGTATAGCTGCATTAGGGCAGTTAACTATTTTATAAGGTAAACTTTAAAAATGCCACACCTATAATCAAAATGAATTATCCTGGGATTTTTATACATTTGTTTTGGTGGCCATCCAAACCAAGTATTCAAGTATGTTTGTTTATTTATTTGTCTCTAAAGTTTTGATTAATAACTTAAATTGAGGGTTTTTTAAATGTAAGTTTCATTGCTTCCTACCTTTTTCCTATATGGATTTTTCGAATGCGTCATGCACTGGTTAATTTATTTTGAAGAGATTGGAGCAGATTCCTATGTAGAATTTAGTATCTTCATTGCTTTTTTTGGAAAGAGTAAATTCCATGAGGATAAATACTGATTAAGCATGGGATTTATTTGTTTATTTATTTATTACCTCGCATAGTTACTGTGTTTGTGTGTGTGTGTGATAAGAACATTTAAGATGTGTTTTCTTAACAAGAATCAAGGATACAATACAGTATTATTAACTCTAGTCCTTACAGAGTACATTAGATCTCCAGAATTTATTCATTCTGAATAACTGAGACCTTTTGAACAACATCTCCGTATTTCCCCTGTTCCTCATTCCCTGGGCACCACCATTCTGCTCTCTGCTTCTATGAGTTTGAGCTCTTTAGATAACACATGTAAATGCGACGATGCAGTGTATTTGTCTTTCCGTACCTGGCTTATGTTACTTAGCATAATGGCCTCCTGCTTCATCTATGTTGTCACAAATGATAGGATTTCCTTCTTTTTTTAAGGCTGAATAATATTCCATTGTACATATACACCACATTTTCTTTATTGGTGTATCCGTTGATGGACACTTGGGTTGTTTCCATATACGGTTACTCTGGAACAACACAGGTTTGAACTGTGAGGGTAATGCAGAGTTTTTTCAGTAAATATATGTATAGTACTGTTAACATCTTTTCCCTTGTGATTGTTCAAGCTTTTTTTCCTCTAGCTTTCTTTATTATAAGAATACAATGTATAATGCATATAGCATACAAAATATGTGTTATCGACTGGTAAAACTATTGAGAAGGCTTCTGGTCAACAGTAAGCTATTAGTAGTTGAGTTTTTGGGGAGTCAGAAGTTATACATGGATTTTTAACTGCATGGAGGTCAGTGCCCCTAACCCCTGTGTTGTTCAAAGGTCAACTGTATTGGCTGTTATGAATAATACTGGGATGAACATGGGAGAACAGATATTTCTTTGTGATATTGATTTCATTTCCTTTGGATTTATAATGAGAAGTAGGATTGATGGATCATATGGTAGTTCTATTTTTAATTTTGAGGAAACTGTACAGTTTTCCATAATGGCTATATCAATTTACATTCCAAATCTGGGTTTTTAAAGACTTTTTCAGGTACTTTCTAAAAAAAAATTTTTTTTTTGATGTTTATTTCTGAGAGAGAGAGAGAGAGAGAGAGAGACAGAACGTGAGCAGGGGAGGAGCAGAGAAAGGGAGACACAGAATCTGAAGCAGGCTCTGAGCTGTCAGCACACAGCCTGACTTGGGGCTTGAACTCACGAACCATGAGGTCACGACCAGAGCTGAAGTTGGACGCTTAACCAATTGAGACACCCAGGCGCCCCTTGGGTACTTTTTAAGAGAATATTTTCTGCCTTGAAACAAGTGATTGCGTAAATATTAATATTGGGTTAGTTGAATAAGATTCCAGTTGGAGGAATTGGAGTAGGAAGAAACCGTTTCCAATATTCTTTTCAATCTCTTTAGTAACTCACTTACCTTAGATGTCTTGGATGTTTTACCTTTTTACCAGCTGGAAATCGGCACAGGCCAGTCCATTACTTCAGGGAGAAAGTCAGAAGGTGTTTCTCCGAATGTTGTCTCACCCATTACTGCAAGTGAAAGTTGAAACATACAACTGCTGTTTGGAAATTGTTAAGGTGGGTTTTTGTTTTTTGTTTTGTTGTGTTGTGTTTTTGGTGGGGAGAGCTAATAGTGGATTGATTCTTCCTCCCTCCCTCCCTTCCTTCCTTAGCTTTTTATTTACTTTTAAAGTAGGCTCCATGACCAATGTGAAGCTTGATCTTATAATGCTGATATCAAGAGTCTCATGTTCTACCTACTGAGCAACCCAGCCACCGCTGGATTTTCTTATTAAAACTAAAATTAGCGGGTGTGGGGGGGGGGCACCTGGATGGCGCAGTTGGTTAAGCATCTGACTTCAGTTCAGGTCATGATCTCACAATTTATGGGTTCGAGCTGTACATTGGACTTTGTGCTGAAAGCTCAGAGCCTGGAGCCTACTTCAGATTCTGTCTTCCTCTCTCTCTGCCCCTCCCCTGCTTGTGCTGTGTGTCTCTCTCTCTCTCAAAAATAAATTAACATTAAAAAAACAACAACTCTAAGATTAGGGATGCCTGGGTGGCTCAGTCGTTTAATCTAACTCCAGCTCTTGATTTCGGCTCCGGTCATGATCTCACAGTTCATGAGTCTGAACTCACACCGCGTGGAGCTTGCTTGGGATTCTCAATCTTTCTCTCTCTCTCTCTCTCTCTCTCTCTCTCGCTCTCGCTCTCGCTCTCTGCCCCTCCCCCACTCTTGTTTTCTCTCTCCTCTCTTGAAAATGAATAAACTTAAAAAAAAAACACAACTCTATGCAGAAAAAGCATTTGATAAAGTATAGCATCCTTTCTTGATAAAAACCCTCAAGAAAGTAGGGATAGAAGGATCATACCTCAAGATCATAAAGACCATAAATGAAAGACCCACCACTAATGTCATCCTCAATGAGGAAAAACCGAGAGCTCTTCCCTTAAGGTCAGGAACACGACAAAGATGTTCACCCTTGCCACTGTTATTCAACATAGTTTTAGAGGTCCTAGCCTCAGCAATCAGACAACACAAAGAAATAAAAGGCATCCAGATTGGCAAAGAGAAAGTCAAACTTTCACTCTTTGCAGATGACCTGATTCTCTGTGTGGAAAACCCAGACTTCACCAAAAAACTGCTAGAACTGATACATGAATTCAGCAAAGTCGCAGGGTATAAAATCAATGTACAGAAGTTGGTTGCATTTCTATACACCAATTATGAAGCAGCACAAAGAGAAATCAAGGAATCGATCCCATTTACAATTGTACCAAAAACTGTAAAATACCTTGGAATAAACCAAGCCAAAGAGGTGAAAAATCTATACGCTAAAGACTATGGAAAGCTTATGAAAGAAACAGAAGAAGACACAAAAAATGGAAAAATATTCCACGCTCCTGGATTGGAAGAACAAGTATTATTAAGATGTTATACTGCCCAAAGCAATCTCCATATTCAATGCAGTCCGTATCAAAATAACACCAGCATTCTTCACAGAGCTAGAACAAGCAATCCTAAAATTTATATGGAACCAGAAAAGACCCTGAATAGCCAAAGCAATCCTGAAAAAGAAAACCAAAGTTGTAGGCATCATAATTCCAGACTTCAAGCTGTATTACAAAGATGTAATCATCAAGACAGGATGATACGGGCACACAAACAGACCAATGGAACAGAATAGAGAACCTAGAAATGAACCCACAAATGTATGAACAACTAATCTTTGAAAAAGCTGCAAAGAATATCCAATGAAGAAAGTCTCGTCAGCAAATGGTGTTGGGAAAACTGGGCAGCGACATGCAGAAGAATGAACTTGGACTACTTTCTGGTACCATACACAAAAATAACTCAAAATGTATGAAAGACTTAAATGTGAGACAGGAACCCATCAAAATCCTAGAGGAGAAAACAAGCAGCAGCCTCATTGACCTTGGCTGCAGCAACTTCTTACTTGACATGTCTCCGGAGGCAAGAGAAATAGAAGCAAAAATGAAATATTGGGACCATGTCAAGATTAAAAGCTTCTGCAGAGTGAAGGAAACAATCAGCAAAACTAAAAGGCAAGTGACAGAATGGGAGAAGATATTTGCAAATGATATATAAGATAAAGGTTAGTATCCAAAATCTATAAAGAACTTCTCAAACTCAACACCCAAAAAACAAATAATCCAGTGAAGAAATGGACAAAAGACCTATATAGACACTTCTCCAAAGAAGACATCCAGATGGCTAACAGACATATGAAAAGATGCCCAACATCACTCATCATCAGGGAAATACAAATCAAAACTACATGAAATACCACCTCACACCAGTCAGAACGGCTGAAATTAACCACTCAGGCAACAACAGATGTTGGCGAGGATGCAAAGAAAGAGAATCTCTTTTGCACTGCTGGTGGGAATGCAAACTGGTGCCGCCACTCTGGAAAACAGTATGGAGGTTCTTAAAAAAATGAAAAATGGAACTACCCTATGACCCAGCAATTGCACTGCTAGGTATTTACCAAGGGATACAGGTGTGCTGTTTCATAGGGGTACATGCACCCCAATGTTTATAGCAACACTATCGACAATAGCCACAGTATGGAAAGAGCCCAAATGTCCATCGATGGATGACACACATATATATACATACACCATGGAGTATTACTCAGCAATCAAAAAGAATGAAATCTTGCCATTTGCAACTACGTAGATGGAACTGCAGGGTATTATGCTAAGCATAATTAGTCAGAGA
Source organism: Cryptoprocta ferox (assembly GCA_028646485.1). Classification (NCBI taxonomy): domain Eukaryota; kingdom Metazoa; phylum Chordata; class Mammalia; order Carnivora; family Eupleridae; genus Cryptoprocta; species Cryptoprocta ferox. Next base: position 80,336,768 of record CM053566.1, on the reverse strand, counting down.
AAGACCTATCCTATATTCACTCATGAGGAATTTAAATACTAAACAGATGAACATAAGGGAAGGGAAGCAAAAATAATATGAAAACAGGGAGGGGGACATAAACATAAGAGACTCTTAAATATGGAGAACAAACGGTTGCTGGAGGGGTTGTGGGGGGGATGGGCTAAATGGGTAAGGGGCATTAAAGAATCTACTCCTGAAATCATTGTAGTGTCATATGCTAACTAACTTGGATGTAAATTAAATAATAAATTAATTAAAAAGACATTTATGTTATTTAATGATGGAAGTATTGTAAGAAAATGTTGATTTCTATCATGTATTCAAAAGTGATTTCTCCGCTCAGGAAAAAATTTAGGTTATTTGACTTTGAATGTTATAGTGTTAGCTCTGTTTTCTTAGTAATATTTTTCTTTTCAAGAAAATATTTTTCTATTTAGGTTATAAAATATTTCAGCATAGAATAGTACATAAAATATTAACTATTTCAATATTGAAAAGAACATTGTACATCACTATTGAAAGATATATGTTTCTATGTACTCTTGAAAATGTACTCTTATATTTATCATTCTTGTAAATACTAACTAGATGAAAGAGATGTTTACATTTTGCCAGTTTTGCTTCTGACCCTCTTTTATTCAGAGAAATAAAAATATTAGTCATAACTGAAGCTTCTTTCCTTTTTCCTCTTCTTTCATCTACCAAGACAATCACTCTTACAAAGTTGGTGTTTGTCCTTCCCATCCATGTGTTTTATATATTTGTACTATGTATATGTGTCTTTATAAATAATATATAAAATTGTTTTTTCTGCTTAAAAAAGTATATAATTTCATAGTGTACATATATTTTTCTTGGCTGATGGCTTTCATTTAATAGTTGGACTCAGATCTTACCAGTTCATTCATCCTAATTGCTTTTTAGATTGAAAATACTTTCTACTTATTGATACATATTTGGGTTCAGTCTACTTTTTACTAGAGTAAGGTTTTCAATATTTTCATTGACAGTCTGTAACTGATAGTACAGGTGTTTGAACATGCCTTGATTTTACCTTATTCCTGAATGTTAGTTCAGGTGGATAGAGAACTATCGGTCTGTTGCTGTTTTTCTCTAGCGCTTTGCCAAGAGTGCTTTGTTCTCATTTGGCTTATAATTTCCTTTGTGTGTGTGTGTGTGTGTGTGTGTGTTGTCTAGTTGTTTTTAACATCTTTTCCTTGTCTCCCATGTTCTACAGTTTCATTACAGTGTGTCTTTGTGTTCATTTTTTATTTATCTTGTTTAGCACTTTTTAGCCAAAAGACTCATGTCTACCTTCATTTCTGGATAATTCTTCATCACTACTGTTTTTTTATCCTTATTGCTCTCTCCAAATAGAGCTCTCATTAGATCCGGGTAGACCTTATGTTACTCTCTGTGTCTTTTAAGTCCTCTTTCACATTTTCCATATCTTTTTTTGATTTGTTTGGATGGAATTCCTCAGTGCATTCATTTAGTATTGCTAGTTCTTCAGCTATGTCTAATTTGCTTTTTAAAAATTGTAGTAAAATATACATAACACAAAATTGACCACTTACTCGTTTATAAGTGTACAGTTAAGTGTCGTTAAGTATGTTCATGTTGTTGTGCAACCATCATTATCCATCACCAAAACTTTTAACTTCCCAAACTGAAAGTCTGTACCTATTAAACAATAACTTCCCATTCTCCCTCCCACCGGCTCCTGGTAGCCATCATTCTACTTTCTGTCTAAGTGAGACTGTGCTAGGGATCTCATATAAATGGAATCATAAAGTATTTCCTTTTTTGTGTCTTTTTTTTTTTTAGTGTGATGTTTTCAGGGTTCATTTATGTTATAGCATGTATCAGAATTACATTCCTTTTTAAAGGCTGTATAGTATTCTGTTGCACGTAAATACCACATTTGTTGAAGGACCACCCTCTCTTCAAGGAGATTTGGGTTGTTTCCCTCTTTTGGCTGTTTTGTGAACAATGCTTCTTTGAACATGTGCATACAGATATTTGTTTGAGTCCCTGCTTTTATTTCTTTTGCGTGTATATCCAGAAGAAGGATTACTGGATCATATGGTAGTTCTAGTTTTGATTTTGTGAGGACCTGCCATGCTGGTCTTCATAGTGGCTGCACCACTTTACGTTCCTACCGGTAGTGCATAGGGCTTCCAGTTCTCTGCATTGTCCCCAATGCAGTTGTTACATTTCTGTTTTTTTTTTTCTTTTTAAAAATATGTATGTATTTTTAAAAGTTTTATTTATTTTGAGAGAGAGAAAGCATGCATGTGGGGGAGGGGCGGAGAGATAGGAAGCTCACAGTGTGGAGCTGGACACAGGACTCGATTCTGCGAACCGAGAGATCATGACCCAAGCCAAAATCAAAACTGCAGGCTTGGATGCTTAGCCAACTGAGCTACCCAAGTGCCCTTGTTTTTTCTTTTTTATAAATAACAGCCACCTCGATCTCATCATTGTTGCTTTTAATTTATTCATCAGGTTTTAAATTTCACTTATTGCATTTCTCATTACTTTTTCTTTGCTTCTTATTTTTAACAGTTTTTTAAATGTTTATTTATTTTTGAGAGAGACAGTACAATCAGGCAAGGGGCAGAGAAAGAGGGGGACAGAGGACCTGAAGCAGGCTCTACACTGACAGCACAGAGCCTCATGTGGGGCTTTAACTCATGAACCATGAGACCATGACCTGAGCTGAACTTGCAGGCTTAACTAACTGAGCCATCCAGGCACCCCTCTTTGCTTCTTTTTTAACTCATTGTTTTCATAATAGTCTTTCATTTTCTTCTTTTGCTTCTTTGAAAATTTTAAACATACTAATGTTATAATCTTATTTAGATCATTCTATTATATAGAATGCTTTCATTTATTATGGTATTGAATCTCTTTTATGTTGTTTTCAACAGGTGTGTGACTTTTGATTATAAGGTTATATCTTTGGCAGGTAGTTTATACTTTGGGAATCTTATATTCTGTAGACAGTGGTTTTATAATTACGTCTGCCCTGTTTTCAGGGATTTGACAGAGTTGATAAGTACCATAACCTGGAGAGGTTTGTTAGGAAGTTACATCTTCATTTAATATGTTGAAACACTCATCAAAAGAACCAGTTGAGAGAGAAAGGTAGAGGGTGACAAGTGGGTAACTAGTGCCTTTGAAAGTTGAAGGCTTTGGGATCTAGAATACTGATGGCTAATTGAACTTAGGTGGGCTTAGGTGTAGCAGCAAGTTGAATTCTGTATTTGAGATTGAGAGTAAGTGTATTTGCAATGTGTTTGAAATGACTGGTATGAGTAGAGGTTGGATAGGATCAAATAGAAGAATTTGGAGTTGCATTGAGAGCTCAGTTGATTGTCTTAATCTTATTAGTGAAACTAATCTACTTTGCATGGTTATCTTTGGCTAGGTGTTTATGGTGTAGGAGAATGTGAACGACTGGATCCATGGATCTTTGTGGTTTTTCCTTGAGGTTGGGAGGGAAGGCCTTTGGTGAAAGTGAGCTACTAGTTGCAGTGATAGCCCATAGAGTCAGAGGAAGTAAAGGCCAGAGGGAAGGAAGTAGGTGGGATTATACACGGGATATCAAAGAAGTAGTATGTCACAAAGTGTTAAGCAAGGTAGAAACCTGTATTTATGATTTTAGAGGGAAAACAGTGAAAACTAAGTTAAAGTGTTCCTGAGATATAGGGCAGGTAATGTTATTGAGATGAGGAGGTCCGGAAGCTGAGATCCGTATGCGTGGGATTGTCCTTACACTCAGAACTTTAGAATAGTGGAATTGGCTTTGATGTTCAGATCCTTGAAGTGGATTTAAAATAATTCCTTGGAATGCCTTGCCAACCATCATAAAGCTTTGAATTTTATTCTAAGCGCAGTGAGAAACTATGAATGATTTTGCACAGGAGAATGATTTGATCTGATTACCTTTTTTAAAAAGATCACTCTTCCTACTGTGTGGAGAATCAATTGTCAGGAGTCAAGAGTGGAAGCAAATTCCATCTAACCCAATTCCACTGTAGTGGCCCCAGTGAGATATGATGATATGGAGGTGCAGGGAAGAAAATGAATTCAGGATACGTTATGGACGTAGAGGTGGTTGGTGTGCTGGTAACGGGAGGAGAGTAGAGAAAGTGTCAAGGGGGAGTTCTGGGGTTTGGGATTTAGTAGTTGTCCTCAGTGTCGGCTTGTGGGTTGGATAGTATTGTTTGAACCTGTTAAAATTTGAGATGCCTTTTTACATCTAAGTGGAGATGCTAAGTAGATGATTGAATATAATAATAATAATGCCAGTTATAAGATGGTGGCAGTAATAGTGATAACTCACACTTATTCTGTATATCATGTACTTTTATAAATGTATTCTCTCATTTAATCTTTATAACAACACTATGAGATATGTATTATCTCTTGAAAAAACAGAGATGCTGTGAACTTGTCCACGGTCTAGAAGTAGTAACTAGAGTAACTAAAACTGGACTTTGAACCCAGGTAATCTGACTCCTAAATTCTATTCTTTTTAAATGTTTTATTTATTTTTGAGACAGAGAGAGACAGAGTGTGAGCAGGGGAGAGGCAAAGAGAGAGGGAGACACAGATTCCGAAGCAGGTTCCAGGCTCAGAGCTGTCAGCACAGAGCCCGACGTGGGGCTCGAATCCACGAACGTGAGATCATGACCTGAGCCGAAGTCGGAGGCTTAACCGATTGAGCCACCCAGGCACCCCCTCTAAACTCTATTCTTAAGCTTTGCACCAAACTATCTCTGGAGCGTGGAGCTGTAAAATTTTGAGTCATCAGCACAGAGATGGTGCTGAAAGCCACAAGGCCGAGCTGGGTCATCTGGTGAGAGACTGGGGAGGAGAGGCCCCGCAGGGTCTAACGAGTTGGAAGGTGGCCACAGCAGGAGCCAGCCACAGAAATATAGAAGTGTCTTAGGGGAGAGGGGAGTATGGTATCCTAGGCGGAGGCAAATGACAGCAGGGATGAACCCATTGGGTTCGGTGTCATGGAAGTTGACAGGAGGCTTCCGTGGGTGGTCCTGCTGGTGTGGGTGGAGGACAACCTGGGAGGGAGCCCAGGACTTGTGCTGTGTTGTGATGGAGAACTGGAAGATGGGCTGTTAGCAGCAGGAGCATGTTGGATCCGGGGACCCTGAGAGCATGTGTCAGAGTCACGGGACTAACCCTGTGAAGAAGAGGAAGTGAAAGTGCTTGGAGAAGAAGCACACAGGTGCAGGAACTGAATCATGGTGCTGGGAGGTACTTAGGATGCAGGTTAGCAGGCAGGATTGGTCTTTGATGGGATTCGTAGTGCTTTTTTGTGTGGTAGAAAGACCAGTATAGGTAAGTTGACGTGTTTAGTGATGGGAGAAGAAGCGTATTTCATAAAGGATTACATCTTATTCCCATTAAGAAACTGAAGGTCAGAGAGTTTAAGTTTTGAGGAAGTAAGTGACAGCTTTCATTAAACCATAGGCCAAGGCTATGCTCTTTCAAAAGCTCGGAATATACAGTTGGTGTCTGGCATGAAGTTAAAATCTAAAGAGAAATTTATATATATAAATACGTGTGTGTATATGTACATATGTGTATGTGTAACTTTTTGATCTCTGAGTTCTTGGTAGTGGTTAGGAAGTAGAATTTTGCAGGGTGCAGAAAATTTCATTTCTGAGAGTTATTGTTGATTTTATTTTTACCTTTTTATATTGTATTTAAATTCTGATAATATTTGAGGGAGCTTTTCCCCCCCTTTCTCATCTTAGGCAGTCCCTAAGAAAATACTGTTCTCTAGCTCAGATTGAGGAAAGAATTTGTGATTATGAGTCTGAGAGACAGTGCACAGACAGTACTTGTATTCAGTGATGTATTATCAGCATATTGATGATAAATATCCTGCATATGTGTTGTCCTTCCTCCTTTCCCCCAAAACTCCAAGTCTATTTTCATTTGAATTTTGTTTTTCTTTCTCAAATCTCAGTAAGCAAAATGTAAACACCCTGGGATAAGTTTATGATGTTATTTTTTTATGTTTGTCATTATGAACAGCTTTAAAAGATTATGATTGCCTCAGGAGTTTGGTTATTTATCAAAACTCTGCTTGGTGGCAGAAAGTAACATAACACATATATCATGTAGACTCAAAAACTCAGGCAAGAGAAAGTTTTTTCATCCTCTATTAGGTAAAAGAAGTTTCAATGAAGTGAAAAACTGTAAGCAGAAGAAAGAGGCATCCTTTGGAGAGCTAGTGTCACTAAATTTTTTTAAAACTATTTTACAGGAATGTTTAGGTATCCATAACGTCACTAAACCTGTGTCTTCACTTTGTAATGGAATTCATTTTCTACTTCATCCAAAAGTTCTGTATGAAATCTCTGCATTTGGCATTCAGGAGCCCAAAAATGAGGTATGCCGTGTTAAGAGTAAATGCAAAAGACCAGTGTAATTATATGATACTCAGTTAAATGAAGATAATATTCTACTATAACTAGATAGTGTGATGAGAAGCTAAAAAACTTGCTTTTGATGGATGGGTTTCATTAAGGTGTTACTTACATAAAAAGATGTTAAGGAAGATGTGAGAATCAAAATATAGGACATGTTCTCAAAGAATTCAGATGAGGCTGTTTATGTTTTTATGTAAGATATGAACTGTACAGTAATTCTAGCAAGCAGGTTATATCATTAGGGAAATTTTTATTTAATGGAAAAATATACCTTAAATGTAAAAAAATAAAATAAAAGGAAATCATTAGAGAGGAAGACGGGTTGAGAACGGAACATAAGAGGAAGCTGTGGAATATGAACGTTTGAAGGAAGAGATGTTGATTAGAGCACCTTTCCAGATTTTACACAGAGTTACAGGGACATGAGGTGACAGAGCGGGAGACCTCACTCTGTCGGATTCTTTGATCATGTTGAGCAGGTGAATGCTGCTGCCAAGGCCGTCCTGATGTATCTGCTGCAGGGGCGATTGATGATGACAGCCGTGACCTGGAACAAGTTTATTGAGTCCCTGTGTCCTGTCCTTCCTGTGCTGCAGGTACTCTGAGCGACTCCCCACTTCCTGTCCCTTCATGTTGGGTGAGCAGGACTGATGGCAGCGCGTGCTCACAGCCGAGCTGGCGCTGGTGCGGGGCCAGGCCGTGAGCAGGGGCCGAGCAGGCACCTTGGAGGAGCGAGCAGGCTTGGGTGGCAGAGGGTTTAAACCAGGGAAGCTCATTTGTCTGTCACATCACCTATCTGGCTGGGAGGTTAAGAGGCGAGGAGCAGGCATTCGGGACCGAAATGACCGTGAAAACTAGAACTCAAGCCGCATCTAAAGGCTTTTAGGCGAAGCCAGCAGTGCTTTTTAAGCACGTTACGTAACTGACCTTGCCTCCTGAATTCCATCCGTACGTATGTGATTAGTGATACTTCGATTAATAGGTTCTGGGAAACAGGCTTTTCCAGCACTCGTGCTGGGTGATGGAGGAGAAGGAGTGAGGGGATTCAGGGCGCTGTCTGTGGGGAGAATTAGCAGGCATCAGGAGAGCTGCAGATTTTCCTGAAGTTCCCCAGTACTATTTTTAAGTACAAGTTTATGTAAGCTTCTTACCTTATTTTGCCAAGTGGCTATTTGGCTGAATTGAAGGAATTTCGGAGTTGCTGACGGGCCGATACACTTCTTTCTTTCAAGTTAAAAGGTCCAGCAGCATGTGTAAAACAAGCAGCAATTTCTCCTTTTCTGAAATTTGTTAGGGCTATGCGGACACGGAAGACCCCCTGGGTAACTGCATTCTCCTCCTGAGCAAAGCGAGTCCCAAGACGGAAGAAGGGGCCCTCCCCTGCGCCGCACACCTGAGGTCTCTGCTGCGGCTGCTGCTCGTGAGAAAGCCGGCGTGAGTAGCGTGCGGGGACGGCTCAGTGCTGCTGTCATGGCCCAGCAGGTAGAACTGAAGGTGGAGGGCGGCGATGCTCCGTTACCAGACAGACGGGAGACCCGTGTGTGACACCGAGCAGAGTGGGGACGGGCCTCCGGGTGCCTCGTTGTCAAAGCCGCCAGCCTCGCTGTGGAGCTGTCTGTTCTGGCGCCCGTAGCGCTGGCTGGTGGCGCGAGCAGCCTGTCCAGCCAGGGGGACGCCGGCGTGTTGACTTCTCCTTAGACGTCGTCGGCCTCCCTTCCTACACATTTGTTCTGAAAATGAAGCCTTCAGGGTAGTGTAGTGGGCCAGTTGACCGCATACGTACGTGGGCATTTTAATCTGGTTTGTACTCTTACTTAGGAAACTGAAAAAGTGTTTTTTTTCTCCACCATTAGTTTAAGTGTCATTTAAACTAAACGAAAAGAAGAAAAATATATTGTCTTCTTTCCCTGTCTGTCAGCACGACATGGATCTTCTCTGTTGCTCTCTTGAGGTAACAGTGGTTAGATTTTCCCTCCCTGAGAAGGGAAAAGCGCTTACAGTTAGGGTGGATAAGTGGTGGCGAAGATGAAGAGATGGTGGAAAAGCTGGGAGGAACAGACGTCCTTTTGACGGTGGATAATTTTGCTTGCCCCAAACCTTATATCAGGATAATACAGTGGCTTATTTATAAACAGATGCTCAGACTGAAAAATAAGGCAGTAGGTGGAAATAATCTAACACACTTAGAGAATGTAGGGAGGAAAACCAAGAGAAGAGACAGTAAAACCTTCCAGTCTAGAGGTAAAGTTCCATGGAGCAAAGTGGTGCAGGCAAAGGGGGCGGAAACCTGCGCTCCTCAGGGATTGGCCTCCACAGGCCTCCACAGGACTGGGAGTCTCTATTAATGTGCTAATGCCGTACACCTCACCCCCAGATTTGGTGATTTAACACAACAGACGTTTGTTTCCTGTGCACCTCTGGGGGCCGTAGTCTCCAGGTAAACAAAGACTGACTCGTCTGGCAGGACATTGCAAGGACTTAGAGATTCCCTCCCTGGAGCCCTGGGCCCGGCCAGACCACTCTCCCAGTGCGGTAATTCTCTATCACTCACAACTCAAAACATGTAATTGCTTATTTGTTCTCACCTGATTAATGTTACCCTATCCCACCAGCCCATAAACTCCATGTGGGCAGGAGCCCTGTCCCCTGGGTGGTCTTTATGTCCTTAGAACTTCACAGAGTGCTGTGGACATAAGTGTGCTAGAACATATTTGTTGAAGGAAATAAATGGAATAACTGGACTCGGACGCCACATGCTAAACCTAAAAAGATGCTAAATATATGTACTAGAGGAGATGCATAAGTATATGCTTTCCACATGCCAGTCCAGCCTTCTCACTGGGGTCGTGCCTGTCCCTAAACCGGCAGCCCCAGAGTTTCATACAGGTGGCGTTGGCTTGGGATGAAGGCAGCATAGGAGAAGCTTCACGTAGGTGTCTGGCTGTTCTAACAGCAGAGGGTACAGGGGGAAGGTTGCCTGACTTCTCACAGCATCTTGGAGTAAATATTAAACTCTGAAGATGGTGTCTGTTAATAATATTACTGTAAATTTCTGCTCTCTGTTAGATTTGGCAAGTGCTTACTGATGTCAGCTGTGTGCCTAAGAGCTGTGGTAGGTCGTGGGAACGCGACAGCACACAATTCGGGCACGGCACTGCCTGTACAGAATTGGATGTGCAGTTGGGGGGAGCATTTACCAGTTACACCTTGTTATTAGTTGTAATGATGCAAGATCAGTATTGTGATACGGGAACTTCAGGGTGATGGGACCACACAGCTAGGTGACCCAGTTTTGGCCGCAGCAGGGAGGTCTCCTGAATACGCAGGTCTTAACTCTTGTTTTATAAGCTATACTTAAAACATGGAACTTGGAACTCTTATAACTTGGAAATTATAACTCTTTCTTACAATTTTCCCAGTTTTTATACAGTTCAGGAACCTGTCAGAGTAGTGATAGATGCCTGGTTGTCTCACTGTCTCTCAGCTCAGTGCCCTTTGTCTACTTGATGGTGTTCTGTTTTTCCATTTCATTGTCTAATGGCATGATATAGTCTTTCCTTGAAATCTCCCACCTCTCCACTGAAATGACCTTAATCCTAATCCATTCTAGACAAAACAGAATTTTGACGGGAATCACAAATATTTGCATTTTCTTATTGTTTTTTAAGTTTATTTATTTATTTTGACAGAGAGGACACAGGCAGAGAAAGAGAGAGAGAGTGGGAGAGAGGGAATCTCAAGAGGGCTCCACGCTCCTAGTGCAGAGCCTGACATAGGGCTTAGTCTTACAGTCTGAACCATGAGATCGTGACCTGAGCTGAGGTCAAGAGTTGTACGCTTAACTGACTGAGCCACCCAGGCGCCTCTGCATTTTCTTATTTGAGAAGAATCTGTTTAACCCCTAATATAAGAATGTTTTCAAAGATTGTTAAGATATCACGTTTTGGTGATTAATATGATTACTTTCCTGGAGGTTTGACCTAATGTTCATACTCTGTTCATGAGTCCGTGACAATTTTTGATTTTGAGTTAGATCACTGGGCTTGGAATCGGGAGTTAGGGATGTAATTTGCAGGTTAATCTATTGCAGTTGACTATGATATTGACAATGGACTGTGAAGTTGTTAGTCTCAGTGAGTCTGTCTCTTCATTTGTCACTATAACTTTATTGATTATTCTTTATTTCTGATGTTTATTTATAAGTATAAAATTGAAAAAATAATTGTAGTCATACGCTAAGTGTTTTAATAGAAAAATGAAGTACCATCGTTAGTAATGTCAGTATAAGCGTAGCTAATTATTGTGTTGATATACAATAATGCTTTGTGATTGTAGGTTTTTAAAATTTGTAGACATCGTATATTACAAAATGTTGATTGAAACACTTTGTTTCTTTAGGGTCCGTTCACTAGCATTAAAGCTTTTAGCCTGTCATCTTACAAGGGAGGACGGGGCGAATATAAAGCGCCCTTCGATAGATGCCAAGCTTCTCTCCAGGGTAACTAATTTATTCATTGTAAAGAAACCTATCGAACTCAAGTTGGATGACAGGAAAGAACTGATTATTAAGGTGAGTGTAACTTTTGAGTTTCTTATTTCGTGCTTACTTGCTGTATTTGTATGGCACACATTTTATGTCACATTCTTCAGTGTGCGTATGCATCTGGGAGGAGAGGTGCTGGCGACCTTCAGGTGTGGTTATTCGCGGTAGTTCGAGGTTGTCTTCTGCTTTTTCTGGCTTCTGGATACATTTATTTATTGAATAAAAATTTCTTGGATTTCTTCGGTGCCTACTACCTGCCTGGCATTATATCCTTTTCATTTAATATATATGCTGGAAATGCAAATTAATTGGAATAATAATTAAATACAATATAAGGTTAATGTAGCAGAAAGAAATTCTGTGGTGACTCTTAGAAACAAATACTACTGATGTAAAAACTATCGGAAATTCTTCTTGTTCTTATGTTGGAAATGGCCGATAATCAAAAGGAGACCATTCCTATGACAAAAGTTATCAGCCTCTTCGTTGTAAGAGGAAAAAAGTAATGCCGGTGGCAAAGGGACTTTCTCTTAAATGTCATAGTGGTTCTGGGATTTTGTCGTTAACCTCTTTTCTACATCTTTGGCTCCTTCTGTACCTCCGGAGGTGTGGCACCCACTTCCCTATCATTAGCCAGGACTGTACCCACGTCATCCTGGACCAGTGCAGGAGTAGATAAAGAAAGCTATGCCTGTCATCATTGATTTGTCCCTGTGCTTTATAGCTTCTCTTGTGACTTCAAGTGTGCAGGCTATCTGTTTTTATTTAAGTTTAGGCTGGCCCCCCAAACCTGTGGTGGTATTGTACAGCCCCAGATAATACCGTGGATTTTTTAAATTGGGAAACGTATTCAGTATTCTTCCCACCTAAGCGTCCATGGCCGTGTGGCAGCCCTGAAGGAGGATCGGAGGACCTGCCCCGACCCCACTCCGGGTCCTAGGAGGATTGGAGAACCTGCCCCCGACCCCACGCCGGGTCCTAGGAGGATTGGAGAACCTGCCCCCGACCCCACTCCAGGTCCTAGGAGGATCGGAGAACCTGCCCCCGACCCCACGCCAGGCCCTAGGAAGATTGGAGTACCTGCCCCCGACCCCACGCCGGGCCCTAGGAGGATTGGAGGACCTGCCCCTGACCCCACACCGGGTCCTCGGAGGATTGGAGTACCTGCCCCCGACCCCACTCCAGGTCCTAGGAGGATCGGAGGACCTGCCCCCGACCCCACGCCGGGTCCTTGGAGAATTGGAGAACCTGACCCCGTCCCCATACTGGAGGATTGGAGGACCTGCCCCAATCCCACACTGGCCCTCGGAGGATTGGACTGCCTACCCCCGACCCTACACCAGAGGATTGGAGCACCTGCCCCCGACCCCACGCTGGGACCTAGGAGGATCGGAGGACCTGCCCCAGACCCCATGCCGGGTCCTCGAAGGATTGGAGCACCTGCCCCAGACCCCACGCCGGGACCTAGGAGGATCAGAGGACCTGCCCCAGACCCCACACCAGAGGATTGGAGGACCTGCCCCCAACCCCACTCTGGGACCTGCCCCCGATCCCACACTGGGTCCTCGGAGAATTGGAGAACCTGCCCCCAACCCCACGCCAGGTCCTCGAAGATCTGACAACCTGCCCCCGACCCCACACCGGGTCCTCAAAGATCTGACGACCTGCCCCCGATCCCACGCCGGGTCCTCAGAGGATTGGAGAACCTGCCCCCAACCCCACGCAGGGTGCTCAGAGGATTGGAGCACCTGCCCCCAACCCCACGCAGGGTCCTCAGAGGATTGGAGCACCTGCCCCGACCCCACGCCGGGTCCTGCTGGGGCTCCGTGAGCACTAACCGCTGGTAGTTGCTCCTGTGCCCTGTGTGAGATATGGAGGGTGGTGGGGTGAGGGTTTAGAATGGTCTTGTGGGTCCCAGTAGGGCTAGAAGGTAGCAGTGGGGGGTGAACGGAGTGTCCTCTTTGTTCTTTCCCCTCCCCATTCACTGTCGGGTTTGACCCCTCAGACCCTGTCGTGGCACAAAGCAGCAGGGACTGTGTTGGGAGTGGCTGTGTTGGACTGCTGGGCCTGTGCTCAGGGTGTCTCAGGGAGGAAAGGTGGACTGCCGGGGCAATCTAGCTTTTGGGAGCCACAGAGAAGTTCTGAGTCACATGTCTGGGATCACTAGTCTCAGGTTGCTACCTGTGGAAACATTGTGTAGTGTGCATGTTCTCTGTGAAGTTCCTAAAGTGGCTAATGGGTTGTGAATGACCTGCTGGCAAAACTCTACCTTAGGAAGAGGCTTAGTTGACATGACAGCTCTTTGTTTTTGAATTTGAGTTTTCCCTGACATACTGCATCATTGCTGCAAATTTACGTCATGTCAATATATCACTTAAGTGACGTTGATTTTGGAGCTTTTGTTCTTATGGTATGAATTATAAAATTGTATTGCACAATTTGAAGTAGATGAAAACAATTTCTTTCTTTTCTTTCTTTTTTTTTTTTTTTTTCAGTTGGAGGCTGTTGAAAAGGTCTATGAAATCTTTACCTCAGATGATATTGATCTTGTCCTGAGAAAGTCAGCCGCAGAACAGTTAGCTGTGATTATGCAAGGTATTGTCTTAAGAAAAGTGACTGCTGTACTGCTGAAAGTTGAATTTCAGGTAGCTCAGCATGTGCAGTGTCAGTAGGGGCTGCAAACTGCAGTTTTGGGGGCCAGATGCAGGCTACAGCTTTTTTTTTTATAGGCCTTAAGAATGGTTTTTACTTTTTTTTTTCTTTAATGATTTAATTTTTTGGAGAGAACGAGAGCCTATGTGTATGAGCAGTAGAGGGGTAGAGAGGGAGAATCCCAAGCAGGCTCTGTGCTGAGTGTACAGCCCAGGTGGGGCTTGAACCCATGAACCGTGAGATCATGACCCGAGCCGGAATCAAGAGTTGGGTGCTTACCTGACTGAGCCACCAAGGCACCCTGGTTTTTACATTTTTAAAGTTATTAAAAAAGAAAAAAAGAAACAAAGAATATGTGACAAAGACAATATGTGACCAGCAAAATCTACCGTATTTTCTGGTTCTTTTCAGAGAAAGTTTGCTGATCCCTGGTCTACAGCACCATTATTTAACCTGTAAAATGTCATACGGTGGAATTATCTTCCTTCTAAAATATTGATGCAATTCTAACCGTGAATTGGATGTTCCTTTCTCAATTTACCTAGGACACGATGTTTTCAGTTTGTTCCTTCTTGGGTAGAGAAGTCAATCAAACAGTACTTTGTGGGCAAATAAAATAAAATTAGGGCACTGTAACTATGTGTTTTCATTAAAGGTTTATTTTAAAAAACAGCTAGTAAAATATACTGTTAACTTTATTTGTAGTGTTATTCCATAGGCTTCCATTCTTTGGCTAGTTTTTTATTTTTCCCTGTATGTGATGTATATAATTATCTTTAATATTTGAGATAAATGATAATTTTGCACTTACATAAAAAGATTGTTTCTGACTTGGAACATGGGATGTACTTACTGTCCCTGACATTAGTGGAAACTGGGATGAGAGAGTAATTTGAAAAAGCATATCCAGCATATTTGTGCCTTTAATAACAATGATATAAATAACAGAAAATAAGGCTCTAGAAAAAAATGTGGACAGCCTCAGCTAAGAAGATCAAAAAACTCTTGTAGAGACTATTCTTTCAGTATTGTTAACATTCCAAAAATAAAACTTAGAATTTTAGTATACACTGTGTTGTCAGGTAGTGGAAACTTACTTTTTTTTTAAGTGGCAGTTAAAGGTAGTTACAGTCATAGCTACTAATTCAATATCAATAGGTATACAGTATTTATGTTTTTCTCATTGCATATATGTATATTCTCAAGGAGAATGTAGGAGAACAAGATTTGTCATGAGAGATGTTAAATACTTATAACTAATGTATAAGCAAGTAGAGTTTTGTTGCTAGTAATTGTGTGTGCATGTGTGTGTGCGTGCGCATGCGTGCATGTGTGTGCGTGCATGTGTGTTTGTATACGTAGGTCTCGTTCTATGTAGGTCGCTCTAATAAAATACCACAGACTGGGTGGCTTATGAGCAACAGACATTTATTTCTGACAGTTCTGGAAGCTGAAAGTGCAAGATCAAGGTGCTAGCAGCTTCAGTGTCTGCTGAGAGCCCACTTCCTGGTCCGTGGGTAGCCATCTTTTCCCTGTGCCCTCCCAGGGGGCAGAGGCAAGGGAGCCCCCCCAGGCCTCTTCTACAGGGACACTCATGCTTCAGGGCTCTGCCGTCATGACCTGACTGCCTCCCAGAGGCCCCAATTTCTAATATCTCACTGGAGATTAGGTTTCAACATAAGAATTTTGAGGGGACATAGACAGTACATAGCAGTGAACACATACACACACACATATGTTACTTAAAAAGAGTTAATATTTTTCAGAAATACATAGAGTATATAACAATCCCTTACCCTTTATATTTGCTATTGGCAGTTTGAGGTTAGAAATCTAAATTTGTATTTATTAATTTTTATTTTTTTAAGTAAGCTCAGCACCCAGTGTGGGGCTCAAACTCAGGACTCCGAGATCAAGAGTTGCCCGACTGAGCCCTCCAGGCGCCCCTGGAATCTGAGTGTTTATTGATAGAAAATAGCCATGTTGCCATCTATTAACATTACTTGTGGATGATGCTAAACATATTGAGGTGATGGATTTAGAAAACAGAAGAATTGTCAATGAAGCAATGTGAAGAAACTAATCTGTCCTGTTCAAATAAAAGGATTCATTTATATACTCAAAATTCTAGTAGTTTTCAGAGTCTGAACTAGTTGATTTAATTCTTCTTTTTTAGTAGCTTTTGATTTCTACATTGTAGAAGTAAGTAGGATGTACTTGTTACTTAAAAGTTTCCAAATAGTTCAGATGTGTATACAGTAAAAGTTTAAAGTTTTATCTAAATTCAACACCAGATGTAACTATTTTTAACAGTTTGAGTTTTGGATATCTGTTCTGTATTTTTAAAACTTGAGAAAATACTCTTCAACTCTTAGTAACTTTTTTTATTTGGTTATAGATATTAAAATGCATGCTGTGGTGAAAAAGTTACACTTAATTGACAAGATAATCGAGTATTTAAATGAATGTGTATGTCAGGATGGTGAGGTAAGACTAATATGTATCTATACATATTTTTACAGATTGATATTTTTATTTATCATATCTGAAAATAAACTCAGCTGAATTTGGATAAGTACTTTGAAATTAAATCCTGATTAACACCACATACCTTGTTTAGGTTTTTATTTCTCAGAGTGAGATCTCTATAAAAGAACTAGTCTTAACTTTTTTTAAGATATGTAAGCAGAAGTATATACAAAGGTTATTTTCAGTAGAAAATAATTCTTTTTATAAAATTAAAAAAATTTGTTTAATGTTTGTTTATTTTGAGAGAGACAGAGTGCCAGCGGGGGAGGGGCAGAGAGAGAGGGAGACACAGAATCCAAAGCAGCCTCCAGGCTCTGAGCTGTCAGCACAGAGCCGAATGCGGGACTCGAACCCACAAACTGCGAGATCATGACCTGAGCCGAAGTCGGTCGCTCCACCGACTGAGCCACCCAGGTGCTCCTGTAATTCTTAGTATTTCTTTGCCTTTATGTTTGACACAATTTTGATGAAAAAGCATAAAATTTAGAATAAGATTATGGTTTATTTTACCTCACCTTAGAATTGCTGATAATAAAATAACTGTTTTTTCCCTCCTGACCAGGTTATAGAGTGCTTGATACAGCCGTGCCTCACGCTTTTGAGGAAGGTTCTTTGCGCTGACCCGGTCATGCGCACGCCCCTCTCACAACAGTCTTCTGTCCTGACCCTGTTATTCAGAGGTGAATAAAATAAGTTCTGCTAATCATGAGATCCATCTTAAGCTTTAAGTGTTATTCTTTAAATGTAGGTAACATTTAATTTCCATTTTGGTAACAGAATAACAGCGTTTTTCAGTGAATATGCTGCTAAAAATACCCATCACAATGGAAAATGTTTCTTTTGTGGGAATTTCCCTGTAATCCTGTTACTGAATAGGCCTGGGAACTGAGAAAGGCTGAAGCCTCTGCTTGTTCTTTGCACACTGAAGTGGCTTTCATCTGCTGACCAATGACCTGTTATCTGTAAAGAGAGACATGGGCTGAGCTCCTGTCACTCCTGCCGTGTTCCAGGACCTGTTTCCACAGTGTTAGTTGGCTTGTGCCGTCACATCCTGACTTCGGTGTGGGATCCCATTCTGTCATTAAAGTGACATGCAGAGTACACACCCAGGCTGTGTGGAGTGGCAACTAGACCATCCTCAATGACTCTGAGCATGAACTTCCTATATTTTATAAAGTGTGGTTTTTTTTAAACCTATTTTGTTGTGTTTAGGTTGAAAAATTCCATGTAGTTCTCTTTTTTTTTTCCTTCTGACCATTCTTAGTAGAGAGCTTGGTAACCTCTTGTGCTATTTTCTTTCTTAGCAGTTTAGGCTACTGCTTTTAAATAAATCTAAAAGAGGCATCTTGATCAGATGAGGTCTCAATATGCTAATCTTGTTAATTATTGTCATATTTATGTTCAAAATATTATTCGAATATAGATCAGAATGTAGTCATTTAATTTTAGCATTTTCTTTTCTTCTAATGGCTTGTGCTTTCCAAGTGAAGAGTACACAGTTTATTTAACATAAGCGTTGGTAAAGGTTCACACCTGTCTAAACAGAGTCCGCATGTCCAGACTCACACAGTCGTGAATAGGGTATAAACTTTTACAGGTTTTACATAGGTTGTTCTGAGGAAGAGTAGTAATTGTGGATCTCGAGTTTTCTTTAATCGTGTTCCTTATCTTCCTATTAACCTTATTCGGTAAAATTTAACACCTAGTTTAGGTTTTCTTTTTTTTTTTTCAAACCTAATTCTTATTTTTATTTACTCTTTCATCTATACGTGTGATTTAAATTATTAAGCATTTCTGAGTGCTTACTAGATTCAAATACACTTTTTTAAAAATATTTATTCATTCTTTTTTGAAAGAGACCGAACATGAGCAGGGGAGGGGCAGAGACACAGAATCTGAAGCAGGCTCAAGGCTCTGTGCTGTCAGCACCGAGCCCGATGCGGGACTCGAACCCACAGACTGTGAGATCATGACCTGAGCTGAAGTCAGACGCTCAACTGACTGAGCCACCCAGGTGCCCCGTTAAATACACTTTCTAAGGCAACATCATCTCTACCCTTTAAAAATTTTTTTTTTTTTTTACATTTATTTATTTTTTGAGGGATAGAGTGAGACAGAGCATGAGCAGGGAGGGTCAGAAAGAGGAGACACAGAATCTGAAGCAGGCTCCAGGCTCTGAGCAAGCATTCAGCACAGAACCTGACGTGGGGCTCGAACCCACCAACCGTGAGATCATGACCTGAGCCGAAGTCAGACGCTCAACTGACTGAGCCACTCAGGCGCCCTCTACCCTTTTAATATTAACAATTATTCTATCTCATTGATGTTTGTGAGAACTACTTCAGTGAGTCTCAAAATGAATTACAACATCTCTTATAAATGGATTTAGTTTCAGGGCAAAATTAGTTTTTTTAACCAAGTACTCAACCAGGAAAATTCATTCCTCAGCAAATATTTATTGAGTATATACTATGTGCGAGGCACAACACTAGGCCTTGGGGATATATTTATTGATGAGCTTGGTGATTGGCTCTCTTGGAGCTGACAGTGTAGTTGGAGACTTTGACAAATGCGCTAATCCTGCCTGTCATAGTGGCATTCCCAGTGCCAGAGGGGATGTCCTGAGTTGATTGAGCAGAGGGAAAACAGGAGAGACTGCTTCCAGGAAGTGTGAACCTAAGTTGGAAGGTCAGAAATGAATAGGAATTCAACTAGAGAGGGTTGATTTCCAGAAAAAGGGAGCCATGGTTATGTGTGAGAGAATGGTGTGTTTAAAATGGTGGTTGGTCAGGAGTGACTGGATTTTGGGGGCATGAAGGGAAAATGATGAGATGAGGCACAGAGGGCCGCTCATGCAGGGCTGGTAGGGTCCCAGTAAGCAGCACTGAGAAGCCATGTAATTACTAAACGGAGGTGTGTGTTTTAGAAAGATTATTCTATCCACAGCATGGAGAATAGATGGCAGGGGGATAATAATTATATAATTTTTCAGACACACTGCTTTTAATTATAAACTTTATGTCTTGACAGAGTCCTACCTTGAATTTCAGAGTTAGAAGTTAATTTAGAACTCCTTTATTACCCTGTCTTACAGTGAGGAAATTGAGATCTAGAGAGATTTATCGACTTGGCCAAGGTCATAACCAGATAATAGTGGAGGCAAGAGAAGAACTGAAACTTCTTACCTTTGCTGATTTGTTTTTGTTTTAAATAATTACAGAGCTTATGCATCCTTATTGTAAAAGTTCAAATAGTATGGAGCAGTACAAAGTAAAACGCTAGAAGTTTCTAAAATTCTCTTTCTCCGTTTCCCCAAAGAAGAATGTGCTAGGTACTGTTTGGCGTATACCCTTTGGAATGATCTTTTCTATACACCCATGTTGTATTTTTCATGATATACTTAAGTATTTTGTTGCTTTTTTTCAACTGAAAATGTCTCTTGAATGTCTTTCCATGTTATTACATGTGAGACTGCCTTCTTAAAAACAAAAGCAAAAAACTGCATAGTGTTTCAGAGCTTCAGTTTGTCATATTAATATTAATATTTCTCTTGGATTTTTAACTCTAACAGTAATCCTATTTTATGGTCATCTTCTGCATACTCTGTACTTGGAACTGCTGGGTCAAAGACATTTTACAGGGTATGATTCAGTGCCCCTCTGGATCATTCCCACCGATGGTGTTTACAAGTGGCTGTTTGCCTCACAACCCTGCTAACACTGAACATGTCTCATTAAAAAAATTTCTTGAATCTTATTGGCGAAAGTAATATCTCATTATTGTTTTATTTGCTATTTTTTTAATTTTTAGGGCAGGTGATTATCTTTTTGTGTATTTATTATATATTCAAATTTCTTATTCTATGAATTGCTTATTTTTCTGTTGCATTTAATTTCCTTTTAGTGACGTGTAGAGTTTCCCTTATATAACAAATAGAAACTTTATGCCTGATTTTGTGTTAAGATTTTCTTCCAAGCTTTCTATCCTTTTGATGTCTTTATTTTTCTATCTTTAGCCTTAAATATTTTATGAAAGTAAATAAAGCAACTGAGCTTTTCACTGGGCTCTATAAGGAGAGACTTCTCAGATTCCAAATTCTAAAGAGGCTTCTGTTTTTTCTGTTACATATTTATAGTGTTGTTTAAAAAATGTAGGTCTTTATCTAGAATTGATTTTGATATATAGTGTAAGGTAGAGACCTAAATGTATTTTTTCAGATTGTAGATAGTTGTATTGCAATAATTTCGTATGTTTTTGGACATATGATAGCACATTCTATCCCCACTGATATGGAATGTATACTTTATCATAAATTAAATTCTTATGTGTATTTCTATTTCAGTTCATTGCTATTTTTTTAAGCATTCGTTTATGTTTTTTAAGAGAGGGAGAAACAGAGAGAGGGGGAGACACAGAATCCGAAGCAGGCTCCAGGCTCCGAGCTGTCAGCACTAACGCGGGGCTTGAATCTCCAAACTGTGAGATCATGACCTGAGCCGAAGTTGGAGGCTTAATCAGCTGAGCCACCCAGGCGCCCTAGTTCATTGCTATTTTTAGTCATGTCAATTACATGTTGATATTTTCCTTTTCTTACAGTTAGGAAAAATGTCTTCTTTTGCAACTAATTTCTTGTTGCTACTTTCCTGGATTTGCTAACTCTGTATACTGTTGTTATTCCTGTGTGATCGCTACCACCACCATACCTCATTGGTTAGAATGTCACAGTTGTCAAGCACTGAGAAATCTTAACATTGGGAAGGTTCCAGAGGTGGAAACTGAAGCTTATTAATACTCAAGGATTTGACCAGGCCACTTCAATTATGTCGTGGTGCTAGCCTTATGTCTTGTTAGCTCAGAACAGTTTCCTTTTCCATTATCTTGTTGTACTAAATAAGACACACAAATTAAAAAAACACCAACATGTAGACAGTGTTTTGACATCAAGCGTAAGTTCTATGATTATATGTTTGTAGGAAAGGGCAGAAATGATCAAATAAGGAGCTCTTTGAATGAGCAGACTTTAGCTGGAGGTCAAAGACTTGGCAAAGCTTCCTAGAAGCTAGATCACTTTGCTTCTTTGTGTAACTGAAAGTTACTCACACACAGTATGGAGTGAGTGGATCTGCATGTGTGGTTCCTGGACCAGCTATGTGTGGGATTCACAGGCTCCAGCCCAAACCTGCAGAAGCAGAAATTCTGTTTTAACAAGCCCTCCAGATGATCCACATATGTTAGTGTATCTGGGTTAATGTTGCATGTCTCATAGGATGACATCTCTTCCCTTTGAGTTAAGATATTTTAAATTTGAAGTTCATTTTACTACAGGGAAAAATATTTCATGAAGTTAATGCCTCTTTTTATTTTTAGTTTCCCTGATATTTCATGAAGATCGTACTGTTGTGACTGAAGTCGGAGCATTATTTTGTCTTCTCTTATTTGATGAAGTATCAAGAATGGATATGTGGTGAGCTATAAGAATTTTAAAAGTTTTTTACTCTTTAAAAAAATTTTTTTAGTGTTTATTTTTGAGAGAGAAACAGCTTGAGCAGGGAGGGGCAGAGAGAGAGGGAGACACAGAATCCGAAGCAGGCTCCAGGCTCCGAGCTGTCAGCACAGAGCCCACCGCGGGGCTTGAACCCACGAACCGTGAGATCATGACCTGAGCCGAAGTCGGGCAATTAACCGACTGAGCCACCCAGGCGCCCCAAAAGTTTTTTACTCAGTTATTTAAAATTTCTGAAACAGTTTCTTAGCAATGCCTGGAAATTTCTGAATTATGAAACTTACGCTTCCCATTTTGGTTTGAGCAAGCAGTAGCAAAAAGCCCACTGGCTCAAAAAGTCCCTTGAACTCCTATTTTTTAATGTTACTGAGCATAAAATTTAAAAATGACTGAAGTAATTTTTGTCAGTACCCTTTTTAGTATATATTTCCAATTTTATGTGTTTTTTCTTTAATATTTTATTTAAAGACTTTTGGGAAGATGTTAGGATGATAATAAATCTGATTAACACTGATCTTGAGCAGGATCAGGTGGGAGGGGCATAGCCTGACCTGCCCGTGCAGTGCCTGCGTTACGTGAATCACTTATTGTACGACTTTCTGAAGAAGAGCATCGTTTACTCTTCAGAAGCAAGTCCAGGTGATAGCAAACATGTAACTGTACAAATGATAGAACCAGTTGCAGCTCTTAATTGGAGTTTCAGTCAAGGAGCGAATTATATTTGTCACATGAAACCACAGTTTACTCAGTTGTTTCTTTCCTTTTGTGTGTGTGTGTGTGTGTTGTTTTTTTAATGAACTAGGTCCATTAATCCTTCCAATAAACCTTCTTCACCACCAGTCTTCAGTGTGCCTGTTTCAGTTTTTAGAAGGTAAATGATTTATTTTTTTAAATTTTTTTTGAAGGTAAAATGTTAGAAAGGGAAACCAAAATCTGTAAGTTGTCACAGTTTTCATCTGGTATTTAAATCACATATCTTGTAGTGTTTTAATGTTTCCTTACAGTGGTGCTTCAGAGAGTTCAGTAAACACACGTCCTGCTACCAGCTTTCCATGGGGAAAGGAGTTCCACAGAGGTTGAAAGGACTATCCCGTGAACAAACGTGCTTACTCTTCCGTCTAGATTCAGCAGTTGTTAACACACGGGCTTAGTTGTTTTTCTGTCTCCCTCAATGTGTTTGTTTATTTATATATAATTTTTCCTCTAATGCATTTGAAAATAAATTTCAGACATATTTTTACTTCCTTTCTAATTATTCCAGCATGTACCTCCTTAAATTAAGGACATCCTTCTACGTAGCCACTATAGTATGCACGATCACATCTAAGAAAATTAAAAAATAATTCTGTAACATGATCTAATTTTTCCACTTATATCCAAAATAGTAGTTACCTCTTGGTGGAGGGCAAAGGGAGTAATTGACAAGAAAGGGAACAAAGAGACTTTCTGAAGGGATGGAAATGTTCTGTATTTTATTCTGCGTGGTGGTCATACAAATGAATGCAAAGGGAAAAATTTATCAGGCTATATATACACTGAAAATCTGTGTATTTTAAAGATAAGTAAATATTATCTTAATAAAAATGATTAATTTAATAATAACATTCCATAGCTTGGTAGATATTATTACATGTAGTGTAATCACTTTCGCTGCTGTGTAATATTCTGTTGTTAAATTTATTTGCAACAATTTATTCATTCTCTGGTCAGAAGGTATAAGGGTTGATTCTGGGTTTTTGTTCCTGTGTCCACTCCTGTAAACATGTATGTTTCCTGGGATGGTGTGCAAGAGCTCCTTTTAGATACATTCTGAAAAGAGTGAAGTTCCTTGTTTGTAGACATCGCCCACTCTTTATGGTCTCTGGATCTGGCTGAGTCATCGAACTCAACATGACTGCAGGAGTGCTTGGAATGAGTTGCACGTGTTGGTGCTGGGACCTGTCTTGGTTGGAAGACCCATGTGCTAATAGGAGATGGTGTCTAGTTACGTGTGCCGTAGGCATATTTCCGGGGCCCCACAAGACATGTCACTTGCAGGAGCCACAACACTCAGGGTGCTCAGGTGGCTGGCTTCCCATCATGCTTTTACAGTTTGCTCCCACACTTCATGGCCCAGGTGTGGGAGGCACTTTTACCATAAGCAAAAAAAGCAGCTTAGTGATATTGTTGACATTGCATATCTATTTGATTGCCCTAGGTTGTCCTAAGAGCCAGCGTTAGCTCAGGATAAAATCAGTCTATAGAGAGGAAGAAAGGGTTTCTTGTTCCTTTACTCACAGTAATTTTGTTATTTTAAAACTTGTTGCCTCTCTGGTAGATGTGCAGTGGTTTTTCAAACTGGTTGTGATGCATTAATTACCCTGTGCCTTTTATTCCTTTCTTTTTTCTGTGTTCTTTAGGCTTAATTTGCATTTTGTTTTCTAACTTACTAAAGCATTCCCCACTGATTGGTTGCCTTGACTTTTGTTGTTTGGTGGAAGTCCTTTCCATTGAGCTCTGTCCCTTAGTGTTTTCTTGCATTCTTGCATTTCCCTGTCTCAGACCTGGTGTTAGCCATTTGTCAAAGGAATCTCGGTTTATTTTGTGGAAAATTCCAATTTTTCAAAAATATTTTCTTAAACTATTCAGCCTCATTTGTACGGGGAACTCTCCTTTTGCTTGTTTTTTGAGATGCATGAAATGAAAAAGCACAGTTAAGGACCCCTTAGAAATCTTACCCAGTTGTATTTATGCAACATTAGTCACAGCTATGTGAATTAGGACTTTGGAATATGTATTTTAGGAAAATTATTTTTTACATTTGAATATGCTAGACTTTGCTGTTAAACACTATTAACTTGGACTGGTTTAAGAGATACTGCTATTGAGTCTGTTCTTAGATCTAAAAATGTTTCTGGGTCCTCTGGGTGACCCATGGTGATTGAGTTGATTGGTGATACAGCTGTGTTCTCAAGTGAACATTTAAGTTGTGATTTTGTCACTTAGTGACTGCTGTGAACATAAGGCAATTCATTTAGTCTCTTTAAGACTCATTTTGATCATCTGTAAAATGGGTGTCAATGCCATGCCATGTAACTGATGAACGATAGATAATATACAGTATTTAGTATAAAGTAGGCACTCATGTTCTAGCTTTAACCTTTTATGTGTGGCTTACCTATAGCCTCAGGCCGTGAAAGAGTCAGGTAAGTCTTCAGGAAAGAGTTTGTGAAGTATTTTTGGGAGTTTAGATGATGGCAAAAGAATAATTGAAATACTATATACAGCATGCTAACTGTTCAAAATAGGGGTCGTGAGAGCGCTCTCTGTATTATTGGGAGGCGTAGAGCTAGCCCTCCTTTGTAGTTCATCGGTTTTAGTAGCGTTTAAGAATTTCAAAGTTTGTAATAATTTGTATACATTTTCTTTAGGTATCATCTACCAGTGTATGTAGTTGGCCACCATGCTGTGAGTCCTTACTCCATAGTTTTGCCATTATCTGCTGATTGTTTGGCCTTGAAGCCAGTCTCAGACATGCTGAGAATAGCTTGGAACTTGTCCTGGCATCACGGGATTGATAATCTTTTGAAGCAAATGAATTCTGAACCTAAAATCAAAGAGTAAGCTATTACATTTAGTTGAAAATGCATTTATATTTAACTAAAATTTTTTTAATGTTTGTTTATTTTTGAGAGAGAGAGAGAAATACAGAGTGCAAGTGGGGGAGGGGCAGAGAGAAGGGGACACAGAATTCTAAGCAGGCACCAGGCTCTGAGCTGTCAGCACAGAGCCTGATGTGGGACTTGAACCCACAGACCGTGAGATCATGACCTGAGCTGAAGTCGGACACTTAACTGACTGAGCCACCCAGGTGCCCCTATATTTAACTAATTATCAGTAACTTAGTTTTCTTTTTCCTTTAGGGCAAGTGGCTTTTTTGCTTACTATTCTACTTTTTCACTGAAGATTGTAATTTTTACTTTGTTTTAAAGATTACATGTGTTCGTTACTTTTTAAAAATGTCACACAAGGAAATTTAAATATAAAGTACGTGATCTATTCTGTTTTAGAGATTATAGAAAGTTTGATTAATTAATGGATATAAGTCACTAGGAAAAGTCCTCTGGATTAGAGTAAAAGTTCAGTAAGTGTATGTATATGTTGTTTTCATTATTGTGATAAAGATTACTTTGAATATTCAGATATTCTGATCTGTCAGGACTTTCTTATTTGTATGAAAATTCTATTTCTGTAAGCAGGAAAATGTCAGTACCAACACTTAGGATGCTAGTGTAAAACTCTAATATTGACAAATAGAAAATATATCAGATTTTCTCTTTGCTGTGAGTCAACCTTTAAAATGAAGATAATGTGGAAGTTTTTGGAGAGAGTTTATAATAAACATAAATGTGAGCTTTTATTTAAATAGCCTTACATTGTTCTTCTGTTTCTCTTTGCTTAGATGTTCAGACGCGTTGAAGCTCTCCACGGAGGACACCCTTGCTCTGAAGGTGACGCACACAGCTAGTGGCCTGAGGGACTGTCTCCGTTCCGTCGTCGAGGCTGCAGGCCACAGGGAAGTGAGGGCTGCCATCACGAGGATGAGTTTTTATCTTCTGAATGACAGATTGTCTCTGAAGGGTGGCGCCGGCCCGTGTGGGCTGACCTTGAAGTCCTTGGCCTGGCACACCACTCTGAACAGGTCAGTGCGCACAGCTCAGGGCTGCCACTCTCCAAGGCCCGGACTGAATTGTATCGGGTTTATCTCCACATCTTTGAAGATAAGAGCACGCGTCCTTCTCGTTGCTGTCATTAGAGATGTGTTTTGTTTGTAAAAAAGACTCTGCAATTTTTTATCTGTGATAAATGTCTCATAGTAGCAAAAGAGAAAAATTTCCTGAGCCACTGCATTTTGGAACTAATGATCAACAACACAGTTTTTATATCCTATCATAGGACATTTTGCCATCGCACAAAAGTAGACGATGAGGACAGACCTGAACGAACAAAGTGAATGTCTGTTCCTGTTCATGCTGTAAAAGAGCC